>JARQOD010000006.1:267763938-267944701 GCA_033576555.1 Oophaga sylvatica
TCCTAGCCACAGGGTGAGGTCTGCTAATAATGGAGCATCCATATCCCAGCAACAGGGTGATGTCTGCTAATAATGGAGCATAAATAACTCAACCACAGGGCGATGTCTGCTAATAATGGAGCATCCATATCCCAGCAACAGGGTGATGTCTGCAAATAATGGAGCATCCATATCCCAAGCACAGGGTGATGTCTGCCAATAATGGAGCATCCATATTCCAACCACAGGGTGATGTCTGCTAATAATGGAGCATACATATCCCAACCACAGGGTGATGTCTGCCAATAATGGAGCATAAATATCTCAACCAGAGGGCAATGTCTGCTAATAATGGAGCATCCATATTCCAACCACAGGGTGATGTCTGCTAATAATGGAGCATACATATCCCAACCACAGGGTGATGTCTGCTAATAATGGAGCATCAATATCCCAACCACAGGGTGATGTCTGCTAATAATGGAGCATCCATATCCCAACCACTGGATAATGTCTGCTAATAAAGGAGCATCCATATCCCAACCACAGGGTGATGTCTGCTAATAATGGATCATCCATATCGCAGCAACAGGGTGATGTCTGCCAATAATGAAGTATCCATATTCCAACCACAGGGTGATGTCTGCTAATAATGGAGCATCCATATCCCAACCACAGAGTGATGTCTGCTAATATTGGAGCATCCATTTCCCAAACACAGGGTGATTTCTGCTAATAATGGAGCATCCATATCCCTGCCACAGGGTGAGGTCTGCTAATAATGGAGCATCCATATCGTAGCCACAGGGTGAGGTCTGCTAATAATGGAGCATCCATATCCAGCCACAGGGTGATGTCTGCTAATAATGGAGCGTCCATTTCCCAACAACAGGGTGATGTCTGCTAATAAAGGAGCATAAATAACTCAACCACAGGGCGATGTCTGCTAATAATGGAGCATCCATATCCCAACCACAGGGTGTTGTCTGCTAATAATGGAGCATCCATATCCCAGCCACAGGTTGATGGCTGCTAATAAAGGAGCATCCATATCCCAGCCACAGCGTGATGTCTGCTAATAATGGAGCATCCATATCCCAACCACAGGGTGATGTCTGCTAATAATGAAGCATCCATATCCCAATCACAGGGTGATGTCTGCTAATAAAGGAGCATCCATATCCCAACCACAGGGTGATGTCTGCTAATAATGGAGCATCTATATCCCAAACACAGAGTGATGTCTGCTAATAATGGAGCATCCGTATCCCAACCACAGGGTGATGTCTGCTAATAATGGAGTATCCATATCCCAACCACAGGGTGATGTCTGCTAATTAATGGAGCATCCATATCCCAACCTCAGGGTGATGTCTGCTAATAATGGAGCATCCATATCCTAGCCACAGGTTGATGTCTGCTAATAATGGAGCATCCGTATCCCAACCACAGGATGATGTCTGCTAATAATGGAGCATCCATATCCTAGCCACAGGTTGATGGCTGCTAATAAAGGAGAGTCCATATCCCAGCCACAGGGTGATGTCTGCTAATAATGGAGCATCCATATCCCAACCACAGGGTGATGTCTGCTAATAATGAAGCATCCATATCCCAATCACAGGGTGATGTCTGCTAATAAAGGAGCATCCATATCCCAACCACAGCGTGATGTCTACTAATAATGGAGCATCCATATCCCAACCACAGAGTGATGTCTGCTAATAATGGAGCATCCATATCCCAACCACAGAGTGATGTCTGCTAATAATGGAGCATCCGTATCCCAACCACAGGATGATGTCTGCTAATAATGGAGCATCCATATCCCAACCACAGGATGATGTCTGCTAATAATGAAGCATCCATATCCCAACCACAGGGTGATGTCTGCTAATAATGGAGCTTCCGTATCCCAACCACAGGATGATGTCTGCTAATAATGGAGCATCCGTATCCCAACCACAGGATGATGTCTGCTAATAATGAAGCATCCATATCCCAACCACAGGGTGATGTCTGCTAATAATGGAGCTTCGTATCCAACCACAGGGGGTGATGTACTGCTAATAATGGGGCTCCGTATCCAACCACAGGGTGTGTCTGCTAATAAAGGAGACATCAATGTCCCAACCACAGCGTGATGTCTATAATGATGGAGATCATATCCAACCACGGTGATGTCACTAATATGGAGCATCCATATCCCAACACAGAGTGATGTTGCTAATAATGGAGCATCCGTATCCCACCACAGGGGGTGATGTTGTAATAATGGAGCACCCATATCCCAACACAGAGTGATGTCTGCTAGTAATGGAGCATCCATATCCCAACCACAGAGTGATGTCTGCTAATAATGAAGCATCCATATCCCAACCACAGAGTGATGTCTGCTAATAATGAAGCATCCATATCCCAACCACAGAGTGATGTCTGCTAATAATGGAGCATAAATATCCCAACCACAGGGTGATGTTACTAGTAATTGAGCATCCATATACCAACCACAGAGTGATGTCTGCTAATAATGGAGCTTAATATCCCAACGACAGAGTTGTCTGCTAATAATGGAGCATCCATATCCCAGCCACAGGGTGATGTCTGCTAATAATGGAGCATCCATATCCCAAGCACAGGTGACGTCTGCTAACAATGGAGCATCCATATCCCAACCACAGAGTGATGTCTGCTAGTAATGGAGCATTCATATCCCAACCACAGGGTGATGTCTGCTAATAATGGAGCATCCATATCCCAAGCACAGGGTGACGTCTGCTAACAATGGAGCATCCATATCCCATCCACAGGTGATGTCTGCTAGTAATGGAGCATCCATATCCCAATCACAGGGTGTATCTGCTAATAATGGAGCATAAATATCCCAACTACAGGGTGATGTCTGCTAATAATGGAGCTCCATGTCCCACCAAGGGTGATGTCTGCTAATAATGGAGCATAAATATCCCAACCACAGGGTGATGTCTGCTAGTAATGGAGCATCCATATCCTCAACACAGGGTGATGTCTGCTAATAATGGAGCATAAATCCCAACCACAGGGTGATATCTGCTAATAATGGAGCGTCCATGTCCCAGCCACAGGGTGATATCTGCTAATAATGGAGCATCCATATTCCAGCCACAGGGTGATGTCTGGTAATAAGGAGCATCCATAACCCTGCCACAGGGTGATGGCTGCTAATAATGGAGCATCAATATCCCAACCACAGGGTGATGTCTGCTAATAATGAGCATCCATATCCCAACCACTGGTAATGTCTGCTAATAATGGAGCATCCATATCCCAACCACAGGGTGATGTCTGCTAATAATGGATCATCCATTTCGCAGCCAACAGGGTGATGTCTGCAATAATAAAGATCCATATTCCAACCACAGGGTGATGTCTGCTAATAATGGATCATCCATTCCAGCACACAGGGTGATGTCTGCCAATAATGAAGTATCCATATTCCAACCACAGGGTGATGTCTGCTAATAATGGAGCATCCATATCCCAACCACAGAGTGATGTCTGCTAATATGAGCATCCATTTCCCAAACACAGGGTGATGTCTGCTAATATTGGAGCATCCATTTCCCAAACACAGGGTGATGTCTGCTAATAATGGAGCATCCATATCCCACCACAGGGTGAGGTCTGCTAATAATGGAGCATCCATATCCTAGCCACAGGGTGAGGTCTGCTAATAATGGAGCATCCATATCCCAGCCACAGGGTGATGTCTGCTAATAATGGAGCGTCCATTTCCCAACAACAGGGTGATGTCTGCTAATAATGGAGCATCCATATCCCAGCAACAGGGTGATGTCTGCAAATAATGGAGCATCCATATCCCAAGCACAGGGTGATGTCTGCCAATAATGGAGCATAAATATCTCAACCACAGGGTGATGTCTGCTAATAATGGAGCATCCATATTCCAACCACAGGGTGATGTCTGCTAATAATGGAGCATACATATCCCAACCACAGGTGATGTCTGCCAATAATGGAGCATAAATATCTCAACCACAGGGCGAATGTCTGCTAATAATGGAGCATCCATATTCCAACCACAGGGTGATGTCTGCTAATAATGGAGCATACATATCCCAACCACAGAGTGATGTCTGCTAATAATGGAGCATCAATATCCCAACCACAGGGTGATGTCTGCTAATAATGGAGCATCTGTGTAGCCCTGGTATTTAAGGTACACAATACCAGGAGGATGAGTGGAGAGGTAACGGTTAAGGGCTCTACATGACATCACATACACTTCGGACACACCCAGCAGGGGTGTAGAGGGGTGTGGTTTTTTAGCACAAGTGAGTCTGGAAGCGTCTCCTGAGGTGGAGGGAGTGAAACGAGTGCCTGTCTGGAGAACCAAGATTCCTGTCGATTCAGAGAGACAGTACAGTAGTGGAGGCTAGTATGGATAACTGAATGATATCCTAGCCTAGTCAGTGCTGAGATTGAGAGTGTGAGCAAGTCGAAGGGCACAGTGGAAGGATTCTTAGAAGTGCTTTAGGATTGGAGAAGTCCTGCACATTGTCACCGGTCACTGGAGACCGAAGTGTCACTATAGCTCCAGGCATAGTGATAAAAGAACCAGAGGCTTACTGGACCTTAGGTAACAGAAAGCAGCCCCTGGAGTGTCGGTACGTAACTGGGGTCAGGGGAGTGAGAACCTTGAGTCAGTGCACGACAAGATTAGGAACTCAGCTCTCTCAAAAGAAGGCTCCGACCACAAAACTGACCGGGCAGTACAGCTTTGAAATAGCTGGAGTTTCAGGAGTGAACTACGCTTTATGCTGGTTGGACTCATCATCATTGGAAAGTTAAGGAGGCCCCTACCTTGCTCAGCCGTTGCCTCAAAACTCATCCTCCATCAACCCCATCAGCCTCCCTGGGACCTGCCTGAACAACTTGAAGTAAAAGGTATGGAAAGACGCTGATGTGTGAGACTGTGTTATTCAATTATATCCCTGCACAACCCCACCATAATTATCGACCTGAGGGAAGAGTCCCACCTGTAGGGGACCCGACATCTAGCTGCCTCACCATCCCCTCAGAGATCTACAGCAGCGCTGGTACAAATTACCAGAGAACTACAGGTGGCGTCACGAACTGTATATAAATCTATTCCCTGTAAATATACCCCCCCAACATACGCCTGACCGCCAGGGCCACAGACCGAGCCACCGCTACCTGTGACAACCCCATAGACTTCTACGGGCTCGGCTCTGAGTACCCCATTGCCCTGGTAACCCACAATTGTGGTGCGTGGTCGAGACAAACTTTGGCGTCACGAACAGGATACGAAACTTGCAGCATTGCGAGCCCTGTGTGCCTGTGGAGTGTTTTGGTGAAAAAGACTGTTGCTATTGTTTGGCGCCAAATACCGCCATATTTGCCGCCAGATTCGCGCCCTAAGGCGCTGGAGAAGAAGGTGGGCGTACCTGAAAGAGCGCGCAGAGTCTTGGACACGCCCCCGGCTCTGACTCATCGGCAGGTCCTGCAACAGGAAGTGAACGCTCTGACATCAGAGCGCCTGCGACGAAGGTCCTGTTCCCACTGCTGTGCCTGTGAAATAGCAGCGTCTGAAACCGGTAGGCTCCGTTTAACCAAGGGGGCGCAAAGATGTCACAACAACCGGCCGTACAGTGCGGCCCCAGCCGGAGGCCCCAATCCCGCGCCGCCTGGTATTGTAGCGCCAGATGGGGGCGCAGGCCCAGCACCCAGTCCGGTAGTCCCGATCATGCCACTAACGCTCCCATATATGCCTGGGGCGAAATGGCTTCCCCAGTACAGCGGTGAGCCAGGCACATTAGCAGGCTTCAAGCGGAAGTTATGCAGCATCCTAGAAATGTACTCCATGCCTGAGAGACAAAAAGCTGCTGTGCTAATAGGGCAGCTAACTGGCGCTGCTGAGAGGGAAGTGGAGACTTGGGATACCGTTGATCAGGAGTCGGTACCTGCGATCTTCCTTAAGCTGCATGCCATATTTGAAGATCACACAGAAACGGATCTCCGGATGGCCTTCTATCACTGTTCACAACAGCCAGGTGACAGCATCAGGGACTACGCTTGCCGACTACAAGGAGCCCTGAGAGCTCTTAAGCAGATTAATAATTTAAATGCATCGACGAGAATAAGATGCTGAAAGAGCAATTTATACAGGGATTGAGATCCCAAGAGGAACGCAGAACTGTAAACTGGTGGTCCTTAGACCATCCGGATGCTACCTTTGATGCCCTAAAGGACATGGCAATAAAAGGGCTGCGGCCCCTGGGCAAACCTGAGGTGGCAACCCAACATCATCAGGCTGAAGTCACTCTGGAACCGGCAGTAACCCCCTGTTCCCCGTTAGTGGCCGAAGCCAAAGCGCAGGTGACACCTCCCAGTGAATTGGATTGTCTGCGCTCAGAGGTGCGCCAGCTGACTAAAAATCTGGCTGCTGTGATGAGTGCCCTGCAGCTGCGGAAAGAGGAGGAAGGGAAGATCTTGTTAGCTGACTGCCCAGAAGAGTCCCGTGGATGCACCGGAGAGAAGGAAGACGTCGCCCCCCCGGAGGAGGACACAGGAGACTCGTCACACCTCCGGAGAGATACTGTTACGATGCAACGGAAGGTCATAGCCCACAGTGAAGGCAGAACCTGGTCGAGGCAACAGGAAATACCGTAAACTGGACCGCGTATTGGGCGACCTACTGTCACGATGTATTGCATTCGGATTGTAGACACTGGTCCAGATGAGGTAACGTCTGTGATGACACAACTAGTGCCGAGAAGAGAGGAAGATCAGTATTCTGACGTGCAGCAACTCAAAGGATTTTCAGGAAGCAAGTACTACACTGGCATGAAACATATACAATGGAATAGCAGAAGCAGGAAAAACCTATGATCACAGACTTACTGAGTCAACGTGTGATGCAGGCAAAGGCAATGCATCACACAGAGCTAAGCAGATAGTGAGGTCTAGCCACCGTCAGAGGAATACGTCCAGTGGCCCCTAGACCAACTGGAAACCGGCTAGGTATGTGTGGAGTGGGGCGACCCTAACCCATGTTCATTTTCTATTCCTAGAATGGTAATGTGCAGTTCGGAAACATTTGGTTAGAAAATCATGGGTTCCCATGGTGGGGAACCGCTAATATACCTGATTGCTCCATATTACATTAATGTACTGGTAACAATGGCAGACAGTCTTAAACCCCGAGCCCTGACTTTACCGTGTATGCTTCTAATGGTCTTCCTGTAGAAGTACTCGGGACAAAATGTGTAGATGTGAAGGTGGGCAGAGAGGAGTTGAAAGACCAGGGGCTTCTGGTAGTAAAGACTGTAAATGAGGAGAACGGTTTAAATATAATTTTGGGCACTAACATTATCGGTAATTGTTTGGGAGAAGTTGTGTTCTTGCTCCAACAGCTCGCTGAGATTGCCCGACCAAGGCAGAAAGGAGTAATCCAAAGAGAGATCCGGGCCCTGGTGTGTCAGCAGCAAGCGAAGCTTACAGACGGCGAAATTGGTAATGTACGGGTCACTGACTCGGATCCTATTGTGATACCCCCAATGAGTGAAATGATCATCTGGTGCAGGGCAGCCATAGGTCTGAGAGGACAGAATTACCAAGCTGTAGTAGAACCCCACCATTCAGAACATAGACCTACACTTATGACTGCTAGGGGAGTAGTAGAAGGTGAATGGAAGAGTACCGGTACGGCTTCTCAATTGGGGAGATGATGAGGTAAACTTACCCCGTTATGCAACCATTGCTAAACTACATGCTAGTTGACAATAATTCTATTCTCCCGGCTGAGTCCTTAGACTCCCGCCAAATAGCGGAGGATAATGACCCGGCAACCCAGGTGGCGGAATGGTGTCAACAACTCCATGTTGGGACGGACACCACTCCCGCTCACCAGAAGCAAGGGGTATTACGGGTGGTGCAAGAGTACGCCCAAGTGTTTAGCAAGAATCCACTTGATTTTGGGATAATTAAGGGAGTACAACATCATATCCCTACAGGCAGTCATCCTCCCATCAAAGAGCGGTATAGGCCCATACCTCCAGCTCATTATCAGAAGGCTAAAGAAATGTTGCATGATATGAAGAAAGCCGGGGTGATAAGGGATAGTTGTAGCCCCTGGGCAGCCCCTCTAGTTCTGGTTAAAAAGAAAGATGGTAGTATGAGAATGTGTGTGGATTACAGGCAGGTGAACCGCATAACACACAAGGATGCATACCCGTTACCACGTATAGAGGAATCATTAGCTGCTCTGAAAACGGCTAACTACTTTTCTACCCTCGATCTGACTAGTGGTTACTGGCAAGTGGCTGTGGCTGAGGAGGATCGTGAGAAAACGGCTTTCACCACCCCAATGGGGCTCTGTGAGTTCGACAGAATGCCGTTTGGGCTCAGCAGTGCCCCAGGAACATTTCAGAGAGTGATGGAGAATGCCTGGGACATCTCAATTTTGAAACCGTGCTGCTATACCTAGACGACGTCATCGTGTATTCCAAGACTTATGAGGACCATCTGAAGCACCTGGCAGAAGTATTCGAGTCCTGTCCAGGTACGGGATGAAGTTGAAACCCTCAAAATGCCATCTACTCAAACAGAAGGTACAATACTTGGGGCACATCGTCAGTTCGGAAGGAGTAGCGCCGGACCCAGAGAAAGTCACTGCCATCCAGAAGTGGCCGGAGCCGAAGAACCTTAAGGAAGTGCGACAGTTCCTGGGACTAACGGGTTACTACAGAAGGTTCGTGAAAGATTACACAAGAAGGCAGCCCCTTTACAGGACCTCCTAGTAGGACAATCCCTAAAGAGCAGAAACCCTCCCTTTAATTGGGGTAAAGAACAGGCTGAAGCATTCCAAAAGATGAAAGAGATCCTTACAGGTGATGAGATCTTAACCTATCCTGATTACAGCCAACCGTTCCTGTTGTACACCGACGCCAGTAATGAAGGTTTGGGAGCAGTTCTCAGTCAGAAGCAGAATGGCCAAGAAAAAGTCATCGCATATGCCAGCAGAAAACTCAGGCCAACTGAGAGGAATCCGGAAAATTATAGCAGCTTCAAGCTGGAGTTTCTGGCGTTGGTCTGGGCCATTACTGAAAGATTTAAGCACTATCTGGCCTCCAATCAGTTCACTGCGTTTACAGATAACAACCCATTAACGCACCTGGAAACCGCCAAGCTGGGTGCCATGGAGCAGCGATGGATGGCTCGGTTGTCCAATTACCAGTTTACTATCAAGTACCGGGCAGGTCGAAAGAATGCTAATGCCGACGCATTGTCCCGAAGGCCGCATGACTCTGACACGGAAGAAGAATCGGACGACCTGGAAGAAATTGAGCTACCCGCGTTCCATCGAAATGGGGTAGTCCACGAGCATCGAGTCAACAGAAAGCAGTATGGTGCAACATTAAATCCTTTACCCCATCACAGCTGGAAAGAGACTCAGGACAGTGATCCAGTGGTCAGCTGTATCAAGGAGTTGTTAAGACAGGAAGGTTCCTCCTTGGAAAAAGATGCACCTATGTCAGCAAAGCTCCTGTGGAACGAGAGAAGCAGGTTGTTCCTATACCGTGAGAAGTTGTGCAGGAGATACGTCAACCCCAGGACCCACGAGATGGTCTGGCAGATAGTGGTCCCCAAGGCAGACGTCCCAATGGTGTTGGAAGCATACCACGATCAAGCAGGACACTTTGGCTGGAGAAAGCTGGAGACCCTGTTGAGGTGCCGGTTCTACTGGGTAGGGATGCGCAGCTCCATCGAGAGGTG
This sequence comes from Oophaga sylvatica, assembly GCA_033576555.1. NCBI lineage: Eukaryota > Metazoa > Chordata > Amphibia > Anura > Dendrobatidae > Oophaga > Oophaga sylvatica. The sequence continues at coordinate 267,773,716 of JARQOD010000006.1, forward strand.
GTGTCGGAACTGTGGACCCTGTGGTCTCAGAAGAAAGGACTACGGTAGTCAGAAAGCACCCCTGCAACCTATCCGGACGACTCGTCCCCTGGAGATTGTGGCCCTGGACCATGTCAAATTGTCGCCAAGTAGATCTGGATACTCGTACGCCCTGACCATGGTGGACCATTACTCCAGATTTCTGGTGGTTGTTCCAGTTAAGGACCAGACCGCAGTGACGGCAGCGAAAACCTTTCAAGCAAGCTTCTGCAGACCGCATGGGTATCCGGAGCAAGTATTAACCGATCAAGGACCTGCTTTCGAAGCCGATCTATTCAAGAGTTCTGTCACATGTATGGGTGTAAGAAAATTAGAACAACACCATACCATCCTCAAACCAACGGTCTTTGCGAAAAAATGAACCATATTGTCCTTGATTTGTTGAGATCCATACCGTTGGAAGACAGGAATCGATGGCCGGATTTACTACCTGATTTGGTTGATTTGTATAACCATATACCTGTAAGTTCCACTAACTGCACTCCAGCCTATCTTATGAGAGCAAGGCCCGGAAGACTACCAATGGATTTAGAACTTGGAGTGGTAGAACCGGAGGCAGACGACGCCGTTGAAAACTGGGACATCAATCGGCAAGAGCAATACAGAAGAGTGCAAGTCTGTGTAGAAGAAAGTCTCAACAAGGCACGGGGAAAACAGGAAGATATTTACAACAGGAATGCTCCTGCCAAGCCTTTGATGCCTGGAGAAGTGGTATTGAAAAGGAAAAGGAAGATGCACAAATTGGATAACCAGTGGGAACAAGAACCCTACGTCGTACAAGATTCCAAATATGACAACAGAAAAGTTTGTATCATCAGTAAGGACGGAGGAAGAACAATAACCACTGTGTCCAGAGACCATTTGAAATTGTGTCCAGAACCTTTAAAGCTTTGTGAAAAGAACCCTGTCATCAATCAAGAAGAAAGAAAAGAAGAGGTCATACACACGGATCTGGGAGATTTCCCTGCGGATTGGCCCAGACTGGGAGATGCTGTAATAATTCCGGTGTTGCAGTTTTATCAGCCACAAGAGGAAGTCCTACCTCCAGTTATGCCCGTGGTGCCAGTTGAGCCAGTTCAGGAGTTACCCATTCCAGCAACACCTCAACCTACGGAATCTCAAGAAGGATCATCAGAAGCAGCGCCCCATGCTATGGGATCCCCTGGTGAAGCAGACTCACACCGCCCAGCCATCAGTACGCTTGCCAGATCCATAGAAAGATTGAGGCAGTTCTATAGTTTGCCGTTACGCAGTGCAGACAGATCACAACTTAATATACCTGAAGCTACTCCACGTAGATCAGAGCGAACCACAAAAGGGAAGATACCCATTCGATACCAGCAGTAATTATAACAAACTAATGTGATTTAACCTAAAAAAAAAAAGGGCTTACCTTAATGTGAATATTGTAAAAAGTATATATATATGTGTCTTTTCCTTATTGTGTCTTATAATGGACTCAGAGGCTGAGGACTGAGCCAGCCCAAGAACTGATCTTGTATATAGTTGCACTTTGTGCATCATCTTGGTTTTACATGAAACCACCCCAACTACCTCTGAATACAAAACCCGTGTGGTGTGGCACTGAGTGAGGTCTGCATTCAGATGTCCTGCAGCCCACCCAGGACCTACGTTGAAGGTTTGGTGCGGGTCCTTCACAAGAATATTGTCATCTATGTATATGAAAATGTCTATTTAATATTTTGTATTTTTCTATATTTAATGTTTTGATTGCAACGTTCAAGAAATCCTTACCTCCCGGATGGGACGAGTTAATGTTTATTGTTAACGCATAAACAAAATGTCTTTTTGTATTTCACAGCCCGGGAGTGCTGTCTTTTACCATGGGGGAATGTGTAGCCCTGGTATTTAAGGTACACAATACCAGGAGGATGAGTGGAGAGGTAACAGTTAAGGGCTATACATGACATCACATATACTTCGGACACACCCAGCAGGGGTGTAGAGGGGTGTGGTTTTTAGCACAAGTGAGTCTGGAAGCGTCTCCTGAGGTGGAGGGAGTGAGAACGAGTGCCTGTCTGGAGAACCAAGATTCCTGTCGATTCAGAGAGACAGTACAGTAGTGGAGGCTAGTATGGATAACCGAATGATATCCTAGCCTAGTCAGTGCTGAGATTGAGAGTGTGAGCAAGTCGAAGGGCACAGTGGAAGGATTCTTAGAAGTGCTTTAGGATTGGAGAAGTCCTGCACATTGTCACCGGTCACTGGAGACCGAAGTGTCACTATAGCTCCAGGCATAGTGATAAAAGAACCAGAGGCTTACTGGACCTTAGGTAACAGAAAGCAGCCCCTGGAGTGTCGGTACGTAACTGGGGTCAGGGGGAGTGAGAACCTTGAGTCAGTGCACGACAAGATTAGGAACTCAGCTCTCTCAAAAGAAGGCTCCGACCACAAAACTGACCGGGCAGTACAGCTTTGAAATAGCTGGAGTTTCAGGAGTGAACTACGCTTTATGCTGGTTGGACTCATCATCATTGGAAAGTTAAGGAGGCCCCTACCTTGCTCAGCCGTTGCCTCAAAACTCATCCTCCATCAACCCCATCAGCCTCCCTGGGACCTGCCTGAACAACTTGAAGTAAAAGGTATGGAAAGACGCTGATGTGTGAGACTGTGTTATTCAATTATATCCCTGCACAACCCCACCATAATTATCGACCTGAGGGAAGAGTCCCACCTGTAGGGGACCCGACATCTAGCTGCCTCACCATCCCTCAGAGATCTACAGCAGCGCTGGTACAAATTACCAGAGAACTACAGGTGGCGTCACGAACTGTATATAAATCTATTCCCTGTAAATATACCCCCCCAACATACGCCTGACCGCCAGGGCCACAGACCGAGCCACCGCTACCTGTGACAACCCCATAGACTTCTACGGGCTCGGCTCTGAGTACCCCATTGCCCTGGTAACCCACAATTGTGGTGCGTGGTCGAGACACATCCATATCCCAACCACTGGATAATGTCTGCTAATAAAGGAGCATCCATATCCCAACCACAGGGTGATGTCTGCTAATAATGGATCATCCATATCGCAGCAACAGGGTGATGTCTGCCAATAATGAAGTATCCATATTCCAACCACAGGGTGATGTCTGCTAATAATGGAGCATCCATATCCCAACCACAGAGTGATGTCTGCTAATATTGGAGCATTCATTTCCCAAACACAGGGTGATGTCTGCTAATAATGGAGCATCCATATCCCTGCCACAGGGTGAGGTCTGCTAATAATGGAGCATCCATATCCTAGCCACAGGGTGAGGTCTGCTAATAATGGAGCATCCATATCCCAGCCACAGGGTGATGTCTGCTAATAATGGAGCGTCCATTTCCCAACAACAGGGTGATGTCTGCTAATAAAGGAGCATAAATAACTCAACCACAGGGCGATGTCTGCTAATAATGGAGCATCCATATCCCAGCAACAGGGTGATGTCTGCAAATAATGGAACATCCATATCCCAACCACAGTGTGATGTCTGCTAATAATGGAGCATCCATATCCCAACCACAGCGTGATGTCGGCTAATAAAGGAGCTTCCATATCCCAACCACAGGGTGATATCTGCTAATAATGGAGCATCCATATCGCAGCAACAGGGTGATGTCTGCCAATAATGAAGTATCCATATTCCAACCACAGGGTGATGTCTGCTAATAATGGAGCATCCATATCCCAACTACAGGGTGATGTCTGCTAATAAAGGAGCATCCATATCCCAACCACAGGGTGATGTCTGCTTATAATTGAGCATCCATATCGCAGCAACATGGTGATGTCTGCCAATATTGATTATCCATATTCCAACCACAGAGTGATGTCTGCTAATAATGGAGCATCCATATCCCAACAACAGAGTGATGTCTGCTAATAATGGAGTATCCATATTCCAACCACAGGGTGATGTCTGCTATTAATGAAGCATCCATATCCCAACCACAGGGTGATGTCTGCTAATAATGGAGCATCCATATCCCAGCCACAGGTTGATGGCTGCTAATAAAGGAGCATCCATATCCCAGCCACAGGGTGATGTCTGCTAATAATGGAGCATCCATAACCCAACCACAGGGTGATGTCTGCTAATAATGAAGCATCCATATCCCAATCACAGGGTGATGTCTGCTAATAAAGGAGCATCCATATCCCAACCACAGGGTGATGTCTACTAATAATGGAGCATCCATATCCCAACCACAGAGTGATGTCTGCTAATAATGGAGCATCCGTATCCCAACCACAGGATGATGTCTGCTAATAATGGAGCTTCCGTATCCCAACCACAGGGTGATGTCTGCTAATAATGGAGCATCCATATCCCAACCACAGAGTGATGTCTGCTAGTAATGGAGCATCCATATCCCAACCACAGAGTGATGTCTGCTAATAATGGAGCATAAATATCCCAACCACAGGGTGATGTTACTAGTAATTGAGCATCCATATACCAACCACAGAGTGATGTCTGCTAATAATGGAGCATAAATATCCCAACGACAGGATGATGTCTGCTAATAATGGAGCATCCATATCCCAGCCACAGGGTGATGTCTGCTAATAATGGAGCATCCATATCCCAAGCACAGGGTGACGTCTGCTAATAATGGAGCATCCATATCCCAACCACAGAGTGATGTCTGCTAGTAATGGAGCATCCATATCCCAACCACAGGGTGATGTCTGCTAATAATGGAGCATAAATATCCCAACCACAGGGTGATGTCTGCTAGTAATGGAGCATCCATATCCCAACCACAGGGTGATGTCTGCTAATAATGGAGCATAAATATCCCAACTACAGGGTGATGTCTGCTAATAATGGAGCGTCCATGTCCCAGCCACAGGGTGATGTCTGCTAATAATGGAGCATAAATATCCCAACCACAGGGTGATGTCTGCTAGTAATGGAGCATCCATATCCTCAACCACAGGGTGATGTCTGCTAATAATGGAGCATAAACATCCCAACCACAGGGTGATATCTGCTAATAATGGAGCGTCCATGTCCCAGCCACAGGGTGATGTCTGCTAATAATGGAGCATCCATATTCCAGCCACAGGGTGATGTCTGGTAATAAAGGAGCATCCATAACCCTGCCAAAGGGTGATGGCTGCTAATAAAGGAGCGTCCATTTCCCAACCACAGGGTGACATCTGCTAATAATTGAGCACCCATATCCCAACCACAGGGTGATGTCTACTAATAATGGAGCATCCATATCCCAACCACAGGGTGATGTCTGCCAATAATGGAGCATAAATATCTCAACCACAGGGCGATGTCTGCTAATAATGGAGCATCCATATTCCAACCACAGGGTGATGTCTGCTAATAATGGAGCATACATATCCCAACCACAGGGTGGTGTCTGCTAATAATGGAGCATCAATATCCCAACCACAGGGTGATGTTTGCTAATAATGGAGCATCCATATCCCAACCACTGGATAATGTCTGCTAATAAAGGAGCATCCATATCCCAACCACAGGGTGATGTCTGCTAATAATGGATCATCCATATCGCAGCAACAGGGTGATGTCTGCCAATAATGAAGTATCCATATTCCAACCACAGGGTGATGTCTGCTAATAATGGAGCATCCATATCCCAACCACAGAGTGATGTCTGCTAATATTGGAGCATCCATTTCCCAACCACAGGGTGATGTCTGCTAATAATGGAGCATCCATATCCCTGCCACAGGGTGAGGTCTGCTAATAATGGAGCATCCATATCCCAACCACAGAGTGATGTCTGCTAGTAATGGAGCATCCATATCCCAACCACAGGGTGATGTCTGCTAATAATGGAGCATAATATCCCAACCACAGGGTGATGTCTGCTAGTAATGGAGCATCCATATCCCAACCACAGGGTGATGTCTGCTAATAATGAAGCATCCATATCCCAATCACAGGGTGATGTCTGCTAATAAAGGAGCATCCATATCCCAACCACAGGGTGATGTCTGCTAATAATGGAGCATCAATATCCCAACCACAGGGTGATGTCTGCTAATAATGAAGCATCCATATCCAATCACAGGGTGATGTCTGCTAATAAAGGAGCATCCATATCCCAACCACAGGGTGATGTCTACTATAATAATGGAGCATCCATATCCCAACCACAGAGTGATGTCTGCTAATAATGGAGCATCCGTATCCCAACCACAGGATGATGTCTGCTAATAATGGAGCTTCCGTTTCCCAACCAAAGGGTGATGTCTGCTAATAATGGAGCATCCATATCCCAACCACAGAGTGATGTCTGCTAGTAATGGAGCATCCATATCCCAACCACAGAGTGATGTCTGCTAATATTGGAGCATAAATATCCCAACCACAGGGTGATGTTACTAGTAATTGAGCATCCATATACCAACCACAAGTGATGTCTGCTAAAAATGGAGCATAATATCCCAACGACAGGATGATGTCTGCTAATAATGGAGCATCCATATCCCAGCCACAGGGTGATGTCTGCAAATAATGGAGCATCCATATCCCAAGCACAGGGTGAAGTCTGTAATAATGGAGCATCCATATCCCACCAACAGAGTGATGTCTTCTAGTAATGGAGCATCCATATCCCAACCACAGCGTGATGTCTGCTAATAATGGAGCATCAATATCCCAACCACAGGGTGATGTCTGCTAGTAATGGAGCATCCATATCCCAACCACAGGGTGATGTCTGCTAATAATGGAGCATAAATATCCCAACTACAGGGTGATGTCTGCTAATAATGGAGCGTCCGTGTCCCAGTCACAGGGTGATGTCTGCTAATAATGGAGCATAAATATCCCAACCACAGGGTGATGTCTGCTAGTAATGGAGCATCATATCCCAACCACAGGGTGATATCTGCTAATAATGGAGCGTCCATTCCCAGCCACAGGGTGATATCTGCTAATAATGGAGCATCCATATTCCAGCCACAGGGTGATGTCTGGTAATAAAGGAGCATCCATAACCCATGCCACAGGGTGATGGCTGCTAATAATGGAGCGTCCATATCCCAACCACAGGGTGATGTCTGCTAATAATGAGTCACATTTCCAACCACAGGGTGATGTCTGCTAATAATGGAGCATCCATATCCCAACCACAGGGTGATGTCTGCAATAATGGAGCATAAATATCTCAACCACAGGGCGATGTCTGCTAATAATGGAGCATCAATATCCCAACCACAGGGTGATGTCTGCTAATAATGGAGCATCCATATCCCAACCACTGGATAATGTCTGCTAATAAAGGAGCATCCATATCCCAACCACAGGGTGATGTCTGCTAATAATGGATCATCCATATCGCAGCAACAGGGTGATGTCTGCCAATAATGATGTATCCATATTCCAACCACAGGGTGATGTCTGCTAATAATGGAGCATCCATATCCCAACCACAGAGTGATGTCTGCTAATAATGGAGCATCCATTTCCCAACCACAGGGTGATGTCTGCTAATAATGGAGCATCCATATCCCTGCCACAGGGTGAGGTCTGCTAATAATGGAGCATCCATATCCCAGCCACAGGGTGATGTCTGCTAATAATGGAGCTCCATATCCCAGCCACAGGGTGATGTCTGCTATAATGGAGCTCCATATCCAACCACGGGTGATGTCTGCTAATAATGGAGCATCCATATTCCAACCACAGGTGATGTCTGCTAATAATGGAGCATACATATCCAACACAGGGTGATGTCTGCTAATAATGGAGCATCCATATCCCAACCACAGGGTGATGTCTGCTAATAATGGAGCATCCATATCCCAACCACGGGTGATGTCTGCTAATAAAGGAGCATCCATATCCCAACCACAGGGTGATGTCTGCTAATAATGGATGCATCCATATCCCAACCACAGGGTGATATCTGCTAATAATGGAGCTCCATATTCCAACCACAGGGTGATGTCTGCTAATAATGGAGCATCCATATCCCAACCACAGAGTGATGTCTGCTAATAATGGAGCATCCATTTCCCAACCACAGGGTGATGTCTGCTAATAATGGAGCATCCATATCCTAGCCACAGGGTGAGGTCTGCTAATAATGGAGCATCCATATCCCAGCCACAGGGTGATGTCTGCTAATAATGGAGCATAAATAACTCAACCACAGTGCGATGTCTGCTAATAATGGAGCATCCATATCCCAGCAACATGGTGATGTCTGCAAATAATGGAGCATCCATATCCCAACCACAGGGTGATGTCTGCTAATAATGGAGCATCCATATCCCAACCACAGTGTGATGTCTGCTAATAAAGGAGCTTCCATATCCCAACCACAGGGTGAAATCTGCTAATAATGGAGCATCCATATCGCAGCAACAGGGTGATGTCTGCCAATAATGAAGTATCCATATTCCAACTACAGGGTGATGTCTGCTAATAATGGAGCATCCATTTCCCAACCACAGAGTGATGTCTGCTAATAATGGAGCATCCATTTCCCAACCACAGGGTGATGTCTGCTAATAATGGAGCATCCATATCCCTGCCACAGGGTGAGGTCTGCTAATAATGGAGCATCCATATCCCAGCCACAGGGTGATGTCTGCTAATAATGGAGCGTCCATATCCCAGCCACAGGGTGATGTCTGCTAATAATGGAGCGTCCATATCTCAACCACAGGGCGATGTCTGCTAATAATGGAGCATCCATATTCCAACCACAGGGTGATGTCTGCTAATAATGGAGCATACATATCCCAACCACAGGGTGATGTCTGCTAATAATGGAGCATCAATATCCCAACCACAGGGTGATGTCTGCTAATAATGGAGCATCCATATCCCAACCACTGGATAATGTCTGCTAATAAAGGAGCATCCATATCCCAACCACAGGGTGATGTCTGCTAATAATGGATCATCCATATCGCAGCAACAGGGTGATGTCTGTCAATAATGAAGTATCCATATTCCAACCACAGGGTGATGTCTGCTAATAATGGAGCATCCATATCCCAACCACAGAGTGATGTCTGCTAATAATGGAGCATCCATTTCCCAACCACAGGGTGATGTCTGCTAATAATGGAGCATCCATATCCTAGCCACAGTGTGAGGTCTGCTAATAATGGAGCATCCATATCCCAGCCACAGGGTGATGTCTGCTAATAATGGAGCATAAATAACTCAACCACAGTGCGATGTCTGCTAATAATAGAGCATCCATATCCCAGCAACATGATGATGTCTGCAAATAATGGAGCATCCATATCCCAACCACAGGGTGATGTCTGCTAATAATGGAGCATCCATATCCCAACCACAGGGTGATGTCTGCTAATAAAGGAGCTTCCATATCCCAACCACAGGGTGATATCTGCTAATAATGGAGCATCCATATCGCAGCAACAGGGTGATGTCTGCCAATAATGAAGTATCCATATTCCAACCACAGGGTGATGTCTGCTAATAATGGAGCATCCATATCCCAACTACAGGGTGATGTCTGCTAATAAAGGAGCATCCATATCCCAACCACAGGGTGATGTCTGCTAATAATGGAGCATCCATATCCCAACCACAGGGTGATATCTGCTAATAATGGAGCATCCATATCCCTGCCACAGGGTGAGGTCTGCTAATAATGGAGCATCTATATCCCAGCCACAGGGTGAGGTCTGCTAATAATGGAGCATCCATATCCCAGCCACAGGGTGATTGCTGCTAATAAAGGAGCATCCATTTCCCAACCACAGGGTGATGTCTGCTAATAATTGAGTAAATTCAAAAAATTGTTCATTTTTTTCTCATTAATGTACACTCTGCACCCGATCTTGACTGAAAACAGCAGAAATTTGCAAATTTATTAAAAAAGAAAAACTGAAATATCACATGTTCATATATATTCAAACACTTTGCTCAGACACTCATATTTAAGTGTCATGTCTATTTCCTTGTGATTCTCTTTGAGATTGTTCTACTCCTTCATTGGAGTTCAGCTGTGTTTAATTAAATTGATAGGACTGGATTTATAAAGGCACACATTTGTCTATATAAGACCTCACAGCTCACAGTGAATGTCAGACCAAATGAGAATCATGAGGTCAAAGGAACTGGCCAAGGATCTCAGAGGCAGAATTGTGGCAAGGCACAGATCTGGCCAAGGTTACAAAAGAATTTCTGCAGTACTCAAGGTTTCTAAGAGCACAGTGGCCTCCATAATTCTTAAATGGAAGAAGTTTGGGACCACCAGAAGTCTGCCTAGACCTGGCCATCCAGCCAAACTGAGCAATCATGGGAGAAGAGACTTGGTGAGAGTTAAAGAAGAACCCCAAGATCACTGTGGCTGAGCTCCACAGATGCAGTAGGGAGATGGGAGAAAGTTCCACAAAGTCAACTCTCACTGCAGCCCTCCACCAGTCGGGCCTTTATGGCAGAGTGGCCCGACAGAAGCCTCTCCTCAGTGCCAGACATATGAAAACCTGCATAGAGTTTACTAAAAAACACATGAAGGACTCCCAGACTATGAGAAATAAGATTCTCTGGTTTGATGAGACGAAGATACAACTTTTTGGTGATAATTCTAATCTGTATGTGTGGAGAAAACCAGGCACTGCTCATCACCTGCCCAATACAAATCCCAACAGTGAAACATGGTGGTGGCAGCATCATGCTATGGGGGTGTTTCTCAGCTGTAGGGTCAGGACGACTGGTTGCAATTGAAGGAAACATGAATGCGGCCAAGTACAGAGATATCCTGGATGAAAACCTCTTCCACAGTGCTCTGGACCTCAGACTTGGCCGAAGGTTCATTTTCCAACAAGGCAATGACCCTAAGCGCACAGCTAAAATAACAAAGGAGTGGCTTCAGAACAACTCTGTGACCATTCTTGACTGGCCCAGCCAGAGCCCAGACTTAAACCCAATTGAGCATCTCTGGAGAGACCTGAAAATGGCTGTCCACCAACGTTCACCATCCAAACTGACAGAACTGGAGAGGATCTGCAGGGAAGAATCTCAGAGGATCCACAAATCCAGGTATGAAAAACTTGTTGCATCATTCCCAAGAAGGCTCATGGCTGTACTAGCTCAAAAGGGTGCTTCTACTCAATATTGAGCAAAGGGTCTGAATACTTATGACCATGTGATATTTCAGATTTTCTTTTTTAATAAATTTGCAAAAATTTCTACATTGCTGTTTTTTTCAGTCAAGATGTGGTGCAGAGTGTACATTAATTGAAAAAAATAACTTTTTTGAATTTACCAAATGGCTGCAGTGAAACAAAGAGTGAAAAATTTAAAGGGTCTGAATACTTTCTGTACCCTCTGTAGTTATAAAGGCAGTTTTCCAATCATTTCCCGGGCGGATTTGTATGAGATTATAAGTCCCTCTTAGATCGAGTTTGGTAAAAAAATGTTGCCCCCTGTTGTCCGCAACAAAGGTACAGCACTACCCAGTCATCAGAAGTATAAGTAGTGCAGACATGGATGTAATATATGCATTGCAAAGTTTTTTTTTCCAATTTGAAGAAATTTCAGGATCAGATTTATCATTGTAAAAAAATTAAATAAAAGGATTTTGCATTATATGGCCTTGGTGTGATATATTTTCTTACACCTACTCAACATAAATTTTCTTTATTCTCTTTCAGCTTTCACATAATACATATATTGTCACCTCATTTTTCGTATATAAGGTGCGGCCACCGCCATTAGGAGCTTATCTACAGCAATCTGGAATGCTGTAGATAAGCCCCCGATGTAACCTGAAAGATAAGAAAAACCAGTTAGATTATACTCACCCGAGGGCGGTCCGGTCCGATGGGTGTCGCAGGTCTGGGACCGGCGCCTCCCATCTTCATGTGATGACGTCCTCTTCCTTGCTTCTGTCGAAGCTCCTGCGCAGGCGTAATTCTCTGCCCTGTTGAGGTCAGAGCAAAATACTGCAGTGCGCCGGTGCAGGGAAAGGTCAGAGAGGCCAGGCGCCTGCGCACTGCAGTACTTTACTCTGCCCTCAACAGAGCAGAGCAGTACGCCTGCGCCGAAGCCGCGACAGAAGCAAGAAAGATGACGTTATCGCATGAAGATGGGAGGCTCCGGACCTGGACTTGTGACGTCCATCGGATCAGACCGCCCCCCAGGTGAGTATAATCTAGCTTGTTTGTCTTATCTTTCAGGTTACATCGGGGGGCCTATCTACAGAATTCCAGAATGCTGTAGATAAGCCCCTAATGGCGGTGGCCACACCTTATATATGAAAAATGAGGTGACAGGTTCCCTTTAAATCATCAGTCAAGTCCTGGACAGTCTGTAGTGCAACGAGGCGTTGATGGATGGAGCGATACATAATGTCTCAGATGTGCTCTATTGGATTTAGGTCTATGGAACGGGCAGGCCAGTCCATAGCATTGATGCCTTCATCATGCAGGGACTGCTGACACACTTCTGTCACATGAGGCCTAGAATTCTCATGCATCAGAAGGAACCCAGGGACCAGGGCACATGTCTATGGTCTCAGAATGGGTCTGAGAATCTCATCCCGGTACCTAATGGCAGTCAGGCTACCTCTGGCTAGCACATGTAGGGCTGTGCGGCACTCCTAAGGAATGCCTCACCACACCATTATTGACCCACTGCCAAACCAGTCATGCTGTAGGATGTTACAGACAGCAAGACATTCTCCACAATGTCTCCAAGCTCTGTTACGTCTGTCACATGTGTTCAGTGTGAACCTGCTCTCATCTGTGAAGAGCACAGGGCGTCAATGTCAAATCTGCCAATCTTGGTGTTCTCTGGCAAATGCCAATCACCCTGCACAATGTTGGGCTGCAAGCACAACACCTACTTGTAGACGTCGGGCCCTCATACCACCTTCATGGAGTCTGTTTCTGACAGTTTGAGCAGACACATAAATGTTAGTGGCCTGCTAGAGGTCATTTTTCTTTGCTGTGTCACTGTTCCTCCTGTTCCTCCTTACACAAATGAAGAGGTAGCGGTCCTGCTGCTCAGCTGTTGCCCTCCTATGGCCCCCTCGTTGTCTCCTTGTGAACTGGTCTGCTTCATGCTGTTGACACTGTGCTGAGAGACACAGCTACCCTTCTTGCCACAGCTCGCATTGATGTGCCATCCTGGATGAGCAGCATTACCTGAGAAACTTGTGTGTGTTCTAGACACCGCCTCATGTACAGTACCTCTAGAAGTGAGAGCAATGACAAATGCAAAAGTGACCAAAACAACAGCCAAAAGGAATGAGAACAGAGAAATGGTCTGTGGTCACCCTTGCAGAACTACTCCTTTATAGGGGTTGTCTTGCTCATTTCTACCTGTTGTCTGTTCCATTTACACGACAACAGGAGAAATTGATTCACAATCGGTGCTGCTTCAGGTTGATTTCATGGGAGTGTGATTGACTTGGAGTCACAGTGGGGGAAATAAGTATTTGATCCCTTGCTCATTTTGTAGGTTTGCCCACTGACAAAGACATGAACAGTCTATAATTTTAAGCGTAGGTTAATTTTAACATTGAGAGATAGAATATCAAAAATAAAATCCAGAAAATCACAAGGATAATTCTCATATGTCTTTTTAGCTCTGCTCTTATTCTTTCTGAGGACAGTGCCTCTCTTCTCTGCATGGAGCGTGCAGTAGGGATCTCTATCTTCGGACCTCTTTTCTGCTCATCCAGACCCAGAAGTTCAGCATCTACCCTACCACTCTCCAGTTCCTCCAGACATCACAGCAAAAATCTCCTCTCTGTTTTTTCCTCCTCCTGACCTACAACGACATCTTCAGGACCTAGTAGGCTTTGCTATATCTGGCACAGAGACTACTCCTCTTTAGTAGAGTCCCTTCTCTTGGACTTTCTTCTATTCTTCTTTCCTTTTCCTCTTTTTCTTTATGCCTAAACCCAATGAGAATCGCCAATGCTATCCTCCTCCCCTTGTCATGCGCTTTGATTGTTCTTCCTGCCATTTCAAATTTCCCTCAGGATAACATGAGGCCCTCTGCCCCTATTGCAGACTCCACATGCTGCATGCCTCACAGAATCCCCTATTTGCCTGCAATGAGAACACACCCTCTTTCCCCGAGTGAGCTGCAGTTCTCTCCAAGTCTGTTGCTGACCTAACCAAGGTATCCCAGACCGTGGTATTGATCATTGAGCGTCTGTCTACTGTAAACTATGTATCTAGCTAAAGAGTGGGAGCATCTGGACAAATACTTCTAGAGGCTGAGATGTATGGACATTCTGTACCCTTTCCCTCTGATCTCCTCAAGAATTGGACTAAATGTCTCACTATGGACCCTACAGTATCCTGATTATCCACCAACACTACCCTTCCACTTTCAGATGGAGCATCCCTCAAAGACTGCTCCATCAGGCATATTGAGTCTCTGGTTAAATCAGTTTTTGAGGCCATGGGATCAGCTCTATGTCTAGCCTTTGCCTCTACTTGGGTCTCTAAGTCGGTCTCTGCCTGGGCTAAACTGCTATGACCAGGCATACCTTCTGACACCCATCCTGCTGAATTAACGAATCTGGTAGACCAGATTGCTCATGCATGAAAATATCTTTTCCCTGCATCCATTGATGCTGCTGGAAGCACAGCTCTGGACTCGAGCAACATTGTGACTTTTTGTATGGTCCTCCTTTTGTATGTTCCTTTGGCTAGAAGCATGAAATGCTGATTTGGAATCTAAAAAATCTCTCACCAGTCTTCCCTTTCAAGATTCATATGTCTTCAAAACTAAATTGGATCAGATAATATTGCATGCCTCTGGTGGGAAAAACACCTTGCCACTCCAACCCAAGCCCAACCGCTCTTTTACCTAAAAACAAATTCTTCAATTTCTTTTCTTTTGTCAGTTTTTCCTCCAATGAGGCTTCCAATTAATAGGGCAAATACTCTGCACAGCATGAAAAGAAAAGATATTCTTTCAAATCAGTCCCATCTTGACTACCACATGGTCAGTGTTATGCTCGCGCTCAGATTTTTTAACACGAGCGTGGATCATGGACCCATTGTGCCATGAACCAGACTTACCCCAGAGGCGCGTGATTAAGCAGCTACCATGGTTTTTGATTGAGCTTCTAGTGGTGAGGTCAGGCTTGTGTGATAGGTAGCTGTGAGGTACCACTCCAGGGCAGCATCCAGCAATAGCAGCTGACCCCCAGAAGGCAGGAAGCTGGAATGACAGATGCTGGAAGGAACGGCAGGGATATTGGCGGACACAGTCAGTGCAGGCGGGCACGACTGATATACTGGCAGGCAAGCGGGCATAGCTCATATACTGGCAGGCAGGTGCTGGCGAGCATGGCTGATATACTGGCAGATGTAGGAGGCAGTTCAAATTGGACAGACAGGAACTGTTTCAGGAAGAACTGGGTCACTGGCAGATAAGATTGAAATACAGGAACGGGTAGAACTCAGTTCAGACTGGACAGACAAGGAATAGCTTCAGGAAGAACTGGGTCACTGTCAGGTGTGACTGGAATACAGGAAGGTGTAGTACCCAGTTCAGAGTGGACAGACAAGGAACTGCAGGTGCGGACAAGCAGAGAACCGCAGATACATACAAGAAGGGAACCGCGGATGCGGTTAAGCAGATAACAGTGGATGCGGTCAAGCAGGAAACCACAGATGCGATCAAGAATGAAATGGCTGATGCTGTCAATCAAGAAACCGCAGATGCAGTCTAGTAGGAAACTCCAGATGCCGTCAAGCAGTAAACTGCAGATGTGGTCAAGCACGGAAGTGATAGTTCCCACAGGAGAGACAGGAGCAGGTTCACATAGAACACACAGGGTAAGAATAGGTACAGACAGGAAAGACTGGACCAAGTTCACACAGGATGAACATAAAGACAAGTACACACCAGTCAAACAGAGCCAGATTCAAACAGGGATCCGCAGATGCAGAAAAGCAGAGAAATGCAGATGCATGTTACTCTTCTAGGTGGTGCACATAGTTTGTGGGCCCACTGTGCCATTGCCTGGACTTACCCTGGAGGGGCGTGACTAAGTAGCTACCTTGGTGTTCACTGGAGCCTCTAGTGGTGAGGTCAGACTTGTGCGCAGGTGGCTGCCAGGTGCCATTCCAGGGCGACGTCAAGCCATAGCTGCTGATCCCAAAGGGCAGAGAAGCTACTTCTGTGACTCGGATAAAGCAGAATGACCACTTGGGACAAGTTCATACAGGTGTCACGATCCACTTTTGGATCTGTGGCAGATTATGCTTTCCATGTTAAAACCTTTTTCCTTTCAGGCCATCGGAGGTTAATGTCAGTCTTTTTCCCGGTGGCCGCTGGTGTAATTGCATTGCTTCTGACTTTTCAGGAGAAGGCGATGACCACTCCCATCATCAGAGCAAGCTAAGTGTTTATTGTTTAGTTATTTAACCCCTAGGTGTCTGTCTTTCCTTCCTTTTGTTGTTTTTGGGTAGTTCCCTTTATTCTCTGTCTCACCTCCTGGGGAGGGGGTTGGGAGGTTTAGCTCAGGGCTAAACAGGGGACAGGGACAGGTCGGTGGCTTGGGCCTCACTACCTTCAAGTGTACCCCCAAGTTAAGGAAAGACAGGGCCCTGTCTTAGCGTTAGAGGCAGTTCAGGGGCCCAGGTTCCTAGTCCCCTGTATTCCTACAACTGCCCCGTGACATTATCACCAGCCAACACTTTTTTCTTTTCTCTGGTGAGCCATGGCCCAAGTGCAGGCTTTTGCCCAACTGCTGCAGACCCTCACAGATGAGTTTAAGGTGCTTCGGGGTGAAGTGGTGCAGTAGTTACAGCAGTTGGTGGGGTTCTGGGCCTCGGCTCAGGTGCAGGCTCTACCAGAACCTAAGATATCTCTCCCTGAAAGGTTTTCTGGAGGGGGAGAGATACATTTCTAATTTTTCAGAGGCCTGTAAATTATACTAAAGGCTCCGCCCCCATTCATCTGGGAGTGAGGAACAGCGTGTGGGGATTACTGTCTCCGTTCTTAAGGGTAATCCCCAATCTTGGGCCTTCTCCCTGCCGACTGATTCACCATCTTTACGGTCGGTGGACGGGTTTTTTGTGGCTCTGGCGCTGGTGTATGGAGATCCTGATGGCGTCTCCCTGGCAGAATCCCGACTCCATAAGATCAAGCAGGGGGACCGGCCGGCTGAGGAGTACTGTTCAGAGTTCATGAGATGGGCCACTGACACACAGAGGAATGATCCTGCCCTTAAGAGTCATTTTGTGCGGGGTCTGTCCCCAAGGTTGCCGGATGCTCTGGTGCAGTACGCCGCTCCCAGGTCATTGGAGGCTGCCATGTCCCTTGCCATCTGGGTGGATAGACGCCTCAGGGAGAGGCATACACCAAAACTGCCCCCTGTTGTCCTTACTAGGGAGGAGGACACAGTTGAGCAGTCGGACAAACCCATGCAGGTGGGAGCAGTTGGTGTCCAAACGGGGTTGTCTGCGGTTCGGTGTCGTGTGGGGGCATGTTTTTACTGTGGGCAGACTGGTCATTTTGTTGGGGGCTGCCCAGCTCGCGCGAAAATACCTGTGCCATCTAAGAAGCTGCATCCCCCTGGTCGTGTGGAGGAAGGCGACCAGGGAGTGTATATTTCCTCCATTTCTTCCCCTCAGTGTACCCTGACTGCGAGAGTGGTGAATGGCGAGGTTTCTAAGGGAATTCCGGTGCTTGTGGACAGTGGAGCAGTAGTCAATTTGGTGGATGCTCACTTTGTCTGGACCAATGGCCTGATGTGTAGGAAGCTAGCAAAACCTCTAGGCGTCCAGACCATTGACTCTGTCCCACTCAGCCAGGGGAGTGTGACCCAGGTCGTGCATGATATATGCCTTCGTATAGGGACTCGTCATGAAGAATCCCTGTCATGCTATGTCTTGGAGGGTATGCCAATACCCATCATTTTAGGCCTCCCTTGGTTGAGAAAACACAACCCGGTCATAGATTGGCATTCCAGGGAAGTAGTCAGCTGGGGTCAGTTGTTTGAGGGCTGCTGTCCGGGGGCTACTGTCTCTGCCGTCTTTCTGCAACCATCCCCTTCTTCTACAGGGGGGGCAGCAGAGGTGCTGCCAAGGAGTAGGGGCAAGTCCCAACCCTCACCACTAGCCAACCCTGAGAGTCGGAGCCCTCTTGGGAGGAGGGATCGCGGAGGGTGGTGGTTTCCTCTGAGAATTGTGTGAGTGTGGTGACACAGGGGGACGCCTCTGTTGTCAGTTCTTTGAAGAGTTCACCATCTTGTGGCAAACGTGTATGTGGCAAGAGACGTTCAGGTCCGGACCTGTGTGTGAACGATTATATATGGGTATCCACCAAAAACATCCGGTGGAGGTGTGCTGCTGGAGTCTGGAGTTCTTGGGTGATCGGGCCGTATCGGGTGTCGGCCATTCTCGGCCCGGGGACATATCAGCTGGAGTTACCCCCAGTAATGCCCGTACATAACTCGTTCCCCAGGTCAGCGCTCTGGAGATTTGTGGCACCTCAGGAGAATACGTTATTGCCACTGCCATCAGTCCACGTTTGCCATAAACCTGAGACTGCTGGGGTGAACCCTGGTGGATCGACTTGTCCTCACAGTAGGTTGTTTCCAATGAGGTGCGGTGTTGAGGGTCCAGAGGCCCCTCATTAGAAGGTGGGTACTGTCACGATCCACTTTTGGATCTGTGGCAGATTATGGTTTCCATGCTAAAACCTTTTTCCTTTCAGGCCATCGGGGGTTAATGTCAGTCTTTTCCCCCTGTGGCAGCTGGTGTAATTGCATTTCTTCTGACTTTTCAGGAGAAGGCGGTGACCACTCCCATCATCCTTTAAAAGGTCACCTGAGGCGTCAGCTGACTGTTGGTGATATTGCTACCTTTTGGAGACCAACCAAGCTGAAGTCAGGAGCTGGCTGAGCGCAGTGGTACGTCTGCTGTTTCCCTGATTTGGTGCCTTTGTCTGCTGTTTAGTGCTTTGCAGCAGAGCAAGCTAAGTGTTTATTGTTTAGTTATTTAACCCCTAGGTGTCTGTCTTTCCTTCCTTTTGTTGTTTTTGGGTAGTTCCCTTTATTCCCTGTCTCACCTCCTGGGGAGGGAGTTGGGGGGGGGTTAAGCTCAGGGCTAAACAGGAGACAGGGACAGGTTGGTGGCTTGGGCCTCACTACCTTCAAGTGTACCCCCAAGTTAATGAAAGACAGGGCCCTCCCTTAGCTTTAGGGGCAGTTCAGGGGCCCAGGTTCCTCGTCCCCTGTATTCCTACAACTGCCCCGTGACAACAGGATGGCCTTTCAGGACAAGTTCATACAGGACGGGCATGGGGACAAGTTCTCCCTGTGCAGATAGGGCAGCCACCGGGATAAGTTCACAGAGGACTGTTTCTCGGGACAAGTCCACACTGGATGGCCTCTTGGGACAAATTCACGCAGGATGGCCACGTGGATAGGTTCATCCTGTGCAGACAGGGCGGCCACAAGGATAAGTTTACAGTTCTGGCCAGGGTAGGGTATTCAGTGTGTCAGAAAGGTAGCACAATTGTGACCACGGGGTACAGAAACTACCAAAGCGGTCACTGGAATAGACGGGCAACTATAGCGGACTCATGGGTACTCAAGATACAGGATAGGGGCACTAACAGACTAGGGATGGGGGAGCTGGCAAAATACAGTTACCACCAAACCACGTAACAGAACTATAGGGGTTGCTCAGGCACCTCCCAGTGGGGGAGGGTTCCTTATATACAAGATATCTCCCAGCAATTCAGCAATTGGCTAGAGGACCCCTTGCAGGTGCATGTACATTTAACTTTATGCTTTCCATGTGCGCTTGCTGCCGCTTTAAGGACAGGGGAGCGCACTCACCCGCGCCCTAAGCATTCCGCCGAGACACAGTGCTGAGTGCACAGAGGAGGAAGAAGGCAGGAAAAGGAGCATGCTAGGGATCATGCCAAGGGTTGCGGCATTGAGTAAGCTGACATCACTGCATGGTGGCAGAATGGAACACCATGCAGTGGCGCTGGGCATAATGCTACAATGTGGACAAGCAAGGAACTGTGGATGCAGGCAAGCGGGGAACTGTACATTCGGTCAAGCAGGAAACCACAGATGCGGTCAAGCACGGAAGCAGAAGCTCCCACAGGACAAGAAGGGGCAGGTTCATATAGAACAGACAGGGTAAGGATAGGAACAGACAGGATAGACTGGACCAAGTATACACAGGACGAACATATTAAGGACAACTATACAGCGGTTAGACAGAGCCAGATTCACCCAGGGTACTTACTAAGAAGTAGAAAGTGTACACAGAGGTCACTAATGTTGCACAGCGACAACAGAATTGAGATAGGTACTGGTTCAGACACTGCAGGTTTTAGAGATAGGTATTGGTTCAGACACTGCAGGTTATCGATAGGTACTGTTTCAGACACAGGAGGTTTAAGGAAATGTATAGCGTTAGACATAACAGATTAGGAAAGGAAGCTGTTACAGCAGGTATAGGGTAGGGACTTATTCAGACAACAGGTTTGGATGAAGGAACTGAATCAGACACAGCTTGTGTGGAACCAGATCTAACAAATTTTCCTCTGCACTAGTTCGCTTCCACCTGGGAATCCTCTCATGTCCTGACTCTGCACTGAAATATTATAATGAAACACTGCAATGTGCTCTGGATGAAGCTGCACCTCTTACTGGACCATTGGGGCCAATGATGACTGCAAATTCTTCTTAAGTTTCTGGATGTTAGTAGCATGTATATTTCTATAAGTGTGGAAAATGGGAGTGTCGTGAGTGGGGTGACAGTTAATGACATAGAATAAAAGAAGGTTGTGGTCAGAGAGCAGAAGAGGGGAGTTAGTTAAATCATGCACTCAGCAGAGCCAGCTGGATACTACCCCAGATTTATCAAAAACTTTGCCAAGATCGCAGCAACACTCAATGAATTGCTATGAGGAACAGCTGGGAAAGCTAAGCAGCAGCCAATCCAGTGGGGTACTAGGCAAGAGGAAGCTGTTCAGGCATTGATGATGGCATTGAATAATGCCCCCATTTTGACCTACGCTGATTTCTGTCAGTCCTTTGTACTGTATACTGACAGAAGTCTGAATGGACTAGTAGCAGTGCTGGCTCAAATGCAGGTCTTCAAAGTCTTGGAGGACCGCACAAATGTCAGACATCCATGCCCACTCTTCAGTTGTTATATGCGGAGGCTGACAAGAATACTGACAGGCGTGTTTCAGCTAGTATTCCACAATTAACCTCTGCTGCTCACAAAGTCTTGCATGTGCAGCGTGTAGTTCTAGCATGTGGGCACATTGCATACCAGTCAGTGAGCTGGCACTTGCATGCGCTGCCGCAGTAGAGCCAGTCAGCGACCTCTGTAGCCAACTTGAGCAAGTGGGTACTGACGCGACGTACCTTGACCAGAATATCTGTCAAATCTGGGTAGGTTTTCATAAACCGCTGAACTACCAAGTTGAGAGCATGTGCCAAGCATGGTACGTGTGTCAGCTTGCCAATCTTCACAACCGGAACCAGGTTATGCCCATTATCACACACGACTATGCCTGGTTACAGGTTCAGCAGCAAAAAACATAGATTTGTCTGGTCTGTTATTCCTTTAAGTAACTCTGTGGTGTGCGGTTTATCTCCAAGACAATTTAGTTTCAGCAGAACCTGTTGCCACTTTGTTGAGGCACTGCTGTAGAGCTTCCAGCTGATATGAATGAGGTGTTCTGAGATAGCACATCGTAGATGGAGGATGAGGAGGAGCAGGCAGGGCTGCAGGAAATGGTATAAGAGGTGGAGTAAACTCTGATAGAAGTAGGAGCAGCAATCCTTGGCATTGGTGTGCCATGCCAGAGTGGGAATTGGCCCTGGCCTCCACAAGGTTCACACAGTGTGCCATCAGGGGAATGTAGCTTCCCTGGCCACAAGCGCTTGTCCAGGTGTCGGTCGTTAAGTGGAAAATCTCAGTAACTGCCTTGGTAAGGGTATGGGTGATGTTCCTTTAAACATGCTGGTACGAGGCGGAGATGCCACAATGGGAGAAATAGTGACAACAGGGGACAGAGTACCGAGGGATCAAATTTTGACACCTGTACCAGGCCAAATTTTTATTTTATTTGAAAGAGACAAAATTTCATATAGCCAAGTTCTAGAGTGTATATGAGAATAGTCAATTTTGGAAGAACCAAATTTCTTCACCTGTGCCAATTTTGTACTCCAGACCACAGAATAACTTATGGGTGAGAAATGTAATCCAGCAAATTTTAAGCGCTTTTTTGGAGTGTTAAGTATCACATAAATGTACCCAGACCACAGAATACTGTATGGCTGAGAAATTTAACCCTGAAACACTTTTTAATGCTTTTTTCAGTTTTATAGATCACAGAAATGTACCCCATATCACGGAATAGTGTATTGGTGAGAAATGTAATCCAGCAAATTTTTTTAACTCTTTTTGGAGTGTTAGATATCATAGAAATGTACCCCAGACCACGGAATACTGTATGGCTGAGAAATTGAACCCTGAAAAACTTTAACTCTTATTCAGTTTTATAGATCACAGATATATACCCCAGATAACGTAATACTGTATGGCTGGGAAATTTAACCCTGCAAAGTTTTTTAATGCTTTTTCAGTTTTATAGATCACAGAAATGTACCCCACATCATGCAATAGTGTATGAGTGAGAAATGTAATCCAGTAAATTATTTTAAATCTTTTTTGGAGTGTAAAATATCACAGAAATGTACCCCCCAGACCACAGAATACTGTATGGCTGAGAAATTAATCTTTAAAAACCTTTTTAATGCTTTTTCAGTTTTATAGATCACAGAAATGTATCCCAGACCACTCAATGCTATATAGCTGAAAAATGTAATCCTACAAAATTTTTAAATGCTTTTTAGGAGTGTTATATACATAAAGTACCCCAGAACACAGAATAGTGTACTGGTAAGAAATTTAACCCATGAAAAATTTTCAATGATTTTTTTGGAGTGTTATGTCACACAAAAAAAGTGATACAAAACACATAATACTCGTTTGATCAAAATATTTTAAATTTCTACCCCCCCAAAAAAAGCTGCAGCTGTATATTTGGCAAGGGACTGCACATCTCTAATCCTTGTCTACAGACTGTATTCAGCCATCGTCCCTGCTCCTGTAACTCTCTCTCCTTCCCTACACTAAATGCAGAATGTATATGATACAACCAACAAAGCAAATTAGAAGGGCTGTTAGTAAGATGGCTCAGCTTCAGCAGCAGTATCAACACTACAGGTGGAGATTCGAGTTTGAAATTGAGCATGGCTCAATGCTCGCTGAGTAAGCAGTAGATCCGAGCGCCAAGATACTCAAATGATATCCAAGTATCACTGAGCACGTTCGCTCATCCCTATTAAGTACCTTCTCTGGGTTATAATGAAGCTTGATTAACTTAATTTTGTTCTGTTTAGTAAAACGTAATTGGTGTATTAAAATTATTGTTAGTACAATTAAAAACCTATTAAAAATTATTTGCAAGAGTTTCCATTGGTGTCACAGGGTTTAATCCCGCAGTATTAGATTTGCTATATATTGGGGCTATAAGCTAACTTAGCAGTGATGGAAGAAATGCTCTGTGTTCATTTTTTTGGTTGGCTAGGTAAAATCTCTGAACCCAGTACACGGGCACACAAAGGCCTGGAGACTTGCAGATCACCTTCTTTGCTTGATGTCCCTTCAGGCTCTCTGCAGACTTGTGCTGTAGACTGACTACTCACACTTGGTCTGATGATTGCATTACATAGACATTGCACCTTAGATAAGAGCCATTTGTGTAATGATTCATGGGAATTTTTTCTGCAGATTAGGAAGGCAGGAGAAGTGAACCCACTTGCCTCCCCAAGAGTTTATATATTCTTCTCACATCAAGGGCACAATTGTGAAATGCAGTCAGTTTGCAGGTCAGGAGTCTCAAGCTCTTCATGAGTCCCCTGGCATCACGGGTGGCAGATCCAATCAATCATGTAGACACTTTCTCTATGTATACTTTGACTATATCTCCTAGTTTCTGACAAATGCTTTATTAACATTATGTCAGATCATTAAAGATGCCATCTAAGAGGTGGCAGTGTTAGGCTCCCCAAGACTTCAGACTGTTACACACACAGACTTTTAAAAAGTTTTTTATTAGCTCAAAAGTTATTCTGGTAGTTGAAAAAATACAATATTTGTTCTCATTGTTTTGTTTTGTTACATATGCAATGTTAAAAGAAACAATACAATATATATTCTGGTAGTTGAAAAAAATGCAATATGCTTTTCATTGTTTGTTATATACATAATGTTAAAAGAAACAATACACTATATATCTAATTCTCACAAAGACTTACTTGAAGGGACACAATGTCGTCCTCTTTGTCTAATGAAATAATGATAGCTATAGCAGGTGGACAGAAGAACCTCAAAGTCCTTCCCAGTGATGATGCTAAGTACAACATAATTTTCCTCCGAAAAGTAATAGCATCTAGTGATGAGCAAGTATACTCGTTGCTCGTGTGGTGTCCGAGTATTTTGAAGTGCTCGGAGAAGTAGCTTCTGTTGCCCAGCTGCACGATTTATGGTTGCTGGACAGCTTGAATACATGTGAGGAATGCCTGTTTGTTAAGGAATCCCCACATGTATTTAGCCTGTCAAATAGCCACAAATCATGCAGCTACAGCAACAGAAAGTAAATATCCCAGCACTTATAAATACTCGGAGATCACCCGAGCATGCTCAGGGAAACCGAGCAAAGAGTATACTCACTCATCACTAATAGCATCACAACAAAGACATTAAACAACTAGTTTAGCCTGATGAAGAGACCTGAGTAGTCTCGAAAGCTTGCAATTTGTTACCATCTTTTCAGTTAGCCATTAAAAGGTATCAACCACTGAGGACTCTCAACTCTAAATATTTTTCTAAACAATTCACTAACATTCACTGACCAACATAAGCTGAACTAACCAACAAAATGAAGTATAACTCACTTCAATTTCTAGAGATTAATTAGGCTGACAAAATGCATTGTTCTGTCCTGCAAATTCATCTCCAGATAATAATGTTGCAGGCTCTTTGGATGAATTCTTGTAAATCCTCAGCGGTGACCTGACACGAGCGAGAGTTCTTTCACTTGTGTTTGTGCATTGTCAATCAGTGAGCTGTCAGTGAAGTATCAGTGAGAAGCAAAATGTTAGAATATGTTTGGTGCAACAACTCCATTCCTGTCTATGAGTGTTTAATTGCTAGATTTGTTTGCTGTTTATAAAGTTAGAACAAAAAAACTCCCAGAGGCTCACACAGGAAGTGCATGTGCCTGTATTTCCTGTTTTCCTGTGTCTGTGTATGAGTGAAGCAGCCTGCTGTAGATGCTGCACAGATAGAGACACACAAATAATTTATTCCTTATCTATTAGGCTTATTATATATTGTTCCTGCTTGATCCTGAATAAAGAAGCTCTGTTGTCACATGCTTGGAGAGTATCCTGAACAATCCGCTGCCAACAGTTCATGAGCCCAAAGTGTCACAGAACCCCAGAGTAACACAGCAACAGAAGCCCAAAGCAAAAGCAGCACAGAGCAACAGAGAAGATGTCCACTAACATCAATCCTGTCAAGAGAAACTTGTGAACATTTTGTCTGTAAAAAGCCTGGCCACCTTAAAGCAGACTGCAGAATTTGGAAGCAAGAATGAGTCAGCTTAAAAAGCAGAACAGTCATCAAAGGGTTAAAACAGCTGTAAAGGAAGATTCTGCATGTGTTGAAGCTGCATTTAATGCCAATACAGGCCCATCTACAAAGCATATATGGTGTATAGATTCTGGTGCAAGCAGTCATATGACAAATACCAAGGATTTCTTCACTGACCTTAATGAAAGCAAGTCAGAAAAGGTCATCTTAGCTAATGGTCACTATATGACTTCAGAAAGAGTAGGAGACGGCTACCTCCATTGTCCAGTTTCCTCAGCACAAAGCAGAAAGATCCCAATAAAGGATTTTCTCTATGTTCCAAGCCTTGAAAGCAATCTTCTGCCAGTAAAGAAGCTCACGCAAAAGGGGAATGTAGTTACTTTTAGAGATAACAGCTGCATCATCTCAAAGAAGTGTCATACTCTTGCAGAAGGAAAAATCCAAGATGAATTTTACCAGCTAAATTCAAAGAGTGTACAGTGCTAGACAAGATCTACATGAGAACTGTATCCATGTATGGCACAGATGTCTTGGGCACAGAGACCCAGAAGCAGTAAGGAAGCTAACTCAACTTGCAAATGGTATTGAAATCAACCAGTGTAGTCAAATGATGAAGTGCACTAGCTGTCTTAAAGGGAAAATGTCCAGAAAATTCTTACCTAAAATAAGCACCACTAGATCTGCACAGCCTCTGTATCTGATACATACAGATGTATGTGGTCCAATGAGTGTTCAAACTCCTAGCAAGAAGAGATGTTTTCTCACATTTATTGATAACTACTCCAGATATACAGTCGCCTACCTGCTTCACAGTAAGGATGAAGTTCCACAGAAACTTGAAGAATATCTTGCTGTAGTGTTTAACTAATTTGGAAGAATGCCAAAAGCCCTGCGTGCAGATAATTGAACCGAATATACAAGTGGTAAGATACAAATCATTTTGAAAAGAATGGAATTGTGTTCCAGACTACCATTCCATACAACCCAGAACAATATGGCATTGCAGAGAGAAAGAGCCGTACTCTCTGTGAAAGTGGAAGAAGTATGTTGTCTGATGCGAATCTACCTACAACATATTGGGGAGAAGTCATCATGACAGCTTGCTATCTTCAAAACAGAGTGCCAAGTAAAGCCACAAATAAAACCCCATATGAGCTACGGAACTGCAAGAAGCATAACCTGAAGCACGTCAGGATACTTGGAAGCAAAACGTTTATGTATGCTTCCAAAGAAAAACGATCCAAGTGGGAATCACACGCAAAGCAAGGAGTCCTGATGGGCTATAGCGAAACTCAAAAGGGATACAGAATCCTGCACCCTGAGACCAACACAGTAACAATCAGCAGAGATGTAGTGATTGATGAAAACTCTGTATCACTCAAATTCCATGAAGTTACACCAGTTATTCAACCTAAGAAGCAAGAACAAGAATCTCAATCACCATACCCAGACACCGAAAAGGAAAACACTGAAGTGTGGATAAGCTCTGAAGCCGCCAAGGAAGAACCAAGTCAACCTCCAGTCAGGAGATCAGAAAGGCCAAGCAAAGGTATCTCAGCTAGACGGTCAGAACAGTTCCTGAACCAGAGCCACAGTCATGGCAAGAGATGCAAAAAACTGGCTGTGCACGAGAACCAGAAGTGGATAAATGCTGCTAATGAAGAGATGATGTCGCTTCACCAACTCCAGACATGGTAGCTTACTGAGCTACCACGAGGAAAAAAAGCTATTGGATGTAAGTGGGTCTTCAAAAACAAATATGACTCAGAAGGTAAAGTTCAAAGCAAGATTTGTTGCAAAAGGGTACTCGCAAAAGTAGGGTGAAGATTAGTGCAAGGACTAAGCACATTGATGTAAAACATCACCACTTACATGACTTAGTGGAAGGTGGTGTACTTGAGTTTGTTTATTGCGAATCTGACAAGATGATAGCTGATGGTATGATAAAGCAATTATCAAGAGCCATGTTTGTGGACTTCAGAACCGCAATGGGACTAAGGCTGGAGTCACACACAACGTCTAAAAAATCGGACCGTTTTAGTCGGTCGATTATCGGACAAAAATGTAAAGAACAGACATCCGTCTGG
Source organism: Oophaga sylvatica (assembly GCA_033576555.1). Lineage (NCBI taxonomy): Eukaryota > Metazoa > Chordata > Amphibia > Anura > Dendrobatidae > Oophaga > Oophaga sylvatica. The sequence continues at coordinate 267,801,517 of JARQOD010000006.1, forward strand.
CATCCGATTTTCCTGGAAAGATGCGATTTAGTCCCATCTGACCATAGTTGTAACATCCGATTTACATCCGACTTGCGAGAATTTCTCGCAGGCTTGCAAAACTGACATATAGTGGATCCAAAAGAATAGTATTTAAATCACAAAAGAAAGAATATATATATACACATAGAACACATATATATATATATACATGTCTTTGTGACATGTATATATATATATTTATAGTTCATAGACTTCTACATACTGTAATAGCCGCTAATTCAATTGCCGGCTTTTGTGAAAGTACAGACCCGAAATGAAATGACACATGGTTTACATACAGTTAACCATGTCATTTCATGTATTTTTATATATGGTTTAAACTTACAATTACATGAGTGTATGTGTGCAAAATTGCAGACATGTAGGGGTTAATTAAAGGTAAAAAAAATGGGTTGAAAAAAAATGCGTGGGCTCTCGCTGTATTTTCTCCACCAGACAGACAAAGCCAGCGAGTGGGGGCAGATAATAATAGCCTATGGAGGGTACATTTTTTTTGTGCCCCCCCTGGCTACTGACATCTGCCCCCAGACACCCAGAAAAGGCAAATCTCTAATTAGATTAGCCCTTTCTGGCACTTTGCCCGTCTATTCCCATTGCCCTGTAGCGGTGGCAAATGGGTTAATAAGGGGTTAAAGCTACCTTGCAATTGAAAGGTGACTTTAAGCCAGGTTAATAATTGAGAGCTGTCAATTAGACAACTATCCTATTGAATTAATCCTATTGAATTCAATTAATCCTATTGAAGTAAATAAAAAAACACACACACTTTAAGAATAAATAATTTTAATGAAATAAAAACACATTTTTTTGACCATCTTTTATTTAACTCTTAATCCCTGCGAAGCCCTTGATCTCCTATAATAAAGAAAAAAATAATAAAACAACATTATTCTTACCTATCCGGCGATCTGTCACGTCCCACGCTGTAATCCTTCACAAAGGGTTAACTAGCTTTCAGCCAAGCAGCGCAAGTAATGCTGCCTGCTCAGCTGAAAGCTCCTGAATGAATCAGTTCCTCTCCCGGTGACAGGAGAGGATGTGATTACTGTGGGAAGCTTAATTGATTGCGTCCCACTTTCACTTTAGGTCAGGTCAGGGTGACCTGACCTGAAGTGAAAGTGGCAATAAATCAATTAAGCTCCACTCATTAATCACTTCCTCTCCTTTCGCCGGGACAGGAACTTATTAATTCAGGGGGTTACAGCTCAGCAGGCAGCATTAGCTCCCTGCTAGCTGTAACCTGTTAACCCTTTCTGATGGATTACTGCGTGGGACCTGACTGTGCATCGGATAGGTAAGAATAATTTTGCTTTTTTATTTTATTTTTATTACAGGAAATGGTTTTAGCAGGAAAATAAAATATGGTCAAAAACTGTTTGATTATTTCATTAAACTTCTTTTTTATTAAAGTGTGTGTGTTTGATTTTTCTTTCATACAATAGGATTAATAATTGATAGTTGTCTAATTGACAGCTCTCAATTATTAACCTGGCTTAAAGTCACCTTTCAATTGCAAGGTGGCTTTAACCCCTTATTAACCCATTCGCCACCGCTACAGGGCAATGGGAATAGACGGGCAAAGTGCCAGAAAGGGCTAATCTAATTAGAGATTTGCCTTTTCTGGGGTGTCTGGGGGCAGATGTTAGTAGCCAGGGGGGACACAAAAAAATGTACCCTCCCTAGGCTATTATTATCTGCCCCCACTCGCTGGCTTTGTCTGTCTGGTGGAGAAAATACAGCGGGAGCCCACGCATTTTTTTTTCAACAAATTTATACCTTTAATTAACCCCTACATGTCTGCAATTTTGCACACATATACTCATGTAATTGTAAGTTTAAACCATATATAAAAATACATGAAATGACATTGTTAACTGTATGTAAACCATGTGTCATTTCATGTCGGGTTCTGTATTTTCACAAAAGCCGGCAATTGAATTAGCGGCTATTACAGTATGTAGAAGTGGATGAACTATAAATATATGTATATATATGTCACAATGACATGTATATATATATATGTATTCTATGTGTGTATATGTATTGATTCCATTCTTTATTAAAGCTGTCAGTGTGCTTTTACAGTATAGCCGGGGATGAATTGCCGGCTTTTCTAAAGGACACCGGTGCGATTTAATCGCAAGTCACACGTGCGGTTCCGTTTGTTATCCGATTTTTCATCGCTCCCATAGACTTGCATTGGCGATAGTCGACCCACAATCGGTGACTATCGCAGCATGCTGCGATTGCACTCGGACTTTTAAAACGGACCACAAAAAATCGGATACTGGGAGCTGCTCCATAGATTAACATAGGTCCGACTGCAATGCGATATTTCATCGCATTGCAGTCGTCCGATTTTGTCGCTAGTGTGACCTCAGCCTAACAGGATAAGTAGTTGTTGAGTGGGGGTGTTGGAATATGTTTTGTGCAACAACTCCATTCCTGTCTATGAATGTTTAGTTGCTAGATTTGTATGCTGTTTATAAAGTTAGAACAAAAAAAACCTCCCAGAGGCTCACACAGAGATAGCATGTGACTGTATGTTGCATGTTAAAACAGTGCTCCAGAGGCTCAGGGAAAAACAGGTGTTTGTCAAATTTGATAAATGTTCATTTTTTGTTCAGGAATTGTCATTTTTAGGTCTGATAATCTCACCTCAGGGGTTTCGCATGGATCCCAAGAAGGTGCAAGCTTTTGAGGAGTGGGTCCAGCCCCGGGACCTCAGGGGACTCCAGTGCTTCTTGGGATTCGCGAATTATTATCGCAAATTTATTAAAGGCTTTTCACAAGTAACTAAGCCCCTCATGGACCTGACTTGTAAAGGGGCAGATGTTAGAAACTGGTCCTCGTTAGCTAAACAGTCCTTTCTAACGCTAAAAATCTGTTTCACATCCGCTCCAATCCTGGTTCAGCCGGATCCTTTTAAGGCATTCATGGTTGAGGTTGATGCTTCCAAGGTAGGGGTGGGGGCAGTATTGTCTCAAGGACCAGCTTGCCTTACCAATCTCAGGCCTTGTGCCTATTTTTTAAAAAGTTCTCTCCTGCGGAGAAAAATTATGACGTGGGCAACAGAGAGCTTTTGGCTATTAAATTAGCATTCAAAGAATGGTGGCACTTTTTGGAGGGGGCGGCTCATCCTTTTACGGTTATTACTGACCAGCTCGCTGGTCACTTTTTTTTCCAGATTTCAGTTTTCTATTACTTTTTGACAAGGGTCAAAGAACGTAAAGGCTGACACCTTATTGTGTAGTTTTGAGCCATTGTCCTCCCCGATCCGCTGTCCCCCATTCTTCAACCCAGTCTTGTGTTTACCGAGGTGTCATCGAAGTTGGAGCGAGAGATTCTGGGGGCTCAATCTTTAGCTCCAAGTTCCAAACCAGATGACAAATTGTTTGTCCCGCAACATTTGTGCAACAATCTCCTGTGGGAGTTCCATGACTCAAGGTTGAGTGCACATCCTGGTATTGCCGCCACGCGAGAAGCAGTGGCAAGAATGTTTTTGTGGCCTTTAATGTGCCCATTGTAAGAGCTCTGCCTGCCGGCCGGGGAGTTGGTGCCTTTACCAGTCCCAAGAAGGCCATGGACTCACTTGTCCATGGACTTCATTACCAATCTTCCATCATCCCGGGGTAATACGGTAATTTGGGTAATCGTGGACAGGTTTTCTAAGTTTGCACATTTTGTACCCATGACAAGTTTACCTTCAGCAGAGACGCTCTCTAGACATTTCCTGTCCCAGGTGGTACGCTTACATGGGGTCCCCATGAACATTGTGTCAGACAGAGGGACTCAGTTTGTGTCTAAGTTCTGGAGGGCCTTCTGCAAAAAATTGGGAATATCTGTCTTTTTCCTCAGCGTATCACCCAGAAACCAACGGACAAACTGAGCTCACCAATCAGTCCCTTGAACAAATTCTCCGGTGCCTGACTTCTACCCTGCAAAGCGACTGGTCGGATGCGTTACCGTTAGCTGAATTCGCCTTCAACAACCGGGTAAACCCATCTACCAGTAGGTCACCACTTTTTATTAATTATGGGTTGAACCATCATTTTGGCGAATTTTCTCAAATTGATTCTGGTTGTTCGGGGGCAGAGGACGGAGTTAATTGTCTCAGGGATCTTTGGGCAAAGGTTTGATTGAATATTTCGAAGGCCCAGAAGTACAAACGTTTTGCGGATAGAAAAAGGTACAACATATTGTGGACTCAAGGCGGGTTTGGGGTTCCTTGCAGTATTTGGTGCATTGAAGAGGGTTCGGTCCGGAAGATCAGTCATGGGTACCAGCCAAGGCGGTACATGCCGACTGCCTGGTTTGTGCATTTCATGCCCGACATCCTGGAAAACTTGAGGGTCCACAGGTCCCCCATTCAGAAGGGGGTACTGTCATGGTCTATGGAGCTTGTGGGATTAGGTAGGTCAGGGGTTAATCAGGACGGCCTCACTCTGGATTCTGGGAGGCTTCTTATAGCCTCATGGTGGGGTCATTCCTCGTCGCTTATACTTTGACCCTTGGCTGAGTGTGTTTGACTGCCTGTGGCAGTGCTTTGTGCCTGTGCTACTTTACATCTGTCTGGTTCTGAGTTGGCTTTGTCTCTGTTACGCTTTTTGTGTGCCCCTTTTGTACTGTGCTGCCCTCTCTGTGTATGATCACTTGGCTACGTCCTGACTACCTTCTGCCTGCTTCTCTTTTACTGCGCTGCCCTCTCTGTATTTGATCTCTTGGCTACGTCCTGACTCTCCGTTTTTTTGTCTATGCCCTCTGGTAACTTTATACCGTAGTTACCCTTCTAAGAGTTTTCCCTCAACTCCTAGCTCTCCGGAGCTTAGACCACGCCATCAGCAGTCAGGTGCTTCAGGTCCTATCTGGCCTGAAGCAATCTCTCTGCTCCTGCTTCCTCTGAGAGACCTGTGGCCGGCTCCGCCCCTTGGCAGTCACATGCTTCAGGTACTGTTCGTCTGAAGCAAGCATCTTCACCGCTGCTGCCCCGCTCCACAGGTATCTTTGGGCACAGTGTGTTTTACTCAGGACACGTGCACTGGCTCAGTGAGCAAGTGCAGTGCGGTGTTCCTGATATGTACTAGACTAATTAATAGATTGTTTTCATCTCTTTAATAATAATAAATAATACATTTTATTTTTCTAGTGCCAACATATTCCACAGCACTTTACAATTCAGAATGGACATGTACAGACAATAAAGACAGTACAGAATAATATATAATACAACAGATACCAAGAGGGCCCTGCTCACAAGCTTATATTCTAGGAGGAAATAGGGAAGACATGTAAGGTGAATGGTAAAAAGTGCTTAAATTGTATTGTCTAGCCATCAGTATGATAAATAGGGTATTCAAATAAGATTGCATGATCTGGTCAGCAGTCAGTAATCTGTACAAGTATAGCTACAGAGGGTAGTGCACTCCAGAGAATTGGTGCAGCAAGTGAGAGGTCTTGGAGTGGGAAGTTTGGATTATTAAAGGTGTTAGTATTATGTTACTAGCAGAACAAAGGGCACGTCTAGGGTGGCAGACAGAGATGGGGAGATGTAGAGTGATGCAGAACTGTTGTGAATGGGTTTGAGATGAGTTCTGAGCAGAGGCTTCCTCTGGTGGTTACAAGCGGTGCTGGTCTGTCCAGTGAAGATTGTGAGGACTGGGAATCAGGTGTTACTGACTGGTCTTATATAAGGGAGTCACCTTCCCATCAGGGTTGCCGGTGATCAATTGTTCTGGTCTGAATCCTTCATTCCTGTTTCCCTTGTAGCCTGCTGTGTCGTGTCTGCATCTCCTGCTAACAGATAAGACATTTTCTTCTTTTTGTTTTTGTGCTATATTTTTGCATTTTTGTCCTGCACTTCTGTGGGGGCCTTCAGGGTCCCCTCCGGGGGCTTTTGCCCTCTCAGTTTAGTTCAGCCACTTATGTATGTACTTTTGCTTTTTCCAGTTTTTTCAGTGGCTGCTGTTTTGATTTTGTTACACCAGAGAACTAATTTAGGTGGTAGAGGTCGTGTGATCTCAGGTGTTTTTGAAATTAGTGTTGTTGGTGCTTTTCAGGGTTTTCTGGGATTGCAGTAAGTACCCTTCCTATCCTTTTCTATTTAGTTAGTTTGGGCCCCAGCGTTTGCTCATACTATTTTCTTTCTGTGTCAGTATTTCATCTTGTCTAACCGCCATTACATGTTTGGGGGCTTTCTATTGTCTTTGGGGTTCTGCTCCGGGGCAGTTAGCTTTCCTATATCTATCTTTAGGTGTAGTTAGTTTCTCAGGCTGTGACGAGGCGTCTAGGACCAACGTAGGAACGCTCCACGGCTGCCTCTAGTTGTGGTGGTTAGTCAGGGTACTGCAATCTCATAGTTTCCAACTGCTCTGGTGTATTGCCTTTTTTTACCTGCACTCCTCAGCTACCAAATCATAACAGTATCACCGGCCATAACTGAAAATTGTGTGGTACTCACAGAAGGGAAAAATATTGTGAAAGAAAAAAAAAAAAAGGTTGTCAGAGTTGTCAGAGATATTTTTCTGTTTGTTGCATTTTTTTTTTTTCCCTCTGTATCTCTGGGTGCTGGGGAGGATCTTTTCGTTCTAAACTGGGTGTTCAATTGTCTTTCTCCTCGGCATTTCATCCTCAGACCAATGGTCAAACTGAGAGAAAAAACCAGACATTGGAGACTTATCTAAGATGCTTTGTGTCTGCTGATCAGGATGACTGGGTCTCTTTTTTGCCTTTGGCTGAGTTTGCTCTTAATAATAGGGCTAGCTCTGCCACTTTGATGTCTCCGTTTTTCTGTAATTCTGGGTTTCACCCTCGATTTTCTTCAGGACAGACGGAGGCTTCTGTCTGTCCAGGTGTTAACTCTGTTGTGGAGCGTATGCAACAGATTTGGGACCAGGTAGTGGAGAGGTTGTCCCTCTCTCAGGAGAAGGCCCAGCGGTTTGCTAACCGGCATAGACTGATGGTCCTCGGTTTAAAGTGGGGGACTTGGTCTGGTTGTCCTCAAAGAATATTCCTATGAGAGTGGCATCTCCTAAATTTAAGCCTAGGTTCATTGGACCTTATAAGATCATGGAGACTATTAATCCTGTTTCTTTTCGTTTGCTTCTTCCAGGGACATTTAAGATCCATATCGTGTTCCACAAGTCCTTGTTGAAGAGGTTTGTTGAGCCAGTGGTTCCTGCTGCTGTGCCTCCTGACCCTGTTTTGGTTGAGGGCAATCTGGAGTATGTGGTTGAGAAAATATTAGATTCTCGTTTTTCTAGACGGAAACTCCAGTATTTGGTTAAATGGAGAGGTTATGGTCAGGAAGACAATTCTTGGGTGTTTGCTTCGGACATCCATGCTAGGAGACTTATCCGTGCGTATCATAGAACTCATCCTGACCGAACTGGTTGCTCAAATGAGGGTTCGGTGACCCTCCTCAAGGGGGGGGTACTGTTGTGAATGGGTTTGAGATGAGTTCTGAGCAGAGGCTTCCTCTGGTGGTTACAAGCGGTGCTGGTCTGTCCAGTGAAGATTGTGAGGACTGGGAATCAGGTGTTACTGACTGGTCTTATATAAGGGAGTCACCTTCCCATCAGGGTTGCCGGTGATCAATTGTTCTGGTCTGAATCCTTCATTCCTGTTTCCCTTGTAGCCTGCTGTGTCGTGTCTGCATCTCCTGCTAACAGATAAGACATTTTCTTCTTTTTGTTTTTGTGCTATATTTTTGCATTTTTGTCCTGCACTTCTGTGGGGGCCTTCAGGGTCCCCTCCGGGGGCTTTTGCCCTCTCAGTTTAGTTCAGCCACTTATGTATGTACTTTTGCTTTTTCCAGTTTTTTCAGTGGCTGCTGTTTTGATTTTGTTACACCAGAGAACTAATTTAGGTGGTAGAGGTCGTGTGATCTCAGGTGTTTTTGAAATTAGTGGTGTTGGTGCTTTTCAGGGTTTTCTGGGATTGCAGTAAGTACCCTTCCTATCCTTTTCTATTTAGTTAGTTTGGGCCCCAGCGTTTGCTCATACTATTTTCTTTCTGTGTCAGTATTTCATCTTGTCTAACCGCCATTACATGTTTGGGGGCTTTCTATTGTCTTTGGGGTTCTGCTCCGGGGCAGATAGCTTTCCTATATCTATCTTTAGGTGTAGTTAGTTTCTCAGGCTGTGACGAGGCGTCTAGGACCAACGTAGGAACGCTCCACGGCTGCCTCTAGTTGTGGTGGTTAGTCAGGGTACTGCAATCTCATAGTTTCCAACTGCTCTGGTGTATTGCCTTTTTTTACCTGCACTCCTCAGCTACCAAATCATAACACAGAACTATATAGAGCTTTGTGGGTGAGAGAACTTTTTATTTGACTGTAGCAGATGGGCAACCAGTGCAATGACTGGTACAGGGTGGAGACATCGGTGTAGCGGTTGGACAGGAATATGATCCTGGCTGCTGCATACAGGATGGATTGGAGACGAGAGAGTTTAGTAAGAGGGAGACCGATTAGTAGAAAGTTGCAATAGTCCAGGCGAGAATGAATAAGAGCAACAGTAAGAGTTTTTGCAGAGTCAAAGCTAAGAAAAGATCAAATTCTAGAGATGTTTTTGAGGTGCAGGTGACATGAGCAAGCGGGTGATTGGATGCAGAGAGTAAAGGAAAGATCTGAATCAATTATAACCTCAATCACCTTAGTAGAGACACAAAAGTTGTTCTTTATAATGTCATTAGTAATATTGTAGCTGTGTCATATGAGTAACCTGACAGAATTGTTCTCTCCATATATACAGTACAGACCAAAAGTTTGGACACACCTTCTCATTCAAAGATTTTTCTGTATTTTCATGACTATGAAAATTGTAGAATCACACTGAAGGCATCAAAACTATGAATTAACACTTGTGGAAATATATATTACACTTTACAAAAAAGTGCGAAACAACTGAAAATATGTCTTATATTCTAGGTTCTTCAAAGTAGCCACCTTTTGCTTTGATTACTGCTTTGCACACAGAAAAGGTGAACGGATGGACTCTACATGCCTGATTCCCACCGTGAAGCATGGAGGAAGTGGTGTGATGGTGTGGGGGTGCTTTGCTGGTGACACTGTTGGGGATTTATTCAAAATTGAAGCGGTGAGTGGTCCAGCTCACCCCAAACCATCTCGATTGGGTTCATGTCTGGTGACTGTGGAGGCCAGGTCATCTGGCGTAGCACCCCATCACTCTCCTTCCTGGTCAAATAGCCCTTATGCAGCCTGAAGGTGTGTTTGGGGTCATTGTCCTGTTGAAAAATAAATGATGGTCCAACTAAATGCAAACCGGATGGAATAGCATGCTGCTGCAAGATGCTGTGGTAGCCATGCTGGTTCAGTAGGCCTTCAATTTTGAATAAATCCCCAACAGTGTCACCAACCAAAGCACCCCCACACCATCACACATCCTCCTCCATGCTTCACGGTGGGAACCAGGCATGTAGAGTCCATCCGTTCACCTTTTCTGCATGCAAAGCAGTAATCAAAGCAATAGGTGGCTACTTTGAAGAACCTAGAATATAAGACATATTTTGAATGAGAAGGTGTGTCCAAACTTTTGGTCTGTACTGTAAGTACAAAATTGATTTATTCTTCCAGATATGTAAATACTTTCATGCCCAAAAAAAGATGAGTAGTACCTTTATTGGTCAACCAGGAAAATTATATTTGCAAGCTTTCAGAGCACAGAGGCTACTTCATCAAGCGGTTTACAAATAAATTACTGAACTAAGAGCGCAATATTTAAGAGATGTTACAACAAGACATTTGTGCATGGGTGGATGAGGTGATGTCTTCTAAAGATAACCCAAGGTTATAAAATTAAGGTTTTTGTTACAAATGGAGAGGTGGTGGGAGTGGTGACTTATAGTGATGAGCGAGTATACTCGTTGCTCGGTTAATTTGGTATTTGGGCGTGCTCGGACATTTAGTTTTTGTTGTCACTGCTGCATGATTTGAGACTGCTAGACAGCCTGAATACATGTGGGGATTCCCTAACAAACAGGCAATTCCCACATGTATTCAGGCAGTCTAGATGCCGCAAATCATACAGCTGCAGTGACTAAACCTAACTCTCAAAGCATGCCCAAATACTCGGAGGACACCCACGCATGCTCGGGAAAACCCGAGCAAAGAGTATACTCGCTCATCACTAGTAATTTAGTGGTCTGGAGTTGGTCTAGTGAAAGTGTGAAATGTGTCCATATAGTGAGTCATAAATCCAGGTGTTTGAGTCATTTTGTCAACGACCCAAACATCCTTATTAACTTGAATTCCCAGATTGTTCTTGCTCTGTCTTCCTTAAAATTATATTTAGTATTAAGACTTTTAAATCTGTCAGACTGTTTCCAGGTTCAGAGAAATGTTTTCCCACAAGTGCCCAGCTCATTCGTTATTGTGTGTCTGTGTAGATTCATCCTCATTTGTTGTTTTTTTTTTTCAGTTTCCCCAATATAGGTGGAGACACCTTGTACACTGTACATGTACTCCACATTGGAGGATGTACATGAGAAGACATCCAGGATTTTATAGTCCTGTTTTGTATTGGGTATGCGACTGTGTTTTGTTAAAATGTGGGTACAGGTCCTGCACTTCTACTGTTACATGGGAATTTGCCATAATCTGATGGTGATGAGATGATACTTCTGTCAAGGAGATTCCTTATGTTTACTGGCTATTTGTAGGGCAGAAGTGATAGTTCTGGGAATATTTCTTTGAGTGTGTGATCTCTAAAATTAAAGATCAGTGTGATGATACTGCAAGCTCCATTACTTGTGCTGTTCTAGAACTTTCCACATAGAACTACGACCACCATCGTTTTGCCAGCACAGAGCAAAGCCCCTCCCTCTCTCTCTGCAGTCCACTCCTCTCATCCCTCCCACCTCAGGAATTCTTTAGGAATGTCCTTTGTCTCTCAAAACCCTGCAGAAAGGTCCCATACATATTATGAGAATTCATTCATTTGGTAATAACACGGTGGGAGCGTTCGCTAGAAACACGAAAGTTACTGTTTTGGAACATGCGTCAATCAGGCGTAGTTCCCGTGGTACAGGTGAACCCGTAACTCCAACAGAACCCGAGAAATGGAATTCTCGGATGCACCATGAACTATCTCACCCAAGTTTGGGCTCATTTGAACAGTTATTTCACAGTAAGATCATTGATAGGTCTACCCTTATTCTGCTAGGTTCCCAGGATGAGGTATGGCCCTTCTGATCTTTCAGAGCTTCAAACTATAACTTGTAGCCCGGGGAGGTGGCCAGAAAACCATCCCCTTTTGTGAGGTCAGCAGCCCACATGTATAAGTCTTGCAGTGAGCCTCCCTTAGTCATTCCAGGCTGTGATGACTTGACTAACAGATCTGCAAATGAACTATGACGTGTGGCTCCTCCCACAGCCAGTCTTGCCATGATCTAAGTACCATGTAAGTGATTTTCACCTTTAATCCTGTTTTATTTCTAACTGTATTGTACATAACTGTATTGTCTCAGCTTGTTACCTTTTTTTAAACTATAAGCACTGCCTGCATTTTTAGGAATAAACCTATAAAATTATTAGTTTGTTTCTCCTGCTCTATAAACGAATTTGCACATGCCTGAAGTACTACGCTACTGATTTGGGGTTGCTACGGACCCTCTTGATAAATTGTTCATTAAGTAAATCATAGCTGGTGGCAGATAAAAGAAGGGGTGTAAAGTGTTAACCTATTGGGTGGCGTTGGCAGTGACGGAGCGGGTTTTATAAGTGTATTGCCTGGCTGCGGCCCGGAGTAATTATAATTCCCTCACTGCAGTGTGCCCAATAGCCAGCACACATCCAAGTGGCCCGTCTGGCGACTAATTATCCTAGGTGCAGTTCCCTGACTGACCTGAGGGTAAGGGGGGCGCCAGAGAGCTGCAAGTTCCTAAGTGGAAGTGGGATAATTATAAATCCCTGCAGATTATTGGGTCGGACGGCAGCAGCCGTCGTGTATGTGCGCGTTTTCGTCACATTTGCGGCACGGAGGGATCACCCGCCGTGATACCCCGGGCTACAGTGTGGCGGACCGTGTGCACGTTCATCACATGGTGGCAGAGCGGTGGGATTATAGAGCATTAGTAATCTGGTTTGAGCAATCATTCCATCCACTAAAAAACTTGCACGGTTCTTCAGGGACCCTGCAACTAAAGTTTTGGAGAACAGACTCAGTGTTTATTAGTCCTGAGACAATTGTGTGTACTTGCGGTTACCCCTCCCTTCTCTTTGTTTTTCTATCCTATCTTTTATTTGGCAATGGCGAGGATGGGAGAAGAGTGGTGTAGACTGCAGAAAAGGGACACTCTTGCTGGAATATGCATTTCCCGAGGCCTTGACCCCATGGGCCAAACCAAAACTCAACTGATCCAGGTCCTGATTGCACAGGACCACGCTGAGAGCGAGGATGTTACAACCCTCTTGTTAGATTTTGTTTCAGTTTGCTGGTCACATGACCTTTTTACCCTATTTAGTCTGGCTCCGCCCTTCTTGCTTTGCCTGACTTCATTGTATTATCTACTCTTAAGCTAGCCGGGTGCTTAAGTGCCTTACTCTGTCAGTTTTGCTTGATCTTAGGATCTCTTAGTATTTGTTTTCTGTTTTATATTCCCTGCTACACTTTCTGTTAGGAGGTGTCCACCTTTTCACCCAGTCCCTAGATCTTGTAGGGATTCCTCCCTCGCAACTATAGGTCTTCGTTCAGACTAGCTGAGGACTTTAGCGGGTCTGGTCGCAGGATCAGGTTCCCCGTTACATCGTAGGGATGCAGCTCAGTCCTATTGTAGGGACAGAATTCCCACCTTTCCTTAGTGCTTGTAGCAGATCATAACAGTAAGTCCAGCCCAAAGAAAAAAAAAAAAAAAAAATCTCTAAGGAAAGATTTTCTGTTTCATCATGGTCTGGGTTCAGGATTTGGTTCAACGCCTGCAGGGACTTTCTCTGGAGGTGGCTGAGATAAAGCAACACGTGAGTAGTTGTTCTGGAGCACATTTCGTGGAGCCAAAGGTATGTTTGCCTGATTTATTTTTTGGTGAACAACAAGATTTTTTTTCTTTTAAAAATGCTTGCTTGTTGTATTTCCGTTTGAGACCCAGATCCTCTGGTGATGAATCACAGCGCATAGGGTTCATAATGTCACTTTTGCGCAAAGAACCTCAGGACTGGGCCTTTTCTCTGCAGCCTAGTGATCCATGCTTTAGATCAGTGGATAGTTTTTTTTCTGCTTTGGGGTTATTGTATGACGATCCGGATCATGTTTCTCTCTTTAAAAAGCTGAGGTCTCAGATGGAGACGTCTCGGCCACTGTTCCCCTGGTGGTGGAGGACGGGCAATATGAGATTTCCCGCATCCTAAATTCTAGACGGTATAGAGGGAGTTTGCAGTACCTCGTCGCTTGGAAGGGTTATGGACCCGAGGATAACTCATGGGTGAGGGCGGATGATGTTTCTGCGTCTAGACTTGTTAGAGCGTTTCACAAGAGGTTTCCGGATAAGCCTAAGTCCTAGGGATCCAGAGGATCCTCTTAGAAGGGAGGGTACTGTTAGAACCCTCTTGTTAGATTTTGTTTCAGTTTGCTGGTCACATGACCTTTTTACCCTATTTAGTCTGGCTCCGCCCTTCTGGCTTTGCTGGACTTCATTGTATTATCTACTCTTAAGCTAGCCGGGTGCTTAAGTGCCTTACTCTGTCAGTTTTGCTTGATCTTAGGATCTCTTAGTATTTGTTTTCTGTTTTATATTCCCTGCTACACTTTCTGTTAGGAGGTGTCCACCTTTTCACCCAGTCCCTAGATCTTGTAGGGATTCCTCCCTCGCAACTATAGGTCTTCGTTCAGACTAGCTGAGGACTTTAGCGGGTCTGGTCGCAGGATCAGGTTCCCCGTTACATTGTAGGGATCCAGCTCAGTCCTATTGTAGGGACAGAATTCCCACCTTTCCTTAGTGCTTGTAGCAGATCATAACAGAGGAGGGCGCAGGAGCAGAGGCCCAACCCCTGAAGGCTTACACCCAGGGCGGGTTGGACCCTTACCTACAGGCGGCCCTGGATGAACTCCCCGCCGACAACCGTGATGGGCGCCTGAAGCTGATCCAGCAATACCAGCAGGAGGCCCAAGCCCAGTGAGCGGCTGAGAGAGCCGAGCGCCAAGCCGAGCGAGCCGAGCGGGAGGCTGAGAGGGCCCGAGCTGAGCGGGAAGCCCAAGCGCAGAGAGCCCATGAGCTGGAGATGGTCCAGCAAAGGGGGGATGCTCCCCACAGCCCGGAGCGGTACGCCCAGCAGCTCTCAGAGTCCGAAGCCCCGGCCAGAGCACTTTCCCGTGATGGAAAAGGACGGAGACTTGGACACTTTTCTGCGGGCTTTTGAGAAAGTCTGCAGACAGTACCAGCTGCCTGAGGACCAATGGGCCAGGTACTTGACCCCCGGGCTAAAGGGCAAAGCTCTGGAGGCGTTTGCTTCACTCCCACCAGATCAAGATGGTGACTATGCGGCCATCAAGCAGGCCCTGATCGCCAAGTACCAGCTAACCCCTGAGGTATACCGAAAGAAGTTCCGGAACCTCCAACGTGGCCCACACGACAGTTATAGCGATGTGGTGCAAGGACTCAGGACCCACTTTGACCAGTGGATCCATGGACTGTCAGTTGACACCTTTGAGGAGCTGAGGGACCTGATGATCAAAGACCAGTTCCTGCATCTGTGCCCAGCTGAGGTCCGACAGTTCATCCTGGACCGAGAACCAGAGGATGCGGTCAAAACAGCGCGGATCGCCGACAGCTATGAGGCCAACTGGAAACCCGAGGTGTGGAAGCCCGCCACCGCCCGCTGGGGAGGGGGTAAGCCTGCAACCAACCCCAGTGCCCCTGCCAGCCGTCCCTTTGGAGGCACTATCCCCTTTGCCAGCGCCAGGCCTACATCAGACCCCCGCCAGTGTTTCTCCTGTAAACGGACTGGACACATCAGCTCCACCTGTCCGGAGAGGCAGAAGAACCCCCCAGCCAAGGCCTCCGGGCCCAACGCCTCTGTTCTTTTGGTGGGTGGTGTGGTGGGGAGGGTTGATGACAATGTGCAGCCCGTCCGCATGGGGGCCCGTCTTGCTACAGGCCTCAAGGACACCGGGGCTGAACGAACCCTCATCCGACCCGAACTGGCGGACCCTGAAGAGTTGATTCCGGGGAAAACCTTAACTGTCACCGGGATTGGGGGCGTCCACTACCCCTTGCCAATAGCCCGGGTTTTCATTGACTGGGGTGCCGGGAGCGGGGTGGAGGAAGTGGGGGTGTCCGAAAACCTGCCCACTGATGTTTTATTGGGGACTGATCTGGGGAGAATGGTAGCGTACTTTGTCCCTGACACCCCTCCCCAATCTGATAATAAGGTTAATGTTAACCATGATGTTGATGTTGATGATGATGGGAAACTGAATGTGTTACCTGCCAATGCTTTGCAAAGTGATTATGCAACTGATAACCTTTCTTTCCCTAGGAATGATGCTGATAGTGATGTATCTGTGCCATCTGAACCTGTTAACCCTTTCTCTGAAGTGGTAGATGTGTCCACAGGTACAGGAGCGTTCAGCCACGTCGCTTTGCGGAGTGAGACGGCTGAGGAACCCCTAGCAGGAGCAAGCGACAGTGCTCAAGGAAATGGGGAGGTACATGGGAACTGTGAGGAAGGTGACGCCATGACACTGACCAGTCCCACCGAGGAAGGTAACTGGCCCATAAGTAGCACTGCTCCTGAAGTGTTGGGGGTGGATGGGGAGGTAGAGCCCATAGCAGCGCAGGCTGATGGGTCTGTAGAAATCCCCGGGAAGACTGCATATGTAGCTGCTGTCACCCGCAGTCAGAGTGCCCGGATCGCAGGTAGCGCCCTGCCATCTGGACCCTCCTCCGCTACAGGAGAGACTGAACCAGAGGTGGACCCAGAGCCGGTCCCAGAGGGTCCCAGTGAGGAAGGAACCCTGACGTCGCTTCTGGCTGCCTCCAGCCAGGAGTTCCAGGCCGCTCTGCACTCAGAAGCGAGCCTGGAGAACTTGAGGCACCTCGCCGAGACGCCCACCTCCGTGACTGATAAGGAGAGGGTGTTCTGGGAACGAGGAAGGTTGTACCGGGAGACAGTACCCGGAGATTCCCAAAAGGAGTGGTTGAGGGAAAAACAGCTGGTCGTCCCGCACCAGTTCCGAGGTGAGTTGTTGAGGATTGCCCATGAAATTCCACTTGCTGGACACTTGGGGATCAGCAAAACTAAGGCACGGCTGTCTCAACACTTCTATTGGCCCAAGATGGGGACAGATGTGACTAACTACTGCCGCTCCTGTATCACCTGTCAAAGAGTGGGGAAGGCGGGGCCTGCTCTTAAGGCTCCCCTGATCCCATTGCCAGTGATAGAGGAGCCTTTCCAGAGGATCGCGGTGGACATTGTGGGCCCGCTGGCTGTCCCCAGCAGCTCTGGAAAGCGATACATTCTTACTGTGGTAGACTACGCTACCCGGTACCCGGAGGCAGTAGCTCTGTCCTCAACTAGGGCAGATAAGGTGGCGGATGCACTGGTGACCATCTTTTCATGGGTAGGATTTCCCAGGGAGATGCTTACCGATCAAGGGACCCAATTTATGTCTTGCCTAATGAAGGCTCTCTGCAGCAAAATGCAGGTGACGCGTATGATATCGAGTGCGTATCACCCACAGACCAATGGTTTGTGTGAGCGCTTTAACGGTACCCTCAAACAGATGCTCCGCATGCTGGTTGAGACCCAGGGACGCGATTGGGAGTGGTACCTCCCACACCTGCTATTTGCCTACAGAGAAGTCCCGCAGGCCTCAACGGGGTTCTCCACCTTTGAGCTCCTGTATGGCACGCGAGTCCGGGGACCCCTTGGGTTGATAAGAGAATCCTGGGAAGATGAGCCAAACCCCACGGAAGTGTCCATCGTGGATTATGTCATGCGCTTCCGCGACAAGATGCAGAACTTGACGCAGCTGGTGCATGACAACATGACGCAGGCTCAGGCTGACCAGAAGCACTGGTACGACCAGAACGCCTGGGAGCGGACCTACCAGGTGGGTCAAAAGGTGTGGGGGCTGGTCCCCGTACCAACGGATAAGCTTCAGGCAGCCTGGGAAGGCCCGTACGTCACGCACCAACGGCTCAACCCAGTCACCTACGTGGTCACGCTTGACCACATTCGGGGTAGGCGCAAGGCATTTCACGTCAACATGATGAAGGCCCATCACGAACATGAAGCCTGCATCCTACCGGTCTGCAACCTGCCCGAGGAAGGGGAGGAGGACCCCCTCCTGGACATGCTGGCCCATGCCAAGGCCAATGGGTCCATTGAGGACATGGAGGTAAATGCCTTGCTAATCGTCTCCCAGCGGTTGCAGTTGCTGACTACTCTGGAACCCTTCCGGGCCGTGTTCACTAACCGACCCGGAAGGACCAAGTTGGCAGTCCACGAGGTGGACACCGGGAATCACGCCCCATTATGGCGGACACCTTATCGGATCTCTGAGGAGGTGCAGCAGATTATGCGCCAGGAGATCCATGAGATGTTGCAGCTGGGGGTGATCCGACAGTCCAAAAGCGCGTGGGCCTCACCTGTAGTTCTCGTGCCAAAAAAGGATCGGACCACCCGGTTCTGCGTGGACTACAGGGGGCTCAACGCCATCACTACCTCTGATGCGCACCCAATGCCACGCATCGAGGATCTGCTGGAGCGGTTGGCGAATGCCAAGTACATATCCATCATGGATTTAAGCCGGGGATACTGGCAGATTCCCCTGAGCCCTGCGGCGCAGGAGAAATCCGCCTTTATTACCCCTTTTGGACTGTACGAGTCCACGGTCATGCCTTTCGGCATGAAGAATGCCCCTGCCACTTTTCAGCGGATGGTCAACCACCTGCTTCAGGGACTGGAGGAGTACGCTGTGGCGTACCTGGACGACATTGCCGTCTTCAGTTCCACCTGGGAGGAACACCATCAGCATCTCCAGGAGGTGCTCAAGCGTATTCACCAGGCAGGTCTGACCATCAAGCCGGGAAAATGCCAGATGGGCATGAGGGAGGTCCACTACCTGGGGCACCGGGTAGGCGGGGGTTCGGATGAGTCCGGAGCCAGAGAAAGTGGACGCGATCGTGTCCTGGCCCACCCCAGGACCAAAAAGCAGGTGAAGTCCTTCCTGGGCACTGCAGGGCACTATAGGCGTTTCGTACCGAACTATAGCGCCATTGCAAAACCCTTGACGGACCTCACCAAGGGCGGTCTACCCCAAACAGTCAGCTGGACAGATGGCTGTGAGGTGGCATTCCGAGCTTTGAAAACCGCCCTGTGCAGCTCTCCAGTGTTGAAAGCCGTCGACAGCAGTCGGCCATTCCTGGTACAGACTGACACCAGCGAATTTGGCCTCGGTGCTGTACTCAGCCAGGTTGGCAGTGACGGAGCGGGTTTTATAAGTGTATTGCCTGGCTGTGGCCCGGAGTAATTATAATTCCCTCACTGCAGCGTGCCCAATAGCCAGCACACATCCAAGTGGCCCGTCTGGCGACTAATTATCCTAGGTGCAGTTCCCTGACTGACCTGAGGGTAAGGGGGGCGCCAGAGAGCTGCAAGTTCCTAAGTGGAAGTGGGATAATTATGAATCCCTGCAGATTATTGGGTCGGACGGCAGCAGCCGTCGTGTATGTGCGCGTTTTCGTCACATTTGCGGCACGGAGGGATCACCCGCCGTGATACCCCGGGCTACAGTGTGGCGGACCGTGTGCACTTTCATCACAATCAGCACCAATTTTCCTTAGGATGCTCATGTGGGCACTGTCTGTGACCACAAAAGGCTCCGTGTTGTTATCCCACCACTGTTTGTAATCCAAGAGACTGTTCTTGAAATTTATGTGGCATGGTGGATCGGTACCACAATATCATTTTCATTGTACATCATTCTTGCAGATAGCAATAAAACTTTTTCAACCTCATTATATAAATCATTCTCACATTTTGCCTGGCAATCTGTACTTCCTTTGTGGCCATCAAGCCTGTGATTTCTATAGGTAATTGTAGCTGTATGGGGTAGATTAGCACAGATATATGGAATAGTTTTACTGAATAGGCTAGCAGATGTTTTTTTTTTTACCAGCAGCGCAGGATGTGTGTGTGTTTAAGAGGGATGAATGCTGTCTTCACAAGTCTGATAGCTCTAACCTTGTGTAAAAGGGCTCCAAGAGTTAACCTAAGATGAATGAAAAAGATCCCTTCCATGTATAGGTCTATAGGAGTTTGACTGAGTGAGTTCTTTGGTTCATTCCTCAAACCAATTGGAGTAATTCTTGTTTTTATCTTAATTCTATTCTTTGTATCTTGAATTTTCATGTATATTTGGAAACTATAATTCCAGCTCTTAAGAGAAGCTGATGATTATAATTGTTTTATGATTGATAAAAGTGTTTATTAATAATCAGAAAGGAGGGAACTGATAAAGAAAATAATTTAGCTATCCATAGATTGCCAATAATACTTGTTACAGGTGCTTCTCACAAAATTAGAATATCATCAAAAAGTTAATTTATGTCAGTCCTTCAATACAAAAAGTGAAACTCATATATTATATAGAGTCATTACAAACAGAGTGATATATTTCAAGTGTTTATTTCTGTTAATGCTGATGATTATGGATTACAGCCAATGAAAACCTAAAAGTCATTATCTCTGTAAATTAGAATACTTTATAACACCAGCTTGAAAAATGGTTTTAAAATCCGAAATGTTGGCCTACTGAAATGTATGTTCAGTAAATGCACTCAATACTTGGTCAGGGCTCCTTTTGCATTAATTACTGCATCAATGTGGCGTGGCATGGATAGTTCACGTGACGAAATCGGGGTCTGCAGGTAAAAGAGACTTCCTGAAATGCGCAGTGCATGCCAGGAAGTCTCAGGTTAGTAACTATAGAAGCTGCAGTGCTGACAGCTTCTATAGCATGCAGATCTGCATGCTATAGAAGCGATCAGCCTGCAGAAAATGAGTGTCCCATAGTGGGACAATGTGTAAAACATAGAATTAACCCCTTTACCCCCAAGGGGGTTTGCTCATTAATGACCGGGCCAATTTTTACAATTCAGGCCATAGTCTCTTTATGAGGTTATAACTCTGGAACGCTTCAACGGATCTTCGCGATCCTGACACTGTTTTCTCATGATATATTGTACGTCACGTTAGTGGTAAAATTTCTTCGATATAACTTGTGTTTATTTTTGAAAAAAGCGCAAATATGGCGAAAATTTTGAAAATTTTGCAATTTTCAAACTTTGAATTTTTATTCCCTTAAAACAGAGGAATATGTCACACAAAATAGTTAATAAATAACATTTCCCACATGTCTACTTTACATCAGCACAATTTTGGAATCAAAATTTTTTTTTTGTTAGGAAATTATAAGGGTTAAAAGTTGACCAGCGATTTCACATTTTTACAACAAAATTTACAAAGCCATTTTTTTTAGGGACCACCTCATATTTGAAGTCACTTTGAGGGGTCAATATGGCAGAAAATACCCAAAAGTGATACCATTCTTAAAACTGCACCCCTCAAGGTACTCAAAACCACATTCAAGAAGTTTATTAGCCCTTCAGGTGCTTCACGGGAGCTGAAGCAACGTGGAAGGAAAAAATGAACATTTAACTTTTTAGTCACAAAAATAATCTTTTACAAACGTTTTTTTATTTTCACAAGGGTAAAAGGATAAAATGAACATATAAAGTTGTTGTGCAATTTCTCCTGAGTACGCCAATACCCTATATGTGAGGAAAAAAAATCACTTTTTGGATGCACGGCAGAGCTCGTAAGGGAAGGAGCGCCGTTTGACGTTTTCAAACCAAAATTGGCTGCAATTGAGATTGGAAGCCATGTCGCGTTTGGAGAGCCCCTGATGCGCCTAAACAATGGAAACCCCCCCACAAGTGACACCATTTTGGAAATTAGACACCCTATGGAACTTATCTAGATCTGGTGTGAGCACTTTCAACCCCCAAGTGTTTCACAAAAGTATGTAAAGCCTGGGTGTGAAAAAAAAAAACAATTTCCCACAAAAATGATTTTTTAGTCCCCAATTTTTGATTTTTCCCAAGGAAATTGGATCCCAAAAGTTGTTGTCCAATTTGTCCTGAGTAGGCTGATACCCCATATGTGGGAGGGGACTGTTTGGGTGCACAGCAGGACTTGGAAAGGAAGTTATAACATTTTGGAATGCAGACGTTGATGGGTATCATGTTCCGTTTGCAGAGCCCCAGATGTGCCTAAACCATGGAAACCCCCCACAAGTGACCCCATTTTAGAAACTAGACCCCCTAAGGAACTTATCTAGATGTGTGGTGAGCACTTTGAACCCCCAAGTGCTTCACACAAGTTTATAATGCCCGGGCATGAAAATAAAAAATCCTATTTTTTTCCCACAAAAATTATCTTTTAGTCACCAATTTTTTATTTTCACAAGGGTAATAGGAGAAATTGGACCACAAAAGTTGTTGTCCAATTTGTCCTGAGTACGCTGATACCCCATATGTGGGGGGCACCGCTGTTTGGGCGCATGGTAGAGCTCGGAATGGAAGGAGCGCCATTTTACTTTTTCCAACCAAAATTGGTTGGAATTGAGATTGGACGCCATGTTGCATTTGGATAGCCCCTGATGTGCCTAAACCCCCCACAAGTGATCCCATTTTGGAAACTAGACCCCCTAAGGAACTTATCTAGATCTGTGGTGAGCAATTTGAACCCCCAAGTGCTTCACACAAGTTTATAACGTAGAGCCATAAAATTAAAAAATCATATTTTTTCCACAAAAATTATCTTTTAGTCCCCAGCTTGTCGTGAGTACGCTGATACTCCATATGTGGGGGTAAACCACTGTTTGAGTGAATGGCAGAGCTCGGAAGGGAAGGAGCGCCGTTTAACTTTTTCAATGCAGAATTGGCTGGACGCCATGTCATGTTTGGAAAGCCCCGGATGTGCCTAAACAGTGGAAACCCCCCACAAATGACACCATTTTGGAAACTAGACCCCTCAAGGAACTTATCTAGATGTGTGATGAGAACTTTGAACCCCCAGGTGTTTCACTAAAGTTTATAACGCACTAGCATGAAAATAAAAAAATCATATTTTTTCCACAAACATGATTTTTAATTCCCAACTATTTATTTTCCCAAGGGTAACAGGAGAAATTGGACCACAAAAGTTGTTGTCCAATTTGTCCTGAGTACGCTGATACCCCATATGTGGGAGAAAACTACTGTATGGGCACTCGTCAGGGCTCAGAAGGGAAGTAGTGACGTTTTGGATTGCAGACTTTGATGTAATGGTCTGCGGGCGTCATGTCGCTTTTGGAGAGCCCCTGATGTGCCTAAACAGTGGAAACCCCCCACAAGTGACCCCATTTTGGAAAATAGATCCCCCCAAGGAACTTATCTAGATGTGTGGTGAGCACTTTGAATCCTCAAGTGCTTCACAGAAGTTTATAACGTACAGCTGTAAAAATAAAAAATCTTTTTTTTTTACAAAAATGATTTTTTTCACCCCCAATATTTTATTTACACAAGGGTAACAGGAGAAATTGGACCCCAAAAGTTGTTGTCCAATTTGTCCTGAGTACGCTGATAACCCATATCTGGGAGAAAACTACTGTATGGGCACACGTCAGGGCTCGGAAGGGAAGTAGTGACGTTTTGGATTGCAGACTTTGATGGAATGGTCTACGGGCATCATATCGCATTTGGAGAGCCCCTGATGTGCCTAAACAGTGGAAACCCCCCACAAGTGACCCCATTTTGGGAAATAGACCCCTCAAGGAACTTATCTAGGTGTGTGGTGAGCGCTATGAACCCCTAAGTGCTTCACAGAAATTTATAACGTACAGCCAAAAAAACAAAAAAAAATATTTTTTTTTTTACAAAAATGATTTTTCGCCCCAATAATTTATTTTCACAAGGGTAACAGGAGAAATTTGACCCCAAAAGTTGTCCAATTTGTCCTGAGTATGCTGATACACTATATATGGAAGAAAACTACTGTATGGGCACACGTCGGGGCTCGGAAGGGAAGTAGTGACGTTTTGGAGCCCCTGATGTGCCTAAACATTGGAAACCCCCCACAAGTGACCTCATTTTGGAAACTAGACCACCCAAGGAACTTATCTAGATGTGTAGGGAGAATTTTGAACCCCCAAGTGCTTCATAGACGTTTATAACGTAGAGCCATAAAATAAAAAATCATAATTTTTTTCCACAAAAATGATATTTTCCCCCCAATTTTTTATTTTCCCAAGGGTAACAGAAGAAATTAGACCCCAAGAGTTATTGTGCAATTTGTCCGGAGTACGCTGATACCCCATATGTGGGGGTAAACTACTGTTTGGGCGCATGGCAGAGCTAAGACGGGAAGGAGCACCGTTTTACTTTTTCAACGCAGAATTGGCTGGAATTGAGATCAAACGCCATGTCACATTTGGAGAGCCCTGATGTGCCTAAACAGAAGAAACCCCCCAATTCTAACTCCAACACTAACCCCAACACACCCTTAACCCTAGTCCTCACTCTAACCATAACCCTAACCACAAATCTAACCCTAACACACCTCTAACCCTAATCCCTACCCTAACCCTAATTCTAACTTTAGCCCCAACCCTAACTTTAGCCCCAACCCTAACCCTGTTGGGAAAATGGAAATAAATACATTTTTTCAATTTTATTATTTTTCCCTAACTAAGGGAGTGATAAAGGGGGGTTTGATTTACTATTTATAGAGGGTTTTTATGTTTGGCAGCTGTCACGCTAAAAGACGCTTTTTACTGCAAAAAATAGTTTTTGAATCACCACATTTTGAGAGCTATAATTTTTGCATATTTTGGCCCACAGAGTCATGTGAGGTCTTCTTTTTTGCGGGACAAGTTGACGTCTTTATTGGTACCATTTTTGGGCACGTGACATTTTTTGATCGCTTTTTATTATGATTTTTGGGAGGTTAGAATGAACAAAAATCAGCAATTCATGAATTTCTTTTGGGGGGGCGTTTATACCGTTCTGCGTGTGGCAAAATTGATAAATCAGTTTTATTCTTCGGGTCAGTACAATTACAGCGTTACCTCATTTATATTTTTTTTATGTTTTGGCGCTTTTATGCAATAAAAACAATTTTATATAAAAAATAATTATTTTTGCATCGCTTTATTCTGCAAGCTATAACTTTTTTATTTTTTCACTGACGATGCTGAATGGCAGCTTGTTTTTTGCGGGACAAGATGACGTTTTAAGTGGTACCATGTTTATTTATATCCGTCTTTTTGATCGCGTGTTATTCTACTTTTTGTTCGGCATTATGATGATAAAGGATTGTTTTTTGCTTTGGTTTTTTCATTTTTTTTAAGGGGTTCACTAAAGGGGTTAACTAGTGGGACAGTTTTATAGGGCGGGTCGTTACGGACGCGGCGATACCAAATATATATTTTTTTCTTTATTTAGGAATTTTTTTTTACACATGCGACTTTTATTTTTTTACTTTTTTACTTTGTCCCAGGGTGGGACATCACTGTATATACTTAGATCGCTGATCTGACACTGTGCACAGCACTGTGTCAGATCGGTGATCTCACAGGCAGTGCTGCAGGCTTTCTCAGCGCCTGCTCTCAGCAGGCACTGAGGAAGCTGCCTCCCTGCAAGACCCGAAGGACCCCACAGCCCTGCAGGGAGGAAGCCCTCAGAACAGCGCCATCACATCGCGCTGTTTTGAGGGTCTCAGGGAAGCATGCAGGGAGCCCCCTCCATGCTTCCCTGTGCCCCGGTACACTGCGATCATGTTTGATCGCAGTGTGCCAGGGGTTATTGTGCCGGGAGCAGTCAGTGACCGCTCCTGGAACATAGTACCGGGTGTCAGCTGTGATAATCAGCTGACACCCGGCCGCGATCAGTCCGATCGCATGTGACGTACTATCTCGTCCGTGGTCATAAGGGCCCAGGTATCATGGACAGGGTAGTACATCTGATGGCAGAAAGGGGTTAAATAAAATGTTTTTTTTATAAATAATTGTAAAAATATTTAAAAAAAATATTTAAAAAAATCTACCGTATATACTCGTGTATAAGCCGAGATTTTCAGCACCTTTTTTTGTGCTGCAAATGCCCCCTCGGCTTATACACGAGTCATAGGGCGGAAACCAGCGGGGGAGGGGATGCGGCGCCAGGAGCCGATGGCTGGGACATCATACTCACCCTCCCGGTGCCATCGCTGAACGTCCCTGCAATCCTGCGTTCTCCCCGGCTTCCTGCAGCTCTCCAGCGCTGAGCGGTGACGTAATACCCGCTCATTAAGGTCATGTAATATGGACGCGACGCCACTCCCATGGGCGTGGCCTCCATATTCATGGCCTTAATGAGTAGTATTACGTTACCGCTCAGCGCTGGAGAGCTGCAGGAAGCCGGGGAGAACGCAGGATTGCCAGCTGGGAAGTTCAGCGATGGCACGGGGAGGGTGAGTATGATGGAGGAGGATGGGGGGGAGCATGGAGGAGGACAAGGAGCACGGAGCAGGACGGGGGGAGGACGGAGAGCACAGAGCAGAACGGGGAGGATGGAGAGCACGGAGCAGGACGGGGGGAGGACGGAGAGCACGGAGCAGAACGGGGGGAGGACGGAGAGCACGGAGCAGAACGGGGGGAGGACGGAGAGCACGGAGCAGAACGGGGGGAGGACGGAGAGCACGGAGCAGGACAGGGGGAGGACGGAGAGCGCGGAGCAGAACGGGGGGAGGACGGAGAGCACGGAGCAGGACGGGGGTGGGCACAGAGGAGAATGGGGGAGTGCAGAGCTGGATGGGGGAGCACGGAGCAGGACGGGGGAGGATGGAAAGCACGGAGCAGAACAGGATAATGGAGCAGGAGGAGGGGAGCACAGAGGAGAATGGGGGCGCACAGAGCTGGATGGGGAGCACAGAGCAGGACGGCAACTTATACACCCGGCTTATACGCGAGTCAATACGTTTTTCAAGTTTTTTGTGGCAAAATTAGGGGGTCGGCTTATACACGGGTCGGCTTATACATGAGTATATACGGTATATTTATTATATCAATAAATAAATATTTTAGTGAAAAAAATGTAAATAATAAAAGTACACATATTTAGCATCAAAACATAAAACAATGCTTTCTTATAATACTGCCAAACAAAAAGTGGAATAACACGCGATCAGAAAGATGGATATAAATAATCATGGTACCGCTGAAAACCTCATCTTGTCCCTCAAAAAAGGAGCTGCCATACAGCATCATCAGCAAAAAAATAAAAAATATATAGCTCTCAGAATAAAGCGATGCAAAAATATTTATTTTTTATATGAAATAGTTTTTATTGTATAAAAGCGACAAAACATAGAAAAAATGATATACCGTATTTTTTGGACTATAAGACGCACCCAGGTTTTAGAGGTGGAAAATAGGGAAAAATATATTTGAAGCAAAAAATGTGGTAAAATATTTAGTAACATAAATAACATACTATTATATGTGGTGTTATTATATATAATAGTATGTTATTATGTTGGAAGCTACAGGTAGGAGATGGTGCTGCGGGACCAGTGTGGTGTCTGTAAAGTACTATGTGAAGACGCTGAAGGGTGAGTATATGAATGGGGGCATAGGGCTTATATTTAAAGCACCACTCCAGCACTGAAAAATAGCACTGGAGTGCTGCTTTAAGATCCCATGGGAGAACTATAACTCTCAGCATGTCCTGCAGATCCTATGGCATGCTGGGAGTTATAGTCCACCACAGGATGGCAGAGTACTTTTTTATGTGCTGTCATTACTAACCTTTTAATTAATTATTTGTTGTACAGTGTGTCTGCAGGACCTGTGATGACATCATGAATAGGCAGGGCTTTGTGTGGTCATGTGATGCTCCAGCCCGTCCTCTTGATGACTTCATCACAGGTCCTCCACAGGAGCATTCAGCATGGCATCAGCACAGCCCCTGTGCTGTCAGGTATGCGATGCCTCCTGCTGCACTCTGCTCCTGCCGCCTCCTTCTCCGTCAGACACACATCTCCCCAGCTGCTGCAGGAATCCAGCGCTGGGGAATCCATGTGGCTCTGTCATTTGCTTCTCCCCACTCACTGCTCAGCTGACAGGTGGGCAGGGAAGTGGCTAATGAATATTCACTGCACTCAAGTATTGGGACCAGTGGTTTCCCCAGCTCTGGTTTCCTGCAGCAGAGGGGATATTTTACTGCCTCCTGCGATCCCACTCCACCGCTGCCCCCTGCCCCACTCCCCAGTTACATTCCGACCATAAGATGCACCCACACTTTCCTCCCAAATTTGGAGGAAAAAAAGTGCGTCTAAGGCTACTTTCACACTTGCGTTTTTTAGCGCTGCGTATCGAGCGCACATAAGACGCATAAAAAAACACGTGCAAACGCGTGTAATCGCAGCGATATTTTGCAGGCGAAGAGTGCGCAATGCTTTAAAAAAACGCAGCGATTGTAAGCGATTGTATGCTATTTAAAGCGTTTTTGTATACGTTTGCGTTTTTTCTGTGCAAAACACATGATCAAAATCCTTGAAAAATTCTTGCAACAGAACCCACCAATGGGACACCAGTGGGCGTGTCTTATTGAAACTATTTATATAGAGCCTGTTCAGAGCCCTTTTTTACATTTGCTTGCATTTGCCTTGGTGAACATGGATCTGCTTATGAAGACTTTCAACTTTAACCTGGATGTGGACATGGCTATGGCTCGGGCTTATGCCGTTGCTTGCCATGAAGAAAGGGAGAGACAGAGACATCGGAGACGGCAGCTGCGGCGTTTGTGGGTACATCCCATTGTTGAACTCCGGGAGAGCCGTGGAGCGTATCACACCCTCTACAGTGAGCTGCAGTCAAACCCGGAGAAATTTAACGACTACACCCGGATGTCACAACAAACCTTCATGGATTTACTTGCTCGGGTCCAACAATTAATCAGGAGACAGGACACACAGCTCCGTCGGGCGATTCCTCCAGAGGAAAGACTCCTGGTGACATTACGGTACGTAATAGTGAGAAACCAATGCCTGCATCATTGTATTACTTATGCCATGTACTATTCCAAAGATGACAGAATTATTGTTCTGCCATCTAGTAAACAAAGACCTGCTGAATTTTTTTTATGCAATTTTTTTTTTATTAATGTTTTACAAAAACATATACAATAATATTTTTTTTTTCTTTCTCTAGATTCCTTGCTACTGGAGAGAGCCTGTCTTCACTTCACTTCCAGTACCGGATTGGTATCTCCACGTTGTCAGGAATTGTTGTTGACACCTGCCGGGCATTGTGGACTGTTCTCTGTCCGGAATTTATGCCCCTGCCCGCCACAGAAAAGTGGCTAGAAATAGCCGACAAATTCTGGACAACCTGCAATTTCCCCAACTGTTTGGGAGCAGTTGATGGGAAACACATCCGCATCATCAAACCTAAAAGAACAGGCTCGGAGTATTACAATTACAAGAAGTACTTTTCAACAGTTCTCATGGCCATTGCGGATGCAGACTGTATGTTTGTTGCCGTGGACATTGGTGCATTTGGCCGTGGGAATGACTCACAGGCGTTTAAGAACTCGGACATGGGACGGAGGTTGTATGGAAACCAGTTTAATTTCCCTATGCCACGGCCTCTTCCCCACACCGAAGGTCCACCCATGCCATTTGTAATGGTTGGGGATGAGGCATTCCAGATGAGCCAACACCTGCTTAAACCCTACTCCAGCCGGGACTTGGACCACAACAAAAAAATTTTTAATTACAGGCTGACCAGGGCAAGAAGAACTGTAGAGTGTGCCTTCGGTATATTGGTTTCCAGATGGCGCATTCTGGGCACAGCCATTCATCTGAAAGTGCAAACAGTGGATGAAGTTGTGAAGGCCTGTGTGGTGCTACATAACTTTGTCATGGCGAAAGAGCACCCAAACTTTGAACTTGATGATGCAGCTCCTAACCCATTGCCTGAGTTCACTCAGCACCCTCTCAGGTCTTCTGTTGAAGTCAGCCAAATGAGAGACCAATTTGCGGCTTACTTCATCTCAGATGTAGGACGGGTGGATTGGCAAGATCAAATGGTGTAAAATAATGTTATTGTCTGTATGTTAATAAACTTTTTTTTTTTTTTGGATGTTAATAAAATCCCTCTGTTTATACCTGTACCACGTGCAGTCTCTGTTTTTAAATTAAAAAACAATTATGAAATGGCCAGGTTTACCAGTTAATTCATGATGCATATTTTTTGGTGCATCATGAATTTATTTGTAATCCTGACTAGGTAATTAACTATACATGTACACAAGTTGTATGACCTTGATTATCTCTCCACTTTTGCTTCCATTTTCAGTGATGGTGGACGTAACACAACAATTATTTGTGTCACCTGGCCTGCTGTTTACAAAAATTGATTTGGGGATGCACAAGCATCTGTAACTTTTTATTCCTGATCATGTCACTATAAATATAATTTGTATTTTCATCACTGTGACTTGATTTGGAACGCAGAGATAATAAAGATTATACATCTTGTTCAATACCAAGGGCTGGTGGCATGCTGAAGTGGTGATGCCCCAAATAACGCATCGTCACTTCAGAATGTATCAGGCCTGGGCAGGTGAGTACATATGAGTTCTAAACAGCAGCATCGCTACAGTATGCTTCAAATAAATGCAGACTGAAGCAACGCTGCTGGTTAAAACTCATGTCTATTCACCTGGCCACGTGTGATAGTAATGATACAAGGCTGGGCAGGTGAGTACACGAGTTCTAAACAGCAGCATCGCTACAGTATGCTTGAAATAGATGCAGACTGAAGCAGCACAGCTGGTTAAAACTCATGTCTATTCACCTGGCCAGGTGTGATAGTAATGATACAAGGCCAGGGTATTGTACATATATAAAGTGTATTTTCACCATCATCACCTCACTTTCTTCAACACACACTGAATAGAGGATGTGCTAAATTACAATCTATATCTAGAATACATGGCCTTGTATCATAAAGTGAAATAATGTAAAAAACACTCCACACTCATTTCACTTTTTAGTATTTCTGGATAGGTAAAATAGATATGCCTTGCACTCAACACCATCCTCTATTCAGTCTGTGCAATATTAGCAGACAGACAGACTGTTGGTGAAACAAAAAAGGAATATATTTGTGTTTTTGAGTAAACATATCTCCATGAAGTACACAAACATGTGTCATTCCTGTAGTTATGTGTAGTCAAAAACGCTAAGTGTACGGCACAGTGTGTGTACGTCGCAGTGTGTAGGCGGAAAAATAAACACAAAGCAAACCAAAATTAGTAAATGAAGATTGGCACATTTATTTTTTACAAGAGGAAAAAAAATTTTTAATTTGCAAAGTTTTTTTTTTAAGACATTTGTATCGATCACATTAGTAGGTTTTTGGAGTACAAAAA
The DNA here is from genome assembly GCA_033576555.1 of Oophaga sylvatica. Taxonomy (NCBI): domain Eukaryota; kingdom Metazoa; phylum Chordata; class Amphibia; order Anura; family Dendrobatidae; genus Oophaga; species Oophaga sylvatica. The sequence continues at coordinate 267,832,033 of JARQOD010000006.1, forward strand.
TAATATATGTATATTCACACAAACGTTTTGGATAGATCAGATTAGGCCAAAATGTGTCAAAGATGCCATTATAGTCACTGCCCCAGAAGTTGTAGAAATATCAGAATAGTACAATATGTGTACAACATTAACAGTTTAATTGTCACTGCCCCAGAAGTTGTAGAAATATTAGATTAGTACAATATGTGTACAAGATGCCATTATAGTCACTGCCCCAGAAGTTGTAGAAATATCAGATTAGTACAATATGTGTACAACATTAACAGTTTAATTGTCACTGCCCAGAAGTTGTTGAAAAATCAGATTAGTACAATATGTGTACAAGATGCCATTATAGTCACTGCCCCAGAAGTTGTAGAAATATCAGATTAGTACAATATTGTACAACATTAACAGTTTAATTGTCACTGTCCCAGAAGTTGTTGAAAAATCAGATTAGTACAATATGTGTAAAAGATGCCATTATAGTCACTGCCCCAGAAGTTGTAGAAATATCAGATTAGTACAATATTGTACAACATTAACAGTTTAATTGTCACTGTCCCAGAAGTTGTTGAAAAATCAGATTAGTACAATATGTGTAAAAGATGCCATTATAGTCACTGCCCCAGAAGTTGTTGAAAAATCAGATTAGTACAATATGTGTACAAGATGCCATTATAGTCACTGCCACTGTAGTTGTACATAAATGTGATTTGTCCAGATAATATTACAAATTTTTATTTTGACGGACGTTTTGGTGGTGATTTCGATACTCTGGGGATGTGCAGAGATGAAGAGCGGCTGGAAACCGATGAAGGGGTTCGAGGGGAAGGGGCAACAAAAGTAGTGGGTGAAGGAAGATCAGACATCAAATTAGAGCCAGTTTGAGACACATTAGGAGGAGAGGGTGGATGGACCAACAAAGATTTTCTTTGTTTCTTCTTGGGGACAGGAGTACCATGCATGGACCGACTTCTCTGTGTCCGCCTTGAGCTGGTTGACCGTGGCCTTGACCCAAAAAAGAGTGAATGTGGGTCACCGCTCTCATTCTCGGTGGTGGCAGTGGCGGTGGAAGTGTTGGCAGTGCTCTGAGTACCACAAGGGTTGGCGGTGTTCCAAGGAGGAGAAGTGGGTGGCCTTGAAATTGATTGTTGCTGACTGGTGGCGGTACTCATACTCATAGGATCATTGGGTGCTGTGGCCGGAAATTGTTGATGACTGGTGGCGGTACTCATACTCATAGGATCAGTGGGTGCTGTGGCCGGAAATTGTTGACGACTGGTGGCGGTACTCATACTCATAGGATCAGTGGGTGCTGTGGCCGGAAATTGTTGACGACTGGTGGCGGTACTCATACTCATAGGATCAGTGGGTGCTGTGGCCGGAAATTGTTGACGACTGGTGGCGGTACTCCTACAAGGAGAAGTGTGTGCGGTAACAATAAATGGTTGCTGAGTGATGGCAGAACTCCTAGAAGGAGAAGTGGGTGCAGTGACAAATGGTTGCTGACTGCTGGCAGTACTCCTAGAAGGAGAAGTGGGTGCGGTGGCCCAAGCAGGTACTGCGGTGGCTTGAGTCCATGACTGTGGACCAGTGTCTGTGGTGGTGTTGCTCCACACAGGAGCAGCGCTTGCCATGGTGGTGGCGACGGTGGAGTGTCCAACAGTACTCGGAGTTGTGGTGGTGTAGTGGTGACTCGGAATGCTGGTGGCCGTGCAGTGGTATGCAGCAGAAGTCGGTCGGGATGTGTGTCGAGTCAGTGGTGGCACTGTTGGATATGCAACCACTGACTGGTGCACGTACCGATTCTGCTGCATAGCCTGCAAGTAAGCAGTGTTGCAGGCCTGCATCGCACTCAGCTGTTGCTCAGGACTAAGGTGTTCCGCCATGCCCCGTTCAATTTTACTGAAAAAATGGTGTTCTGGTCTGTTGAGGTCGGCCTCCAGGCGATCAAAACGCTGTTCGACACTGTTGAAGCGGTGATCCATGTGGGTAAAACCATGTTCCATAAGTGAAAAACCGCTTTCAACTGAGCCTCCAAGCGTCTTCATATTGCCTTGAAAGGCCTCGCTCAAGTGAACAAACTTGGGCAAGACATTCCTCTCCATGGCCCTCTGCCGCTGGCGGGAAGTGCCCGCATAACCAGCTTCCTGGTCACCAGCTGTCCGTGTTGCTGACCTGCAAGTTGCTTCCAGGCTGTCAGATGGCTGGGACGAGTCCAAGGTCGTCCGAGGAAGGACCGCTTCAGGGACAGGCTGCATGGTGCTGCTCCAGGTGCTGTGGAAAGAAAACAAAACCATTATTATAATGCTTTAACAAGAAGCATCAGCTGTGGAAGAAAAAAAAAAAAATAAAATAAAAAAACAAAAACAACTTACGCTCTGCTGGCAAGGACCGGTCTCAGGAACGCCAACTCGCGATAGTAGCGATATTTCTTTCTGGGCCTTGCTGCAGAACCACTGCGAACCTGTCCCTCTGCTCGAACATCAGTGTTGAAGCGGTCCTTCATCGAGCGCCATCGTGTGCGGACTTTGTTCACTGTTGAGAAAAAGAAAAAAACAATTATACAATGCAGTCAGGGCAAAATCAGTGTCAACACACATACCTGAATGAAAATGTCAAACTGTCAATGCAGCATTATAAAAAGCTATACAATACACAGGATAGTCACTGTTGACCCAGATGAAACTGTTGTGTTTGCTGCTAGAATATATCCACCAGCAAAAACAACAATAGCATCTGGAACAACAGTGACTAGGCAATAAAAAAACAAATAGAATGCACAAGATATAGCTGAAGAAACCACAGGTCAGTGACTGTTGACCCAGATGAAACTGTTGTGTTTGCTGTTAGAATATATCCACCAGCAAAAACAACAATAGCATCTGGAACAACAGTGACTAGGCAATAAAAAAACAAATAGAATGCACAAGATATAGCTGAAGAAACCACAGGTCAGTGACTGTTGACCCAGATGAAACTGTTGTTTTTGCTGTTAGAATATTTCTACCATCAAAAACAACAGTACAATGAGGACCAAGAGTGACTGGGCAATAAAAACATGAATAGAATGCAAATCACATAGCTCAAGAATCACCAAGGCAGACACTGTTGAACCGCATGACACTGTTGTTTTTGTTGGTAGAATATTTCTACCATCAAAAACAACAGTACAATGAGGACCAAGAGTGACTGGGCAATAAAAACATGAATAGAATGCAAATCACATAGCTCAAGAATCACCAAGGCAGACACTGTTGAACCGCATGACACTGTTGTTTTTGCTGGTAGAATATTTCTACCATCAAAAACAACAGTACAATGAGGACCAAGAGTGACTGGGCAATAAAAACATGAATAGAATGCAAATCACATAGCTCAAGAATCACCAAGGCAGACACTGTTGAACCGCATGACACTGTTGTTTTTGCTGGTAGAATATTTCTACCATCAAAAACAACAGTACAATGAGGACCAAGAGTGACTGGGCAATAAAAACATGAATAGAATGCAAATCACATAGCTCAAGAATCACCAAGGCAGACACTGTTGAACCGCATGACACTGTTGTTTTTGCTGGTAGAATATTTCTACCATCAAAAACAACAGTACAATGAGGACCAAGAGTGACTGGGCAATAAAAACATGAATAGAATGCAAATCACATAGCTCAAGAATCACCAAGGCAGACACTGTTGAACCGCATGACACTGTTGTTTTTGCTGGTAGAATATTTCTACCATCAAAAACAACAGTACAATGAGGACCAAGAGTGACTGGGCAATAAAAACATGAATAGAATGCAAATCACATAGCTCAGGAATCACCAAGGCAGACACTGTTGAACCGCATGACACTGTTGTTTTTGCTGGTGAATATTTCTACCATCAAAAACAACAGTACAATGAGGACCAAGAGTGACTGGGCAATAAAAACATGAATAGAATGCAAATCACAATGTCTCAGGAATCACCAAGGCAGACACTGTTGAACCGCATGACACTGTTGTTTTTGCTGGTAGAATATTTCTACCATCAAAAACAACAGTACAATGAGGACCAAGAGTGACTGGGCAATAAAAACATGAAAAGAATGCAAATCACATAGCTCAAGAATCACCAAGGCAGACACTGTTGAACCGCATGACACTGTTGTTTTTGCTGGTAGAATATTTCTACCATCAAAAACAACAATACAATGAGGACCAAGAGTGACTGGGCAATAAAAAAATGAATAGAATGCAAATCACATAGCTCAAGAATCACCAAGGCAGACACTGTTGAACCGCATGACACTGTTGTTTTTGCTGGTAGAATATTTCTACCATCAAAACCAACAGTACATTGAGGACCAAGAGTGACTGGGCAATAAAAACATGAATAGAATGCAAATCACATAGCTCAAGAATCACCAAGGCAGACACTGTTGAACCGCATGACACTGTTGTTTTTGCTGGTAGAATATTTCTACCATCAAAAACAACAATACAATGAGGACCAAGAGTGACTGGGCAATAAAAACATGAATAGAATGCAAATCACATAGCTCAAGAATCACCAAGGCAGACACTGTTGAACCGCATGACACTGTTGTTTTTGCTGGTAGAATATTTCTACCATCAAAAACAACAGTACAATGAGGACCAAGAGTGACTGGGCAATAAAAACATGAATAGAATGCAAATCACATAGCTCAAGAATCACCAAGGCAGACACTGTTGAACCACATGACACTGTAGTTTTTTGCTGGTAGAATATATCTGCCAGAAAACCCATCAGTGCCATCAGGAACAACAGTGAGCAGTACAGAGAATGAAAATACTTACTAAACGCCTTTTTGAGGTTTGGAGAGGCGCTGTCCCAGCCATCCATCAACGCTGCGGCCACCTCGTTCCAAGCCGCCGGGTCACCACATTGTCCTTGTACTGCGGATCACGGCTGTCCCACAACGGGACACGTTCATGGACCTGGCAGATGAGGGCCTCGTTGTCCACATACAGGTCGTCGTCGCGTTGTGGAACCTAGAAGAAACAAAATAAAAATTACAATCTTGTATATTTTTATAAAGAAAATAACAATAGGCGTACAAAAGAAAAATACATTACAAAGGCTATATACTTACATTCCGTCTCGCCACCGGGACTTGACTCGGCTGCGACTGCTCCTGAGACTCCTCAATGGCCGTGTCCGACGATGATGTCTGAAAAAGGAACAGAATTAGTACATTTGTAGATTCAGCAGCTATACTTACCCAAAGGCAGGAAGATACTCACATCATGCTCTGCTTCTGCCAGTTCTTGCCGGGATGGTGAATATTCTGATCCAGAAGACATGCTGAAAAAATCAAAAATAATGATGAGCACATATTACATTATAAGGACAGCCTGTCATTTGTTTAAAGAATACTCACATTCTTGCACTTTGGATCTGTCTTGAGTCCAGGCACAGTGTCTCCAGTCAATATCCAGGCTGTGTATGGGTCCAAGGTGGATCTTCCAGTCTGCAGGTCCAGTCTCCAGGCAGTGTATGGGTCCAAGATGGATCGTCCAGTGTCCAGCTCCAGTCTCCAGGCAGTGTAGTATGGTGCACGCTGTTTGCAGGCCTTTTTATAGTGATCCAGGCTGTATCTTCAGGTGTGTTTATCAGCAGGGATGTCTCCAGGCAGTCTGAGTAGGGGTCTGTGTGGCACTGACACCTTCCTTTATCTATAATCATTTTATCTAGACTCCTCACAAACAATGTATCTTGTCTAGGGGGTAATTGGACAAGTGTCTAGACAATGTTTACTAAAAAATCGCTTGCGCGCACAAGCGCTGACAATCGCACAGGCATGCGCACGCCAGCGCCCACATAGACGTCAATGATATTTTTTTGCGCATAGCGTGCGCACACGTGCGCACGCGCATTTTTAAATTGGTGTGCCGGAAAAAAAAATGCAACATGTAGCGTCTAGCGCGTCTGGGCGCACACCTGGAAAATGCGCAGCGCACGCCAAACGCTAATGAGTGCGTGCAAGAGCAAGACACTGCGCCCGCCATGTTAATGATAGGGAAACATTGCGCATGCGACCAATAGCGCATGATGCGCAGCGCTAAAAAACGCAAGTGTGAAAGTACCCTTATGGTCCGAAAAATACGGTAAATGAGGTATCGCTGTAATCGTACTGACCCGTCGAATAAAACTGCCTTATCAATTTTACCACACGCAGAATGGTGTAAATACCCCCCCAAAAGAAATTTATGAATTGCTGGTTTTTGTTCATTCTGCCTCCCAAAAACCAGAATAAAAAGCGATCAAAAAATGTCATGTGCCCAAAAATGGTACCAATATAAATGTCACCTTGTCTCGCAAAAAAGAAGCCCTCACATGACTCTGCGGGCCAAAATATAGAAACATTATAGCTCTCAAGATATGGTGATGCAAAAACTTTTTTGCAATAAAAAATGTCTGCCATGCGCACAAACAGTGGTTTACCCCCATATATGGGGTACCAGCGTACTTAGGACATATTGAACAACAACTTTTGGGGTCACATTTCTCCTGTTACCCTCGGGAAAATAAAAAATTGGGGGAGAGATCATTTTTGTGGAAAAATTATGATTTTTTATTTTTATGGCTCTACATTATAATCTTCAGTGATGCACTTGGGGGTTCAAAGTGCTCACGACACATCTAGGTAAGTTCCTTAGGGTGTCTGCTTTCATTAATTAGGTGCATCAGGGGCTCTCCAAATGCGACATGACGTCTGATCTCAATTCCAGCCAATTCTGCGTTGAAAAAGTCAAACGGCGCTCCTTCCCTTCCAAGCTCTGCCGTGCGCCCAAACAGTAGTTCCCTCCCACATATGAGGTATCAGCGTAATCAGGACAAATTGCACAACAACTTTTGCTGTCCAATTTCTCCTGTTACCCTTGGGAAAATAAAAAAAAATTGGATCTGAAGTAAATATTTTGTGAAAAAAAGTTAAATGTTCATTTTTTTAAACATTCCAAAAATTCCTGTGAAGCACCTGAAGGGTTAATAAACTTCTTGAATGTGGTTCTGAGCATGTTGAGGAGGGCAATTATTAGAACAATGTCACTTTTTGGGTATTTTCCATCATATAGACCCCCCAAACTGACTTCAAATGTGATGTGGTCCCTAAAAAAAAATGGTGTTGTAAAAACGAGAAATCGCTGGTCAACTTTTAACCCTTATAACTTCCTAACAAAAAAATTTTGTTCCAAAATTGTGCTGATGTAAAGTAGACATGTGGGAAATGTTATTTAGTAGCTATTTTGTGCGATATAACTCTCTGATTTAAGGGCATAAAAATTCAAAGTTTGAAAATTGAAAAATTTTCAAAACTTTCGCCATATTTCCATTTTTTTCATAAATAAACGCAAGTTATATCGAAGAAATTTTACCACTAACATGAAGTCCAATATGTCATGAGAAAATGATGTCAGAATCACCAAGATTCGTTGAAGTGTTCCAGAGTTATAACCTCATAAAGGGACAGTGGTCAGAATTGTAAAAATTGGCCCGGTCATTAACATGCAAACAACCTTTGGGAGTAAAAGGGTTAAACTGTTGTCGATCAACTTTTTGGGCAGCACAAACAACAGGCTCCCAAACAGTGTTTAGTGTGAAGGTTTTCCTTCACTTTAAATCTCCCATTTAAGAAGGGCACGCAATTTCACAATAAGCTTTAGGTCAGGTGAGGAAAGGGCCAAGCAATGGAGCACTTTGATGCATGCGATGGAGGATTGTCCTGCACAAAAAGCACAATTTTCTTGAAAGATGCAGACTATTTTGGGTACCACTGCTTAACTAAAATGTCTTCAAAAGACTGGCAATAGGTTTGTGAGTTAATTTTCAACCAGAAAAAGTCCCAACTAACTTATATTTATTTAATAATACCAGCCCATAGCAGTAACCCATCCCCACTTTGATGTTGTCTGAGCGGAAATGGAAATCTGTGGCCTTTACTGATGCATCTGCTGTGTCAAAAGTCACTCCCATCTCGTCCATCCATAACATCTGTGAATAATCTGTATTTACATATTTCTTGTCCCAGTCTTGTCATTTCAACTGTTGTGTCTTGTTCAGTGGTGGCTGGGTTTCAGCCTTCCTTTCCTTGGCCATGTCTCTGAGCACTGGACCCCTTGTAATTCTTGTCACTCCAGGGAGGTTGGAGATATGGAATATGACAGCACTTGAGGATAATGGCTTCCTGGTCGCACCATGTTTTATTCTTCTCAAATCTTGGGCAGTTAACCCCTTCAGGACCAAGCCATTTTGTAGGTTAAGGACCATGCCTATTTTTACAATTCTGACCACTGTCAATTTATCTGTTTATAACTCTGGAACGCTTCAACGGATCTTGGCGATTCTGAGATTGTTTTCTCGTGGCATATTGTTCTTCGTGTTAGTGGTAAAATTACAAACAAAAATTACAAAACCATTTTTTTAGGGTCCACCTCACATTTGAAGTGACTTTGAGGGGTCAATATGACAGAAAATACCCAAAAGTGACACCATTCTAAAAACTGCACCCCTCAAGTTGTTCAAAACCACATTCAAGAAGTTTATTAACCCTTTAGGTACTTCACAAGAATTGAAGTAATGTGGAAGGAAAAAATGAACATTTACTTATTTTCCCCAAAATTTTTCTTTTGACACAATTTTTTTAACTTTGTCAAGGGTATCAGGAGAAAATGAATCACAATATATGTTGTACAATTTCTCCTGAGTACACCGACACCCCATGTGTGGAGGAAGACCAATCTTAAGTCGCATGGCAGTGCTTAGAAGGGAAGGAGCATCATTTGAGATTTTGAATGTTAAATTGGCTGGAATCGAGAGCTGACACCATGTCGCGTTTGGATAGCCCCTGATGCACCTAAACAGTGGAAACCCCATATAAGTGACACCATTTTGGAAACTAGACCCCCCAAGGAACTTATCTAAATGTGTGTTGAGCACTTTAAACCCCAAGGGCTTCACAGAAGGTTATAACGTAGAGCCATAAAATTAAAAAAATCATATTTTTTCCACAAAAATGATCTTTTCACCCCCAATTTTTATTTTCCAAAGGATAACAGGACCCCAAAAGTTATTGTGCAATTTGTCCTGAGTACGCTGATACCCCATATGTGGGGGTAGACCACTATTTGGGCACATGGCAGAGCTCGGAAGTGAAGCAGCGCCATTTGACTTTTTTTGCTGGAATTGAGATTGGATGCCATGTCGCATTTGGATAGTCTCTGATGTGCCTAACCAGTGGAAACCCCCACAAGTGACCCCATTTTGGAAACTAGACCCCCCCAAGGAACTTATCTAGATGTGTGGTGAGAACTTTGAACCCCCAAGGGCTTCACAGAAGGTTATAAAGTAGAGCCGTAAAACAAAAATATCATATTTTTCCACAAAAATGATCATTTCACCCCCAATTTTTATTTTCCAAAGGGTAACAGGACCCCAAAAGTTATTGTGCAATTTGTCCTGAGTACGCTGATACCCCATATGTGGGGGTAAACCACTATTTTGACGCATGGCAGAGCTCGGAAGGGAAGTAGCGCCGTTTTCGAATGCAGACTTTGATGGAATGGTCTGCGGGTGTCATGTCGCGTTTGGAGAGCCCCTGATGTGCCTAAACAGTTGAAACCCCCCACAAGTGACCACATTTCGGAGACTAGACCCCCCAAGGAACTTATCTAGATGTGTGGTGAGCACTTTGAACCCCCAAGTGCTTCACAGAAGTTTATAACGTAGAGCAGTGAAAATAAAAAAATCATATTTTTTTCCACAAAAATGATCTTTTTGCCCCAAAATTTTTATTTTTATAAGGGTAACAGGAGAAATAGGACCCCAAAAGTTGATGTGCAATTTGTCCTGAGTACGCTGATACCTTATTTGTGGGGGGAACCACTGTGATCACCTTACTGCGATCTTTGGGAGGCAGAATGAACAAATCCACAAAAGGTGAAGAATTCCTTCTGTCACACACTTAAAGACGCTTTTTTTGGAAGAATCTTTTGTAAGAAATTTTTGCATTGCCATATTTTGAGAGCTATAATTTTTCCATATTTTCCAGAGTCATGTGTGGGCTTGTTTTTTGAGGGACGAGCTGACGTTTTTATTGGTACCATATTCAGGCACATAACATTTTTTGATCGCTTCCTATTCCGATTTTTGTGGAAGCAGAATGAACAAAAACCAGCAATTCAGAAATTTTTTTTTTCCTCCGTTCCGCATGTGGTAAAATTGGTAAGTCGGCTTTATTCTTCGGATCACTACGATTACAGCAATACCTCATTTATATCTTTTTTTATGTTTTGGCGTTTTTTACACAATAAAAACTTTTATAGAAAAATAATTATTTTTGCATCACTTTTTTCTGCGAGCTATAACTTTTTATTTTTTCGCTGATGATGCTGTTTGGTGGCTTGTTTTTTGTGGGACAAGATGACGTTTTCAGCGGTACCATGTTTATTTATATCCGTCTTTTTGATCGCGTGTTATTGCACTTTTTCCAAGCGGTATGATGATACCGCTTGGAAAAAGTATAATTTACTACTTTTTTGTGTTTTTTTTATGGCTTTTACTGAAGGGGTTAACTAGGGTTACGGTTTTATAGACGGGATTTTTACGGACGCGGCGATACCAAACATGTGTATTTTTTTTGTTTTTTGTTTTTTTTTACATAAAAATGTGTATTTTTTAGGGAATTTTTTTTATTATTTTGTAATATTTTTTTACAAATTTAAAGAAAAAAATGTTTTTTTTACCTTGTCCCTTTATGGACTTTCACTTTTTCACTTTTGATTGCAGGTACAATGCATTGCAATGTTCCAGCATTCCATCGCGGGGACGCCGATCTTAGGCAGAGGGAACTCCCGACCCTCTTCCTCTCCCCCTGAACGCTGCGATCGCACTCTATCGCAGCAATCAGTGGGTTAACAGCCAGGGCGGTTGGGGCGCCGCTCCCGGCTGTCAGTGCAGGAAGCTCGGCCACTGCAGCGCTGAGCTCCTGAACTGATTGGGCAGGAGAGACTGAAATTTCAGCCTCTTCTGCCCGATCGCTGCTGTGTTTGGTCAGTCACATTGACTGACCAATCACAGCGCTGTGGGTGTGGGGACCGATGGCATGGGTCCCCGCACTGCTTTCCGTGCCTTTCAGCTGTCATAGACAGCTGTCGGCACTGAACTACCACTGAACTACCACTGCGTAGTTCAAAGGCATGACGTGCACAGACCGTCATGGTGCCAAAACTGACATCCTGCCATGAAGAACTGTGCACGTCAATGGATAGTAAGGGGTTAATGCGCGTCTTCTCAACACATTTTTTTGCTATGGTGATAACTTGTGATAACGCCCCAATATCTTAGCAATTTGAAGAGTGCACCACCCTTTTGTAAGACTTTTACTAATGTTTTTCTTTTCAGAATCATTTAAATCTTTCTTTTGTCCATTTTGCATGGGAAAAACAAGCTGCCTAATAATTCTGTACAACTTAACATAATAACATAAATAAACATCATCTGATCTGCTTCATCCAATAAGAAATCAAGTTTATAAAGCTTGGAGCTGCAAAATCTGCATGAAAATGATAATATGGTCAAAATACTCTCTTGCCTGATAATTCTGGACACAGGAGTGTCTAATGACATTCTAAAGTTTTTATCATCTTTGCTTTTGGTATTAGAGTGGGGTCTTGATGGGCGAACCCGCTCCATGAACTATATTGCTCTAATACAGCAGGAACAAAAAGGGTCCTCTAAAGGTTTGTACTTTGAGGGTTGTTCTTCCCTTCTGCTGCTTTTGCTAGGGAAGTATAAGAACTTATGAATATATTTGTTGCATGGTTAAAGTAGAGGAGATCTGTTATGATTTGGTAGCTGAGGAGAGCAGGCAAAAACGGCAATACACCAGAGAGGTTGGAATCTACTGGATTGCAGTACCCTGACTAACCACCACAACTAAAGGCAGCCGTGGAGCGTTCCTACGTTGGTCCTAGATGCCTCGTCACAGCCTGAGAGGTTAACTACACCTAAAGATAGAAAGAGGAAAGCTATCTGCCCCGGAGCAGATCCCCAAAGAACATAGGAAGCCCCCAAACATGTAATGGCGGTTAGACAAGAGGAAATACAGACACAGACAGAAACTAGTATGAGCAAACGTTGGGGCCCAATCTTCCTAGACAGAAAAGGATAGGAAGGACACTTACTACAATCCAAAAAAACCCTAAAAAATACCAACTCTACTAATTGCAAAAACACCTGAGATCACACGACCTCTACCACCTAAATTAGTTCTCTGGTGTAACAAAACTAAGCCACAGCCACTGAAAAAACTGGAAAAGGCAAATGAACAAATAACAGTGGCTCCAGAAGAACTGAGAGGAGACCAAGCCCCCCGGGGAGGGAGACCTGGCTAACTTCACAGAAATGCAGAGAAATATGCAAATGGTAAGCACAAAAACAAAAAACAGAAAATATCTTATCTGAGAGCAGGAGAAGAGGCAAGACTCAGCAAGCTTCCAAGTGAACCAGGAACCACAGTTGAGACAAGAACAATTGATCACCGGCAACCATGATGGGAGGGAACCTCCCTTATATAAGACCAGTCTGTAACTCCTGATTGCCAATCCTCATTGAATGGTTCAGTACTGTTTGTAACCACCAGAGGGAGCTTCTGCTCATAATTCATTTCTAACACATTCACAACAGAGATCGTATATTTTGCTACCCCCATTCTCCTCTTCCCTTGAAGAGCTTTAAGAAACAGTTGAATTGTATCTTTCTTTCTGCCATCATCAGAAGGAGAACACCAAATACTGATTTTTTTAGACAGTTCAATGGGGCCTGTATTCAGTGAGGGAAATAAGTATTTGATCCCTTGATGATTTTTTAAGTTTGCCCACTGACAAAGACATGAATAGTCTATAATTTTAAGGGTAAGTTAATTTTAACATTGAGAAACAGAATATCACAAATAAAATCCAGAAAATCACATTGTATGAATTATATAAATTTATTTGCATTTTGCAGTGAGAAATAAGTATTTGATCCCCTAACAATCATTAAGAGTTCTGGCTCCTACAGACCAGTTAGATGCTCCTAATCAATGCGTTACCTGCATTAAAGACACCTGTCTTACATAGTTAGCTTTATAAAAGACTCCTGTCCACAGACTCAATTAATCAGTCAGACTCTAACCTCTACAACAGCAAGACCAAAGAGCTTTATAAGGATGTCAGGGACAAGATCATAGACCTGCAGAAAGCTGGAATGGGCTACCAAATCATAAGTAAGACGTTGGGTAAGAATGAGACAATTGTTGGTGTAAGAGTAAGAAAATTGCCGCGAGTTCCCCTGCTTAAGAAAGCACATGTGCAGGCCTGCCTGAAGTTTGCCAATGAACATCTGGATGATTCTGTGAGTGATTGGGAGAAGGTTGTGTGGTCAGATGAGACAAAAATTGAGCTCTTTGGCATTAACTCAACTCGCCGTGTTTGGAGGAAGAGAAATGCTGCCTATGATCCAAAGAACACCATCCCACTGTCAATCATGGAGTTGAAAACATTATGTTTTGGGGGTGTTTCTCTGCTAAGGGCATAGGACTACTTCACCGCATCAATGTGAGAATGGATGGAGCCATGTACCATAAAATCCTGAGTGACAACCTCCTTCCCTCCACCAGGACATTAAAAATTGGTTGTGGCTCTGACTTCCAGCAAGAAAATTACCCAAAACATACAGCCAGGGCAACAATGGAGTCGCTAAAAAAGAAGCACATTAAGGTCATGGAGTGGCCTAGCCAGTCTCTAGACCAGGGTGGGGAACCTCAGGCCCCAGGGCAGATTCTCAGGGATCGCAGTGCTTTGGAAGGGAGCTGTATTTTGATTGCCTGCAGCTCATTAATTTTTTCTTGATCTGTGAGCACACACACGCAGTGTTCACTACTGAACACTGAAGGGCATGCAATGCAAGATTACGCCTTGAGACCAGTGCCAGAGTCAGGATGTACTTTGTGGGCGGAGTTTGTACGGCCCTCGAAGGATGGTATAAATATCCAAATGGCCCTTGGCAGAAAAAAGATTCCCCACACCTGCTCTAGACCATAATCCCATAGAAAACTTATGAAGGGAATTGAAGCTCCGAGTTGCCAAGCGACAGCCTCAAAATCTTAATGATTTAGAGATGATCTGCAAAGTTTCATACTATTTAGATTGCCTCACTGGCCTGATCTGCAACCTGTCAAATGTCCCGTTATGTTACCTTGGTCCGAAGAGCGTATAATCTGATGTGTAGTGGTTCTCCCTTTACGCACACGGCACACTGTAGCATGTCAGTCTGCCAACTGTCAGACCTTAAGTCTTGTAAAAAATGGAACATTTGTGGTCTATAGCCGTGCTGCCAGATGATGAAGAAACATCAAATGCCAAAGATAATGCGAGAAAAGTTTATTTTTCTATGTATTTTGAAGTATAGCCCACTTCTTCAGGTAACAAAAACCATATATCTGAGTCACAAAACAGAAGCAACCACCCTACAACACAATATATTATACATTCTTAATCTTGGGAAGCTCTGGAAACTCTTCTTGTTAAAGCTGCATCAGTCTCTTAAGTCGATCTTGGAAAGGACCCTGGAACAGCAGCATTTAAAGTCCATTAAATCAGTGACAGTTCATTGGATTTGTCTGGTCATTCTTTGTAAGGACCCCAGAGTAACAACAAACACAGTCCTTTGACTCTCCAACAGTCAATAGGACAGAAGCACATTCCATGAAGTGCAGTGATAATGCTGGATACAGCTCAGTCCATAGCTGAGGGTGTAGGTCCCTCTGGTATCTTTAGCATCTTGTAACCCAGCAGAAAAGGTGAAATGGGCACAAAAAAAACAAAAATACAATAATTCTGTCGTCCTCTGCCATCTGGGACATGAATAGTCCATTCACTGGATAAGAGGCATAATCAATAATAAGCTATGCTGTCCTCTCTTTCTTTTTCCTTAGAGTCCCAGAATATTGGACTTCGGGTTTGCAGGTCTACTGCTACTCTGGAGCCTTAAACTACTCCAGACATGGGGGTGCAATGAGCATAACATTAGCTTCTCCAGCTTCCGACTATCTATTCTATTCAGGGATTCCTCAAACCCAGATCCTCCTAGGCCCATCTTCTCTGACAGACACAACTGAGTGTGCACTCTGGGCCACATAGACAAACGAAGGTTTAGTCACAGCCAATGGTAACTATGGGTAAGCCGTCCTGCAGATCCCAGCTAATAGACTGTGGTATGAAGGCCTAATCTTTCACTATCAGGGGACTCTTCCTCTGGCACACTCTGGCATAGGGATATTTCGGCATCAACAATAGGAAGATTCTCTGTCAACAGGATTTCTCCTCTTGTGTTTTCTCCTTTTCAGATCCCACAGTCACTAGGTAGACAGCCTCCACATACCATCCTTGTGGCCCATCCTCCTTTTAGAACATCACCCACTCCCCAGGCTGTAAGCTATGAAGGTGAGAGGGCAAGTTATGGCATTTGACTAAGCGATGGTTAACATACATGATATGCCTGATATGCTCCTCTTCCAAAAATCCATAACCCGGTACCACATACCTTATCACAATACAGGACCATTCCTCGTGCCATTTGTTTTTCCACCTGATATTTTTCACGGCCATCCCTCCAGACCTTCGCTCATTTTTCCTTTTTTCTCCTACACCAATTTGGTGATCCTCCTGGCTATGGCTGTAACCCCTGCATTTGTAGAAGAGGAGGAGAAGGTGGCAGGGTGCATACTGGTAGTTTAACCAACAGGATAGCCAATTTCTTTGCCCTTGCCTGGGCAGTGCTCAAGGCCAGGATGAAGGATTCTGCTCTGTCTCTGGCCCGCAGTTCACTCTGCTTCTGGGGACTGGGTGGCCTTTTGCCATCCACACATCACTTTCAGGCCGTAGGCCATGGGCCTTGCCAGCCCCACGACAGATTGGAACAAAGGGAGGCATTGCCTTAGTTGGTCTTTTCTTCAGTGGCACCAGCATCCCCCTGATCAGATGGATAATCACCCCTGTATTGTGTCCCTCTTCACCTTTTACTCCACTTGCTCCGCAAACACCCAGTTTTGCCTTAGTCATGAGGCCTACCTCCGTCTCTTCTACAGAGTTGTTGCCATCTCTGGTTTCCATTCCACTTACCATCTTGCTGGGTCGATTTGGAATAAATGTGGGACAAATTTGTGTCCCCAACATCTCTCTCCCGGACTTCGTCCTCATCCATCCAGGACAATATACAGTCACTCTACGGTTTACTGAGCTCACCCTGCTGACCCCAGGCTCTGACCTCTTCTTTCTCTAACTTTGTGTATGAGTCTAGCTCACATTCTTGACAGAGGGTCACAAACTCCACCAGCAGCTCCGCAACAGTAGGAAGATATTATGGCATTATTGTATCTTTCTTTCATAATGTAGAGCTTCTCACTTTCCGGATCCCAGGAGGCTAATAGTGCTGACTTTTTTATCACCACATTCTTCCTGGAGTGATTCCACCCTTTCGTGGGCTGGGCCTTGTTTGGTGTGTAACACCGTTGCTTAGGCATCTCTTCCTGTTTTCTCTCTTCACTAACCGGTGGGCAAGCCCTTTCCTTCCATCTCATGTTCCTTGGGTGGGCACTTTCAGCAATGGGTTGGCTACTTTTTACAGGACACTCCCTTTGTGAGGTGGAACCTGTGAAGGGCTGCATGATTCTTCTTACCCTTTTGTGTACTCTACACCCACTATGGGCAGGTACTTATTTCTGTATTGCATCATCAACCGCCATCTTAACGTTCACTCTTTGCGCCACCTTGAAACAGACTTTTGTCACCATTTTCCATGTATCTCGAGTCTTCCCCACATTTTTATGCTCTTTTGTTTGTGTGACTCGATCTGGCTGACTATGCGAAGTGTAATGTGACACATGGTAGTAGCAGTGGGCAGGGTACTCATGTTTCATGCCCTGGCATGCTACATGAAAATGAGGGTCCTGACTAGGAGTGTGTGCTTGTGTTAGCTGAGTGATATGCATCTGCAGACTACATGATTACATTGTCCCAGGCAGGCCAGGACCAGATGTTACAAGGATGAATGAGGGAGATCAGTGTCTGTAATAAACTTCTTTTTACTGAACATGAGCTTGATAAGAACACTTTTTCAAAAATGTTTCACTTTTATTAAGCAGACATTGGCACTTCTCAGTTATATGTAATGACACCCCCTGCTTTAGGTACATTGGTACGAATCCTCACTAGGAGCTTGAGGTTCAACCTCTCTCTGTAGGAGAATTTAAATCCCAATACGGCAACCATAGCTTCCTTTCAATTTATACAATCGAGCTTCTTTTCACCGTAGACAACTGTTCACTAAGGGTGAGTTTCCACGGTCAGGAAACGCTGCGTGTTTGGCGCTGTGCGCTGGCGCAGCGCCAAACACGCAGCGTCCAGATGTTACAGCATAGTGGAGGGGATTTCAAGAAATCCCGTCTCCACTATGCGTAACAATACGCAGGTGGCAAACCTGCGTAAACGGACATGCGGCGCGTCTTTTTAGACCGCAGCATGTCCTCGCGTATTGCGGCGACGGTGCGTCGCCGCAACATAATTAACACAGGGCTATGTAGCCCTGCGCTCTTTCCGGAGGTGTTCCGGAGGTGTCCTGAACACCTCCGGAAAGAGCGCGCGTCAGAAAGGGGGCGGGGCTTAGACGGAGCGGAATTTCCGCTCCGTCAAAAGCGCTATGGTTCCGGACCGTGGAACCATAGCCTAACACACTGCTGATACAACTTCTCTGCTTTCAGAGCCATTTAGTTTAGCCTTCTGCTATCCCCTAAGCAAAGTTCCATATCGCTTAGATGGCCTCACTCTCCTGGGTTCCAATTTGTCTCAAATATCTCATTGCGTGTCCTTGGTCCGTAGGGTGTATTATTTGATGTGTAGTGGCCCTACCTTTTTATTTATTTATTTTACTGATTTATATAGCACCATTAATTCCACAGCGCTTTATATACATTATCGGCACTGTTCCCTATGGGGCTCACACTCTAAATTCCCTATCAGTATGTCTTTGGAATGTGGGAGGAAACTGGAGTAAACCCACGCAAACACGGGGAGAACATCTCCTTGCAGATGTTGTCCTTGGTGGGATTTGAACCCAGGACTCCAGCGCTGGAAGGCTGCAGTGCTAACCACTGAGCCACAACACATTGTAGCATGTCAGTTTGCCAACTGTCAGACCTTAGGTCTTACAATACTGATTGCTAGGCCTTATCTGAGTCACTACCAAGAAGGTATATCCTGTAGCGCAACATCATTCTGGCAAGTCCCAACTTTTAACTCTGTCTATTCCCCAACTAGGTGAATAGAAATTGTCAAACAGCTAAAATCACATTTAGACAGTGCAGTACATTATATAACAACATTATATCTTCAAGGGAGTGTGAGCAACACATCCACTTCCTTACAGACTTTAGATACGTCAAATGTCGTGTCTGAAGACCTGCTATGTGTAGCACAAGTGATTGGAAGATTGCAGCTTCAAGTCTCCTAAGGGGACTATTGAAGCAAGTAAAAAGTTCAAATCACCGTCCTTTTGCTCCATTCAAAATAAAACAATAAAAAAAATATAAAACATACACATGTTTGTGGAGCACCCGCCATGGCCATGGGGCACTCGAAACCGGGCCGGGCAGTTCTTAAAGTGGCAGTCACGGCAGCAGTGACCTGGTCCATGGCCCTGGGCATCAAATAAAAAGGTTAAGAAAAAGTAAAGGGGAATAGTTTATAGGGGATTAGTTTGTGACGCCACCCGTGGTGTTCAACAATAAGAAGATGTCCGATGCTGCGATTCAGGTTCACTGGGGCGGTTGGTGACGCAGCAGAGATGTTACAGCTCTCCACGGGTAGAGCTAGGCCCCAGGGCAGTTATAGGGTTAAAGATGTTGGTATCGGTTGTAGTGCAGGGTAGGTGACGCAGTAAATTAATCTGAGGACACAACAGGGTGCAGTCTTCACACTTTATTCGCGATCTTTCAGGTTACAATCCCCAGCCAGGGTGCTGTTTCCTCCGGGTCGGTGGTCCAGCCAGCTCTCGGGTAGTTTGGGGTGCACTTTGCTAGAACCCCTTTCTTATGTTTCTTTCACTGGTCGTCTCTCCCAGCGCTTGCTCCCTCCACTCCTGCCCTGCGCCTCACACACAGTGTCCCAAGGCAGCAGCCTCAGATCCTGTCGGGTGACGTCCTCTTGGTCCCCTTGATCCTATCTGGCTACCTTTTCAGCGAATGTGTGTGGATTTGGCAGTTGAACATAAAGTAACTACATCCTCTGGTTTGCTAGCTGAGTCTTACAGATTCTCCAGTAGTCTGGGGCCGGTCTCCTACTGCAACCTGGTCCTTCCACCCGACTACGGTCAGCGTGGATTCGGGCGCCCAGGGTGGATTCCTCACTTCCCTGGCCCCTAGGATCCCTTCTTCCTTCTAGAAGCTTCTCCCCTCTACACTGCTCCTGTCAGTAGCTCCGCTCTCCTCCTCTCCTCCTCACTGACTCACAACTGACAACCTTCCCTCCAACTGCCACACTCCCTTCTTGCTGTAACTGGGGCTCCTCCCCCCAAGCCTGAGGTCATGTGATCTATGTTGGATGCAAATATGCGAGCACTGGGCAGTGCCCCCTCCTTACCCAAGAGTGAAGTACCACACCTCTGGTTGAGGTGCAGTACGTCTGTGGCGACTGGACCCTCAGGGGCACCATATTTGGCATTGCTGTGTTCAGAAATGCCCGATCTAGCAAAATGTAAAGTAAATTAAACTGATCTGTAAATGGCGTAACAAGAAAAAAATCAAAAAGCCATTGTTACATTTCTTTGGTTGCTGCAACATTGCAATAAAATGCAATAACAGGCAGTAAACACATCGTATCTACCACAGTATCGTATCAATAAAAACATCAGATTAGCAAAAAATAAGAAACTCACCCAGTACTATATCCTGAAAAATCTAAAAGCTACGAGTCTCAGAAAATGGTGCAATGTTTTTTTCACAAATTTTTGATTTTTTTTCACCACTTAAATAAAAAAAGAACCTGTACATGGTTGGTATCTGCTTACTCATACTGACCTGGAGAATCATAATATCAGGTCAGTTTTACTATTAAGCAAATATGCTAAAAAAATAAGCAAAAAACAATTGTGGAATTGCACTTTTTTCTACAATTTCATCGCACTTGGAATTTTTTTCCCATTTTCCAGTACTCTATATGGTAAAATCAATGGTAATGTTCAAAAGTACACCTCGTCCTGCAAAAATCAAGCATTTACATGACCATATTGAAGGAAAAATAAAAATGTTATGTCTCTGGGAAAAGGGGTGCAAAAAGGAAAAAGTGCAAAAACGAAAAATCGTAAGGTCGTGAATGGTTTAATACAAGTAAGTAATTTGCTATAATTTATAAGCTTGAAAAATATAGCATTTGGCTAGATATGACTCTCTTGACTATAGGAAGAAATGTAAAGTTTGGTCTTCACGTAACCTGAGGAATTTGTTATTTGCGTTTGTGTTGACAGAATTATATTGAAAAAAAACAATTAATGAAGAAAAAAATAATTAGTAAAAAATGACAAAAGAGAATGAAGGCAACATATATAATATGTTAGATCGATACCAGCTTTTGCGTTATTGTGGTCATTGTGTAAGCGCCTTACACATTATGTTTTTTTTTACCCTGCCTAAAGATGGCCGCCTGTGCTACATTTTACACTGCGCATGCGTCCGGGACTAACATGCCTTGCGTCTTCTCGCGGTACTTTGCCGGTGTCGCGCCCTGCTGACATCATTGGGGTGCACCCGTGGTGCGCGTCGCCGGCATTGTGGTGCGGTAATTCCAAGGCATGCGTCCACAGGTGGATCTCATCCTCTTGATCCATTATCAGTTATTTAAAGGGTGTAATGAGGGGTCTCTGCATACACCTCTGCCCCCCGAGGAAGCGACTGCGAAACGCGCTTAGGGGCGCATTCCTATTCTGGTATACTAGCATGGGTAAGCCTTTCCTGTTTGCTTGACTGTAGCGTTACTGCTCCATAATTGTGTGCTCATATGTCCGGAGAATGTGCATATACACTGCACTGGCACTTTATTTGTCTCTTGAAGGAACAGTATTTTGACTATGTATTATGCAGGAATGAACATTACATTGATATGTTATCTAAATATTTACTATGAGATAATGGTGTTCTATTGCTTCCCATCCTGTGTATCAGGGTAGTTCTGTTACCATCTTGCAGTACCGTAATCGCTGAGTTTTGCACATCTTTCTGTCATTCCAGTACATAATTTGTTCATATATATTGTATGGTACCACTTGTTGTGTAATAAATCTATATTTATTGAATTATCTCGCAAGTTTATGGTTTTTTGCTCTAATTTTTTTGTGTTAAATATGTAGTCCTAGAGCTCCATAAGGGCACTTGCCCGTGACTGGTTTTGGTGGTAACAGTCACAAGTTGTTACTTATGCTCTCATATATTTGTTCTGATCTGAGATTATGTTGTTCATATATAATATGTGTGATATCATAATGCAAGGGGGTGGAGACAGAAAACACAACATTCCACTACATCATAAGTAGTAGCTGCGTCTCATATTTAAAAGGACCAGAGCAAACTATACATCTAATTCAAATTCATAAAAATGTAATTGTGTCTAATTCTCAGCCCTTGAAACCTTTACAAAAGGCCACAATGTCATTATTACAATACTATGTAATTCTGCAGTAGTTTCTACTGATTGTAACACTCATAGATCCACAGCAATCATCCATATATCACAATAATACAGAAGCCATGTACAAAGAAAATTAGATGGTATGGGTGGTAGGATGGAGAAATGGATAGATCTACCGCAATCACCCACATATCACAGTAATACAGAAGGAATATAAAGAGAAAATTAGATAGTATGGTTTGTTGGATGTGGAAGTGAATATATTGATGTAAGATAAATGGCCAGTTATAAGACAAGTCATTATAGATATTTTTTTATATTATTTCTCTTTTCTGGACCCACTGCTATTTGTCAGTGAGAATAATATATTCTGCAGGTTATCATGCTTTCTACTAAGAGCCAAAACATAAACCAAAGTGCCCTCTACGATAGTTGCATGATTAAATCTATGGGAAATTCACAACATAATCCACATGTATTATACAGCACAGACCAAAAGTTTGGACACATCTTCTCATTCAAAGATTTTTCTGTATCTTCATGACTATGAAAATTGTAGAATCACACTGAAGGCATCCAAACTATGAATTAACAGATGTGGAATTATACATTACACTTTACAAAAAAGTGTGAAACAACTGAAAATATGTCTTATATTCTAGGTTCTTCAAAGTAGCCACCTTTTGCTTTGATTACTGCTTTGCACGCAGAAAAGGTGATGGACTCTACATGCCTGGTTTCCACCGTGAAGCATGGAGGAGGTGGTGTGATGGTGTGGGGGTGCTTTGGTGGTGACACTGTTGGGAATTTATTCAAAATTGAAGCGGTGAGCGGTCCAGCTCACCCCAAACCATCTCGATTGGGTTCAGGTCTGGTGACTGTGGAGGCCAGGTCATCTGGCATAGCACCCCAACGCTCTCCTTCTTGGTCAAACAGCCCTTACACAGTCTGGAGGTGTGTTTGGGGTCATTGTCCTGTTGAAAAATAAATGATGGTCCAACTAAACGCAAACCGGATGAAATAGCATGCTGCTGCAAGATGCTGTGGTAGCCATTCTGGTTCAGTATGCCTTCAATTTTGAATAAATCCCCAACAGTGTCACCAGCAAAGCACCCCCACACATCACACCACCTCCTCTGTGCTTCACGGTGGGAACCAGGCATGTAGAGTCCATCCGGTCACCTTTTCTGCATGCAAAGTAGTAATCAAAGCAAAACGTGGCTACTTTGAAGAACCTACTGTAGAATATAAGACATATTTTCAGTTGTTTCGCACTTTTTTGTAAAGTGTAATGTATAATTCCACATGTGTTACTTCATAGTTTTGATGCCTTCAGTGTGAATGAGAAAGTGTGTCCAAACTTTTGGTCTGTACTGTATGTGGATATAGCCTATCTGACACGCTAGTTAAATCATATGGTACATGGTGCATTCTTTGAATATAAACATAATCTATATACAGGCAAAACCATCCAAATTAAAGGGATATTTCTATCTCGGGTAGATGTGGGTCTCACAGCTTTTCACAGATGTAAAAAAAAACATACACAAACACGCGTTTTTCAAATCTGAAACAAAAGAAAAATGCTAAAAAGACTGAACATTTGAACAGCAATACAATAGAAATGAATAGAAAGAGTCATTTTGGCATTTTCTTAAGTGGTTTTTCAGTGCCAGAAATTAGATTTTTTAAAAAATTTTTTACATCCTTCTTTCTGTCCTCTGGTAGGACTGACAAGGGAAAAAAGGTGGCAGGAGGTAGATTTCAATGTGCACTATTCAATCATCACTAAAATGCAGAGACAGTGAGGAACCATATCTCCTGCAGACTGGATGCATTTTGGATGTTGATCTGATTGGTGGAAAAGCAGGACACTGACTTCTGCTCCATTAATCAGAGTTCAGTACACTGGTAACCCCTGAGGAAGCATTTGAGGTTGCTGTGACTGACCATCTGGAGTGTCCTAAAAACACCTTCATAACTAGGTCACTACATAGATGACAAATAGTTACATTGCCTGTCCTACTAGCTAATTTTGGGAGGGGTAAGAGTGGGTTTGGCACAGTACATATAGCACTGCTGTGCCTTGCATTCTTGCAATGTGCTGTGGCATCATACTGTCCACAGGATGCTGACTGTACATATGTTAGATCAGTCAGTATACACTCATCAAGGATGTGTATGCACATTATAAACAAACATACACCAGTGTACACACTAGCAATATAGACACACGTATGTTTTCACCAAGTTCGTATATGATATATACATACATCCTGTATATACTGTATATTACTGGCAGACAAAGACAGTAAGCGCCCTCTTTTCTAAAACAGTACATGGGCCTTTTGCAGTTCAATAGCTCCTCATAATGCACAATGCTCCCCATTTCCTCTTGGACCTCAGTGCTGTGTGACGGCCAGGGCTGCCACCAGGAATTTCGGGCCCCAAACTGGAAAAATTTTCAAGCCCCCTTGAGACTCCGCCCAGACTTCACCTCAGCTCCGCCTCCAACCCTCGAACCTTCCACAGTCCCACCGCCCACTCATAGAAAAATTCCACATCTATCCACGTCTTCACCAATCACACATTATAAGTTCCCATCTAACACCAGATCTGTTGTGAATAGGCTGGAAATGAGTTCTGAGCAGAAGCTCCCTCTGGTGGTTACAAACGGTACTGGACTGTCCAGTGAAGATTGTGAGGATTGGGAATCAGGTGTTACTGACTGGTCTTATATAAGGGAGTCACCTTCCCATCAGGGTTGCCGGTGATCAATTGTTCTGGTCTCAATCCTTGATTCCTGTTTCCTTGGTACCCTGCTGTGTCGTGTCTGAATCTCCTGCTAACAGATAAGACATTTTCTTCTTTTTGTTTTTGTGCTTGATTTTTGCATTTTGTCCTGCACTTCTGTGGGGGCCTTCAGGTCCCCTCTGGGGGCTTTTGCCTCTCAGTTCAGTTCAGCCACTGATGTTTGTACATTTGCTTTTTCCAGTTTTTTCAGTGGCTGCTGTTTTGTTTTTGGTTACACCAGAGAACTAATTTAGGTGGTAGAGGTCGTGTGATCTCAGGTGTTTTTGAAATTAGTAGAGTTGGTGCTTTCGGGGTTTTTTGGGATTGCAGTAAGTGCCCTTCCTATCCTTTTCTATTTAGTAAGTTTGGGCCCCAACGTTTGCTCATACTATTTTCTGTCTGTGTCAGTATTCTTCTTGTCTAACCGCCATTACATGTTTGGGGGCTTTCTATGTTCTTTGGGGATCTGCTCCGGGCAGATAGCTTTCCTCTTTCTATCTTTAGGTGTAGTTAGTTTCTCAGGCTGTGACGAGGCGTCTAGGACCAACGTAGGAACGCTCCACGGCTGCCTCTAGTTGTGGTGGTTAGTCAGGGTACTGCAATCTCATAGTTTCCAACTGCTCTGGTGTATTTCCTTTTTTGCCTGCTCTCCTCAGCTACCAAATCATAACACAGATCCCATACACAGCCAACAACATTTGTTTTGGTTAAAAGATTTTTTTAAGCTGCCACCACGACTAGGTAGACTCTTTTGGCCGGGCCCTACTCTACACTAACCTATTAAATATTTGTTAAAATATCCAATACTCTTTTAGATATATTTTTATTTATGTTTCTTTAAGGGAATGTGTCACATACAAATTTTAAAATAAACAATAATACTGAATACAAGGAACAAATACAGCCACACCATGACCAGACCACATATTACAACCACATAGTGACCAAATACTACAATACTGATCATTAATAAAAAAAACACAATACTAATATTACCATAAGTACCATTATACACAGGAGATCTGTACTTAGTATACAGTGTCCGTGTACAGGTAATACAGTGATCACCAGTGACATTATACACAGGAGCTTCGTATATAGCATCATTGTTCAGGTAATACAGGGATCACCAGTGACATTATACACAGGAGTCCTGTATATAGTGTGAGTGTACAGGTAATACAGGGATCACCAATGAGATTATGCACAGGACTTCTGTATATAGTGTCAGTGTACAGGTAATACAAGGATCACCAGTGCCATTACACACATGAGCTCTGTATATAGTGTCAGTGTACAGGTAATACAGTGATCACTGGTGACATTATACACAGGACCTCTGTATATAGTGTCAGTGTGCAAATAATACAATGATCACCAGTGATATTATACACAGGAGCTCTGTAAATAGTGTCAGTTTACAGGTAATACAGTGATCACCAGTGACATTATACACAGAAGCTCTGAATATAGTGTCAGTATACAGGTAACACAGGGATCCCTAGTGTCATTATACAGGTGAATCTCACAAAATTAGAATATCATCAAAAAGTTAGTTTAATTTATTTCTTACAGCCAATGAAAACCCAAAAGTCATTATCTCAGTAAATTAGAATACTTTATAACACCAGCTTGAAAAATGATTTTAAAATGATTTTAAAATCCGAAATATAGGCCTACTGAAATGTACTGCATCAATGCGGCGTGGCATGGAGGTGATCAGCCTGTGGCCCTGCTGAGGTGTTATGGAAGCCCAGGTTGCTTTGATAGCAGCCTTCAGCTCGTCTGCATCTGGTGTCTCTCATCTTCCTATTGACAGTACCCCATAGATTCTCTATGGGGTTAGGGTCAGACGAGTTTGCTTGCCAATCAAGCACAGTGATACTGTTGTTTTTAAACCAGGAATTGCTACTTTTGGCAGTGTGGACAGGTTCCAATTCCTGCTGGAGAATGAAATTTCCATCTCTAATAAGCTTTGTGGCAAAGGGAAGCATGAAGTACTCTAAAATTTTCTGGTAGACGACTGTGCTGACTTTGGTCTTCATAAAACGCAGTGGACCTACACCAGCAGATGACAATATTGATCATTAATAAAAAAACATAATACTAATATTACCATAAGTGACATTACACACAGGAGCTCTGTATATAATATACAAGTAATATAGTGATAACCAGTGACATTATACACAGGAGCTTTGTATATAGTATACAGTGTACAGGTAATACAGTGATCACTGGTGACATTACACACAGGAGCTCTGTATATAGTGTCAGTGTACAGATAATACAGTGATCACTAGTGACATTATACACAGGAGCTCTGTATATAGTGGCAATGCACAGTTAATACAGTGATCATCAGTGACATTATACACAGGAGCTCTGTGTATAGTGTACAGGTAACAAAGGGATCACCAGTGATATTATACACAGGAGCTCTGTATATAGTGTCAGTGTACAGGTAATACAGTGATCACCAGTGACATTATACACAGAAGCTCTGTATATAGTGTCAGTGTACAGGTAATACAGTGATCACCGGTGACATTATACACAGGAGCTCTGTATGTAGTGTCAGTGTTCAGGTAATACAGTGATCACCGGTGACATACACAGGAGCTCTGTATGTAGTGTCAGTGTACAGGTTATACAGGGATCACCAGTGACATTATACACAGGAGCTCTGTATATAATATACAGTGTATAGTGTCAGTGTACAGGTAACACATTGACTCACCAGTGACGTCTCTAGTTGAAGTCCTTCATCTTCATCCTGTACAGACCGCCATCACTTCCTCCAGCCAGGATTTGTCTCTGCAGAAAATAACAGTTATTTAAAGCACCGCTTCCAGATCATATTCGCAAACTTCTTCATTATACCAGATGAAGAAAAAAGTGACATAGTGTCGCCCTGCACAGTAATAAGACCTCCCCCACTAGAAAACAGTATCCTTATAAATAAAATATATCATAGCAGTAAAAATATCCCTTAATTAGCCCCTACAGCAATAATGTCCCACATCCTGGTCCCCTTGTGTCTCATTCCTGGCGTCATTTGATCTCCCATCCTGCCCCATATGTTTTCCCATCCTGTTCCTATATGAGCTCCTATCTTGCCCCATATGTTCTCCCATTCTGTCCTCATATGATCTCCCATCCTGTCCCCATATGAGCTGCCATCCTGCCTCCATATGAACTCCCATCTTGCCCCAATATGAGCTTCCATCCTGCACCCATATGAGCTCCCATCCTGTCTCCATATGAGCTGCCAACCTGCCCCCTTATGATCTCCCATCCTGTCCCGTATGTTGTCCCATCCTGTCCTCATATGATCTCACATCCTGCCCTATATGAGCTCCCATCCTGTGGCTTTCAATACCAAAAAAAATTCTCCTTACCTGGCCTCTCCCTCATTCATTTGAGGTGCGGATGCGCTAGCACCTGACAGTGTCGTCATACGCCGGCAGCGGCGCTGACGTCAGCTGCAGGCCTGTGATTGGCTGGTAGCTATAACTGAGCAGAAAGCCGGTGGCTTTATGTACCGCAATATATTTCAACTGAATGTGCGTCCTCAGATGCACATTCAGTTGAAAATTGTAGGCCAGGAAAATGAATTGCGGCACAACTTCTTGATAGTTCAGGCAACCGCCTGTTTTTTTTTTTTTTTACAAGCAGTGTCACTGAACCGGTGAGAGCCCCCTGAATATCACTACTGCAGTCAGTGTCTTATATATAATATTCTCACCTGTGTCTTGCCTCTCTATTGTGTTTTCTGTCTCTCTTCTCATTTCTTCCATCTTTTCTCTCTCCCACTCTTATTTTTATATTTCATTCTGCCTCCTTCTCCTTGGTTGTCTGTGGCTCCACCCCTGCCAGTTAGCCCCGCCCCCTATGTCTCTTCACAGTCCGATAGTTGTGACACTGCTGAAGGGGAGGGATCGGCTGCTCAGCTCCTGGCTCTGCTGCTGAGTGCAGGCGCTGAGGGGTGAGTATTGTCACAGTATGCTCGTCCTTTCACTGCAGCTGGCAACTCTCTGCACGGCCTCGCGCACCACCAGGCCTGCGCTGAAACCCGGCATTCCAGCATGCCGGTTTAGTACCAGGTGAGCAGAAGCAAAAAGTGGGGGATCCGCTCCGGATCCTTCTCTGCTCACCCCCCCGATACACCAGTAAGGGCAGTAATGGTGGCCCTGTCTGTATGTGATGGGAAAATAAACTCAATGCCCTCAGTTCATCTGGCCAAGAATTGAAGTGTGTTCATTGTACACATTTGTTTAATATCTGGTGGCCATCAGTATATTTCACCTGAAACATTATCATTCCTGAGTTGAAAAATTTTAAAAATAAACAGAAATGTGTTATGCATAGATGGGCAAGAAATGTATCTAAAAGCTTTGCATTGGCTTGAAGTAGGTTAGCATCTTGAAATATGCTAGTTAGACAATTAATTTTCAGCAAAGTACTGCATACTGGATCTATAGATATTATGATCTCTAAAAAAGAGGCATGACGATGAGACATATAATTAGTTCCCAAAGCAGAGGCAGGTAAGGTGCACCCGAAGGTTGGTCTTAATGTATCTGAAAGATGGGAATTTAATGTTTTTTCAATAATGTGTTCTCTTTACGAAACATCAGCTTCGACAAATCCATAATTTCATGTATTTGAGTAAGACAATGTGGTTTTATAGCAGAACCTGTCTCCACTTTAAGAAAACCTTTACTAAACTCACACAGACATAACAATTAGAAGATATTGATGGTGTTGTTTTTAACAGCGTTAATGTTTGGAAAAATAGTACTGCAAGAGAGCGCATAAGTGAAAAATCATTCTGCTTCATTTTCATCAAAGATATCAGTGCCAAAATTATGCTGAAAGCAGTAACTTGTGCACGTTCTATATAAAGAAGTAATTTAACCTTAATAAAGTGTATTTCATTTGCCCCACAGCCTGAGATTCGCACTTCAAAAACAAGTGTCTGGCACAATAATGTTACATAAATGTTTGGTTTCTATTAAGTACTTTCATTTTATTTTTATTATTATTATTTGTGGAAAATTTGCTATGCTTTTCCTTTGCACAGTAATAACTCATCTCTTTGCTCCCCCTACTGTTATCTGAGGGCGGACATTATTTCAATATTTAGCCCTATGCTTACAAGTGCTTCTCACAAAATTAGAATATCATCAAAAAGTAATTTTTTTCAGTTCTTCAATGCAAAAAGTGAAACTCATATATTATATAGAGGAGGGGCAAGTTTAGGAGGGGAGGGGATGGGGAGAGATCAGAAGAGCGGTGGACTGTTATTTTTATTTTTTTAATTAACTTAATATGTGCAGATTCCAGCAGCCAGTCAGGGTGCAGAAACCATCCACAACGTCTAGACACAAGGGCTTCTGTCATTGGCTGCTGAAGTAACATGTCTCTCTCCATATGAAAAATGGACATGCTGTTTTGGTGGCACCATTTGTCAGTGTAACAGCGCAGAGAAGCTGCTCTTGCTGTTGCAAGTTGTCAAATAGTTAGATAGGCAGTTTATTGTCAGCTGCTTCTGCTAGATAGTATCCTGTGTGAAATCGACCTTCCAGCACCTAACTAGTCTGTGCTAATAGTGTTGTGCAGGCACCAGGCCACATTTCCTAATCAAAATCATTTGGGCTAATATTGTTGTGCAGACAGGAGGCCACATTTCCCAGACAACATTGTTTGGGCAAATATTGTTGTGCAGGCACCAGGCCACATTTCCTAATCAAAATCATTTGGGCTAATATTGTTGTGTAGGCAGGAGGCCATATTTCCTAATCAAAATTGTTTGGGCTAATATTGTTGTGCAGGCTCCAGGCCACATTTCCTAATCAAAATCATTTGAGCTAAAATTGTTGTAAAAGGAGAAAATCCAGCTCAACGATGAAGTAAAGATAAAATGTATCTTTATTCACTTGTCGTTCCAAATACAGAGAAAAAGTATCAGCATAGATAGCAGCAGATGAATGCGTTATCAACGCGTTTCAGGTGACGCAGCACCCTTAGTCATGATAACAAACATAGTGCAATACAGCGCTTATATAGTGAAAAAAAGGAGAGTGAACATACCATTAAAATAATTAACATAATTAATTAGAGCGACGAGTGGCAGATGAAAATAAGCAAAGTTAAAATACAAAGACATGACAAAAAAGCAAGAATTGGAAGAACGTAAGGCTGTGGTTCCACGGTCCGGAACCACAGCGCTTTGGACGGAGCGGAAATTCCGCTCCGTCTAAGCCCCGCCCCCTTTCTGACGCGCGCTCTTTCCGGAGGTGTTCAGGACACCTCCGGAACACCTCCGGAAAGAACGCAGGGCTACATAGCCCTGTGTTAAATTCTGTTGCGGCGACGCACCGTCGCCGCAACACGTGAGGACATGCTGCGGTCTGAAAAGACGCGCCGCATGTCCGTTTACGCAGGTCTGCCACCTGCGTGTTGTTACGCATAGTGGAGACGGGATTTCTTGAAATCCCCTCCACTATGCTGTAACATCTGGACGCTGCGTGTTTGGCGCTGCGCCAGCGCACAGCACCAAACACGCAGCGTTTACTGATCGTGGAAACTCACCCTAAGACAGTGGGCTATTATTGAGAATATATAAGAGCACAAAAGTGCTTCCATGTGATCTTATTATACATATGTTATAACCTTTATAGATGTCAACACAACACATTTTGAGAAATAGCAAAAAAGGCACAAGAGTGTATATATAGAAATAATTTTATTGAAACACATACAAAACACTTAATAAAAGGGATGCCTCATATCCAGGAATGACACAGCAAGTTCACCCCACCCATAACAAATAAGTAACTGCTGAAATTAGGATGATGAAAGAGAAAGAATGCTCAATGTCTCCTTGTAACATGCTTTCCCCCCCGCATGCATTGAGCATTCTTTCTCTTTCATCATCCTAATTTCAGCAGTTACTTATTTGTTAGTCGGACAGAGTTTGTCTGTTTCATGTAGGATTTTTTTTTCTTCCTTTTTTTTAAGTGCTCTCCCTCAGCAGAGGCAAAAAAATGTTTGTTATAATTCATTTGAAAAATTAAAATGTCAAAAATTGAGGATACATTAACTCCTGTTATAGATAATATGCATCACACATTTATTTCCTAGCTATAAATGACTTTTTTAATTTCTTTATCATGCAGATTTATTTCTTTTAGACATGATCTGCCTTCATACAGTTGATTTTCTTCTCCTAACTCGTAAGGATGCAGTTGTATCTTATGAAATTTCAGCATGTCTTTATTAACCATTTGGTAATGCTGTTTTTTTATGACATCATCCAAATACTGTCATCTTTTCTTGTACAGTACACTAATAATTTTTTTGTGTAAATATATGTAAATTTATGAAAATTATTAGGGTTAATTCCTCTGAAAATATCCGTCACAATTGTTATGTGTCCATTACATGTCATGAGCGTTCTTTGGACTATATTTGTGGATAATAATAATTTTGATTACACCATCTATAAAGGTTATAACATACGTATAATAAGATCACATGGAAGCACTTTTGTGCTCTTATATATTCTCAATAATAGCCCACTGTCTTACGCTCTTTCAATTCTTGCTTTTTTGTCATGTCTTTGTATTTTAACTTTGCTTATTTTCATCTGCCACTCGTCACTCTAATTAATTATGTTAATTATTTTAATGGTATGTTCACTCTCCCTTTTTTCACTATATAAGCGCTGTATTGCACTATGTTTGTTATCATGACTAAGGGTGCTGCGTCACCTGAAACGCGTTGACAACGCATTCATCTGCTGCTATCTATGCTGATACTTTTTCTCTGTATTTGGAATGACAAGTGAATAAAGATCCATTTTATCTTTACTTCATCGTTAAGCTGGATTTTCTCCTTTTGCAATGTTCTACGTCTGACACTGCAGTTCCATGCTCTGATCCCTGGTATGCTGCACTGGTGAGCTGGACTTTCATTTCTATTTAATATTGTTGTGCAGGCAGGAGGCCATATTTCCTAATCAAAATTATTTGGGCTAATATTGTTGTGCAGGCACCAGGCCATATTTCCTGATCAAAATTTTTTGGGCTAATATTATGGTGCAGGCAGGAGGCCACATTTTCTAATTAAAATTGTAGGGTTAAAACTGTTCTGCAGGCATCAGGCTACATTTCTTCATTTCCTAATCAACATCATTTGGGCTAATATTGTTGTGCAGGCAGGAGGCTACATTTCCTAATCAAAACTGTTTGTGTTAATTTTGTTGTGCAGGCACCAGGCCATATTTCCTGATCAAAATCGGTTGGGCTAATATTGTAGTGCAGACAGAGACTGCAGGTATGGGGCTGCACTATACTGCTATGGGGTGCATTACACCACTATAGGGCTGCATTATACTACTATGGGCCTGCATTATACTACCATGGGGCTGCATTATTCCACTATAGGGGTGCATTATATTACTATGGGAGTGCGTTATAGTACCATGGGGGTACATTATAGTACCATGGGGCTGCATTATTCTAACATGGGTCTGTATTATACTACCATGGGGGTGCATTATATTCTATTCATTTCTCTTAAGTATTGGCACACGTGACCACACGTAGCTGACACTGCACGCTACTAGAAGAGGAATGAATAATCACCGCTGTGGTGTTGTTGTGCAGATGAAGGGAATTCCAGAAGAGATTTCCGATGAACAGTGAGTATTCCAGCAGCTGTGCTCTGCTTGTGAGCAGCGCATGACGTCCCTGCCATGCGCTGCTTGCAAGCATTAAGCAGCTGCTGGCACCAGAGCAGAATGCTGCCATTGCGAGGGAGCGGATGAAGGTAAGTGTAATGTTTTCTTTTTTTAATCTTTTCTAATGGGGTCATACATGCCAGGAACGGGATGGGGCCAATCATACAAGAATAAGGATGGGACCAATCATTCAAGGAATGGGATGGGGCCAATCATACCAGAATAAGGATGGGACCAATAATACCAGCAAGGGGATGGGGCCAATCATACCAATATGCCAGAAAAATGAATATTCATTGCACTCCACGCTCATGGGCGTGGAATGCATTGCATATTCATTTCTCTTTAGCAGTGGGCACAGGAGTTAGCTGGAGCCGCTGGCTCCAGCCTCCTGTGACTCGCTGCTCCACCAAAACCGCTCCCCCACCTCCCCACCAAAGCCAGAGCGCACCTCCTTACCACAGCCAGATCCCATACATCCGGACTATAAGATGCACCCCCCATTTTCCCCCACATTTTGGGAGGAAAAAAGTGCATATTATAGTCCGAAAAATACAGTGTACATATATATATATATATATATATATATATAGTACAGACCAAAAGTTTGGACACACCTTTTCATTCAAAGATTTTTCTGTATTTTCATGA
The DNA here is from genome assembly GCA_033576555.1 of Oophaga sylvatica. Taxonomy (NCBI): domain Eukaryota; kingdom Metazoa; phylum Chordata; class Amphibia; order Anura; family Dendrobatidae; genus Oophaga; species Oophaga sylvatica. The sequence goes on from JARQOD010000006.1 coordinate 267,865,950, forward strand.
CTATGAAAATTGTACATTCACACTGAAGGCATCAAAACTATGAATTAACACATGTGGAATTATATACTTAACAAAAAAGTGTGAAACAACTGAAAATATGTCTTATATTCTAGGTTCTTCAAAGTAGCCACTGTTATAGCTGAACCAGCATTTTTCTTTTTAATTAGAGGCCTTGGTTCTTGTCAGACAGGCTGATGTATACTAGAAGCCAAGATAAGAATGTTCCTTCCTTTGAGATAATACACCCCCCCGCCTGAGTTGAAAAGACACTCTGTGCTGGGAGCTAAAGGAGCTAAAGGGAAGGATGGAGTTTTCAAGGTAAAACCAGTATTTTATGTTTTAGTGATAAGTTGTATTAACTGCCATATATGGTAATTCCGCTTCCTGCTTCAGGGGTGTATATAAATCCCTTTGTTAGCAATAAAGAGTATAGTTTATTGACGCATACTTTGGTCTGTGTCTTATTCTCTCTGGTACCACATTCCGAGGAGGAAAGGGTTAACGAGAAAACAGTGACGACAGCCTGGCGCCCGAACAGGGACCTGAGTTAATCTACTCTGAGAAAGATCCAGAGACGTGGGATGAGCGGAGCTTTCTGTTGGTGATATACATACAGCGCTGAGGTAAGAATACTTATTATATTCTACCTAAAATCTATATCACTGTATAGTGGACTCCCTCCTCCCCGAGCGGTCGGCTTTCCAGGTAATTCACAGGTATTCCTGGCTCAGGTCCCTTTGAACCAGTAGACCTTCAGATTAATTGTCAGTCCTGCCTTTCCTCCTTTGAAAAATGACAGTATGGATCCGATGATTGTGTTGTGGTTTTGTCTTGGTGTTGGTGTGATCGGATTGTTTATTTGGTTGGCGTACAAATCTTGGAAAGCGAGCAGTGGAATGGTTCAGAAACCTTTGTGGCCCATTGTCTAAGTGACGGAATTGTCTTGGTGACAGAGTCTTGGTGACAAAATTGTCTTGGTGACAAGAGAATCTCTTCTAGGTGAGGAGATACAAAAATGGGGAACCAAAATGCCAAGGAAGGCATTGCTGCAAAATATTTAGTTGTGCGCAGAGAAGGAAAGCAAGCGTTGGTAGGCATTGACAAAGTATTGTGTAAAGCAGGCATGAATGAAAACGGAGAATTAAACAGTGATAAATGGAAAAGGTTCTTTAACTCACATCATGGATGGTTGAGAGACAAAGGTCTGTTGAAAACAGTGAACCTGTGGATGAGTGCGTGTGATTACTTAGAGGGAAAGACTGAAGAATTAGGAGACGGACATTACAGACTGACAAAAACAGGGATGACTGATTTACCCTCCTGTTTGCCCCCTGCGTTACCTCCACCCCAGTATCAGACCTTCCCACAGACTTCCCACGAACCGAACTGTTGGGTCTGCCCCAGGTGTGGACAGCAAAATCCCCTGACGGTAGATGTCTGTGTAGGTTGTGGTGGACCCAGACCTCCCCCAGCCAATTTATTTCCGATGAGGACAGTAGTGGTACCTGGTAGCCCAGGTGCTGCGGGAGGCGAGGGGGACGGACTAGCTCCAGGCGCCCCCCGGACAGCAGTGTTATACAGACCATGGAGCCATTCAGAGCAGTTGGCTCTAATAACGCAACTCCCGGACCCTTCACAGTCACCAATGGGATTCGCTAGAATGTTAGCTACAATGCAGGATACGTATAAAGCAACTAGACAGGATCTGGAAGCACTTATAAAAGGGAAATTGGCAGATGAAGCTAGATACGATAGACTGATAGATGAGACATACAAGTGTTATGTTGGTAGGACCGGACCTGATAATGCAGAAGTCAATGACGCAGCAGCAGGGGTTCTGTTTACAGAAGCGTTGAAAAAAGCATGTAAAGATAGACAGGCAGAGAAGGAGGTTACACTAGAAGACAGAGTTCAGGGAAAGGAAGAGGAGCCAAAAGATTATTTCTGGGCCCTAAGAAAAACTTGGGTAGAAATGGGTTTTGTCCCAGAAAACAAGACTAGTGAGAGGATACTGGCAATTGCATACATGAATGGGTTAAAAAAGGAAGTGGGAGAAAAGGTGAAAGTAAGTAGACCAGATTGGAGATCAGTTAAAGCAGAGGATCTAGCCAGAATAGCACAGGGGGCACAACATGATTTAGCGCAGGCAAAAAGAGGAGCAAGGTTACATGCTGTAGGTACTCGTCCTGCAAACAACAGGGAGGGGAGACGTGTGCCAGGAGGTGGACAGAAATTGTGCTACGGATGCAAGAAACCAGGACATTTCAGGAGAGATTGCAGAACTAATCCATATCCAGCCTGTCCAACTAATCCATATCCAAATGACCCGCCTGCAAGAGGCCCCCAAGACCAATTAGGGCCGCTCCCATAGGATAATGGTAGCTTGCACATGAACCCCCTTGTCTCCTTACCCCCCACTCCTAATTGCACAGTGCAGGTGAACCTACCAGGGGGACATGAGGTTGAGTTCCAAGTGGACACGGGGGCAGACAATTCAGTAATTACAGAAGAGGACTGGCCATTTGGGAAAAGTGATTTCTCCCACCATGTTATAGCGACTCCTTACAACTCTCCATCTATCCTGCTCCCCGTCACTAAAAAGATTCCCCTGCAAATTCAAGGAACCACTGTACACACACAGTTAATGGTATCACCACGGGGTTAATGTAATCTTTTAGGATGTGATGTATTGTCTCAATTGCAAGCACATATTGAGTATCATCCTGATGGGACTGTCACTATGACACCAGGATTGAAGCCAAGCACTCTTTGTAAAATCATGTCACTAGACGTTGCTAGCCTAGAGGACACAAATGAATTTCCTTCAATGTTAGAAGGTGTGATACCGCATGATTTCTGGGCTTCAGATAAAACAGATGTGGGCAGATTAAGGGTGCAGCCAGTCATGGTCAAATTAAAGCCAGGTGCAATCCTGCCCCAACAGAGACAGTATCCTCTTAGTTCAGCTCAAGAGACGGCTATAGCTCAGCAAATACAGAAACTGGTAGCAAGTGGTGTTTTAGTTAAGACCCAGTCCCCTTGTAACACCCCTCTGTTCCCAGTTAAAAAGAAAACAGCACCGGGGCAGCCAGCAGCGTACAGAATGGTCCATGATCTCCGGCTAGTGAACAAAGCTACAGAGCTCCTCACACCAGTTGTTCCAAATCCTCACACCCTTCTGTCTCAGATCCCGGCTAGTGCTCTTTGTTTTTCAGTGATTGACTTGGCAAACGCATTTTTTAGTGTCCCATTGCACCCTGACTGCCAGTATTTGTTTGCTTTTACATTTCAAGGGAATCAGTATACGTGGACTGTTTTGCCCCAGGGTGCCCAAAATTCACCCACTATGTATACTGCCAGTCTGCAAGAGATACTGGAAAGAAGGAAAATGCCAAAAGTAGTTGTTCTGCAATATGTTGATGACTTACTGATTTGTGCCCCCTCCAGGAAACAGTGTCACACTGCAACAATATCACTCATGTTGTTTTTGTACCAAGCTGGATGTAAAGCGTCGAAGGATAAACTCCAATTTTGTAAATCTTCAGTTATCTTTTTGGGACATTACATTACACCAGGGGCGCGACATCTGACCAACGCTCGCAAAGAAGCTGTACAGAATTTTCCTATGCCTGTTAATGTTGCCGCTCTTAGGACATTTCTTGGACTGGTTTCCTACTGCAGGCAGTGGATACATGCTGTATCAATCCTCATGCAGCCTCTCTATGACTGTATCACCATTGTGCCTTTTAAACTAACTCCTGAAGGTATAGACTGTTTTTATTCTCTCAAAAACAGGATTGTGGCAGCTCCAGCGCTAGGAACCCCCAACTATGAACTACCATTCACCCTGTATCTCCACGAACAGCAGGGACACGCGGCAGGAGTATTGACTCAGTTACATGGTGACAATCAAAGGCCTGTAGCCTATTTCAGTGGAAGACTAGATGCAGTGGCTAGAGGTGCCCCGTCCTGTGTACGGGCAGTACATGCTGTAGGACTATTGCTCCACAAATTGTCAGACATTGTTCTTGATCACCCACTGACAGTACTTACACCTCATGATGTATACACCATACTGAACCAGGTGCAACCGGCACACCTTTCAGCTGCACGTCACCTTCGATTGCAATGTGCACTTTTAATGCCTCCAAATGTTTCTTTGCAGAGATGTACCACACTTAATCCTGCCACATTGTTACCTCTCTCGGATCTAAAGGAGGGTCAGGTACGGTATTGTGCAAAGAAGATCCAAGAGAGGAGATTCCTCATGATTGTGTTCAGCTTATGGCACAGGAAACAGCAGGCCTACCCACAGTGTTTGAAACTGAAAGACTTAATGCTGATTTTGAATTTTTTGTAGATGGATCTCGCCACCAAGATGACTCAGGTACCTTCCACACTGGGTATGCCATCGTCTCCCTGAATGCAGTAATCAAAGCAGAACCAATGCTCCCACATCAGTCGGCCCAGGAGGCTGAACTTAAGGCTCTGACCGAGGCCTGTAAGATAGCTGAAGGTAGAATTGTTAACATCTACACAGATTCTAGATACGCATTCGGTATAGCTCATGATTTTGGTCCATTTTGGAAATCTAGAGGATTCCTGATGACATCCCATTAAAAATGCTGACGCAGTCCAGCAGTTAATTGATGCATTACAATTACCAAAAGAGGTAGCTGTCATAAAAGTTAAAGCACATACCAGACGCACTGATCAGGTGAGTAAAGGAAATGCAATGGCCGATGCAGCAGCAAAAACAGCAGCCAGTAGACCACTCCAAGGGGTAACGATGCACGAGGTAAGCGCTCCCAAAAATCCCTTTGTGTCGGAGGATGCCTTATCCCAGATGCAGGCTCAGGTGCACCAGGAGGAAGTAGAAAAGTGGGAAAAAGAAGGTGCATGTCTGAATGAAGCAAATGGGGTATGGGGAAGAGGGATGCGTCGATGCCTTCCAAGGGCGTTGTACCCTGCGGTCGCCCAGATGTTACATGGGCCAACCCACCAGTCCAAAACTGCTGTAATGAGTGCAGAAGCATTGGGTAGCACCAGGCTTTTCCACCTGTATAGAAGGTTTGATCCAGGGATGCATGGTATGTGCTACACATAATCAGGGAAGGGTAGTCAAGACACCACCCAAACACACCCCTCGGCCCCTCTATCCTTTCCAGAGACTGCAGATTGATTATATTCAGCTGCCAAAATCAGGGTCATGGGAGTACGTGTTGGTGTGTTTTGATTTATTCTCAGGTTGGCCGAAGGCTTTCCCGATTGCCAAGGCTACGGCTGCGGCAACCGCAAAGAAGCTGCTTGCGGAGGTGGTGTGCAGGTATGGAGTACCAGAGGTGATCGAAAGTGACAGAGGTACACATTTCACAGGTGAAATAATGAATGAAGTCTTGACAGCTCTGGGAATTCAGCAAGCTTTCCACACCCCATATCATCCACAAAGCAGTGGAAAACTAGAAAGACTAAATGGGACATTGAAGTTAAAAATCCAAAAGGCCATGGCTGAAACAGGGAAATCTTGGCCTGAATGTTTACCATTAGCCCTATATTTAGTAAGGTATACTCCAAATAGGAAAACTGGACTTTCTCCGTATGAAGTACTATTTGGCAAAGTGCCTAGCTTAGGATGTTTCTTTCCCCAAGCACTGGAAATGAGTAACCATGTATTAAGCTCATATGTAAGGGATTTGCATAAAAGACTTAAGAAAGTACATGATAATGTCTTCAGTTCTCTTCCAGATCCGAACCAGGATCCTGGGAATCACAGCCTGCAGCCCGGAGACTGGGTAGTCATTAAAAGACACGTGAGAAAGAGTCTGGATCCGAGATTTGATGGACCTTTTCAAGTTCTACTGACGACAAGTACCGCAGTCAAGCTACAAGGCAAGGAAACTTGGATCCACGCATCGCATTGTAAGAAGATCCTTGGAGAGCCTCCAGAAGAGGAATGATGCTACTAATGACATTTGCTTGCATCCTTGCAGTAACGGATGCTTGGAACAGACTTAGCCGTGTAGATGGTGATGATAACAGGTTCATTAGACACCACTTAGCTTTAGTGGATGGACTGAAAGAACAAAACCAAAATGTTGCAAACTGTTGGATTTGTACACAAGCGCCGGTGACATCCACCAGTCTACCATTTCTTGCAGTCCCAGTCTCGTGGGAAGAAATTAACTCTTGGGGTAACTGCTCAGACACATTAAGCAACAATGCCACTCAAAAACTTTGGAACACTACGGTAGGAATACCGGTAGTGGGTTGGACTGATTTTCCATGGTGGCAGGGAAATCTAACAGGACAGATAATTCCAAGACTGTATCTATCTTTTAAAGGTGGTGCATGGGTACCCAGAAATAGAACTAGCATAACCTTTTTGGGAGAAATACCGACACAGGGGTTAAAGATAAGTTTTGTGGTCACTACAGGAAGCTTAGATGCTTTCAAACCTTCCCTATTAGAACGATATCTACACACTGATAAATGGGAAAATAATGTTTTCTTTGAGAATGGGAATAATGAAACTTGTGCTAACAAACCAGGTAACCTGAGGTGCAATGAAGATGAAGGATATCAGAAGAACACTCCCACCTGCGGAGAACCTACCGCAGGATACTGCTCCCCACTAGGACAAAAGCCCGGATGGTGCATGATGAGTAATATTTCAAAGTTTATAGATTTGGCACACCGATTAGTATTACAGTATTCAGCTATATGGAACCTTCCACCATCAATGTATTGGGTATGTGGTGACAAGGCATTTAAGTGGCTTCCAGTAGGAGTCACCGGGAAATGCCCCCTAGCTAGATTGACACCAGCCACCTATCTCATCACTCCAGATAGATTAAATCCATTGTCTATTCCAAAATATACAGTACATAAATGATCTGCAGACAATAGACCTCGCCCAAATGGGAGACCACATAGTGGAGATGGGGATAGCAAATAAATTTTTCAGCGCATTATTTATCTACCCTATGATAACTCAGACATGGGATAAGTTGGTAGAATCCACAGACTACCTAGATGATCAAATATGGGATATTTTAGATATCATCAATGGGTCCCTTGCAGTACAGAACCAGCTAATTATTGTTACTAACCAACATACCATCGTGTCAGATTACCTGACTGCAGCTCAAGGAGGGATGTGCCAGATTATCGGACCTGCATGTTGTCATTATATTGATAATTCTAGTGTTTTAATCCTTAAACATAAGCTAGAGGATGTCATAAAGTTAAAGAAACTATATGATGAGGCAAATCTGAAGAATCAAGATTCATGGTGGGCAAACACTTTCTCCTTTCTTAACCCCGCAAATTGGTTCAAAGGCATAGGGGGATGGCTGACTGGGATAATACAAGCTGGCCTACAGGTTTTATTGATATGTCTTGCTATCTATTTAGTTTTTAAAATCTGTTTGATGTGTATTAAACGATGTACTAGGACACAGAGGAGGTATGAAGATGTGTATTGATCAAATGAAGGAACAAAAGGAGGGAATGTTATAGCTGAACCAGCATTTTTCTTTTTAATTAGAGGCCTTGGTTCTTGTCAGACAGGCTGATGTATACTAGAAGCCAAGATAAGAATGTTCCTTCCTTTGAGATAATACACCCCCCCGCCTGAGTTGAAAAGACACTCTGTGCTGGGAACTAAAGGAGCTAAAGGGAAGGATGGAGTTTTCAAGGTAAAACCAGTATTTTATGTTTTAGTGATAAGTTGTATTAACTGCCATATATGGTAATTCCGCTTCCTGCTTCAGGGGTGTATATAAACCCCTTCATTAGCAATAAAGAGTATAGTTTATTGACGCATACTTTGGTCTGTGTCTTATTCTCTCTGGTACCACATTCCGAGGAGGAAAGGGTTAACGAGAAAACAGTGACGACACCACCTTTTGCTTGAATTACTGCTTTGCACAATCTTGGCATTCTCTTGATGAGCTTCAAGAGGTAGTCACCGGAAATGGTCTTCCAACAGTTTTGAAGGAGTTCCCAGAGATGCTAAGCACTTGTTGGCCCTTTTGCCTTCACTCTGCGGTCCAGCTCACCCTAAACCATCTCGATTCGGTTCAGGTCTGGTAACTGGCGTAGCACCCCATCACTCTCCTTCTTGATTAAATAGCCCTTACACAGCCTGGAGGTGTGTTTTGGGTCATTGTCCTGTTGAAAAATAAATGATGGTCCAACTAAACGCAAACCAGATGGAATAGCATGCCACTGTAAGATGCTGTGGTAGCCATGCTGGTTCAGTATGCCTTCAATTTTGAATAAATCCCCAACAGTGTCACCAGCAAAGAACATCCATACAATCACACCTCCTCCTCCATGCTTCACGGTGGGAACCAGGCATGTAGAGTCCATCTGTTCACCTTTTCTGCGTCGTACAAGGACAAGATGGTTGGAACCAAAGATCTCAAATTTGGACTCATCAGACCAAAGCACAGATTTCCACTGGTCTAATGTCCATTCCTTGTGTTCTTTAGCCCAAACAAATCTCTTCTTCTTGTTGCCTGTCCTTTGCAGTAGTTTCCTAGCAGCTATTTTACCTTGAAGGCCTGCTGCACAAAGTCTCCTCTTAACAGTTGTTGTAGAGATGTGGCTGCTGCTAGAACTCTGTGTGGCATTGACCTGGTCTCTAATCTGAGCTGCTGTTAACCTGCGATTTCTGAGGCTGGTGACTCGGATAAACTTATCCTCAGAAGCAGAGGTGACTGTTGGTCTTCCTTTCCTGGGGCCGTCCTCATGTGAGCCAGTTTCTTTGTAGCGCTTGATGGTTTTTGCAACTGCACTTGAGGACACTTTCAAAGTTTTCCCAATTTTTCAGACTGACTGACCTTCATTGCTTAAAGTAATGATGGCCACTCGTTTTTCTTTACTTAGCTGCTTTTTTTCTTGCCATAATATACATTCTAACAGTCTATTCAGTAGGACTATCAGCTGTGTATCCACCAGACTTCTGCACAACACAACTGATGGTCCCAACCCCTTTTATAAGGCAAGAAATCACACTTATTAAACCTGACAGGGCACTACCTCTTGAAGCTCATCAAGAGAATGCCAAGAGTGTGCAAAGCAGTAATCAAAGCAAAAGGTGGCTACTTTGAAGAACCTGGAATGTAAGACATATTTTCAGTTGTTTCACACTTTTTTGTTAAGTATATAATTCCACATGTGTTAATTCATAGTTTTGATGCCTTCAGTGTGAATGTACAATTTTCATAGTCATGAAAATACAGAAAAATCTTTGAATGAGGTGTGTCCAAACTTTTGGACTGTACTGTATATATATATATATATATATATATATATATATATATATATATATATATATATATATATATATACAGTTATATGAAAAAGTTTGGGCACCCATATTAATCTTAAGCTTAATGTTTTATAAAAATTGGTGTTTTTGCAACAGCTATTTCAGTTTGATATGTTTAATAACTATTGGACACAGTAATGTTTCTGCCTTGAAATGAGGTTTATTTTACTAGCAGAACATGTGCAATCTGCATTCAAACAAAATTTGACAGGTGCATAAGTATGGCCACCATTATCATTTTCTTGTTTTAAATACTCCTACCTACTTTTTACTGACTTACTAAAGCACTTTTTTTGGTTTTGTAACCTCATTGAGCTTCGAACTTCATAGCCAGGTGTATGAAATCATGAGAAAAGCTACTTAAAGTGGCCACTTGCAAGTTGTTCTCCTGTTTGAATCTCCTCTGGAGAGTGGCATCATGGGCTCCTCAAAACAAGTGTCAAATGATCTGAAAACAAAGATTATTCAACATAGTTGTTCAGGGGAAGGATACAAAAAGCTGTCTCAGAGATTTAACCCCTTAATGTCCAATGACGTGCACAGTCCGTCATGGCAAGGTGTCAGTTCCGGCACCAGGACAGACTGTGCACGTCATCCCTTTGATCTACCACTGCGTGTAAACACGCAGTGGTAGATCAGTGCCGACAGCTGTCACAGACAGCTGACAGGCACGGCAAGCGGTGCGGGGACCTTTGCCGTCGGTCCCCGCACCTACAGCGCTGTGCTTGATCAGTCAATCTGACTGACCAAACACAGCAGCGATCGCGCAGGAGAAGCTGAAATTTCAGCTTCTCCAGCGCGATCAGTGCAGGAGCCGGCGCTGCAGTGGCAGAGCTTCCTGCACTGACAGCCAGGAGCGGCGCCCCCACCGCCCCTGGCTGTTAACCCCCTGACTGCTGCGATCGAACGCGATCGCAGCGCTCAGGGGGGGAGGCAGAGGGTCGGGAGCTCCCTCTGCCTCAGATCGGCGCCCTGCAATGTATTTGCAGGGCCCGATCTCTGCCTTGATGACCAGGGGGTTGTCATGACAACCTCCGGGTCATCTAGCTACGGAAAGCTGCTGTGATCATGCCCACAGCAGCTTTCATCATAGGTACAATGCATTGCAATGCTGGAGCATTGCAATGCATTGTAACTGCAATAAAAAGTAAAAAAAGTGAAAGTCCCATAAAGGGACAAGTTAAAAAAAATCATTTTTTTTAAAAAATTGTAAAAAAAATATTAAAAAATAATTTAAATAAATCCCCTAAAAAATACACATTTTTATGTAATAAAATAAAAAATAAAATAAAAAAAAAATACACATGTTTGGTATCGCCACGTCCGTAAAAATCCCATCTATAAAACTGTAACCCTAGTTAACCCCTTCAGTGAAAGCCGTAAAAAAAAACACAAAAAAGTAGTAAATTATACTTTTTCCAAGCGGTATCATCATACCGCTTGGAAAAAATGCAATAACACGTGATCAAAAAGTCAGATATAAATAATCATGGTACCACTGAAAACGTCATATTGTCCCGCAAAAAATAAGCCACTATACAGCATCATCAGCGAAAAAAAAAAAAGTTATGGCTCGCGGAATAAACTGATGCAAAAATAATTATTTTTTCTATAAAATTTTTTATTGTGTAAAAAACGCCAAAACATAAAAAAATATATAAATGAGGTATCGCTGTAATCACAGTGACCCGAAGAATAAAGCTTCTTTATCAATTTTACCACACACGGAACGGAGGGAAAAAAAAAAACAATTCCTGAATTGCTGGTTTTTGTTCATTCTGCTTCCACAAAAATCGGAATAGGAAGCGATCAAAAAACGTTATGTGCCCGAATATGGTACCAATAAAAACGTCAGCTCGTCCCGCAAAAATAAGCCCACAGATAACTCTGTCGGCCGAAATATGGAAAAATTATAGCTCTCAAAATACGGCGATGCAAAAATTTCTTACAAAAAATTATTCCAAAAAAAAGCATCTTTTAGTGTGTGACAGAAGCTAAACATGAAAAAAAGGGTATAAATCTGGTATCGCTGTAATTGCACCGACCCGAGGAATAAAGTCGCCTAATCACTAATATCGCACGAGGAATTTCGTAAAAAAGAAAACCAATTCTTTACCTTTTGTGGATTTGTTCATTGTGCCTCCCAAAGATCGCAGTAAGGCGATCACAGTGGTTCCCCCCCACATATGGGATATCAGCGTACTCAGGACAAAATGCACATCAGCTTTTGGGGCCCTATTTCTCCTGTTACCCTTATAAAAATAAAAATTTGGGGGCAAAAAGGTCATTTTTGTGGAAAAAAATATGATTTTTTTTATTTTCACGGCTCTACGTTATAAACTTCTGTGAAGCCCTTGGGGGTTCAAAGTGCTGACCACACATCTAGATAAGTTCCTTGGGGGGTCTAGTTTGCAAAATGGGGTAATTTGTGGGGGGTTTCTACTGTTTAGGCACATCAGGGGCTCTCCAAGCGCAACATGACACCCGCAGACCATTCAATCAAAATCTGCATTTAAAAACGGTGCTCCTTCCCTTCCGAGCTCAGCCATGCGTCAAAATAGTGGTTCCCCCCACATATGGGATATCAGTGTACTCAGGACAAATTGCACATCAACTTTTGGGGCCCTATTTCTCCTGTTACCCTTATAAAAATAAAAATTTTGGGGCAAAAAGGTCATTTTTGTGGAAAAAAATATAATTTTTTTATTTTCACGGCTCTACGTTATAAACTTCTGTGAAGCACTTGGGGGTTAAAAGTGCTCACCACACATCTAGATAAGTTCCTTGGGGGGTCTAGTTTCTAAAATGGAGTCACTTGTGGGGGGTTTCTACTGTTTAGGCACATCAGGGGCTCTCCAAACGTGACATGACACCCGCAGACCATTCCATCAAAGTCTGCATTTGAAAAAGGCGCTCCTTCCCTTTCGAGCTCTGCCATGCGTCAAAATAGTGGTTTACCCCCACATATGGGGTATCAGCGTACTCAGGACAAATGTCACAATAACTTTTGGGGTCCTGTTACCCTTTGGAAAATAACAATTGGGGGTGGAAAGATCATTTTTGTGGAAAAGATATGATTATTTAATTTTACTGCTCTACGTTATAACCTTCTGTGAAGCCCTTGGGGGTTCAAAGCTCTCACCACACATCTAGATAAGTTCCTTGGGGGGTCTAGTTTCCAAAATGGTGTCACTTGTGGGGGGTTTCCACTGTTTAGGCACACAGGGACTCTCCAAATGCGACATGGCGTCCAATCTCGATTCCAGCCAAAAAAGTCAAATGGCGCTGCTTCCCTTCCAAGCTCTGCCATGCGCCCAAATAGTGGTTTACCCTCACATATGGGGTATCAGCGTACTCAGGACAAATTGCACAATAACTTTTGGGTCCTGTTACCCTTTAAAAAATAAAAATTGGGGGTGGAAAGATCATTTTTGTGGAAAAGATATGATTTTTTAATTTTACAGCTCTACGTTATAACCTTCTGTGAAGCCCTTGGGGGTTCAAAGCTCTCACCGCACATCTAGATAAGTTCCTTGGGGAGTCTAGTTTCCAAAACTGTGTCACTTGTGGGGGGTTTCCACTGTTTAGGCACACAGGGGCTCTCCAAATACGACATGGCGTCCAATCTCAATTCCAGCCAAAAAAGTCAAATGGCGCTGCTTCCCTTCCGAGCTCTGCCATGCGCCCAAATAGTGGTTTACCCCCACATATGGGGTATCAGAGTACTCAGGACTAATTGCACAATAACTGTTGGAGTCCTTTTATCCTTTGGAAAATAAAAATTGGGATGAAAAGATCATTTTTGTGGAAAAAATATGATTTTTTAATTTTATGGCTCTACGTTATAACCTTCTGTGAAGCCCTTGGGGGTTAAAAGCTCTCACAACACATTTAGATAAGTTCCTTGGGGGTCTAGTTTCCAAAATGGGGTCACTTGTTGGGGGTTTCCACTGTTTAGGCACACAGGGACTCTCCAAATGCGACATGGCATCCAATCTCAATTCCAGCCAAAAAAGTCAAATGGCGCTGCTTCCCTTCCGAGCTCTGTCATGCGCCCAAATAGTGGTTTACCCCCACATATGGGTTATCAGCGTACTCAGGACTAATTGCACAATAACTTTTGGGGTCCTTTTATCCTTTGCAAAATAAAAATTGGGATGAAAAGATCATTTTTGTGGAAAAAAATATGATTTTTTAATTTTACGGCTCTACGTTATAACCTTCTGTGAAGCCCTTGGGGGTTAAAAGCTCTCACAACACATTTAGATAAGTTCCTTGGGGGGTCTAGTTTCCAAAATGGGGTCACTTGTGGGGGGTTTCCACTGTTTAGGCACACAGGGACTCTCCAAATGCGACATGGCGTCCAATCTCAATTCCAGCCAAAAAGTCAAATGGCGCTGCTTCCCTTCCGAGCTCTGCCATGCGCCCAAATAGTGGTTTACCCCCACACATAGGGTATCGGTGTACTCAGGAGAAATTGTACAACAAATATTGTGGTTCATTTTCTACTGATACCCTTGACAAAATTTTAAAAAATTGTGTCGAAAGAAAAATTTTGGGAAAAAAAGTTAAATGTTCATTTTTTCCTTCCACATTGCTTCAATTCTTGTGAAGTACCTAAAGGGTTAATAAACTTCTTGAATGTGGCTTTGAACACGTTGAGGGGTGCAGTTTTAGAATGGTGTCACTTTTGGGTATTTTCTGTCATATTGACCCCTCAAACTCACTTCAAATGTGAGGTGGCCCCTAAAAAAAAATGGTTTTGTAAATTTTGTTGGAAAAATGAGAAATTGCTGGTCAACTTTTAACACTTATAACTTCCTAACAAAAAAAAAATTTTGGTTCCAAAATTGTGCTGATGTAAAGTAGACATGTGGGAAATGTTATTTATTAACTAATTTTTGTGACATATCTCTCTGATTTAATGGCATAAAAATTCAAAGTTTGAAAATTGCAAAATGTTCTAAATTTTTGCCATATTTCCATTTTTTTCATAAATAAACGCAAGTTATATTGAAGAAATTTTACCACTATCATGAAGTACAATGTGTCACGAGAAAACAATCTCAGAATCGCCAAGATCCGTTGAAGCGTTCCAGAGTTATAACCTCATAAAGAGACAGTGGTCAGAATTGTAAAAATTGGCCTGGTCTTTTACCTACAAAATGGCTTGGTCGTTAAGGGGTTAACCTGTCTGTTTCCACTGTGAGGAACATAGTAAAGAAAATGGAAGAACACAGGGACAGCTCTTGTTAAGGCCAGAAGTGTCAGGCCAAGAAAAACATCAGAAAGGCAGTGTAGAATTGTGAGATCAGTCAAGGACAATCCTCAGACCACCTCCAGAGAGCTGCAGCATCAACTTGCTGCAGATGGTGTCACTGTGCATCAGTCAACTACACAACGCACTTTGCACAAGGAGAAGCTGTATGGGAGAGTGATGCGAAAGAAGCCGTTTCTGCAAGCATGCCACAAACAGAGTTGGCTGAGGTATGCAAAAGCACATTTGGAGAAGCCAATTTATTTTTGGAAGAAGGTCCTGTGGACTGATGAAACCAAGATTGAGTTGTTTGGTCATACAAAAAGGCGTCAAAAAAACACAGCATTCCAAGAAAAACACTTGCTACCCACAGTAAAATTTGGTGGAGGTTCCATCATGCTTTGGGGCTGTGTGGCCAATGCCGGCACCGGGAATCTTGTTAAAGTTGAGGGACGCATGGATTCCACTCAGTTTCAGCAGATTCTTGACAATAATGTTCAAGAATCAGTGACAAAGTTGAAGTTACGCAGGGGATGGATCTTTCAGCAAGACAATGATCCAAAACACCGCTCCAAATCTACTCAGGCATTCATGCAGAGGAACAATTACAATGTTCTGGAATGGCCATCCCAGTCCCCAGACCTGAATATCATTGAACATCTGTGGGATCATTTGAAGAGGGCTGTCCATGCTCGGCGACCATCAAACTTAACTGAACTGGAATTGTTTTGTAAAGAGGAATGGTCAAAAATACCTTCATCCAGGATCCAGGAACTCATTAAAAGCTACAGGAAGCGACTAGAGGCTGTTATTTTTGTAAAAGGAGGATCTACTAAATATTAATGTCACTTTTCTGGTGAGGTGCCCATACTTATGCACCTGTCAAATTTTGTTTGGATGCAGATTGCACATTTTCTGTTAGTACAATAAACCTCATTTCAAGGCAGAAACATTACTATGTCCAATAGTTATTAGATATATCAAACTGAAACAGCTGTTGCAAAAACACCAATTTTTATAAAACATTAAGCTTAAGATTAATATGGGTGCCCAAACTTTTTCATATAACTGTATACACTGGGTGGGCCATTTATATGGATACACCTAAATAAAAGGTAATGGTTGGTGATATCAACTTCCTGTTTGTGGCACATTAGTATATGGGAGGGGGAAAACCTTTCAAGATGGGTGGTGACCATGGCGGCTATTTTGAAGTTGACCATTTTGGATACAACTTTATTTTTTCCAATGGGAAGAGGGTCATGTGACACATCAAACATGTTGAGAATTTCTCAAGAAAAACAATGGTGTTCTTGGTTTTAGCGTAACTTTTATTCTTTCATGAGTTATTTACAAGTTTATGACCACTTAGAAAATGTGTTCAAAGTGCTGCCCATTGTGTTGGATTGTCAATGCAACCCTCTTCTCCCACTCTTGACACACTGATAGCAACATCGCAGAAGAAATGCTAGCACAGGCTTCCAGTATCTGTTGTTTCAGATGCTGCACATCTCGTATCTAAAGGCAATTGTCTATGCTGTGAACTGAAATGTCGATGGATAGTTTGTGCTGACACGGATGCACCCTGAGCCTGCAGGACAGCTTGAATTTCTTTGGAACTTAGTTGGGGCTGCTTATCCACTATCTGGACTATTCGAAGTTGCAACCTTTCATCAATTTTTCTTTGCCGTCCACATCCAGAGAGATTAGCTACAGTGCAGTGGATTGTAAACTTTTTGATATTGTTGCGCACCATGGGCAAAGGACCATCAAGATCTCTAGAGATGGACTTATCAAATTGAGATGGTTGATATTTTTCAACAATTTTGGTTCTAAAAGTTTACATAAAGTTCTTTTCTCCTCTTTTTGAACTTCAGGATTAGTGTGGCCCACCCAGACTTAAGGTACTGCCACACTACACAATCCCGCTAGCGATCTCGTTAGCGTCGCATACTAATGAGATCGCTAGCGGGATTGTTTCTATATCGCTAGTAGCTACCTATTTTAGCGATGTCGTTAGGACGCTATCGCGGTTAGCGATCTCCTTAACGACTTTAGCGGTACAAAAGTACCGCTAAATCGCTAAAAAAGGTGCCACACTTAGCGATATATACTTACCCAGCGGGGCGCCAGCGACGAAAATAGGGTCCGGAACGATTCCAGCGACGAGCGAGATCACAGCAGGAAGCTCGTCGCTGGCAGATGCCGCACACAACAACATCGCTAACGGGATCGCTAAATAGTGACGTTTTTTAGCGATCCCGTTAGCGATGTTGTTTAGTGTGGCATACCCTTTACAATGCAAAGATTGAGTCAATTTCTCCCCTTTTTATCTGGTTTCAGGTTTTGTGCAAATTATTTCAAACATTTTTCTGTTTTTTTGTGTTGTTTCAACACACACAAAGGAAACATGTATAACATAACATTTGAAATTGCAGTAACTTTCTGGAAGAAATACTTCATTTTCTGGAACAATTTCAAGGGTGGCAACACTTTAAGCCATGACTGTATATGTAGAGTTTATAATATATAATATATACAATGCTGATATTTGAGAGATTCAAATAATTTGTCATTGGAAGTAAGAAAAAAGAACGTTATAGTTGAGAGTGAATTTTTAGCTGAAATATTGTAGATTAGAAAAGTGGTCAGATTATTAAATCAAATAGACATATAGTATGAAATTTATTTAGTTTTGAACAACACTTTTAAGGCAGAAAGTTGTCAAATGCAATAATGCTTGAATTCCACAATTGGAAATATAGTAGTTATTTGTACAGATTTATGTAGATTAGTAGACTTGGATTCCTTGCACAGGCACAAATGAATAACAAAACTCTCTCTGCCTGCAACCATCAGTAATGGAAGTTTATATTGTACAAAATTAAATCTATAAAGCTCTTTCCAAATCATGTCTGCACTCTCTATCACACTCACAGTTTTGGAGTATTGGCCTGCATGGACCTCAGATGGAAGGCTGAGATGTTTACCACTCCAAATGCATACAAAGGCATAGCGTGTTTTTTGGACTAAAAGATGCACCGGACCATAAGACGCACCCCAAATTTTCAGAAGGAAAATAGGGGAAAAAAAATAATGTGTCAAATGGGGGTCCGTCTTGCAGTCCGAATTCAGCTTACCAGCGAAGGGATCAGCACAGGTAGAGGATTGGTCACAGGGGTCGTTCGGTGGTCCAGGCTGGTGCGGTGGTGGTGCTATGTGTTGCAGGGGTGCCCTGAGGGGTGGCTGTGCTCTGTGGGTTGGCTATGTCCATGTGGTGTCTGTGCTCTGTGTAGTGGCTGTGCTCTGTGGGGTAGCTGTGTCCATGGGGTGGCTGTGTCCGTGGGGTGGCTGTGTCCGTGGGGTGTCTGTGCTCTGTGGGGTGGCTGTGCTCTGTGGGGTGGCAATATACTTACAAATCCCATGGCAGTGGTCCCGTGGTGGTGGTCCCATTGCAGCCTCCCTGTGCTCTGTGATGCGGTGGTATCGGGGCTCTGTAGTGTGGCTGCAGCGTGGCTCTGTGCTGGTGGAGCCCTCCATGCAGCACAGAGCCCCGCTGCAGCCACACTACAGAGCCCCAATACCACTTAACCACAGAGCACAGGGAGGCTGCATCGGGACCGCCGCCACGGGACCACCGCCTCCGGATTTGTGAGTATATTGCGACCATAAGACGCACCCCCATTTTCCCCCATAATTTTGGGGAAAAAAGTGCGTCTTATGGTCCGAAAAATACGGTATATTGCCAGCATCCCCCGCTTGACTCCTGGCTTCCTCTTACAGTGGGCATTATATATTGGTTGTAGCCAATCAGAGCCTGCTGTTGAGCTGTAGCCTTGAAATTTTAAATTAAAGGAATCTGTCAACAGCATTTCACACCCCAAACTAGTTACAGGTGCATGTTACTCTTTCAAGGACAAGTAGACAAGTCCAGCAATACCTTTACATGGCCAGTTTCTTCTTCCCTTACTGAGAAATCAGCATTTGAATTGATATGCAAATGGTTAAGGTAGATTTTAATTTTTTTTCACTCGTGCTCCACCCTTGTCCAGTGTTGCTTCATACTGCTTGACTGATGACTTCTTTGACTTTAGTCGCAAAGCATAAAGGCTGTCAGTGCAGAAGAAGGAGGCTGCACTGGGTGGGGAATAGAGCTGGAGTGATGGAGGCTTCAAATCCACAAATAGGGATCTCTCGATAATGGAAGAATATACTGGCCATGTAAAAGTATTGCTGGACCTATCTTTTAGCGTGAAGGGGGGAAAATTCTGCTAACAGATTCGCTTTTGGTAGAAGAAATGTAATGCATCCCACCAGATAATGACGCTAAGAGCACCATGAGAGACATAGGACTAGGAGTAGCACTAGTCCATTAGGGGTGGATGGTTTTTTTTTTTACATTTTGAAGTATTCTAAGCCACTTGATAAAGCCATTAAACCTAGTATTCAACACCTTTAATTGTAATATAATGTGTACAAGAATAAATGTTTTCTGCACAACATCTTAGCACAAAAAAAACCCTAAAGTATTATTTTTTCTTATACAGCAAAGAAAACGATAAATCAACATTCACCCACTAAACAAAGACCTAAGCAACACTCTTTTCTCCTTTAGTTTCCTGGGTGAATAGAGCTCAATAGATGTAAGGTTCTATGTATATATTCCTGAAACTCAGTTTGTTCGTCAGCCATTTTACTTTCTGTCTTGCTGCAGCTATCTTGCCCTCAGTCAAAATGGAGTTTCCAGCTTGCATGTTCCCGCCCTGATTCTCTCCTTTGCTTCTTAAGCAGCCACAGCTGAGCAATCAGTGCTTCAGAATCTAGCCTGCAGTGAACCTGTGACTTGACTCCTGTAAGCCTTGGACCTTGTACTCCAGCTATTCCTACTGAGGAACTCTGAAGCACTTGTGGACTCTGAACCCTGCTCTTTGAAAGACCCACGTTTGCATGGACTTACGGTAACAGAGAAGAAGATCCTGAATCTGTATTGGAGAGTGATTGCTGAGCTTGGATTACTCTGGCCTGCTGTGTCTCCTGTTTCTGTGTCTGCAAACTGTGTGACTATTTCTGCCAACTTGTATGAAGTAATACAGGACTTTTCTATATCAAACCTGTGACTCCTGTGTTTTCATCGCACCCAAGCACAAGACGCTATATGAACTGTACTACATACATTACAAGATTCTGAAGCCAAAACGTTAGTGTCTGCTGGGTCTGGAAGGCTGTGTCTGCTGTACTGTGGATATCAGACGTCCGGTTGTACTTTCTGTGATGACAGTGGTTGTGACTTCTCACAACCATTCCAGGTGAGCAATTCCCTTAAGTTTTTTCTTTTTGCAGTGTTACCACAGGTAAACACTATTGTTTTTTTTTTTTTCCTTTCTTTTCTCTTTTTTGTCTGCTGTAACTCTGGATATCAGATGTCTGGTTGAAACTTTCTGTGATGATAGTGGTTGTGACTTCTCACAACCATTCCAGGTGAGCAGTTCCCTTAATTTTTTTTTTCTCTCTGCAGTGTTGCCACAGGTGAACACTATTGTTTTTTTTTTCTCTCCTCTTCTTCCAGTAATCCTGTCTTAAAAGATCTGGAAAATGGAGGCCCGCATAAAGGAACTTTGCGGAGTGACTGATAATATCCTTGCAGATTTGCAGAATATAAAGACCCGTTTTACAAATCTACAGGACCTCAATAATCACAATTTGCAAGTGGTTGGACAGACTACCCAGGATTTGCGAGCCAGGATTGAGGTTCTAGAGGGGCGAGTCCAGGCTCCTGCCGTAGCCCCGAGTGCTGGGATTCCCAAGTTGCCCCCTTTTCGTTTTGGCGGTGAACGTGAGAAATTCAGGGGATTTATTAATCAATGCAATCTTTTTTTTTCTGCACATGCTTCACAATTTCCCACTGAACGATCTAAGGTGCTTACTATAATTATGTTGCTTACCAACAAGGCTTTAATGTGGGCAAACCCTCTGATTGAGACTGAGGATGATTGTTTGAATCACCTTGATGATTTTATTTCAGCCATGGGGCAGGTGTTTGATGACCCCAATCGAGGTGCAACAGCTGAAGCAGCCATGTTAGCTTTGCGCCAAGGTAAGCACTCGGTAGCTGAATATGCCTTGGATTTCAGGAGATGGGCCCTTGATACCACCTGGGACAGTTCCGCAAAAAAATCTATTTTTCGAAAGGGGTTATCTCCACTGATTAAGGATGAACTTGCTCGTGCCGACCCTCCCACTGCGTTAGGTGACTTTATTAACTACTGCATCCGTATTGATACTCGTCTGACTGAACGCAGGCAAGAGAGATGGTTCGAAAGCAATCGTACTAACCTTTTCCTACCTTCCTCTCCAGCTAAGGAACCTTTGAGTAGGATCACAAGGGAACCTGAACCTGAACCCATGCAGGTAGACTCTTTACAACGACGGGTTAGTGATGCACGCAAGGAACATCGTTTTAAGGAGAATCTATGTTTCTATTATGGTAAGTCAGGGCACTTCATTATAAACTGCCCCAGCCGTTCTCGTAAGACTACTGCAGCACTCATTCATTGTGAGTGTTGCGAGAGGGGATCTGTCAGGTCCGAGCCTCAGGCTCCAGAGAGATCTGCAGCAACAGATCTTGATTTCTCGGACTTAAACTCCGTTACCTCTGAGGACGTTGACTGTTTAAACGCTGCCATTTTTCAAGTTTCCTCAGCGGTGTCCCAGCTGAGTTGTAAGAAAAACAATTCTCATTGCTTTCTTTCCATCAAACTCTGGGTTGACTCAGCTTGGGTGTCTAGCTCTGCTATGATCGACTCAGGGGCAAGTGGAAATTTTATGGATGTCTCCTTTGCTCTGAAACAGGGAATACGTTCAGTGAAGAAGGCTACTCCAGTACAGATGGAAACTGTGGATGGCTCCCTGCTGACCTCTGGACCAGTGGATCAGGAAACAGAGCCTTTGAGGGTTCTTATGGGTAAAGATCATCAAGAGAAACTGTCCTTTATGCTTATCTCTTCTCCCCACTTTCCCATTATTCTAGGGCTACCATGGCTGCAGGCTCAGAATCCTACCATTAACTGGGAGACCAAGGAATTACACTTTCCAGAGAAACAGATGAGTCCAAAAGTTTCAGCTTGCTCTGTTCCTAAAGGAATCATGTCAGTCCCTGAACTACCAGCTGTATACCAGGACTATGTGGATTTATGTGACAAGAAGAACGCTGACCAGCTTCCTCCTCACCGTCCATATGATTGTCCAATTGAATTATTGCCTGGAGCAGAGATACCTTTTGGTAAGATCTACCCCCTGGCGGGGCCCGAGCTAAAGGCTTTAAAGGATTACATAGATGAAAATCTAGCCAAGGGCTTCATACGCCCCTCTTCATCTCCTGCAGGTGCACCCATCTTCTTTGTAAAGAAGAAAGATGGATCTCTGAGACCATGCGTAGACTATAGGGAACTCAATAAGGTTACTATTAGAAACCGTTATCCATTGCCTTTAATCCCTGAGTTATTGGAGAGAGTGCGACATGCCAAAATTTTTTTTAAACTAGATCTTCGTGGGGCCTATAACTTAGTCCGTATTAGACCTGGGGATGAATGGAAGACTGCATTCAGGTCACGCTATGGACACTTTGAATATCTAGTTATGCCTTTTGGTCTGAGTACCGCCCCAGCCACTTTCCAACACTTGGTGAATGACATCTTCAGGGATCTCCTAGATACATTCGTGGTAATTTATTTGGATGATATTCTAATTTTTTCTAACTCCACAGAGGAACATCATGGACATGTGAGAATGGTCTTGGAACGTCTAAGACAAAATCATCTTTACATCAAACTTGAAAAGTGTGAATTCCATAGGACCGAAATTCAATTTCTGGGGTATGTACTGTCTACACAAGGAATTAGTATGGATGGAAGCAAAACCCAAGCCATCAAGGATTGGCCAAGTCCTAGAAATGTGAAGGAGGTACAGCGCTTCATCGGGTTTGCCAACTTCTATAGACGTTTCATTAGAAATTTCTCTGAGGTAGTGTCACCTATCACTCAACTTACCCGGAAAGAGTCTAGGTTTTCCTGGACTCCCCAAGCCCAGGAAGCATTTTCCCGTCTAAAAGATAAATTTACCACTGCACCTATCCTAGTACATCCCAACCCCGAGCTTGCCTTCATAATAGAGGTGGATGCTTCAGACTGTGCCGTTGGAGCTATACTCTCTCAGAGAACAGGTGAGAAGAATGTCTTGCATCCCTGTGCCTTCTTTTCCCAGCAGTTGTCTTCGGCTGAGAGGAACTACGATGTGGGCAATAGAGAGTTGTTGGCCATTATTGCCGCCTTCAAAGAATGGAGACACCTTCTTCAGGGAGCTGCACAGCAAATAGTCGTCCTGACAGACCATCGTAACCTTGAGTTTATCAGGTCGGCTAAGTGCCTGACTCCTCGCCAGGCTCGATGGAATCTTTTCTTAAACCAATTTAATTTTATCATCTCTTATAGACCAGGATCGCGCAATGGAAAGGCTGATGCACTCTCTAGGATTTACTCAGCAGAGACACGTCCAATTACTCCTCCTAAGACTATTCTTCCTGACTCTAGATTCCTAGGAGTAATTCATAATCAAGACCTACTTAAGGACATCAAGGAAGCATACCATGCGGATTCCTTTTTGGCACAACCCCCAAGGGACGTAAGTCTTGTCTTTAAGAATGGTGTGTGGATTCAGGGACAACGTCTGTATATTCCTGAAACAGTCAGATTAAGAGTATTGCAACTCATTCACGATTCCAAGATAGCTGGGCATAGAGGAATTCTAAAGACACAGGAATTTCTTTCTCGTTTCTTTTGGTGGCCCACTTGCAGGAAGGATGTTTTGAATTATGTCACTTCATGTGAGGTCTGTGCAAGATGCAAAACACCTCGCTCCTCACCAACTGGTCTGTTACAGCCTCTTCTCACCCCGTCCCGCCCGTGGGGATCCATTTCTATGGACTTCATTGTGGAGTTACCAACCTCTCAGGGGAAGAACACCATTCTAGTGGTGGTTGACCGTCTAACAAAGGCAGCTCATTTTATCCCTTGTGTCGGCTTACCCACTGCAAAACAGACATCAGATTTGATGATTAAAGATGTGTTTCGCTTACATGGAGTACCGGATGAGGTTATTTCGGATCGAGGGGTGCAATTCACTTCTAGGTTTTGGCAAAATTTCTGTGCAGCATTGGACATTAAAGTAAATCTTTCTTCTGCTTTTCATCCCCAGACTAATGGACAGACCGAACGAACCAATCAAACCCTGGAGCAGTATCTCCGCTGCTTTATCTGCCACCTACAGGATGATTGGGTGGATCTACTTCCATTAGCTGAGTTCTCGTATAACAACTCTCAGAGTGCCTCCACTAAACAGTCTCCTTTTTACTCTAATCTAGGTTATCATCCTAACATTCTACCACGATTTCCCATAGAAACGCCTTTACCAGCAGTGGCTGAAAGAATCACGTCTTTACAGAAGAATATGGATCTTCTAAAGGAAAATCTGGAATCGGCTCAAGAAAGGTACAAGAAAGCAGCAGATAAATTTCGTAAACCTGCACCAGCTTTCAAGGTAGGAGACTTGGTCTGGCTGTCAACCAGAAATCTTAAGTTAAGGATTCCATCGTCTAAGTTGGGACATAAGTACATTGGACCCTATAAAATCAGTAAAATTATAAGTGCCGTTGCTTGTCGTCTTCAACTGCCCAGAACTATGAGAGTCCACCCTGTCTTTCATGTATCCCTACTAAAGGCTGCGACACCCAATACGTTTCCTGGACGTTCCTCTCCTTGCCCTGACCCAGTGCTAGTCGATGGTCAGGAAGAATTTGTGGTGGAAAGGATTTTAGATTCCAGGTTGTATAGAAATCAGTTACAATATCTGATTAAATGGCAGGGCTACCCAGTGGAGGACAACTCATGGGAACCGGTCAATAACGTTAATGCTCCTCGCTTGCTCCGTCAGTTTCATCAGAGGTACCCACACAAGCCTGGTCTGAGGTCATCCGGAGGTTGTCCTTAAGGGGGGAGTAATGTAAGGTTCTATGTATATATTCCTGAAACTCAGTTTGTTCGTCAGCCATTTTACTTTCTGTCTTGCTGCAGCTATCTTGCCCTCAGTCAAAATGGAGTTTCCAGCTTGCATGTTCCCGCCCTGATTCTCTCCTTTGCTTCTTAAGCAGCCACAGCTGAGCAATCAGTGCTTCAGAATCTAGCCTGCAGTGAACCTGTGACTTGACTCCTGTAAGCCTTGGACCTTGTACTCCAGCTATTCCTACTGAGGAACTCTGAAGCACTTGTGGACTCTGAACCCTGCTCTTTGAAAGACCCACGTTTGCATGGACTTACGGTAACAGAGAAGAAGATCCTGAATCTGTATTGGAGAGTGATTGCTGAGCTTGGATTACTCTGGCCTGCTGTGTCTCCTGTTTCTGTGTCTGCAAACTGTGTGACTATTTCTGCCAACTTGTATGAAGTAATACAGGACTTTTCTATATCAAACCTGTGACTCCTGTGTTTTCATCGCACCCAAGCACAAGACGCTATATGAACTGTACTACATACATTACAATAGATATGTTTGAAGTATACAGTGGGAGCTGTTCTGTCATATACGGAAAACTTCGAGCTCAAGCACAATGTAAACAATGGCCTAAACCTTTATGCCTGCACAGACTGCTGGGGGATGGTTGACCAGAATTATATTGGGTGTAGTCAGTTGTATACATTTATGCATTTCAGAAAGAAATATAAAATGCACAACTTTATGTTATAAACTCTTGACAATCTGGCCATTAACCCTTCTATATCAATAACATTTAAACCAGAAAAGCAGCTTTAGGCCGGCGTCACACTCACCGTAGAAAAAAATGGACCTTATTGTACGGCTGTATTACGCAGAAATGTTGCTGGCACATTTATCCGTATTTCATCCGTTGTCAAGGTGTAGCTGGGTATTGTGCGCATGTAAGCATCCGTATGTTATCCGTATGGCATCCGTACGGCGAGATTTTCTTGCCGGCTTGCAAAACCGACATATAATGGATCCCAATGACAGTTTTTACATCACAAAAGAAAGAATAGATATATACACCTAGAATACATATATATATATACACATGTCATTGAGTCATATATATATATTTATAGTTCATGCACTTCTACATAGCATAATATCCGCTAATTCAATTGCCAGCTTTTGTAAAATTACAGAACCCGACATGAAATGACACATGGTTTACATACAGTTAACCATGTCATTTCATGTAGTTTGATATATGTTTTTCACTAACAATTACATGAGTGTATGTGTGCAAAATTTCATACATGTAGGGGTTAAATAAATGTGTAAATTCGTTGAAAAAAAATGCGTGGGCTCCCGAGATATTTTCTCCAACAGACAGGTTAAGCCAGCGAGTGGGGGCAGATAATATAAGCCTAGGGAGGGTGCATTTTTTTGTGCCCCCCCTGGCTACTAAGATCTGCCCCCATACACCCCAGAAAAGGCACATCTAATGATGAGATGCGCCTTTTCTGGCACTTTGCCCGTCTATTCCCATTGCCCTCTAGCGGTGGCTAATGGGTTAATAATGGGTTAAGGCCACCTTGCTATTGAAAGGTGACTTTAAGCCAGGTTAATAATTGAGAGTTGTCAATTAGACAACTCTCAATTATTAATCCTATTGTATTAAATGTTTTACAAAAAACACAGACACATTAATTAAAAATTATTTTAATGAAATAAATAGACAGTTTTTGACCATATTTTATTTTACTGGTACTCTATCCGTTTCCCCTTGCTCTCCTGTAGTAAAAATAACATAATAAAGCAACATTCTTCTTACCTCTCCGGCGCTCTGTCAGGTCCCCCGATGTAATCCTTCTGAAAGGGTTAACATGTTTACAGCAGGGACCGGAGCTAATGCTCCAGCATTGCTGTAAACCCCTGAATAAATGAGTTCCTCTCTTGGCTGACAGGAGAGGAAGTGATTAGCTGGGAAGCTTAATTGATTGCTTCCCACGCTAATCAGTTCACTTCAGGTCAGTCGGGGACTCCGCACAGCATCAGTGACTTCAGCGGGAATCCCCGGCTGACCTGAACTGAACTGATTAGCGTGGGAAGCAATCAATTAAGCTTCCCAGCTAATCACTAACTCTCCTGTCAGCCGGGAGATGAGCTCATTCATTCAGGGGTTTACTGCGAGGCTGGAGCATTAGCTCCGGTCCCTGCAGTAAACCTGGCAACCCTTTGTGAAGGATTACAGCGTGGGACCTGACAGAGCGCCGGAGAGGTAAGAATAATGTTGCTTTAGTATGTTATTTTTATTACAGGAGAGCAAGGGAATCGGATGGAGTACCAGTAAAATAAAATATGGTCAAAAACTGTCTATTTATTTCATTAAAATAGTTTTTAATTAATGTGTCTGTATTTTTTGTAAACATTTAATACAATAGGATTAATAATTGATAGTTGTCTAATTGACAACTCTCATTATTAATCCCATTATTAACCCATTAGCCACCGCTACAGGGCAATGGGAATAGACGGGCTAAGTGCCAGAAAAGGCGCATCTCATCATAGATGTGCCTTTTCTGGAGTGTCTGGGGCAGCTCTTAGTAGCCAGGGGGGGAACAAGAAAAATGCACCCTCCCTAGGCTTATATTATCTGCCCCCACTCGCTGGCTTTCCCTGTCTGGTGGAGAAAATAACACGGGAGCCCACACATTTTTATTCAATGAATTTACACATTTAATTAACCCCTACATGTATGAAATTTAGCACACATACACTCATGTAATTGTTAGTGAAAACCATATATTAAACTACATGAAATGACATGGTTAACTGTATGTAAACCATGTGTCATTTCATGTCGGGTTCTGTAATTTCACAAAAGCTGGCAATTGAATTAGCGGCTATTATACTATGTAGAAGTGTTTGAACTGTAAATATATATATATGTCACAATGACATGTATATATATATATATATATATATATATATATATATATTCTATGTGTGTATATGTATTCTTTCTATTCTTTATTAAACCTGTCAGTGTGATTTTACAGTTAAGCCGGGGATGAATTGCCGGCTTTTCTAAAGGACACCGGTGCGTATTTCTCGCAAGTCACACGTGTGGTCCGTGTGTAATCCGTAGTTTTCTCGCACCCAGTGATATTTAACAGTTTAGGTAAGTTATACTTACCTAAACTGTTATGGATGTTTTAACCTTATGCATGTTTTAACCTCTTAAGGTCTGGGAGATATTTGATTTATTGTTTTTTTTTTGGTTTTTTCCTTGTCTTCTTCCAAGATTCATACTTTTAAAAAACTTTTTTTTGCATACATAGCCATAGGAAGTCTTGCTTTCTTGCGGGACGTCTGTTACTTTTGAAAGACAACATCCATTTTATTATGCAATGTACTGGAAAGCCACAACAAATTCCAAGCATTATTAATTTGTGGAAAAAAAACTGCAAATCTGCACTTGTTTAAAGGTTTTATTTTTACGGCATTTATTGTACAGAAATATGACCTGGCAATATGGGTCTCCTGGTCTAAACAATTATGGCGATGCTAAACTTTTTTTTTATTTAAAGGGGTTTTCCACTACTAATTTAACCCGTTTCATATGTCCTAACTCCTCTTAGGCTGCTTTCACACATCAGTCTTTTGACGTCAGGCGCGATCCGGCGTGTTTTTAAAAAAACGCATCCGTATCGGATGCGTTTTTTTACCATTGACTTTCATTAGCGCCGGAACGCGCCTGATGTCATTGCGTTGCATCCGTTTTTGGCCGGATCCGTCGGAAATGTACATTCCGGCGGCCAGACAAGACGCTGACTGCAACGTTTTTTTTTTCCGGAGCCGCCTGATAGTGCCTGAAGTGGCGCATCAGGCGGCCTGAAACAATGCACGTCTATGGAACCAGACCAGTCTTTTGTCAAATCCGTCAAAAAACTGATCCGGAAACCAAGGTCTCTCTCTCCGGACATTCGTACCTTCTTTTTCCACATACAAAATTTATCTTTCCGGGTTGAAAAGGTCAGGACGGATCTGGCAAGAAAACTGATCAGTTGCATCAGTTGTTTTAAAATCAGCGCCGGATCCGTCCTATCAGGCATAGGACGGATTATGCCTGACACAAAAAGACTGATGTGTGAAAGCAGCCTTAGCTATCAGCTTTCTAATATACTTCTGTTAACTGCTTTGCTTCTGTAAGCGCATATGTGTGAGTCATCTAGTTTTCTGTTGTGATGCAACCACTGCTACTTCTGATCTGGGAACTATAATTGCATGAACTAAGTAGAACACGTCACTGGTGGGGGCGAGGCAACCTCTCAGTGAGTGACAGCAATCTGAGCTCGCACCTTTTCCAGCACTTGACAGCTGTTTCTGTCAATCTTTGACAGCAGACTGTAAGGCCTCTTTCACAGATCTGTTTTCTGCCGTCAGGCGCGATCAGGCGCTTTTGTAAAAAAAGGATCAGTTTTTTTGTCATTGACTATCATTTGCCTTTTGGGCTTACTAATGCCCCTTCCGTCTTCCAATCCTTCATGAATGATATTTTCAGGGATTTTGTGGATAAATTTCTGATTGTTTATTTGGATGATATCTTGATTTTTTCCAATGACTGGGACTCTCATGTGAAACATGTTCGGACTGTGTTCCAGATTTTGAGAGAGAATGCACTGTATGTGAAGGGATCAAAGTGTCTTTTTGGCGTACAGAAGATCTCATTTCTGGGATTCATTTTGTCTCCGTCTGTTATTGAAATGGACCCGGTCAAGGTTCAGGCCATCTGTGATTGGGTTCAACCTACTTCATTGAAGGCTCTTCAGAGATTTTTGGGTTTTGCCAATTTTTATCGTAAATTTATTGGTAATTTCTCTGGTATTGTTAAACCATTGACTGATTTGACCAAAAAGGGTTCCGATGTGGTGAATTGGCCTCCAGAGGCAGTTTCTGCGTTTCAGGAACTTAAGCAGAGATTAATTTCCTGTTCTACGGCAGCCTGATGTTTCTATGCCGTTTCAGGTGGAGGTTGATGCCGCTGAGATTGGGGCAGGTGCCGTTTTGTCCCAAAGGGATCCAGAGACCTCTAAGAGTAACCCTTGTGCCTTTTTCTCTCGAAAATTTTCTCCAACTGAACGTAATTATGACGTGGGTAATCGGGAGTTATTGGCCATGAAGTGGGCCTTTGAAGAGTGGAGACATTGGCTGGAAGGAGCCAAACATCAGGTGGTGGTCCTCACGGACCATAAGAACCTGGTTTATCTCGAATCAGCCAAGCGACTTAATCCTAGACAGGCCAGGTGGGCCTTGTTTTTCACACGTTTTAATTTTGTGGTTTCTTTTCTTCCTGGCACTAAGAATGTTAAGGCGGATGCCCTCTCGAGGAGTTTCTTTGCAGATTCTCCTGAGTTATCTGATCCTGCTGTTATTTTGAAAGAGGGTGTGGTTCTTTCCGCCATTTCGCCCAATTTGAGACTGGCTCTGAAAGGGTGTCATGAGGATAAACCTGAGCGACGCCCTGTTGGGAAGTTGTTTGTTCCAGACCAGTGGAAAAAGAGTGTGATGTCTGAGATTCATTGTTCCGCGTTGGCTGGTCATCCCGGGATTTTTGGTACCAGAGACTTGATGAGTCGCTTCTTTTGATGGCCTACTTTGTCTCGTGACGTCAGGGACTTTGTGCAGTCCTGTGGGACTTGCTCTCGTTCCAAGCTTTGCTCTCGTTCTAGTGGTTTGTTAGTGCCATTACCTGTACCCAAGAGGCCATGGACCCTTTTTTCTATGGATTTTATTTCTGACCTCCCTGTCTCTCAGAGAATGACCGTTATCTGGGTAATCTGTGATAGGTTTTCCAAGATGATACATCTTGTGCCATTACCTAAGTTGCCTTCCTCTTCCGAGTTGGTGCCTTTGTTCTTTCAGCATGTAGTTCGGTTACATGGCATTCCGGAGAACATTGTGTCTGACAGAGGAGTCCAGTTTGTTTCCAGATTTTGGAGGACATTTTGTTCTAAACTTGGTGTTCAGTTGTCTTTCTCCTCTGCATTTCACCCTCAGACCAATGGACAAACCAAGAGAACAAACCAGACCTTGGAGACTTATTTGAGATGTTTTGTGTCTGCTGATCAAGATGACTGGTCTCTTTTTTGCCTTAGGCTTAGTTTGCTCTTAATAATAGAGCTAGCTCTGCCACCTTGATGTCTCCATTTTTCTGAAATTTCGGGTTTCACCCTCGATTTTCTTCAGGACAGGCGGAGGCTTCTGTCTGTCCAGGGGTTGACTCTATTGTGCAGCGTATGCAGCAGATTTGGGACCAGGTGGTGGAGAGGTTGTCTCTCTCTCAGGAGAAGGCTCAGCGGTTTGCCAACCAGCATAGGACTGATGGTCCTCGTTTTAAAGTGGGGGACTTGGTTTGGTTGTCCTCAAGGAATATCCCTATGAAGGTTGCATCTCCAAAATTTAAGCCAAGGTTCATTGGACCATATAAGATCATGGAAATTATTAATCCGGTTTCCTTCCATTCGCTTCTTCCAGGGACATTTAAGATCCATAACGTGTTCCACAAGTCCTTATTGAAGAGGTTTGTCGAACCAGTGGTTCATATGGCTGCACCTCCGACCCTGTTTTGGTTGAGGGCAATTTGGAGTATGTGGTTGAGAAGATATTGGATTATCGTTTTGCTAGACAGAAACTCCAGTATTTGGTTAAGTGGAGAGGTTATGGTCAGGAGGACAATTCTTGGGTGTTTGCTTTGGACATTCATGCTGGGAGATTTATCCGTGCCTATAATCGAGCCCATCCTGATCGGCCTGGTTGCGCTGGTGAGGGTTTGGTGACCCCTCCTCAAGGGGGGGTACTGTTGTGAATATGCTGGAGGCGGCTTCTGAGCTGGGGCTCCCTCCGGTGGTTGTTGAGGGTAATGAACTGATTACTGAATGGCCTTCAGCTGGCGCTGAATGGTAGGATATAAGTGGCCTGAGTTCCCAGCAGCCTTGCCGGTTTTCAATTGTTCCTTCTGGTCTTGCTTGAAGCACTGCTAGTTTCTTGCTCTCCTTTAGATAAGTGTTTGCTGTTTTTTTTCCTCTGTATGATTTTCTCTGTTGGTTTGCTGCTTGCAGTGGACTGCAGCCTGTCCCCTTTTTGGGGTCTGGCACTGCAATTGTGCTCCGTTTGTGTCTGCACTTTTGCTTTGCTCTTTTGTTACTTTTTATTTTCTGAATAGCGTTTTGTTACACCAGAGATCTGATTTAGGTGGATGAGATCGTGTGATCTCAGGTTTTTTGGCAATCAGAAGTGTTGGTATTTTTGTTAGGGTTTTGTTGGATTGCAGTCAGAATTCTTTCCTGTACTTTTCTGTCTAGACAGATTGGGCCCCAGCGTTTGTTCATTCTATTTTCTGTCTTTGTCCGTGCTTTCTTCTTGTCTAACCGCCATTACATGTTTGGGGGCTTCCTATTTTCTTTGGGGATCTGCTCCGGGGCAGATAGCTTTCATCTTTCTGCCTTTAGGTGTAGTTATCTCTCAGGCTGTGACGAGGCGTCTAGGATCACCGTAGGAATGCTCCACGGCTACCTCTAGTTGTGTGGTTAGTTTAGGTTACTGCAATCCAATAGGTTCCAGCCTCTCTGGTGTATTACCGCTTTTGCTATTTTTTGCTATTTCTCCTCAGTTACCGAAACATAACAGGCCAAGTCAAAGTCCAGACCTGAATCCAATGGAGAATCTGTGGAAAGGGCTCAAAACTGCTGTTCACAAACGATCTCCATCCAACCTCAGTGAGCTAGAGCTGTTTGCCAAGGAAGAATGGGCAAGAATTTCAGTCTCTTGATGTAAAAAACTGATAGAGACATACCCCAAGCGACTTGCAGCCATAATCGCAGCAAAAGGTGGCGCAACAAAGTGTTAAGTTAAAAGGGCCGAATAATTTTGCATGCCCCACTTTTCAGTTTTTTTATTTCTACAAAAATTTTAAAAAAGCAATCAATTTCGTTCAAATTCACAATTGTGTCTCACTTGTTGTTGATTCTTCACCAAAAATTAACATTTGGTATCTTTATGTTTGAAACATACCGTATATACTCATGTATAAGCCGACCCGTGTATAAGCCGACCCCCTAATTTTGCCACAAAAAACTTGGAAAACTTATTGACTCGCGTATAAGCCGGTTGTATAAGTTGCCATCCTGCTCTGTGCTCCCCCATCCAGCTCTGTGCGCCCCCATTCTCCTCTGTGCTCCCCTCCTCCTGCTCCATTATCCTGTCCTGCTCGTGCTTTCCATCCTCCCCGTCCTGCTCCGTGCTCCCCCATCCAGCTCTGCACTCCCCCATTCTCCTCTGTGCCCACCCCCGTCCTGCTCCGTGCTCCTCCGTCCTCCCCCCATTCTGTTCCGTGCTCTTCGTCCTCCCCCCGTCCTGCTCCGTGCTCTCCGTCCTCCCCCCGTTCTGTTCACTGCTCTCCGTCCTCCCCCCCGTCCTGCTCCGTGCTCTCCGTCCTCCCCCCGTCCTGCTCCGTGCTCTCCGTCCTCCCCAGTTCTGCTCCGTTCTCTCCGTCCTCCCCCGTTCTGCTCCTGCTCTCCGTCCTCCCCCCCATCCTGCTCCATGCTCCTTGTCCTCCTCCATGCTCCCCCCATCCTCCTCCATCATACTCACCCTCCTCGTGCCATCGCTGAACGTCCCGGCCGGCAATCCTGCATTCTCCCCGGCTTCCTGCAGCTCTCCCCGGCTTCCTGCAGCTCTTCAGCGCTGAGCGGTGACGTAATACCGCTCATTAAGGCCATGAATATGGAGGCCACGCCCATGGGAGTGGCGTCGCGTCCATATTACATGACCTTAATGAGCGGGTATTACATCACCGCTCAGCGCTGGAGAGCTGCAGGAAGCCGGGGAGAGCTGCAGGAAGCCGGGGAGAACGCAGGATTGCAGGGACGTTCAGCGATGGCACGGGGAGGGTGAGTATGATGTCCCAGCCACCGGCTCCTGCCGCCGCATCCCCTCCCCGCTGGTTTCTGCCCTATGACTCATGTATAAGCCGAGGGGGCATTTTCAGCACAATTAAAGGTGCTGAAAATCTCGGCTTATACATGAGTATATACGGTATGTGGGAAAAGGTTGAAAAGTTCCAGGGGGTCGAATCCTTTCACAAAGAACTGTATGTTGATTCCTGAAACAGGAAGTTAAAGTAGAAAAAGAACAGTGGTCTGTGTGGAAATTGAAAGATTGCTAAAGTTTTATTTTAATATAGACTGTATTTAAGAAGAAAAACATTGGACTGAAACATTTAAAACAAAAACTTGATTTACGCAATAGACCATTTTCTGGTGATAGCTACTCTGTAATATATTGCATATTTCTATATTTGTCATTTTTTTCTATATATTTAGTATATTTTCAATATTTTTATATATTTCTATATTTCAGTATAAAGTTTTATATTATTACCAGTAATAAAATCATCTTTACGTGTTTGGTGGTCTGTGGTATATTAAGTGCTAAATTTTCTGGCCAATATTCCTAGAAATATTCACTGGGTTACAAGGATTTTCTATTTTGTTGTGCACAAGTTTCCAAATTTTGTAATGTCTGGAATACAGAGCTGTGCTGCAATTTTTTTTTTACTTGCAGCTAGAGATGAACGAAGTGATCTACATGTTAACTCATGTTAAGTCAAATCTCCTGAAATTCAAACTTTTACACAAATTCGAATACTTTGAGATTGCATTTGCGGTTTCCAAAAAAAAAACTTGTCCAGTGTCATTTCTCACACTGTTGAAGCAAAACAGAGAGAGCTAATTTCTTTTTGTGTGACCAAGTTGGCTCCCCATAATGCCCTGCTAACATTTTAGTTCTTCTGGTCAGTGGGTCCTTACTGTCTTTCTCTATCCTGTAGAGTGTAGGCTCTTATGGTCATCATAGCCCTCTCTCTCTCTTGTAAAGTGTCCTCTCTCTCTATTTCCTGTAAATTATAAGCTTGTTATGGTCCGCAGGGTCCTCTGTCACTCCTGTAGAGTGTAACGCAAATGCTGGCATCCCTGGGTGTTCCTCTCCCTCCTCCTGGCAGGGATGCCAACATACTGCCCCGACTGCACCCTCTGCTGTGGATTCCTGCTTCTCTGGGCCTGCGCATGTCACGCAGGTCTCTCGGTAGCGCCTAGTGTGCGTTCTCTCCGATTCTTAAAAGGGGATGTCTCTGACAGGAGAGAAGCGGAGACATTATCTTCATACAGTACAGGTGATTGTTCCAGTTACCTTTCCCGGGATCCTTACTGCCTCAAGGATGTCACAACGTATCTTTATGGACATCAGTTTGAATATGGACGCAGAGAGGGTATCTTCAATTCTTAAGTGGCTGGCTCACAAGAACATCAAGGCGGAAACGCTTTCCAGGTCTTTCCTATCCACTGACCAGGAGGAATAAAACCAATTTGTCTTCGATTCTTCCAAGATGGTGACTGGTCTTGCTGGGCAGGGAGAGACTTTCAAGGATCCTGGTACTATGACCACTTTGGTCTTCTCTGAGGATGTCTTGGTGGTGAAAAACATCCCGGTCATGAAGAAGGTGAGAGATAAAACCTTTCTTATTGTGGAACGGAGAGAACGTGGTCCCGAAGAGGGTTTGTGGGAGTCTAAGGAGAATAGTCATATCCCACTTCTGCAGAAATTCCGTGTGGTTTTGGAGAAGAGGAGGTGTCAGGGGGGGGTTACTGTAATGGAAATGCTGGTGACCCTTCATGTCCCTGTCACTATGCGCAGCAAGAATGCCAACATACTTACTGCTCAGCTGCTCAGAGGTATTCCCATTCCCTGCTGTGACTTCCTGCTTCTCTGTGCCTGCACACACAGCGCACTTGGAAATGCCCCCCTCAGCCAAAAGCTGGGAGGCCTCAGGTATAAAAGGCACCATTACCAGTAGGGAGGTGCCTGAGCAACCCCTCTAGTTTTCCTACTTATTGATTGTGCAACTAGTATGTTGCCAGCTCCCTTTCCTTGAGTCCTGTATTGTCCAAGCCTAAACTTATCCCTGAAATCCGTGTTGTACTAGAACCTGAAATCGCTCCAATGGTACCTGAACCTGAAAATGCTCCAATGGTACCTGAACCAGCATTAGAATCTGTCTAGTCCCACAATCTGTGTTGTTTGAACAGGTTCCGACATCTAGTCTACCAGAATCAAAGTCCATGTATGTGACTGCGAACCTAATCGTTGTGGTCAGCTGCTGCAGTTTTGAGGACTGCCCAGGAGTGGTACCTTGTGTCTACCTGCAGTGCAAGCCTAACTCTATAAATCAGGAGCTCTAACAAAAACCAGGTAACCACTTACAGTTTACCCTCCTTGATAAGCCTGGCTTGTGGCGCTTTGTGCCCATGATCCACGTGCATGACATAGAGTGTGTACACTCTTATGGTAAACTGGACTCTCTCTTATCTCCCGCCCTTGAATTTTCCGAGGAATTACAAACTTTCCAGTACTGAGATTTACATGAATTTATTTGCCATGAATCAAATGTCGTGGGGAAATTTGGCAAGGCTGGTGAATTCGAATTTTAAAAGATCCACTCATCTCTATTTGCAACCAAGAACTTAGTGTGTAAATGTTATATCAGCGATTACATAAAGTAAACATTATTTAAAGGGGTTGCTTGTCAAAATCGATAATTCTGCAGTCACTCTATATGACTGCAGACTTATTATTCTCCCCAGCACATGCACTGTGGGGACTCGCTGGTTTCTGACTCAGGACTGGAGGGTATGTATGTGTTATACTTACCCCCTGCCAGTGTGCATGGCCTCGCTACATACACTTGTATAGAGCCAAGACCGTGCCCCATCTAGTAGAGGGCACAGTCTTGCTCCATGAAAGTCTATGGAGAGCGCCCACCGGCAGGAGTATGTATAACTCATACATACCCTCTTTTCCCCCACCTTAAACTGGCGAATCCCCACAGTGTGTGTGCAGCGGGGATTCATAAGTCTACAGTCACACAAAGTGACTGCACACATAACGGTTTGAACGGACAACCCCTTTTAAGGGAGTATTTTATAGTCCTTATAGTCAAAGGGAACTTGTATTATCTGGTGTCCATGATATTTTTTTAGTAACTGGTGTTTTAGACACTACAGGTCTCAGTAGTTAGAGCTTTGGGAAGTGACATCAATTTAGTTTTTTGTCAAGAAAAAGTGCAGAGTGGAAAGTCTGTGGGAAAGTTGGAAGTATCTTTAGAAAGTTACTTTAATTACTCAAGTTATAGAATTGGCCCTTCCATTTTTCATAGTTTCTGGCAGGGTTATATTGAATCTTACTTGTGGAGTCTGTGCAGGCTCGGACTGGCCCACCTGAGAACCGGAGGATTCTCCGGTGGGCACAGGCACTGACACCTGCTGGCATACTGGCCAGAAGCTACCTAGAGCCCCCACGGCTCCAGGGGCCCACAGCCAGTGGCTATGGGGCCCCAGAGTGAAGGGGGCCCACCTGTGCCAGCATAGCAGCCAGCGTAGCAGCAGCTGGAGACAGGATGTGTTCCCGCTGCTAAAGCTAAATGAATATTCATGCTTCCCCATGCCCCTATGGGGGTGGAGAGGCGTGAATACCATTACTCTTTAATAGCGGGCAGCGTTAGCCGCAGGCTGCAGCTAATACTGCCCGCATGTAAAGCCCCACCACTGCACCACACACACACTCACTCACACGCAAAGCACCGCACCACATATACACACACAGACTCACAGCGCAGCACATCCCAGCGTCCTGCTTCTTGCCTGGCTCTTCCTGTCTGAGACAGCCCAGCTGGATGATGTGCTGCTGGTGTGGGGAGGTGAGCTGTGCTGTGTGTCTGTGTGTGTGTGTGAGAGGGGTTGGTGGGGGGAAGCAATGATGAAGGTGATGGGCCATGATGGTGGGGGAGGCAATGATGGAGGTGTTCGGCAATGATGGTGGGGAAGGCAATGATGGAGGTGATAGGCAATGATGGCGGTGGGGGGAGGCAATGATGAAGGTGATGGGCAATTATGGTGGGGGAGGCAATGATAGAGGTGATGGGCAATGATGGTGGGGGAGGCAATGATGAAGGTGATGGGCAATGATGGTGGGGGAGGCAATGATGGAGGTGATGGGCAATGATGGCGGTGGGGGAGGCAATGATGAAGGTGATAGGCAATAATGGTGGGGGAGGCAAAGATGGAGGTGATGGGCAATGATGGAGGTGATAGGCATTGATGGTGGGGGAGGCAATGATGGAGTTGATGGGCAATGATGGTGTGGAGGCAATGATGGAGGTGATCGGCAATGATAGTGGGGGAGGCAATGATGGAGGTGATGGGCAATGATGGCGGCGGGGGAAGCAATGATGGAGGTGATGGTTCAATGATGGTGGGGGAGGCAATGATGGAGGTGATGGGCAATGATGGTGGTGGGGAGGCAATGATGGAGGTGATGAAATGGGCAATAATGGTGGCGGGGGAGGCAATGATGGAGGTGATGAAATGGACAATGATGGTGGTGGAGGAGGCAATGATTGAGGTGGTGGAATAGGCAGTGATGGGGTGGTGGGGGAGAATGATGGGGTGGTGGGGAGAAGGCAATGATGGAGGTGGTGATGAGGACAATGATGGAGGTGGAGAGGGTCTGCATTATTCTTTATGAGGGGGCTACAATATATTCTGTGCGGGGACTGCATTATTCTCAGGGGACTACATTATATTCTGGGGGCTACTTCATACTATATGAGGGGGGCAGCATTATGCCCTAAGAGGGAGCTACAGTATTATCTATGGGGGGCTGCATTATATTCTGTGGTGTGGCTGCATTATACTATGTGAGGGGGCTGCATTATACTATATGAGGGGGGCTGCATTATATTCTATGGTGGGGACTGCGTTATACCTTATGAGGGGGTTGCATTATATTTTGTGGGGTGCTGCATTATATTATATGAGAGAGGGTTGCATTATATTTTATGAGGGGGGCTACATTATATTCTGTGAGGGAGGCTACATTATATTCTATGAGGGGCTACATTATATTCCATGAGGGGGCTACCCCTCTATGATTCTACCCCAACCCCTGCTACATAATTAAGACGTGTACTACCTTATATTATACCTTGATATTAGCGCGTTTTACCACACAATTAGTGGTTTTGTATTTATTTCTATGTAGCTACATAGTGGCCCCAAGAATGATTTTCTCTGGTGGGTCCAATGTACTCTACTCCGACGCTGAGGCTAAGTGCACACGTTCAGGAATGTGTGCAGAACTTTCCTGAGCAAAATCGGACTATTTCGCGGGAAAAACGCATGCGTTTTTGTCGCGTTTTCTGCGCAGATTTTGCACGTTTTGGTGCATTTTTAGCGTGGATTTTGCGCATTTTTACCTCAAATTTTTCCTGAACTTTCTAGCTCAATAATATAGCGGGGAAAACGCTAGTTTTCCGTGAAATTAATGAACATGCTGCTTTTTTTTCCGCAATGCGTTTTTTGCGTGGAAAAAAATGCACCATGTGCACAAAAATTGCAGGATTCATTCTAAATAATAGGATGCTTAATTCATGCGTTTTTAAGCATTTTTGCAGCGAAAAAATGCGAAAATAAACGCGAAAAAACGCGAATAATCCTGAACGTGTGCACATAGCCTCAGTCTGTGCCTGCTGGTTCTGCCATCACAGATGTAAGTATTGCTGTGACAGAGCCATTGAAAGTTACAGTTTGCACTTACATTTTTAGATCGTTGAAGAAACTTTCACTTGGGAAGTAAAACATTTTCCTGTTTTAAATCATTATCCTTTTGAAAGATTTAGTGCTGCTTTTCCAAAGACTAAGACCACGGGTTTCAGCTTTAAAAGCTTTATGTAATAAGGTTATTTAAGAAGCAAACCTTTCTCATCACTATAAAATACTTTTAAGAAACTCGTAATTTAGATGCCCCAGGTTAAAGTTTAGCATTATCTTTGAAATAATGACTTAATTCAGAGAAAAAATACTTTTATTTGCTTACAGGAATGGATTTTTATATGCAATTTATATATAATAAATACTATAGTATACGGGGAGAAAAATAGCAAATGTTTATACTTTATATCTAAGCCAAACAGTAATGACTTGTAATGAATTGTTTCTCTTTTATGAGCTTAAAGCTGGTGATCCTCTCATTACACTCCTTATCCTCAAATATGAGGAAAGACTAAGGCTAAGTTCACACGTTGCGGAATTGCCGCGGAAATTTCCGCGGCAATCCCGCACTTCTCCCGCAGGAAATACGCACGTTTTTTGTATGCTGATTCCCGCCAGAATTATAGCGTTTTGCAAGCGTAATTAGCTTGCAGAATGCTAGCGTTTTCCTAGCGATCTGTAGCATCGCTTGGAAAACTGATTGACAGGTTGGTCACACGAGTCAAACATAGTGTTTGACTCGTGTGACCAACTTTTTACTATTGATGCCGCCTATGTCGCATCAATAGTAAAAAGATCTAATGTAAAAATAATAAAAAAAAAAATAATGATATTCTCACCTTCCGGCGGCCCCCGCAGCCTTCCCGCCTTCAGCGACGCTCCTGGCAACTCCGGTCCCAGGAGTGCTTTGCGACAAATCACACCGATGACGTAGCATCTCGCGAGACCGCTATGCCATCTGGGTGATTCTCGCAAAGCACTCCTGGGACCGGGAGTTGCCGGGAGCATCGCTGAAGGCGGGAAGGCTGCGGGGGCCGCGGGAAAGCTGCGGGGGCCGCCGGAAGGTGAGAATATCATTATTTTTTATTTTAATTATTGTTTTACCAGGGATATGGTACCCAGGGCCTGGAGGAGAGTCTCCTCTCCTCCAGACCCTGGGTACCACCGCACATGAACCGCTTACATTCGGCAAAATTAATGAACATGTTGCTATTTTTTCCGCGAAGCGTTTTTTTCGCGGAAAAAAACGCAACATGTGGCCAAAACATGCGGAATCAATTAACATGTATAGGATGCTTAATGCTTGCGTTTTTATCGCGTTTTTACCGCGGAAAACCGCGGAAAAACCGCGAAAAAAACGCAATTATTCCTGATCGTGTGCACTTAGCCTAATAGTTTTAGCTTAACTGAATGTCACAAATAAAAAGATTATTTCTGACTCAGCAAGTTCTAATTTATAAGTAGGGCTCTAAAATGCCCCATTAGAATAGAGTCAGTAGTTCGTTACTGCAGGACTCATTATCCTTGGGACAGCTTGAGATACACACTGCCAGCCAATCAGAGGTCATCAGCTGACATCCTGAGGTCTGGGGGCACATGACAGTGACGTCGCTTGCATGCTTTAAAAGAGGACCCCACTCAATGGGGGAGTGGAGGGAAGGTGAGTAGAATCATTTCTTTTTCTCAATGCATTAAAGAACAGCGGCAGAATATTTGGCATATACCAGGATGTGGGATATATTTATTTATATATATATATATATATATATATCAGGATAAGGGACATACAAGGATGTTGGTCATATATGTCAGGAAGCGGCCCAGTATATGGTACATATATATACAGTTGTGCTCAAAAGTTTACCTCACCCGGCAGAATTTTTGCTTTCTTGACATTTTTTCAGCGAATATGAATGATAACAATAAACATGTACTACTACTGTGTTTTCTCTTTTTAAATCATAATGACAACTGTTGTGAATGTGTTGGAGATGACTTTGGAGCTGAGGCTCCCTCCGGTGGTTGCTGAGGGTATTGAACCAATTAAGGAATGGGTGTCAGGGGGGATGACTGGCCTGATATAAGTGAGCTGAACTCCCATGATCCTCGCCGGTAATCAATTGTTGCTTCCAGGTCTTTGTTGGAATTTCAGCTTGCTTTCCTGCTATCATTCAGATAAGTGACTTTCTGTTTTTTTTTCTGTGGTTGGATTTTCCTTGCTTTTTGCAGTCTTGCCTTGGACTTCAGCT
This sequence comes from Oophaga sylvatica, assembly GCA_033576555.1. Taxonomy (NCBI): domain Eukaryota; kingdom Metazoa; phylum Chordata; class Amphibia; order Anura; family Dendrobatidae; genus Oophaga; species Oophaga sylvatica. The sequence goes on from JARQOD010000006.1 coordinate 267,907,488, forward strand.
GAGTCCCCTTTGGGGGCTTGCGCTGCCCTCTGTTCTCATTTTGTATTTGCACTTGTTCTTGTTCCATTGATATTTTTTATTTCTGGGTAGCTGTGTGTCACACCAGAGATCTGATATAGGTGGTCGAGATCGTATGGTCTCAGGTTTTTTGTAATCAGAAGTGCTGGTATTTTTATTAGGGTTTTTCTGGGTTGCAGACAGAATTTCTCTGATGTACTTTACTTTCTAGACAGATTTGGGCACCAGCATTTGCTCATTCTATTTTCTGTCTGTGTTCATGTTTTCCTCTTGTCTAACCGCCATTACATGTTTGGGGGCTTCCTATTTCTTTGGGGGCTTTACTCCGGGGCAGTTAGCTTTCCTCTTTCTATCTTCAGGTGTAGCTAACTCTCCGGCTGTGCCGAGGCGTCTAGGATCACCGTAGGTACGCTCCACGGATACTTCTAGTTGTGCGTTTAGTTTAGGGATCTGCAACCCATTAGGTTCCAGCCTCTCTGGTGTCTTGCTGCTTTGGCGGTATTTTGCTCCTGTCCTCCTCAGCTACCAAACCATAACAGACAACACAAAACATCCAAATGACCCTGATCAAAAGTTTACATACCCTGGTGATTTTGGCCTGATAACATGCACAGAAGTTGATACAAATGAGTTTGAATGGCTACTAAAGGTAACATACTCACCTGTGACCTGTTTGCTTATAATCAGTGTGTGTGCATAAAAGCTGAGTGAATTTCTGGGATCCAGACAGGCTCTTGCATCTTTCATCCAGCCACTGACGTTTCTGGAATGTGAGTCATGGGGAAAGCAAAAATATTGTAAACGGATCTATGGGAAAAGGTAGCTGAACTGTATAAAACAAGAAAGAAATACAAAAAGATATCCAAAGAATTGATAATGCAAGTCAGCAGCATTCAAACTGTGATTAACAAATGGAAAATCAGGGGCTCTGTAAAAACAAAACCACAGTCAGGCAGACCAACAAAAATTTTGTCCACAACTGCCAGGAAAATTGTTCGGGATGCAATGAAAAACCCACAAATAACATTAGCTGAAATACTGGATTCTCTGAAAACTAGCGTTGTGGCTATTTCAAGATGCACAATAAGGAGGCACTTGAAGAAAAATGGGCTGCATGGTCGAGCCACCAGAAGAAAGCCATTACTGCGCAAATGCCTCAAATTATTTTGCCTATAATATGCAAAACAGCACAGAGAAAAGCCTCAAAACTTCTGGAACAAGGTAATTTGGAGTGATGAGACCAAAACTGAACTGTTTGGCCACAACCATAAACCTTACATTTGGAGAGACATCAACAAAGCCTATGATGAAAGGAACACTATTTCTACTGTAAAGCACGGAGATGAAGCGCTGATGTTTTGGGGATGTGTGAGCTACAAAGGCACAGGAAACTTGGTCAAAATTGAAGGAAAGATGAATGCAGCACGTTATCAGCAAATATTGGAGGCAAATTTGCAATCATCAATACAGAAGCTGCGCGTAGGACGTACTTGGACGTTCCAAAATGACAACGATCCAAAATACAAGGTGAAGTCGACGTGTCGTTGGCTGCAGCAGAACAAATTGAAGGTTACTGAGTGGCCAGCTCAGTCTCCTGACCTCAATATCATTGAGCCACTCTGTAGAGAGCTCAACGCTCAGTTAATGCTAGACAGCCCAGGTCTTTACAGGAACTGGAGGCTTTTTGCCAAGAACAGTTGGCATCTTTACCATCTGAGAAAATAAAGAACCTCATCCACAACTACCACAAAAGACTTCAAGATGTTATTGATGTTAGAGGGAGCAATACATGGTATTAAGAATTGGGGTGTCTGAACTATTGATCAGGGTCATTTGGATGTTTTGGGATTTAAAAAAGAAAACACAGTAGTTTGACAATAAATGGCTTCACTCAACCACTAACCATGAGTGAAGACAAAGTTTTAGTGTTATCATTTATCTTCTCTGAAAAAAGGCCAAGAAAGCAAAAATTCTGCCGGGTATGTAAACTTCTGAGTATATATATATGGGGGGGACATTACTACATAATAGGGGAAGGAGTGAAACTCGTGCATCCTTATAGGATTTAGAATGCTACAAGGGCTCATTCATCTGACCAACGTGTTGGGGGTTGGTCCAAATTTTGCAACTGGGCCCATTGGACTTTAGTTATGCCACTGATTGTAGGTATAAAACATATGAAATGTACTTTGCCATGACATTTAGCTGTAAATCCCAGTTTGATAAAGCATGTCTAGTGTCAACTGCTTTCTTAAGTAAACTAAGTTGTGCCAGTGCAGATGACCTACTTTTACATTGATTGGAGTGTCTTTGATTCTTTGGAAAGTACATTTCATTTTGTTCATCAATTGTGTGACAAACTTTCATCACAGATAGAATAATTCACAACCCACCAATGCCACTTTCCAACATGGCTGATAAGTATAGAACTCTAATGGCATGTAAAAGAGCTAGATGCTCAGTGCTATATTAGAAACAAATATCATTATATTTTGATGACGCCTCCTGATGAAGTATTAGGCCGGGGTCACACACAACGATAAAAAATCGGACCATATTATACGGCCGTAATACGCAGAAAAGTCCCCTGAAAAGTGATCCGTATGTCATCCGAGTGCAATGCGAGGATGCGATTTCCTCGCAAGTAGTATAGGAACTGTAGTATTCGTCAAACTCAATCTGACAGGTCGACACGCCCCCTATCATTTTATCCGTCTCCCTGTCAGATTGATCCAGGTCGTCACGCCCTCTGGCTGAACTTTGCTCAGGCTGGGAAATCTGTGGCTGAACTTTGCTCAGGCTGTGAAATCTGGTCTGCTGGATTTTTATTCAGTGCCTTTGATTAGTCTGTGGAGTTTTTAGTGTATTAAAGGGTAGTTTTAACTCCATCCGTAGATGTAAAGCTATTTTCTAGCAGAGAATGCCCTGACATGAACTGTAAAGGGTTTGTATTAGAAGCACCCAGTAAATGTCTGTATTAGAATCCATCAGTAAATGTAAAGCTATTTTCTAGCAGAGGAGAGAAACTTTTAAGGACCCAGTAATTGTATAAGGAGTTCTAGTTAAATACAGACTTCTGTATATAACTAGTATATAAGGATTTTTAGTGAAATAAAGAGTGAATCTTGATTTTATACTGTTGTTAGAAGTCTAAATATTTTTCTATCTACTGGCTAACATGGTACAAAGATATACATCTTTACTGCACCATAGAGGTAATTTATCTATGTGTGTGTTTCACACAGGACAAGTTCTGTGATCCGTCTTTTGTGTGGGAAAAGTCAACAATTTTTATTAAGGTCTAAAATACATTATCATGGATAAAAATCCAAAAGAGTGGGATATACAGCATGCAGAAAAAATAGCCAAATGCAGACAGGTGTGAATTACATTCAAATCAATATATAATAGTGCACATCGACATATCTTATATGTTATAGCGATAATAGACTAATCCGGGGCTATACAATAATAAACTCCATATATTTGTCCGTATATATGCAATCTATGTAACTCACAATATCCCCCAATAGGCAGACATATATGCACTATATATAGGATTATAAGTATCTCAATGAATCAGGTATATCAATAAAGTAACTTCTCCATCACAGTTGCTAATATAATGATGTTAGCATGCGAGTGCAGAGCTCACAATACATACTGTGCGTGCATATGAAGTCAATTAGCACATCCATATGAGGAGCTATATCAAAAAAGCAGCGCCATAGATGTGAGATCATACCTGAATGCTGCTTGGCACCCCTTGTGTATAGTCCTCATTTCTAACAGTGTTTTTCACAGATAGATCACTTCAAGAAAACTGTCCCGACAGTTCATCCCTATAGTGTAGTTTAATGTATCAAGGTGTGTGTACAAGGTTTGTGTTGTGTTAGAAGTCTAAATATTTTTTATCTACTGTCAGTGTTGACATGAATTGTCAGAATGAGTGAAGGTCGATGCTACGGTAATTCAGGCAAACAGTAAATAGTATTGCATTGTGTATAGTCAGTGGGATCTTTTAAAACCAACACATTTATGTGTATTCTGATAGCAGTGCCCATAGAATGAGTGAAGGTCGATGCTATTGTGACATGTTAGAAACCACATATACTAAATAGCCCTGTATTGTGTCATGATCTGTAAGTACAATGAGAGAAGGTCGCATGCATTCATGAATTCATTTGTCTCTATTTACCTGTAAATGTGTGTAAAGGGGAAAGTCATGGCGAGATTGAAATAAATTGAAAAAGGAAGCTTTTGCAGTATAAAATACAAATTTTATTAAGGTCTAAAATACATTATCATGAATAAAAATCCAAAAGAGTGGGATATACAGCATGCAGAAAAATAATGAAGTCAATTAGCACATCCATATGAGGAGCTATATTAAAAAAGCAGTTGTGTATAGTTGGCCAATCAAATATTAGTTATGCGTTCGCTACCACTGTCAACCATAGCAGCTCTCATGATGCTAGCTAATCAAGATGCTAATATAATGATGTTAGCATGCAAGTGCAGGGCTCACAATACATACTGTGCGTGCATATGAAGTCAATTAATCACAGATGCTAATATAATGATGTTAGCATGCAAGTGCAGGGCTCACAATACATACAGTGCGTGCATATGAAGTCAATTAGCACATCCATATGAGGAGCTATATTAAAAAAGCAGTTGTGTATAGTTGGCCAATCAAATATTAGTTATGCGTTCGCTACCACTGTCAACCATAGCAGCTCTCATGATGCTAGCTATTCTGATCAGCTTATCATATCAACCATGAAGCCTCTTTTAACCCCTTCACAATAATGTACAGAGGAGTTTTTATGTTTTAATACTGATAGACATATCGTGAACTGACATATAGGGTCCATGTGAGACACCATATTTTCAACATTTTTGCTCCTTCACAGATTTATTTTACATTATTTTTTTTATTTTGCTTAAGGATCGTGTACAGAGGAGTTTTTATGTTTTAATACTGATAGACATATCGTGAACTGACATATAGGGTCCATGTGACACACCATATTTTTCAAATATTAGTTAAGCGTATATTTCAACATTTTGCTCCTTCACAGATTTATTTTACATTATTTTTTATTTTGCTTAAGGATCGTGTACAGAGGAGTTTTTATGTTTTAATACTGATAGACATATTGTGAACGGACATATTGGGTCCATGTGAGACACCATATTTTCAACATTTTAGCTCCTTCACAGAATTATTTTGCATTATATATTTTTTTTTTTTTATTTTGCTTAAGGATCGTGTACAGATGGAGTTTTTATGTTTTAATACTGATAGACATATTGTGAACTGACATATAGGGTCCTTGTGAGACATGCCTGGACAAGTCCGGGCATGTCTGGGCATGCCTGGACAAGTCCTGGTCACGGGACAGCCTTGGAAAAAACAATGCTGAAATTTAAAAACTATGTGCTGGCCGATTAACACGCGCACAGTCATCTAGAAAATATTGAGCGAGTTGCTTCACAAATCCTCTCAAGGCATGTTGAATGTTAACGTTCCCGCTATGAGCTACACACATGACCAACTGTATAGCCTGGGATGCGTAGCGTTCTTGCAGCGCAGGCCTATTTTTAAAGACGCTAAGCCCCATCAGATATAAAAGACAGGCATGTTGAGACGTGTCCCGGACTATTTTGGCACAGAACCACAACTATGCAACAATTTTGACCAGCATTCAACAAAAAATCGGGTACAAATTTTTTAACATACCCGTGTTTCGGACCCTCAGACCATGCCAGAAGCACTCTGTGCCATGTACTCTAACTCATAATATTCGATTTTGATCAGCATTCAACAAAAAATTGGGTGCTAACTTTTTAGCATACCTGTGTTTCTATAGCGAATACACGGACCCCTACAGCGCATCCCTATAGTGTAGTTTAATGTAGGGGGCAAACAGATTATCGCTGGTGCTTGGAAAATACCACATTTCATAGATGGTGGTGATCCGCTGAATCATTTTTAAACATTTCACGCCACTCATGCACCCACAGCACACTTATGCTGTACCAGCACCGCTGCAACTAGTGCTTTTTAGCTAAAAAAGACCCTTATTTGCATCATTTTCATTATAGTACGACTGGTACATACCCACTCCTATGCAGCGATATTGAGTACCGTTCAACAAAAATCAGGTACAAACTTTTTAACATACCTGTGTTTCGGGCGCTCATGCCATACCAGAAGCACTCTGTGCCATGTACCATAGCCCATAATAATCGATCTTGATCAGTATTCAACAAAAAATTGGGTGCAAACTTTTTTAGCATAGCTGTGTTTCTGACTCCCATGTCGTACCAGAAAGACCTATTTTGGCACAGGCCTACACCTATGCAACGGTTTTGACCACTACTCAACAAAAATGGCTACAAACTTTTTAACATATCTGTGTTTCGGACTATCATGTCATAGCAGAAGCACCCTGTGCCATGTACTCTAGACCATAATATTCGTTTTTGATCACCATTCAACAAAAAATTGAGGCATGTTGAGACGTGTCCCGGCCTATTTTGGCACATGACAAATGTTTCTGACTCTCATGTCATACCAGAAGCACCCTGTGCCATGTACTCTAGACCATAATATTTCACAGCGGGTATTGGACCTACATAGCTTTGTTTTCTCAGCTATTAAAAAAAAGTGTGGAAAACTGAAAATCCCGCGGTCTGTGGTAATTTAGTGAGAACCATATAGACAAATCGGGTATCGTCACACACGAGACCACGACACCTCGGGCTATCACATTTACCACTAGTTTTCAAAAATCAGCTCCTTAACAATAAAGTAAGAATCGTAGCGTCCTGCATTGTGGTCTATAAATGTATAGTTTGAAAATTTACCGTTGCTAAAGAACAGTAAAAAGTCGTGCGTACAACTATCAGCCCCCAAAACTCTCACCACTATCACAAACACTATTGCCTACAGAGGCGCCCCGCGAGAATTTCTGTATGTGTGTGTATCAAGAGGCTCCATGCCTTGACCGATTGTTTGCTCGTGAATGCTGCCATCTCCAGGGGCATCATAGTTGTGTAAATGCGCTGGGGCACGTGTATCGATCCCCTAGGTTGTAATGCGTGATCATTTTAATTATTTTTCAATTCATAACCATACGTTCTCAGGCAGACAGGTTTATTTCACAGAAGTTGACTGTACAGTTGCATAATCTTTGTTTAAAATCATACATTTGCATAATTTTGTTTAAAATCGCACAGTTCTGCAATAATGTCGGGTGTTGGACACGCACTTATCAGTCTTTCATACGTGTCGCAGAAAGATTTTAGTCTGTTCTGCGAGAGTTTATTATGCACGTACTGTGCAGACATGTCAAGAAACATTTTGGTGTGTTCACCAGTCCATACGGGTGTTGGTGTGTAAGGCGATCGACCATCATCCTTCTGCTTCTTACTTACACGCCGGCGCGATACCGCGCGTTTCTTTGACGGTAATGCATCGGCTGAATTGGCAGCTGCTGCTTCTGCGTTGCTATTTGCAGATTCTGTAGCTTGACACAGACGTATATTCTTAAGCCGACTACTCTCAGTATTCCCGGGGTGCTCGGTTGGCGCGTCGTTTTCTTCACGATCTGCGACACACCCGTGTGAAAGAGGCTCCGTTCTCACTTCCGTTCTGTTCTCAAATCCATAATTGCGCTGCTGCAAAACTCGCGAATGACGATCCTCCGTAACTAAAGAAAAGATACGTGGTGTAGTTAACCGCTAAGTGGGGGAGATATAGGAAGAGCTACATGAGCCACTTGGCTCTGATTCAACGCGATATTTGTAAAGCTACTAGCACCGATTATCTGTGAAACCGATGCATGATTGTTTGTATAAGTACACTATAGAGCGGGCTAGACATATATACTTACAAGTATCCCCCGGGTGCTGATCTACAGAGAATGCTGAATTAACAGACATCTCGCTGTTCGGACGCCGCCGTATGGGGCTGTTTTCTCCCTCAAACTGCAACCTCACGGGCGATACTTTAGCAGCTGTAAATAAAATATAACATACATGAATGCGCACAACACATTCACAAAGCTAACTTGACACAGGTAAATAAAACTAGTTACCGCAGAAATTTTTATCTGCGTGTATAAGTACACTATAGAACTGCGTAGACATATATGCTTACAAGTATGAGACGTGTAGTGTAGTTCAGAGATTGGTGAATTAAACGGTGTGGAGGTGCTCGGGCGTTTTCGTATGGGTGTGTTTTCTTTTTCAAGCTGCAGCCTCCTGCTCGTTAGTTTAACATCTGTAAATAAAATATAACTATTACTCGCCACAGAAATGATATCTACGCGGGCCACACGCACAAAGCTAAATTCGCAAAGCTATCGTAACGCACGTAAATAAAATATATCCACTAGTTATTGGTGGCGTCACAGGGTACAGAGGGTACAAACACATATCACCCTGGTTTCATGGACCCGCTACCTTTTCTATTCCAGAGCCGTGTGCTTAGCGAATCACCCCATCTTTTAGGAGCGTTGGGAGGATTATAGTCCGGTTCTACGAACTCGACATCTGAATCCTGGGGATCCTCAACGATCTCAACATCGGAATCGCGATGCACGAGCGGCTCAGTCGCCACAGGGTTTCCAACCGTCCAGTCCGCTACAGCTGTATCTGTATGAGAAAATGTTTATATTATTAAAACATGTCTAGCTAACGACCCAGTCAGCTAAAATAAAATTAACTGTATGGATTTTAGCGGCAGGCTATATTAATTATTAATATTAATAGTAGACGTTATAAATTTACAGCTACCACGTTTACCCGTCTAGATACATAGGTTTAAAACATATGATATAGCTATAGGTTTCTTGCCTGTGACAGACTGGTGAGAGCTTGAGGCTCGGCGCCCGCTAGCAGAGTTGCCTTCCTCTAACAGGTTCTGCGTAATGAACCGATTCTCGTAGGAGTAGTCTGAATGGACTCCCTCTTCTTAAATAAGAATGAAATATATCGTTTATATATACAAAGCGCAGACTCAGACAGCCCGACACAATACGACGTACACTATATACGGTGTAAAATTTACCCGATTGTTCTGGTGAAAGCAAAGCAGAATATTGAACGCGAGAATATCTGGACTCCATCTTGAATAAAAAGGGTCCGCTATTAAATTAAAGCAAATAAAGATCAAGTATGAAAACACGACTAACCTATTCATGCAAATACTACACAAACTTAAATATAATTGAAACAAAAGACATAAAATAAGCACTTTAGCTCTAAAGATCAACTAAGAAAACACTGGTAACTATTCATGCAAACACTACACAAACTTAAATATAGCTGAAACAAAGACATAAAAATACGACTTTAGCTCTAAAGACCAACTATGAAAACAAGGGTAACCTATTCATGCAATTACTACACAGACTTAAATATAATTGAAACGAAATCCGTAAAAATACTCACTATAGTCCTGTTCAGATCGGCGTTGTGGTCTGTGAGGTTTGGAGCCTTACAGGTGAGCTGTGTATCGCTTGGGAGCTGGTTGTATTTATTGGGGGCTAGCAGAGAGAACACGCCCTCTGTCAATGAGGGGTAGAAAAAAATCTATTAATGTTTTACAGGGCCATCATGCCGGTTAAGCACCTTGAAACAATATTTCACACCCTAAGCGTCACTATCATTACCCTCTAGCTGTAAATTTATAACGTCTACTATTAATATTAATAATTAATATAGCCTGCCGCTAAAATCCATACAGTTAATTTTATTTTAGCTGACTGGGTCGTTAGCTAGACATGTTTTAATAATATAAACATTTTCTCATACAGATACAGCTGTAGCGGACTGGACGGTTGGAAACCCTGTGGCGACTGAGCCGCTCGTGCATCGCGATTCCGATGTTGAGATCGTTGAGGATCCCCAGGATTCAGATGTCGAGTTCGTAGAACCGGACTATAATCCTCCCAACGCTCCTAAAAGATGGGGTGATTCGCTAAGCACACGGCTCTGGAATAGAAAAGGTAGCGGGTCCATGAAACCAGGGTGATATGTGTTTGTACCCTCTGTACCCTGTGACGCCACCAATAACTAGTGGATATATTTTATTTACGTGCGTTACGATAGCTTTGCGAATTTAGCTTTGTGCGTGTGGCCCGCGTAGATATCATTTCTGTGGCGAGTAATAGTTATATTTTATTTACAGATGTTAAACTAACGAGCAGGAGGCTGCAGCTTGAAAAAGAAAACACACCCATACGAAAACGCCCGAGCACCTCCACACCGTTTAATTCACCAATCTCTGAACTACACTACACGTCTCATACTTGTAAGCATATATGTCTACGCAGTTCTATAGTGTACTTATACACGCAGATAAAAATTTCTGCGGTAACTAGTTTTATTTACCTGTGTCAAGTTAGCTTTGTGAATGTGTTGTGCGCATTCATGTATGTTATATTTTATTTACAGCTGCTAAAGTATCGCCCGTGAGGTTGCAGTTTGAGGGAGAAAACAGCCCCATACGGCGGCGTCCGAACAGCGAGATGTCTGTTAATTCAGCATTCTCTGTAGATCAGCACCCGGGGGATACTTGTAAGTATATATGTCTAGCCCGCTCTATAGTGTACTTATACAAACAATCATGCATCGGTTTCACAGATAATCGGTGCTAGTAGCTTTACAAATATCGCGTTGAATCAGAGCCAAGTGGCTCATGTAGCTCTTCCTATATCTCCCCCACTTAGCGGTTAACTACACCACGTATCTTTTCTTTAGTTACGGAGGATCGTCATTCGCGAGTTTTGCAGCAGCGCAATTATGGATTTGAGAACAGAACGGAAGTGAGAACGGAGCCTCTTTCACACGGGTGTGTCGCAGATCGTGAAGAAAACGACGCGCCAACCGAGCACCCCGGGAATACTGAGAGTAGTCGGCTTAAGAATATACGTCTGTGTCAAGCTACAGAATCTGCAAATAGCAACGCAGAAGCAGCAGCTGCCAATTCAGCCGATGCATTACCGTCAAAGAAACGCGCGGTATCGCGCCGGCGTGTAAGTAAGAAGCAGAAGGATGATGGTCGATCGCCTTACACACCAACACCCGTATGGACTGGTGAACACACCAAAATGTTTCTTGACATGTCTGCACAGTACGTGCATAATAAACTCTCGCAGAACAGACTAAAATCTTTCTGCGACACGTATGAAAGACTGATAAGTGCGTGTCCAACACCCGACATTATTGCAGAACTGTGCGATTTTAAACAAAATTATGCAAATGTATGATTTTAAACAAAGATTATGCAACTGTACAGTCAACTTCTGTGAAATAAACCTGTCTGCCTGAGAACGTATGGTTATGAATTGAAAAATAATTAAAATGATCACGCATTACAACCTAGGGGATCGATACACGTGCCCCAGCGCATTTACACAACTATGATGCCCCTGGAGATGGCAGCATTCACGAGCAAACAATCGGTCAAGGCATGGAGCCTCTTGATACACACACATACAGAAATTCTCGCGGGGCGCCTCTGTAGGCAATAGTGTTTGTGATAGTGGTGAGAGTTTTGGGGCTGATAGTTGTACGCACGACTTTTTACTGTTCTTTAGCAACGGTAAATTTTCAAACTATACATTTATAGACCACAATGCAGGACGCTACGATTCTTACTTTATTGTTAAGGAGCTGATTTTTGAAAACTAGTGGTAAATGTGATAGCCCGAGGTGTCGTGGTCTCGTGTGTGACGATACCCGATTTGTCTATATGGTTCTCACTAAATTACCACAGACCGCGGGATTTTCAGTTTTCCACACTTTTTTTTAATAGCTGAGAAAACAAAGCTATGTAGGTCCAATACCCGCTGTGAAATATTATGGTCTAGAGTACATGGCACAGGGTGCTTCTGGTATGACATGAGAGTCAGAAACATTTGTCATGTGCCAAAATAGGCCGGGACACGTCTCAACATGCCTCAATTTTTTGTTGAATGGTGATCAAAAACGAATATTATGGTCTAGAGTACATGGCACAGGGTGCTTCTGCTATGACATGATAGTCCGAAACACAGATATGTTAAAAAGTTTGTAGCCATTTTTGTTGAGTAGTGGTCAAAACCGTTGCATAGGTGTAGGCCTGTGCCAAAATAGGTCTTTCTGGTACGACATGGGAGTCAGAAACACAGCTATGCTAAAAAAGTTTGCACCCAATTTTTTGTTGAATACTGATCAAGATCGTTATTATGGGCTATGGTACATGGCACAGAGTGCTTCTGGTATGGCATGAGCGCCCGAAACACAGGTATGTTAAAAAGTTTGTACCTGATTTTTGTTGAACGGTACTCAATATCGCTGCATAGGAGTGGGTATGTACCAGTCGTACTATAATGAAAATGATGCAAATAAGGGTCTTTTTTAGCTAAAAAGCGCTAGTTGCAGCGGTGCTGGTACAGCATAAGTGTGCTGTGGGTGCATGAGTGGCGTGAAATGTTTAAAAATGATTCAGCGGATCACCACCATCTATGAAATGTGGTATTTTCCAAGCACCAGCGATAATCTGTTTGCCCCCTACATTAAACTACACTATAGGGATGCGCTGTAGGGGTCCGTGTATTCGCTATAGAAACACATGTATGCTAAAAGTTAGCACCCAATTTTTTGTTGAATGCTGATCAAAATCGAATATTATGAGTTAGAGTACATGGCACAGAGTGCTTCTGGCATGGTCTGAGGGTCCGAAACACGGGTATGTTAAAAAATTTGTACCCGATTTTTTGTTGAATGCTGGTCAAAATTGTTGCATAGTTGTGGTTCTGTGCCAAAATAGTCCGGGACACGTCTCAACATGCCTGTCTTTTATATCTGATGGGGCTTAGCGTCTTTAAAAATAGGCCTGCGCTGCAAGAACGCTACGCATCCCAGGCTATACAGTTGGTCATGTGTGTAGCTCATAGCGGGAACGTTAACATTCAACATGCCTTGAGAGGATTTGTGAAGCAACTCGCTCAATATTTTCTAGATGACTGTGCGCGTGTTAATGGCCAGCACATAGTTTTTAAATTTCAGCATTGTTTTTTCCAAGGCTGTCCCGTGACCAAGACTTGTCCAGGCATGCCCAGACATGCCCGGACTTGTCCAGGCATGTCTCACAAGGACCCTATATGTCAGTTCACAATATGTCTATCAGTATTAAAACATAAAAACTCATCTGTACACGATCCTTAAGCAAAATAAAAAAAAAAAAATATATAATGCAAAATAATTCTGTGAAGGAGCTAAAATGTTGAAAATATGGTGTCTCACATGGACCCAATATGTCCGTTCACAATATGTCTATCAGTATTAAAACATAAAAACTCCTCTGTACACGATCCTTAAGCAAAATAAAAAATAATGTAAAATAAATCTGTGAAGGAGCAAAATGTTGAAATATACGCTTAACTAATATTTGAAAAATATGGTGTGTCACATGGACCCTATATGTCAGTTCACGATATGTCTATCAGTATTAAAACATAAAAACTCCTCTGTACACGATCCTTAAGCAAAATAAAAAAAATAATGTAAAATAAATCTGTGAAGGAGCAAAAATGTTGAAAATATGGTGTCTCACATGGACCCTATATGTCAGTTCACGATATGTCTATCAGTATTAAAACATAAAAACTCCTCTGTACATTATTGTGAAGGGGTTAAAAGAGGCTTCATGGTTGATATGATAAGCTGATCAGAATAGCTAGCATCATGAGAGCTGCTATGGTTGACAGTGGTAGCGAACGCATAACTAATATTTGATTGGCCAACTATACACAACTGCTTTTTTAATATAGCTCCTCATATGGATGTGCTAATTGACTTCATATGCACGCACTGTATGTATTGTGAGCCCTGCACTTGCATGCTAACATCATTATATTAGCATCTGTGATTAATTGACTTCATATGCACGCACAGTATGTATTGTGAGCCCTGCACTTGCATGCTAACATCATTATATTAGCATCTTGATTAGCTAGCATCATGAGAGCTGCTATGGTTGACAGTGGTAGCGAACGCATAACTAATATTTGATTGGCCAACTATACACAACTGCTTTTTTAATATAGCTCCTCATATGGATGTGCTAATTGACTTCATTATTTTTCTGCATGCTGTATATCCCACTCTTTTGGATTTTTATTCATGATAATGTATTTTAGACCTTAATAAAATTTGTATTTTATACTGCAAAAGCTTCCTTTTTCAATTTATTTCAATCTCGCCATGACTTTCCCCTTTACACACATTTACAGGTAAATAGAGACAAATGAATTCATGAATGCATGCGACCTTCTCTCATTGTACTTACAGATCATGACACAATACAGGGCTATTTAGTATATGTGGTTTCTAACATGTCACAATAGCATCGACCTTCACTCATTCTATGGGCACTGCTATCAGAATACACATAAATGTGTTGGTTTTAAAAGATCCCACTGACTATACACAATGCAATACTATTTACTGTTTGCCTGAATTACCGTAGCATCGACCTTCACTCATTCTGACAATTCATGTCAACACTGACAGTAGATAAAAAATATTTAGACTTCTAACACAACACAAACCTTGTACACACACCTTGATACATTAAACTACACTATAGGGATGAACTGTCGGGACAGTTTTCTTGAAGTGATCTATCTGTGAAAAACACTGTTAGAAATGAGGACTATACACAAGGGGTGCCAAGCAGCATTCAGGTATGATCTCACATCTATGGCGCTGCTTTTTGATATAGCTCCTCATATGGATGTGCTAATTGACTTCATATGCACGCACAGTATGTATTGTGAGCTCTGCACTCGCATGCTAACATCATTATATTAGCAACTGTGATGGAGAAGTTACTTTATTGATATACCTGATTCATTGAGATACTTATAATCCTATACATAGTGCATATATGTCTGCCTATTGGGGGATATTGTGAGTTACATAGATTGCATATATACGGACAAATATATGGAGTTTATTATTGTATAGCCCGGATTAGTCTATTATCGCTATAACATATAAGATATGTCGATGTGCACTATTATATATTGATTTGAATGTAATTCACACCTGTCTGCATTTGGCTATTTTTTCTGCATGCTGTATATCCCACTCTTTTGGATTTTTATCCATGATAATGTATTTTAGACCTTAATAAAAATTGTTGACTTTTCCCACACAAAAGACGGATCACAGAACTTGTCCTGTGTGAAACACACACATAGATAAATTACCTCTATGGTGCAGTAAAGATGTATATCTTTGTACCATGTTAGCCAGTAGATAGAAAAATATTTAGACTTCTAACAACAGTATAAAATCAAGATTCACTCTTTATTTCACTAAAAATCCTTATATACTAGTTATATACAGAAGTCTGTATTTAACTAGAACTCCTTATACAATTACTGGGTCCTTAAAAGTTTCTCTCCTCTGCTAGAAAATAGCTTTACATTTACTGATGGATTCTAATACAGACATTTACTGGGTGCTTCTAATACAAACCCTTTACAGTTCATGTCAGGGCATTCTCTGCTAGAAAATAGCTTTACATCTACGGATGGAGTTAAAACTACCCTTTAATACACTAAAAACTCCACAGACTAATCAAAGGCACTGAATAAAAATCCAGCAGACCAGATTTCACAGCCTGAGCAAAGTTCAGCCACAGATTTCCCAGCCTGAGCAAAGTTCAGCCAGAGGGCGTGACGACCTGGATCAATCTGACAGGGAGACGGATAAAATGATAGGGGGCGTGTCGACCTGTCAGATTGAGTTTGACGAATACTACAGTTCCTATACTACTCTCGCATCAAAACATCCGTGTGTCATCCGTATGGCATCCATATGGCATCCGTGCGGCGAGATGTTCTCTCCGGCTTGCAAAACCGACATATAATGGATCCCAATGACAGATTTTACATCACAAAAGAAAGAATAGATATATACTGTAACAAAAAGCCACTTCCAGGCTAACTCCAGCCAAACTCCTCAAAAGAACCGCCTGGTTCTCAGTGTGGGACCGTCACAGGCTCCGCACACACATGTGTCCTGTCCGGGTGCTATTCAGGACCCCAGTCCAAAACCCCGGCCACCAAGTTCCAAGTCTCACCACATGCTTCCAGGAATCCGATCCAACACCGACAGACCTTCCAGGAACCTTCCAGGCAGCCCTGTGCAGGACACACTCTCCATTTGTCTCAGCCAGACTCCCTTGAGACACTTCCCAGTCTCAGACAGAATCCCTTGAGACAGACTACAGAGACACTTCTCAGTCTCCACCACAATCTCATCTCCATGTGCCCAGCACTGCCTTTCATACCTGTAGCCACTCCCCAAGCCAAGGCATGAAGCACATGGTCTGGTCACCTGTTCATGACCTCACCACAGGTCCTTCACCACATACAATCACCAGTATGTACCATTCATTCTCCCACCACCAGTGGGCGGTGTATGTGTGGTTAGCATGTCCCACCCAGCTCACAAGCTAACCCTGTAGGTTCACCCTTAACAAGAATCAGAACTCTTATGGGACTATAAGTCCCAGAACAACATTGCTGACCTACAGCACAGAATAGCTCTGCGACACATACTTTCCGTTTAGCCCCATACCAGGGACTGGTTTCCCATCTCTCTCATGCCTCCAGGCATAATTTGAGCAACTTATATAGCGCCCCCTAGGTGCCACATTAGTCATTATACCACATACCTTCCCCCTCTGTTCAAACTTGTTAGGTTGAACACCTGTTTCAACCCGAGGACCCCGAGACAGGTCACCCATGTCATCTTGCCCTACCAGTCGAGGGGACCGTCTCAGTCGATTTTGGGCATCCTGCAACATTACCTCTTGGTCAGGCCTCCCCCGCCCCCAGCGGTCAGAATGTCGGCCTTGTTTTTCCCTCGGTGTCACCAGACCTCTCAAGTACCGTCTCCTACGGTTATTGCGGTCCTGAGTCCATCGTCCAGTCAAGCTCACTAGTTGATCTGAGTCGGACTCTCTATCCCTTTGTTTGTCACTGGGTCTCATACTTAGGTCACTCAGCCCTGAGCTAACCAAATCGTCATCTCTACCCCTCAGGGTTTCAACTCGTCTACTGCCAGTCCCCAGAGAAGCCTCTTGTCTGTCTATATCTTGGGCTGGAAGCAGTCGCCATCTTCGTTTTAACTCATGCAGCTGTTCCTTTATCTGCTTTCTTCCCGAGATCAGCTGCTCTACCTCTCGTAGATACGTCATTCTATACTCCAGGAGCGTTCGGATGTTCTTCAGGCTCTCCACTGAGCCCACACCAATGAATGGAACCATGTCTTCTCCAGCCACCTTGATCTCGCCATCAGCTGGAATCCTGACTCTCCTTACACCGGATCTATCCACCATCTCCTGCATCACTTTTCCAAGTCTTCCAACGACTCTCCCCACCAGATTTCTGGGTACCGGAATTACCTCTTCTGCCAAACCCAGCCGATTTTGATCTTCCTTGGCCTGCTCCAGACGTCGAGCGGCTTTCATGTTACTTAACATAATCATCTGTTTTGCGTGGAGACACTGCAGATGCATATCCTTCAGGACAGCCACTAGCTTCCCTGTGTCTTCCCCCTCTGCCAGGATCACCAACTGGTTCGTCTCGGGTGCCCAGTTCACACTATCTGCTTTTACTGCCTTTTTAAAGGCCTCATGCACCCCCTCACTGGCACAGGCTTCTTGCATGTCTACAGGTACCTTTATCACACACTTAAAGAGCGAAGTCTCCTTCTCTTCCTGGTTTACCTCGGACCCTTCCTCCAAGACTTCTGCCACGACCAGATGAGTGTCTTGTTCAGCTCTTCGTTCAAGATCCTCCTGATATAAACCTTCTTCAAGGCTCCTTGCCAAGAGAGGTACTGGCACTTCTGCCTGGTCATCACTCGGGCATGGCCGCTGTGCGTCTTCAACCCGCAACTTCTCCTTCTGCAGAAGACCTCTTACTGCTTCTCTGAGCACTTCCACATCTTCTATTACGGTCTTATTCATACTTTGCCACTTTGCCAAGTGATCTCTGAGCTCAGAGACTTCATTCTCCAGCTCGTCCACTCTTTGCTCAGCAGTTTGTCTCAAGGCCTTTTCTTGTTCGACCCGCTCTTTAATAATCTTCAGTTCAGCCTGTAACTCAGCAGATTTTTCCTTCTCACCAGACAATTTTTTAGCAATGTTCTGCTTTATGGCCGCAACCTCGGTCTCCAGGTGGCGCACCTGCTCCAACTGTACAGCGTTGGCGCCTTCCGTATCTGACCTCGTCAATCTTTCTTGAGGCTCCACCCTCTCCTGGTCTTCAGGGTCTGGAAGCGTACTCACTTCTTGCACAATCACCTCAGTTATAGGTTTTTCTGTATTACCATCCTCAGTACATACACTGTGTTCCGGCGCCTTGCGCCCTTTATGTCTCCAACGACGGGAGGATTTTTTCTCCTGGTGGGGCCCTTCCTTACTGTACTCCCTTTCTCTATTAGAGTCACAGTCACCCTCAGAGTCAGAGTCACATCCCACCTGGCAGCCATCACGAGATTTCAGGTCCGTCAGTTGGGTAGCCGCACCCTTTCCACTGGTGTCACCGTCTGCTACGTCACCAAGTTGGTCAGACCCGTCCACTTTGGGAGGAGTTACTGTGCTAATACACCTCGCCCCAACCGTACAGATCCCTCCATTCAGCGGCTGTATAGGAACTCCCCTGTCCCACCAGTCAGATAACAGTTTAGAGTCCCGGCCTACAACTACTGGACACACTAAATTTGGGACTATAGCGACCTCCTGTTCCCTCATGTCCCAGCCTGCCCCCAAATTTACCCCGGCCACGGGATACTCCTTAGTGTTTCCATGAATGCAGGTGACCCCGACCTTTCTTCCGGGTATTTGAGACCCCTTGGGTGCAACTCTGACTAAAGTCATCGGACTCCCCGGGTCGATCAGACCAACCATATCCTCATTATTTACCGGCAGGTCACACCCCCGTAGCCTGGCGCCTGGTGGATAGTTCATATGACAAACTGGACATACATAACAATTTTGCCCCGGGCAACAGTTCGCCTGCACCTCCCCTTTACTGTTGGGACACTCCACCCCCTTTTTGCCAACCATCCCTGCTGGTGGGTTACCGCCCCTTTTTGGCCACCACCCCACTCTGGGATACACCCTGTGGACTCCCCCACAGTTTTCTTAGGCACAACCCCCTCAGTACAGTTTTATTTCTCTTGGGCTGTTACTGGCCCTTTAAGAGTCTGTGTGACTTGGTTCACACTGTCCTATTACCACATCAGCTCCTGCTGGTACTGCCGCCGCTTCCGTTGCAGCCACAAACCCCCAACACCTCCAGATGTTACTCATAAGCTGCTGTGGTTGTTACTGCAGCTCCTGCAGAACCTCTTGCTGCAAGTCACTGTAGCTCCTGCTACCACAAGACTCTGCTTGCTTCCGCTGCACCGACTTGCCGCTTGTCACCTTCGTGACCCCACGAGTCACAGCCAGCCACTTGTCACCTTCGCAACCCCACCGGGTTACAGCCAGACGTCTTCACCTGGTCATTTGTTATGCAGAGAAAAAACATCCACAAAAAAACAGCCTGACCTCACTGCGTATGCCCGTATTCGAGCACCAATTGTAACAAAAAGCCACTTCCAGGCTAACTCCAGCCAAACTCCTCAATAGAACCGCCTGGTTCTCAGTGTGGGACCGTCACAGGCTCCGCACACACATGTGTCCTGTCCGGGTGCTATTCAGGACCCCAGTCCAAAACCCCGGCCACCAAGTTCCAAGTCTCACCACGTGCTTCCAGGAATCCGATCCAACACCGACAGACCTTCCAGGAACCTTCCAGGCAGCCCTGTGCAGGACACACTCTCCACTTGTCTCAGCCAGACTCCCTTGAGACACTTCCCAGTCTCAGACAGAATCCCTTGAGACAGACTACAGAGACACTTCTCAGTCTCCACCACAATCTCATCTCCATGTGCCCAGTACTGCCTTTCATACCTGTAGCCACTCCCCAAGCCAAGGCATGAAGCACATGGTCTGGTCACCTGTTCATGACCTCACCACAGGTCCTTCACCACATACAATCACCAGTATGTACCATTCATTCTCCCACCACCAGTGGGCGGTGTATGTGTGGTTAGCATGTCCCACCCAGCTCACAAGCTAACCCTGTAGGTTTATCCTTAACAAGAATCAGAACTCTTATGGGACTATAAGTCCCAGAACAACATTGCTGACCTACAGCACAGAATAGCTCTGCGACACATACTTTCCGTTTAGCCCCATACCAGGGACTGGTTTCCCATCTCTCTCATGCCTCCAGGCATAATTTGAGCAACTTATACAGCGCCCCCTAGGTGCCACATTAGTCATTATACCACAATACACATAGAACTCATATATATATTGTAAGGTTTTACTCACTCGGCTGCTTCGGAGGCAAATCAAGAGACACTTTCTTATGCAAAAAGTCCTTAGGTTTATTACATCATAAACCATAGTACCGTACAATTCACATCTTCAATGTTTCAGCTCCTGCCTGGAGCCTCACTCCTCAGACACAGAGACCTCTCTGTAACGTCCTGCCGGGACACATGGAAGTCTGTCCACACTGGTAGACTCCCACACACTCTCTCCAGGTGCCAAACACACTTCTGTTACATAGGTGTAACCCCACCCACAGATGAGGTCAGGATCACATGGTTAGGTCACCTGGTCATGACCTCATCACAGGTCCTTTACCACAACACACCATTACATACAGGTTTTATCCCGGGTATTCAGACACATACCCCTTGGGTGGGTTTGTAGGTGACTGGACCCGCCCAGCTCTCCAAGTCACCTGGAAGCCTCCCAATATATAGCACAACTCTCAGCAATAGATCTGCTGAGCAAAAACATATCCAGGCTTCCATCACAGGGCCACCCACCTCTGCGATACATACCGTCCATCCATCACATGCCTCCATGCATATCCCGAGGGCCATACACAGTGCCCCCTAGCTGCATCAGGGGTCATTACATCACATACCTCCCCCCTCTTTTCAAACTTGTGGGGTTGAACACTTGTTACCTGACCAGAGATCCTTCTCGGTCGTCTCTGCCAGTCACCCCCTCTCTCTAAGTCGGACCCTGCTACTAAACTCTTTGGTAGGCGTCTGTCCTCCGACTCTGTCACATCTGTTGCTGACGCCCCCTATCAGACCACCCGCATCCCCAGTGGTCAGTACGGCGTCGCAATTCTCTTGCACCCCTACGTCCTGTCTGGTCTGCGTCCTTTTCATTTTTTCCACTATATGTTCTCCTACTTAGGTCACTCATCACTGAGCTAACTGAGGCATCACTACTTCTACCTCTTCTCCTCTCAATACCACGGGTTGAAAGTGGAGGCCATATTTCTATTTCCTGCAGGTTTCTGTTGACCTGGTCCCTCTCAAGTCGTAGAAGCTCTACTTCTCTTAGGTACGACACACGATACTCCAGGAGCATCCGGATATTCCCAAGGCTCTC
Organism: Oophaga sylvatica; assembly: GCA_033576555.1. Taxonomy (NCBI): domain Eukaryota; kingdom Metazoa; phylum Chordata; class Amphibia; order Anura; family Dendrobatidae; genus Oophaga; species Oophaga sylvatica. The sequence goes on from JARQOD010000006.1 coordinate 267,929,059, forward strand.
CCTGGACCCGATGATGAGGAACGGAACCATCCCATCTTTAGCCACTACCTGGATTTCGTCATCAGCCGGAATGCTGACTCTCGTCACACCGGACTTGTTCACCTGCATCACTTTCCCGAGTCCTCCGATGACTTTCTTCACCAGACCTCTGGGCACTTGAACGATGTCTTCCATCAAGCCAAGCTGATTTTGAGCCTTTCTTGCTTGCTCCAGACGTCGAGCGGCTTCTTTATTTCTCAACAGGATCACCTGTTTCATGCGGAGATAATGTAGGTGCATGTCCCTCAGGATAGCCACCCACTTCATCGTGACTTCCCTAGTCGACAGTATGACCAACTGTTTCATCTCTGGCACCCAGTTCACACTGCATGCTTCTACTGCCTTTCTAAAGGACTCATGCACCTCCTCAATGGCACACACTTCTCGCCTGTCTTCGGGTATCTCTATTACACACTTGAAAACGGACCCGTCACCTTCTTGGACAGACTGTTGTACCTCCTCGTCCTGAGCGTTAGTATGGTTTTCCAAGACCTCAATCTCCTTTGTGTGGCCATCTGCATGGCACTTCCCCTGCTGGATTTCTTCTCCCGTAGATTTCTGGAGCTGGACACCAGTCTCCTCCTGTATCTTGAGCATACGGAGAACTTTATCTCGCTCCTCTGCCAAACAGCGACACTCATCCTCCCTCCGGAGAAGCTCCTGCTGGTGCTTCACTTGGGCCTCCCTGAGCGTAGAGACTTCCTTCTCCAGCTCCTCCATTCTGTGCTCAATTATTCGTCTCAGGACCCTTTCTTGCTCAACTGCCTCTTTCACTGTTTCTTTAAACAGCTCTATCTCTTGGTCCTGCTCTCTTTTAGCCAGCACCTGTCGCACCATTACTTCTTCAATTAAATTTTTGGCTGAGCACTCTTGCCCACGCACACTCTGCATCTCCAGAGTTCCACCTGTTCCTGCATCCGCAGTTTCCACTGTCTCATGACTCCCGGTAACTTCAGAGAGCTCCAGCTCTGCCTCCTTATCAAGGACAGTCACCTGACCGGTACCTGACCCTGACTCTTCCTCATCATTTCTCTTCTTAGAAGATGTAGCCTGTCCCGCCTTTCCGCGGCCCCTGCGGCGAGAGGAAGATCGGCCATTTTTACTCGGCTCCACCTTACTGCACTCGCTTTCCCTTGCGGTCGAGTCACAGTCTGCACAGGAGTCACTCTCGGGGCCCCTCCCGTTACCCTCTAACCGGGTGTCCGTTCTAGAGGTCTTATCTACCACATCGTCATTGGTTCTACTGTCATACATTTCAGAGGACATCATGTCAGTAAGTCGGGCAGACACATCCTTTCCTCCTGTGTCACCGTCTGACTCGTCAGTTTTAGGAGGTGTCACTGTCCCAATGTCTACTAAAGCATGACAACATAGAATACACGAAATACTGAATAGCAACATGGCTTTGGAATATAAGGAAAAATTTGAGACGCTTAGTATAAACATTTGGCCAAACATTTTAAAGCTCAACAACCATCGTCAAGGTGGTCTCAATTCTGTTGAGTCCCTAACCTAATGTGAACATACCTCTATTAGCTGATATCTGAATTTCTGGGCGAATATGCACCTCTGTCAGTAATGCCTGCATATATGGTAAAGTAGGGAGCCGTGTAATTAAAATCACCACCTGGTGAGCGGAGTGCTCGGTCAGCAAGCTAACATTCAAAAGACAAAAAACCTGACTGGCACTTCCAGACTAATGTGAACTAGGTGCAACCAAAGGGAGCTACCCTCATGTAAAACATCCAAAAAAGGCTGCACTCTAGCATACTAAAGCATGACAACATAGAATACACGAAATACTGAATAGCAACATGGCTTTGGAATATAAGGAAAAATTTGAGACGCTTAGTATAAACATTTGGCCAAACATTTTAAAGCTCAACAACCATCGTCAAGGTGGTCTCAATTCTGTTGAGTCCCTAACCTAATGTGAACATACCTCTATTAGGCTGATATCTGAATTTCTGGGCGAATATGCACCTCTGTCAGTAATGCCTGCATATATGGGTAAAGTAGGGAGCCGGTGTAATTAAAATCACCACCTGGTGGGAGCGGAGTGCTCGGTCAGCAAGCTAACATTCAAAAGACAAAAAACCTGACTGGCACTTCCAGACTAATGTGAACTAGGTGCAAACCAAAGGGAGCTACCCTCATGTAAAACATCCAAAAAAGGCTGCACTCTAGCATACTAAAGCATGACAACATAGAATACACAAAATACTGAATAGCAACATGGCTTTGGAATATAAGGAAAAATTTGAGACGCTTAGTATAAACATTTGGCCAAACATTTTAAAGCTCAACAACCATCGTCAAGGTGGTCTCAATTCTGTTGAGTCCCTAACCTAATGTGAACATACCTCTATTAGGCTGATATCTGAATTTCTGGGCGAATATGCACCTCTGTCAGTAATGCCTGCATATATGGGTAAAGTAGGGAGCCGGTGTAATTAAAATCACCACCTGGTGGGAGCGGAGTGCTCGGTCAGCAAGCTAACATTCAAAAGACAAAAAACCTGACTGGCACTTCCAGACTAATGTGAACTAGGTGCAAACCAAAGGGAGCTACCCTCATGTAAAACATCCAAAAAAAGGCTGCACTCTAGCATACTAAAGCATGACAACATAGAATACACGAAATACTGAATAGCAACATGGCTTTGGAATATAAGGAAAAATTTGAGACGCTTAGTATAAACATTTGGCCAAACATTTTAAAGCTCAACAACCATCGTCAAGGTGGTCTCAATTCTGTTGAGTCCCTAACCTAATGTGAACATACCTCTATTAGGCTGATATCTGAATTTCTGGGCGAATATGCACCTCTGTCAGTAATGCCTGCATATATGGGTAAAGTAGGGAGCCGGTGTAATTAAAATCACCACCTGGTGGGAGCGGAGTGCTCGGTCAGCAAGCTAACATTCAAAAGACAAAAAACCTGACTGGCACTTCCAGACTAATGTGAACTAGGTGCAAACCAAAGGGAGCTACCCTCATGTAAAACATCCAAAAAAAGGCTGCACTCTAGCATACTAAAGCATGACAACATAGAATACACGAAATACTGAATAGCAACATGGCTTTGGAATATAAGGAAAAATTTGAGACGCTTAGTATAAACATTTGGCCAAACATTTTAAAGCTCAACAACCATCGTCAAGGTGGTCTCAATTCTGTTGAGTCCCTAACCTAATGTGAACATACCTCTATTAGGCTGATATCTGAATTTCTGGGCGAATATGCACCTCTGTCAGTAATGCCTGCATATATGGGTAAAGTAGGGAGCCGGTGTAATTAAAATCACCACCTGGTGGGAGCGGAGTGCTCGGTCAGCAAGCTAACATTCAAAAGACAAAAAACCTGACTGGCACTTCCAGACTAATGTGAACTAGGTGCAAACCAAAGGGAGCTACCCTCATGTAAAACATCCAAAAAAAGGCTGCACTCTAGCATACTAAAGCATGACAACATAGAATACACGAAATACTGAATAGCAACATGGCTTTGGAATATAAGGAAAAATTTGAGACGCTTAATATAAACATTTGGCCAAACATTTTAAAGCTCAACAACCATCGTCAAGGTGGTCTCAATTCTGTTGGCCAAATGTTTATACTAAGAGTCTCAAATTTTCTTATATTCCAAAGCCATGTTGCTATTCAGTATTTCGTGTATTCTATGTTGTCATGCTTAGTAAGCTAGAGTGCAGCCTTTTTTGGATGTTTACATGAGGGTAGCTCCCTTTGGTTTGCACCTAGTTCACATTAGTCTGGAATGCCAGTCAGGTTTTTTGTCTTTTGAATGTTAGCTTGCTGACCGAGCACTCCGCTCCCACCAGTGGTGAATTTTAAATACACGGCTCCCTACTTTACCCATATATGCAGCATTACTGACAGAGGTGCATATTCGCCCAGAAATTCAGATATCAGCCTAATAAGGTATGTTCACATTAGGTTAGGGACTCAACAGAATTGAGACCACCTTGACGATGGTTGTTGAGCTTTAAAATGTTTGGCCAAATGTTTATATTAAGCGTCTCAAATTTTTCCTTATATTCCAAAGCCATGTTGCTATTCAGTATTTCGTGTATTCTATGTTGTCATGCTTTAGTATGCTAGAGTGCAGCCTTTTTTTGGATGTTTTACATGAGGGTAGCTCCCTTTGGTTTGCACCTAGTTCACATTAGTCTGGAAGTGCCAGTCAGGTTTTTTGTCTTTTGAATGTTAGCTTGCTGACCGAGCACTCCGCTCCCACCAGGTGGTGATTTTAATTACACCGGCTCCCTACTTTACCCATATATGCAGGCATTACTGACAGAGGTGCATATTCGCCCAGAAATTCAGATATCAGCCTAATAGAGGTATGTTCACATTAGGTTAGGGACTCAACAGAATTGAGACCACCTTGACGATGGTTGTTGAGCTTTAAAATGTTTGGCCAAATGTTTATACTAAGCGTCTCAAATTTTTCCTTATATTCCAAAGCCATGTTGCTATTCAGTATTTCGTGTATTCTATGTTGTCATGCTTTAGTATGCTAGAGTGCAGCCTTTTTTTGGATGTTTTACATGAGGGTAGCTCCCTTTGGTTTGCACCTAGTTCACATTAGTCTGGAAGTGCCAGTCAGGTTTTTTGTCTTTTGAATGTTAGCTTGCTGACCGAGCACTCCGCTCCCACCAGGTGGTGATTTTAATTACACCGGCTCCCTACTTTACCCATATATGCAGGCATTACTGACAGAGGTGCATATTCGCCCAGAAATTCAGATATCAGCCTAATAGAGGTATGTTCACATTAGGTTAGGGACTCAACAGAATTGAGACCACCTTGACGATGGTTGTTGAGCTTTAAAATGTTTGACCAAATGTTTATACTAAGCGTCTCAAATTTTTCCTTATATTCCAAAGCCATGTTGCTATTCAGTATTTCGTGTATTCTATGTTGTCATGCTTTAGTATGCTAGAGTGCAGCCTTTTTTTGGATGTTTTACATGAGGGTAGCTCCCTTTGGTTTGCACCTAGTTCACATTAGTCTGGAAGTGCCAGTCAGGTTTTTTGTCTTTTGAATGTTAGCTTGCTGACCGAGCACTCCGCTCCCACCAGGTGGTGATTTTAATTACACCGGCTCCCTACTTTACCCATATATGCAGGCATTACTGACAGAGGTGCATATTCGCCCAGAAATTCAGATATCAGCCTAATAGAGGTATGTTCACATTAGGTTAGGGACTCAACAGAATTGAGACCACCTTGACGATGGTTGTTGAGCTTTAAAATGTTTGGCCAAATGTTTATACTAAGCGTCTCAAATTTTTCCTTATATTCCAAAGCCATGTTGCTATTCAGTATTTCGTGTATTCTATGTTGTCATGCTTTAGTATGCTAGAGTGCAGCCTTTTTTTGGATTTTTTTTTGGATGTTTTACATGAGGGTAGCTCCCTTTGGTTTGCACCTAGTTCACATTAGTCTGGAAGTGCCAGTCAGGTTTTTTGTCTTCTGTCCCAATGTCTGTCACCCCAACAGTAGAGAGGCCTACCTCCTGCTGTAGAGGAACTCCCCTGTCCCACAAGCCAGAGAACAGTTTAGAGTCCCGCCCTATGACCACTGGACACGACAAATTAGGGATTATAGCGACATCCTGTCCTGCAATGTCCCAGCCTGTCTCAAAGACCACCCTGGCCACTGGATAATCCCTAGTGTCCCCATGGATACAGGTGACCCCGACCTTTCTTCCAGGTATTTGAAACCCGTCAGGTGCAACCCTCACTAGAGTCACCGGACTCCCCGAGTCAACCAGACCCACCACCTCTTCATCATGTATCTGCAGGGTACACCCCCGTAGTAGTGTTCCGGGTGGATAATTCCTAAGGCAGACTGGACACATATAACATATTTGCCCCGGGCAACAGTTGGTCTGCACCTCCCCTTTAACGTTGGGATCCTCCACCCCCTTTTTTCCAACTATCCCCTTTTGGTTTGCCGCCCCCTTTTTGGACTCCGCCCCCTTTTGGGCCACCATCCCCTTTTGGGTTGCCACCCCCTTTTGGGACTCCGCCCCCTTTTGGGCCATCACCCCTCCTTGGGTTATACAACGGGGACTCTGCCACAGCTCTACCAGACCCCAGTTCGCACAGACCCTTATGTCTCTTTGGGCTGGTACTGTTCCTTTAAGAGGTCACCCACTCTGGACCTTTGATGTCCTTATGGTACTTCACCAGCTCCTGCTGGTACTGCCACCACCCGCCAGCACCTCCGGCTGCTGCGCACAAGCCGCTGCTGCCACTGCAGCTCTTGCTGCTTCAGAACCTCTTGCTGTCCTTGCCACTGCCGCAAGTCCCTACACCGCCGACTTTGTGAACCCGCTGGTCCACAGTCCGCCGCTTGTCCCCTTCGTGACTCCACGAGTCACAGCCAGTCGCTTGTCCCCTTCGTGACCCCACGAGTCACAGCCAGCCGCTTGTCCCCTTCGAGGACTCTGACGAGCCACAGCACACACCTTAAACGTGTTCCAGAGAAAAAAAAAAACACCAAAAAAAAACAGTTTCTCACTGACCCGTCAGCACAACACAGACTCCTGTCTGTCACACTCTTGGCCACAGAGATTTCCGGACACCTCCTCTCTCAGAGGCATCCCACAAGGACAAAAAACAGTCTTTCACTGACCAGTCAGCACAACACAGACTCCTGTCTGTTACACTCTCGGCCAGAGAGATTTTCTGGACACCTCCTCTCTCATAGAGGCATCCCACAAAGAAAAAAACAGTTTCTCACTGACCCGTCAGTACAACACAGACTCCTGTCTGTTACCTGTTGATCACTCAGGTTTCCGGACACCTCCTCTTCATAGAGGCATCCCACAAGGACAAAAACAATCTCTCACTGACCCGTCAGTACACCACAGACTCCTGTCTGTTACCTGTTGGCCATGCAGGTTTCCGGACACCTCCTCTGAGGTATCCTCTCAGCATGCTTTTTCCTCAATTTTCAATGACCCCGGTAAACATAACACAGACTCCTGTCTGTCACCACTGCTTAACAGCTTCTTCAGATACCTCATATCAGAGGCACCCCATAAACATAAACACAGTTTATTCGTGACCACTAGTCACACTCACGGTTTTCACAGACCGAAAGTTCCTCCTCTGGTTCCTGATTCCCAGTCCTGGAACATGTGCTCCTTGGGTCGCTGCCAGCATTCCATCCACCAATTGTAAGGTTTTACTCACTCGGCTGCTTCAGAGGCAAATCAAGAGACACTTTCTTATGCAAAAAGTCCTTAGGTTTATTACATCATAAACCATAGTACCGTACAATTCACATCTTCAATGTTTCAGCTCCTGCCTGGAGCCTCACTCCTCAGACACAGAGACCTCTCTGTAATGTCCTGCCAGGACACATGGAAGTCTGTCCACACTGGTAGACTCCCACACACTCTCTCCAGGTGCCAAACACACTTCTGTTACATAGGTGTAACCCCACCCACAGATGAGGTCAGGATCACATGGTTAGGTCACCTGGTCATGACCTCATCACAGGTCCTTTACCACAACACACCATTACATACAGGTTTTATCCCGGGTATTCAGACACATACCCCTTGGGTGGGTTTGTAGGTGACTGGACCCGCCCAGCTCTCCAAGTAACCTGGAAGCCTCCCAATATATAGCACAACTCTCAGCAATAGATCTGCTGAGCAAAAACATATCCAGGCTTCCATCACAGGGCCACCCACCTCTGCGATACATACCGTCCATCCATCACATGCCTCCATGCATATCCCGAGGGCCATACACAGTGCCCCCTAGCTGCATCAGGGGTCATTACATCACAATATATATATACATGTCATTGTGACATATATATATATATATATATATATATATATATATATATATTTACAGTTCAAACACTTCTACATAGTATAATAGTCGCTAATTCAATTGCCGGCTTTTGTGAAATTACAGAACCCGACATGAAATGACACATTGTTTACATACAGTTAACCATGTCATTTCATGTACTTTGACATATGGTTTTCACTAACAATTACATGAGTGTATGTGTGCAAAATTTCATATATGTAGGGGTTAATTAAATGTATAAATTCGTTGAAAAAAAATGTGTGGACTCCCGCTGTATTTTCTCCACCAGACAGGCAAAGCCAGCGAATGGGGGCAGATAATAATAGCCTAGGGAGGGTGCATTTATTTTGTGCCCCCCTGGCTACTAACATCTGCCCCCAGCTGCCCCAAAAAAGGCAAATCTATAATTTGATGCGCACTTTCTGGCACTTAGCCCATCTGTTCCCATTGCCCTTTAGAGGTGGCTAATGAGTTAATAATGGGTTAAAGCCACCTTGCTATTGAAAGGTGACTTTAAGCCTGGTTAATAATTTAGAGTTGTCAATTAGACAACTATCAATTATTAATCCTATTGTATGAAATAAAAAAAAAACACGCACACATTAATTAAAAATCATTTTAATGAAATAAACACACAGTTTTTGACCATCTTTTATTGTACTGGTATTCCTTCGATTCCCTTGTTCTCCTGTAATAAAAAAAACATAAAAAAACATCCAGAACTCAGTCAGGTCCAACGCTGTAATCCTTCACATAGGGTTAACAGGTTTACTGCGGGGACCGGAGCTAATGCTGCAGCCTCGCAGTAAACCCCCGAATGAATGAGTTCCTCTCCCGGCTGACAGGAGAGGAAGTGATTAGCTGAGAAGCTTAATTGATTGTTTCCTGGGCTAATCAGTTCAGTTCAGGTCAGCCGGGGACTCCCTCTGACATCACTGATGCTGTGCGGTGTCCCCGGCTGACCTGAACTGAACTGATTAGCCTGGGAAACAATCAATTAAGCTTCCTAGCTAATCACTTCCTCTCCTGTCAGCCAGGAGAGGAACTCATTCATTCGGGGGTTTACTGCGAGGCTGCAGCATTAGCCCCGGTCCCCGCAGTAAACATGTTAACCCTTTGTGAAGGATTACAGCATTGGACCTGACTGAGCGCCAGATAGGTAAGAATAATATTGTTTTATTATGTGTTTTTATTACAGGAGAACAAGGGAATCGAAGGAATACAAGTACAATAAAAGATGGTCAAAAACTGTGTGTTTATTTCATTAAAATGATTTTTAATTAATGTGTGCGTGTTTTTTTTTATTATTTCATACAATAGGATTAATAATTGAGAGTTGTCTAATTGACAACTCTCAATTATTAACCTGGCTTAAAGTCACCTTCCAATAGCAAGGTGGCTTTAACCCATTATTAACCCATTAGCCACCGCTACAGGGCAATGGGAATAGACTGGCTAAGTGCCAGAAAGGGCGCATCTAATTATATATTTGCCTTTCCTGGGGTGGCTGGGGGCAGATGTTAGTAGTCAGGGGGGCCACAAAATAAATGCACCATCCCTAGCCTATTATTATCTGACCCCACTCACTGGCTTTGCCTGTCTGGTGGAGAAAATACAGCGGGAGCCCACACAATTTTTTTCAACTAATTTACATATTTAATTAACCCCTACATGTATGAAATTTTGCACACATACACTCATGTAATTGTTAATGAAAACCATATATCAAAGTACATGAAATGACATGGTTAACTGTATGTAAACCATGTGTCATTTCATGTCGGGTTCTGTAATTTCACAAAAGCCGGCAATTAAACTAGCAGCTATTATACTATGTAGAAGTGTATGAACTATAAATATATGTATATATATGTCTCAATGGAATGTATATAAATATATATATATATATATAGATATGTATTCTATGTGTATATATCTATTCTTTCTATTCTTTATTAAATCTGTCAGTGTGATTTTACAGTATAGCCGGGGTGAATTGCCGACTTTTCTAAAGGACACCGGTGCATATTTCTCGCAAGTCACACTGGTGGTCCGTGTGTAATCCGATGTTTTCTCACCCCCATAGACTTGCATTGGCGAGTCTCGGGCGTAATACGGTGCAAATCGCAGCATGCTGCGATTTCACTCGCACGTATAAAACGGACGAGAAAAAATCGGATGATGGGAGCTGCCCCATAGATTAACATTGGTCCGAGTGCAATGCGATTTTTTTCTCGCTTTGCACTCGTCCGTATTTCTCGCTAGTGTGACTCCGGCCTTAAGATGAAACGTGCGTTGGGGCGGCTGGGAAGCTTCCACTAATCTAAATCTAATGTAAGTAACGCTGTCATGCTATTATCTAGTGGCCAAACTATGGGGGAAGTTGCCTTTTTAGATTTATTTAACACTAGCTGAAGAGCCTGGCATTTCCCGGGCATAGCAAGAAACTGTGGCTAGTTATAACAAATTATAATGATTATATTGCACATAAAAACATTTTCCATCATATTTTCAACACTACAGATTTGCAACACAAATTAACTAAATGATTACCCAAGTATAGATAGTATTTTATTTTCAACTCATTCAAGAGCCTTTTGATAAACATTTTTGGTTTTTCCTTTCGGTGCAAAGATGAACAGATTTTTGGTAGTTCCAACTTTTGAACAGGCCACGTAAATTTGACCATGAGAAAAGCATGAAGACTGCAAATCGATCCCTACTACTTTCAAGGACTGTCCCTGAGCCTTGTTAATGGACACTGCAAATGACGGTCGAAATGGAAATTGGAGGCATTTAAAATCAAAAGGCAAATCGGAATGAGTGGCATTCTTGGAATGAAAATGTCCTCTCCTTTGGCCCATTCTGTTGCTGAGTTGTATATCTAATCCTATCCTGTGTGTTACTGTCTGCTGAACCATGGTATCTTATACTATCCTGTGTGATACAGTCTGCTGAGCAGTGTATCTAATCCTATCCTGTGTGATACAGTCTGCTGAGCAGTGTATCTAATCCTATCCTGTGTGATACAGTCTGCTGAGCCGTGTATCTAATCCTATCCTGTGTGTTACTGTCTGCTGAGCTGTGTATCTAATCTTATCCTGTGTGATACTGGGCTCCCCCTGCAGTCTGTGTCAGAGGGTGGTCTGTGTCGGCACGGTAATAAATTGTGTAATTTCCAGCTTTACAGAAGGACGATAACACCATAGAAATGATAAGAATAATACGACATCTGTCTACAAGGAAAACTGCTGCTCAGAGCAACCAATCACAGCTCAGCTTCTTATAAACAGCTCTGGTGAAATGAAAGATGCTTAGTGATTGGTTGCTATGTGGAGTGGGCGTGGCTGATACATACATACACTCATTTTTATATATATAGATGACAGGCATTGTTTACTATGTTCTATGTTTTACTGGTTGGCGTACCCATTTTGTTTTGTTTTTGTTTTGTCCAATAGTATGTTTTTTTCCAATTGATTTCTGATTTTAACCCCTTAACGACCGCCGATACGCCTTTTAACGGCGGTCATTAAGGGTACTTAAACCACAGCGTCGTTAATTAACGGCGCTGTGGAAAAAGTGAAGACCGCCCCCCAGAGGCGCATTTTCTCCAGGGTCTCGGCTACCGCGGGTAGCCGAGACCCCAGAGAAACATGAATCGGGTCGGTTTTTACCGACACCGATGTTGCGATCGCCGTTATTAACCCTATAACGGCGACCGCAACAAAAAAAAAAAGTTGTGCCATTTAATTTCTCTGTCCTCTGATGTCATCGGACATCAGAGGACAGAGAAAAAAGGTCCCCAGAACCCCATGTGGCCCCCGATCCCTGCATGTGGCCCCAGGGCCCTCCGGTGTCCCCCGGTGCCGGCGTGATGAAGACAATGGTGGGCACATGCTCAGTGCGCCCGCCGCTATGTGCCGCTATGTGCTGGGCAAATATTCTCTGGGGTCTCGGCTACCGGGGGTAGCCGAGACCCCAGAGAACATGATCCGGGTCGGTATTCACCGATCCCGGTGTTGCGATCGCTGCTATGCAAGCATTTGACGCGATCGCAAAAAAAAAAAAAAATGATTTCTCTCCCCTCTGATGTGATCGCACATCAGAGGGGAGAAAATGAGGGTCCCCATGTCCCCCTGAACCCCCCTGTACCTGCCGGTGTCCTCTGGCAGGTCCCCCTGGCCTCCGATCCTCCCGGTCTTCTTCCTGGAAAAAAAAAATGGCGGGCACATGCGCAGTGCGCCCGCCGATCTGCTTGGCGGCAGATTCAAATTTTTTTTCATTCATTCTCCAGAAAGTGCATTTTGATCACTGTGATAAACTATCACAGTGATCAAAATAAAAAAAAACAGTACATAACCCCCCCATTTATCATCCCCTTAGTTAGGGACATATAATAAAAAATAGAAATTATATTTATTTTCATTTTTCTGTTAGGGTTAGGGTTATAATTAGGGTTAGGGTTATAATTAGGGTTAGGGTTAACATTAGGGTTAGGGTTAGCATTAGGGTTAGGGTTATAATTAGGGTTAGGGTTAAGCCGGGTTCATACTGCGTTATGGCAGTCCGTTAGACGGACTGCGTTACACCGTGGTATAACGCGGTGTAACGCAGTCCGTTAACGCTGCCATTCACCCCCATTTGAGGGCGCATCGCGACGCATGCCGTAAAGCGGCATGCGTTTGCGACGTGCCATCATTCAGTGACGGAGCCTCGGACGCGGGCTGCAGCGTTTGGGCTCCGTCACCGCTAGCGCAGATGAATCATCTGCTGATTCCTCTGCGCTAGCGGGTATAGCATAACGCGATCGCGTTATGCTATACCGTTACCAGCCCGTCAACGCTATGTGTTGAACGGGCTGGTAAAACGCAAAATGAACCTAGCCTTAGGGTTAGGGTTATAATTAGGGTTAGAATTAGGGTTAGGATTACAATTAGGGTTAGGGTTAAAATTAGGGTTAGGGTTACAATTAGAGTTAGGGTTACAATTAAGGTTAGGGTTACAATTAGGGTTGGAATTAGGGTTGGGATTTAGGTTAGGATTAGGGTTGGTATTAGGGTTAGGGGGGTGTTTGGATTAGGGTTGGAGTTAGAATTGAGGGATTTCCACTATTTAGGCACATCAGGGGGTCTCCTAACACGACGTGGCGTTCAAAAAGTCAAATGGCGCTCCCTTCCTTCCGAGCCCTGCCGTGCGCCCAAACAGTGGTTTACCCCAACATATGGGGTATCAGCATACTCAGGACAAATTGCACACCAATTTTGGGGTTCTAATTTATCCTGTTACCCTTGGGAAAATAAAAAATAGCTGGCTAAAAAAATCATTTTTGAGAAAAAAAATTATTTTTCATTTTCACAGCTCTGCGTTTATAAATTTCTGTGAAACACTTGGGGGTTCAAAGTGCTCACCACACATCTAGATAAGTTCCTTAAGGGGTCTAGTTTCCAAAATGGGGTCACTTGTGGGGGGTTTCCACTGTTTAGACACATCAGGGGGTCTCCAAGCACGACTTGGCTTTCAAAAAGTCAAATGGCGCTCCCTCCCTTCCGAGCCCTGCCGTGCGCCCAAACAGTGGTTTACCCCAACATATGGGGTATCAGCGTACTCAGGACAAATTGCACACCAATTTTGTTGTTCTAATTTCTCCTGTTACCCTTGGGAAAATAAAAAATAGCTGGCTAAAAAAATCATTTTTAAGAAAAAAAATGATTTTTTATTTTCACAGCTCAGCGTTTATAAATTTCTGTGAAACACTTGGGGGTTCAAAGTGCTCACCACACATCTAGATAAGCTCCTTGGGGGGTCTAGTTTCCAAAATGGTGTCACTTGCAGGGGGTTTCTACTGTTTAGGTACATCAAGGGCTCTGCAAACACAACATGACGCCCGCAGAACATTCTATCAAAGTCTGCATTACAAAATGGCGCTCCTTCCCTTCCAAGCACTCCCATGCGCCCAAACAGTGGTTTCACCCCACATATGGGGTATCAGCGTACACAGGAAAAATTGCACAACAACTTTTTGGGTCCAATTTCTCCTGTTACCCTTGGAAAATAAAAAAAAATAGCGGGCTAAAGAATAATTTTTGAGGAAAAAAATGATTTTTTATTTTCACGGCTCTACGTTTATTAATTTCTGTGAAGCACTTGGGGGTTCAAAGTGCTCACCACACATCTAGATAAGTTCCTTAAGGGGTCTAGTTTCCAAAATGGTGTGATTTGTGGGGGGTTTCGACTGTTTAGGCATATCAGGGGCTCTCCAAACGCGACATGGCGTCCAATTTCAATTCCAACCAATTTTGGTTTGAAAAAGTCAAATGGCGCTCCTTCCCTTCCAAGCCCTGCCGTGCGCCCAAACAGTGGTCCCACCCCACATATGGGGTATCAGCGTACTCAGGACAAATTGGACAACAATTTTTGTGGTCTAATTTCTCCTGTTACCCTTGGGAAAATAAAAAATTGGGGACTAAACGATCAGGTTTGTGGAAAAAATATGACTTTTTATTTTCATGCCCGGGAGTTATAAACTTCTGAGAAGCACTTGGGGGTTCAAAGCGCTCACCACACATCTATATAAGTTCCTTAGGGGGTCTAGTTTCCAAAATGGGGTCACTTGTGGGGGGTTTCCACTGTTTAGACACATTAGGGCCTCGACGCGACATGGCGTCCAGCCAATTCTGAGTTGAAAAAGTCAAACGGCGCTCCTTCCCTTCCAAGCTCTGCCATGCACCCAAACAGTGGTTTACCCCCACATATAGGGTATCAGCGTACTCAGGACAAATTGCACAAAAACTTTTGGGGTCTTGTTACCCTTGGGAAAATAAAAATTGGGGTGAACAGATCGTTTTTGTGGAAAAAATATGATTTTTATTTTCACGGTTCTATGTTATAAACTTATGTGAAGCACTTGGAGGTTCAAAGTGCTCACCACACATCTAGATAAGTTCCTTAGGGGGTCTAATTTCCAAAATGGGGTCACTTGTGGGGGGTTTCCACTGTTTAGACCAGACCCGGGCAAGGGGCGGCCCGCGGGCCGCATCCGGCCCGCCGGCTGTCAGTGACCGGCCCGCGGAGGCGCTCCGGCAGTCTCAGGGCCCCGGCATCAGCTTGCACAATACTTACCTCTCCCGTGCCTCCGCTGCTGCAGCTCCGGGCCCCACCGGCGCTTCCTCTCACAGCCGGCCGCTGAATGACGTCATCATTCAGCGGCCGGCTGTGTCAGAGAGCGGGGACGCTGGACAGGTAAGACATGTCTCTGTGTGTGTCTGTGTCTATGTAGTGCGGTGCTTTGTGTGTGTGTGTGTGTGTGTGTGTGTATGTGAGAGAGTGCTTATGTGCTGTCTGTGTGTGATGATGGGCAGGCATTGCTGATAATGGGGAGGCATTGATGATGATGGGGAGAAGATGATGATAATGGGCAGGCATTGATGATAATGGGCAGGCATTGATGATGGGGAGAAGATGATGATGATGATGGGCAGGCATTGATGATGATGGGGAGAAGATGATGATAATGGGCTGGTATTGATGATAATGGGCAGGCATTGATGATGGGGAGAAGATGATGATGATGATGGGCAGGCATTGATGATGATGGGGAGAAGATGATGATAATGGGCAGGTATTGATGATAATGGGCAGGCATTGATGATGGGGAGAAGATGATGATGGGCAGGCATTGCTGATAATGGGGAGGCATTGATGATGATGGGGAGAAGATGATGATAATGGGTAGGCATTG
>JARQOD010000006.1:267944801-268038124 GCA_033576555.1 Oophaga sylvatica
TCGCTCCAAGCCTTGCTCTCGCTCTAGTGGTTTGGTGATGCCTTGCTGTGCCAAGAGACCATGGACCATATCTCTATGGATTTCATTTTCGACCTTCCTGTTCTAGAGAATGACCGCATTGGGGTAATTGGTGATTGGTTTCTAAATGATATATCTTGTGCCATTATTCTAAGTTGCCTTCCTCTCTGAATTGGTGCCGTTGTTCCTTCAGCACGTGGTTCGTTTACACGGCTTTCCTGAGAACATTGGTCTGACAGAGGAGTCCAGTTTGTTTCCAGTTTTGGAGGATTTTTGTTCTAAACGGGTGTTCAATTGTCTTTCTCCTCAGATTTCATCCTCAGACCAAGGTCAAACTGAGAGAACAAACAAGACATTGGAGACTTATCTAAGATGCTTTGTGTCTGCTGATCAGGATGACTGGGTCTCTTTTTTGCCTTTGGCTGAGTTTGCTTTAATAATAGGGTGCTCTGCCACTTTGATGTCTCCGTTTTTCTGTAATTCTGGGTTTCACCCTCGATTTTTCTTCAGGACAGACGGAGGTTCTGTCTGTCCAGGTGTTGACTCTGTTGTGGAGCGTATGCAACAGATTTGGGACCAGGTAGTGGAGAGGTTGTCCCTCTCTCAGGAGAAGGCCCAGCGGTTTGCTAACCAGCATAGGACTGATGGTCCTCGGTTTAAAGTAGGGGACTTGGTCTGGTTGTCCTCAAAAAATATTCCTATGAGAGTAGCATCTCCTAAATTTAAGCCTAGGTTCATTGGACCTTATAAGATCATGGAGATTATTAATCCTGTTTCTTTTCGTTTGCTTCTTCCAGGGACATTTAAGATCCATAACGTGTTCCACAAGTCCTTGTTGAAGAGGTTTGTTGAGCCAGTGGTTCCTGCTGCTGTGCCTCCTGACCCTGTTTTGGTTGAGGGCAATCTGGAGTATGTGGTTGAGAAAAATATTAGATTCTCGTTTTTCTAGACGGAAACTCCAGTATTTGGTTAAATGGAGAGGTTATGGTCAGGAAGACAATTCTTGGGTGTTTGCTTCGGACATCCATGCTAGGAGACTTATCCGTGCGTATCATAGAACTCATCCTGACCGACCTGGTTGCTCAAATGAGGGTTCGGTGACCCCTCATCAAGGGGGGGGTACTGTTGTGAATGGGCTTGATATGAGTTCTGAGCAGAGGCTCCCTCTGGTGGTTACAAGCGGTGCTGGTCTGTCCAGTGAAGATTGTGAGGATTGGGAATCAGGTGTTACTGACTGGTGTTATATAAGGGAGTCACCTTCCCATCAGGCTTGCCGGTGATCAATTGTTCTGGTCTCAATCCTTGAATCTGTTTCCCTTGTAGCCTGCTGTGTCGTGTCTTCATCTCCTGCTATCAGATAAGACATTTTCTTCTTTTTGTTTTTGTGCTAGATTTTTGCATTTTGTCCTGCACTTCTGTGGGGGCCTTCAGGGTCCCCTCCGGGGGCTTTTGCCCTCTCAGTTAGTTCAGCCACTGTTGTTTGTGCTTTTGCTTTTTGCAGTTTTTTCAGTGGCTGCTGTTTTGATTTTGTTACACCAGAGAACTAATTTAGGTTGTAGAGGTCGTGTGATCTCAGGTGTTTTTGAAATTAGTAGAGTTGGTGCTTTTCAGGGTTTTCTGGGATTGCAGTAAGTACCCTTCCTATCCTTTTCTATTTAGTTAGTTTGGGCCCCAGCGTTTGCTCATGCTATTTTCTTTCTGTGTCAGTGTTTCTTCTTGTCTAACCGCCATTACATGTTTGGGGGCTTTCTATTATCTTTGGGGTCTGCTCCGGGGCAGATAGCTTTCCTATTTCTATCTTTAGGTGTAGTTAGTTTCTCAGGCTGTGACGAGGCGTCTAGGACCAACGTAGGAACGCTCCACGGCTGCCTCTAGTTGTGGTGGTTAGTCAGGGTACTGCAATCTCATAGATTCCAACTGCTCTGGTGTATTGCCTTTTTACCTGCACTCCTCAGCTACCAAATCATAACAGGTGCCTTACTCAGTCAGTTTTGCTTGATCTTAGGATCTCTAAGTATTTTGTTTTCTGTTTTATTTTTTCCTGCTACAATTTCTGTTAGGAGGTGTCCACCTTTTCTCCCAGTCCCTAGATCTTGTAGGGATTCCTCCCTCGCAACTATAGGTCTTCGTTCAGACTAGCTGAGGACTTTAGCGGGTCTGGTCGCAGGATCAGGTTCCCCGTTACATCGTAGGGATCCAGCTTAGTTCTATTGTAGGGACAGAATTCCCGTCTTTCCTTAGTGCTTGTAGAAGATCATAACAGTAAGTCCAGCCAAAAGAAAAAAAAAAAAAAAAATCACTAAGGAAAGATTTTCTGTTTCCATCATGGTGTCGGTTCAGGATTTGGCTGAACGCCTGCAGGGACTTTCTCTGGAGGTGGCTGAAATCCAGCAACACGTGAGTAGTTGTTCTGGAGCACATTTCGTGGAGCCAAAGGTACGTTTGCCTGATTTCTTTTTTGGTGAACAACAAGATTTTTTTTCTTTTAAAAATGCTTGCTTGTTGTATTTCCATTTGAGACCCAGATCCTCTGGTGATGAATCACAGCGCATAGGGTTCATAATGTCACTTTTGCGCAAAGAACCTCAGGACTGGGCCTTTTCTCTGCAGCCTAGTGATCCATGCTTTAGATCAGTGGATAGTTTTTTTTCTGCTTTGGGTTATTGTATGACGATCCGGATCGTGTTTCATCAGCTGAGACAGAATTGAGACGTTTGAGACAGGGATCAGGTAATGTGGAAAAATATTGTACTCACTTCCGAAGGTGGTCCACTCAGGTGGGGTGGAACGATTCAGCTTTGAAAAGTTTATTTCTTGCAGGGTTAAGTGAAAGGGTTAAAGATTTGCTGATTGCTTATCCTATACCTGGTAACTTGCAAGAGGCTATGCAATTAGCCATACGGGTGGATAGGAGACTGCGTGCAAGGGTTAATGAGAGTAAATCTGCCTTGTCATCTCCAAGTTTGGAAAGGGACTGTACTGACATTGCAGAGCCGATGGAAATTGGAGCAATGACACCTCACTCTCGGGAAAAAGACCGTAGATTTGCGGAGGACTTGTGTTTCTATTGTGGCAAATCTGAGCATTTTATTAAGAACTGTTCGCTTCGAATGAATAAAGAGAGAAAATAAAATGAGGTCAGTTTCGCCCGCATAGCTTGTTTAAACAATAAAGGTGTCTTTCTTTCTGCTACCACTGCTGGTGAGGAGGAATTAATGGAGTTTCGGGTATTTGTGGATTGTGGTTCAACTCTCAATGTGATTGATGGGGAATTTTTGGAAAAACTAAAATTAAAACCCAAACTTCTATCTTCCCCTATTAATGTGGTGTCTGTGGATGGTTCTCACTTGAAAAATGTTACTCACCATATCTGTGAATTTCCTCTTACTATTAACGGTGTTCATCAAGAGAATTTGGATTTGGTAGTTTTGAATAATTTGCCCCACGGTGATTTTGGGGTTACCCTGGTTAAAATTGCACAATCCGGTACTGGATTGGTCTACCAATGAAATTAAGTCCTGGAGTCCTAATTGTTATGACAAGTGTTGTAATGGGCGTATTGCTGCTGTAGTTAAGGGGGAGTTACCTGTACCTATTCAGGATTTTTGGAAAGTTTTTTCTGATAAGGAATCGCAGGTATTGCCTCCTCATAGAGATTATGATTGTGCAATTGAATTTGTCCTGGAGCGACTCTTCCTAAAAGTCGTTTATTTCATTTGACTATTCCTGAGAGAAAGGCTTTGGAGGAATACATACAGACAAGCTTGGCCGCCGATCACATTAGGCCTTCCAAATCTCCTGTGGCGGTTGGATTTTTTTTTGTTAAAAAAAAGGACTGCGGTTTACGGCCTTGTCTAGACTTTCGTGAGATTAATAAGATTACTGTACGCAATCCTTACCCACTGCCATTGATTCCTGATTTGTTTAATCAGTTAGTGGGTGCCAAGTGGTTCTCGAAAGTTGATCTTCGAGGGGCATACAATTTGTTGCGCATGAAGGAGGGGGATGTATGGAAGACTGCGTTTAACACTCCACTGGGTCATTTTGAGAATCTGGTCATGCCTTTTGGGCTTTCCAGTGCTCCGGCATTTTTTCAGAATCTTATTAATGACATCCTTAGACCTTTGATCGGCAGAAGTGTGGTTGTGTATTTGGATGACATTTTGATTTATTCACTGGATTTGGAGTCTCATTGGAGGAGTGTGCGTGAAGTATTAGTTACTGAGTGATAATTCACTTTTTGCCAAACTAGAAAAATGTGAGTTCGCTGTACAGAGACTTAGTTTTTTGGGCTACATTGTCTCCAGTGAAGGTTTTGAGATGGACCCGGTGAAAGTGCAAGCTGTGCAGGAATGGCCTGGGCCTATTGGTGTGAAATCAATACAGAGGTTTTTGGGGTTCGCCAATTATTATAGAAAATTCATAAAAAATTTTTCTGTGATTGCCAAACCTCTGACCGATCACACCAGGAAAGGTGCTGATGCGGTTCAGTGGACTACTGAGGCCATTGAGGCTTTTGTGTTGCTAAAGGAGAGGTTCAGCTCTGCTCCCATCCTTACGCAGCCTGATGTGACTAAACCATTTTTGGTTGAGGTTGATGCTTCTTCTGTGGGGGTCGGCGCGGTGTTGTCTCAGGCAAAGACGGATGGAGTACATCCCTGTGCTTTTTTTTCAAAGAAATTTTCTGAGTCTGAACTAAATTATGATATCGGTAATCGGGAATTGTTGGCAATTAAACTCGCATTTGAACACTGGCGTCATTTTTTGGAGGGAGCAGAATTTCCCATTCAAGTCTTCACCGATCATAAAAATCTGATCTACCTTGATGCTGCCAAACGCTTGAATGCCCGTCAGGCTAGGTGGGCACTGTTTTTCTCACGGTTTAATTTTACCGTTACTTACATCCCAGGTACTAAAAATGTTAAAGCTGATGCTTTGTCTCGCAGCTTTTCTCCTATGGTGGGTACTGAGGAGGAGGAGGAGAACATCTTGCAAGAGGGGGTTGTTATTGCTGTTTTGGACTCCGTGTTGGAAGATGAGATTCTTAAAGCGCAGGAGAATGCCCCATCTAACAAGCCGCATGGGAGGTTGTTTGTGCCTGGTACCCTGAGGAGAGATTTGTTTGATGAATGTCATGACTCTCGGTTGGCAGGTCATCCTGGAATCTCTGAGACCAAGAGACTTGTGGGTCGCAGTTTTTGGTGGCCAGGATGGCAGAAGGAAGTCATTAAGTGGGTGCGTCAATGCACTGTGTGTGCTAGATCTAAGTCTTCTCATACTCCTGCTGCGGGGTTGCTTTGCCCTCTGGAGGTCCCTAGTGCACCTTGGACACATTTGGCTATGGACTTTATTACTGACCTTCCCCCTCTGAGGGTTTCACTGTCATCTGGGTGGTCGTGGACCGTTTTAGCAAGATGTGTCACTTGGTTCCTTTCATCAAACTGCCCTGAGCTAAGACTCTCGCTAAGGCCTTTGTCAAGGAAATAGTCAGACTACATGGTGTTCCTACTGACATTGTTTCTGATAGGGGACCTCAGTTTGTGGCTCGTTTTTGGCGCGCCTTTTGTGACAGGTTGGGAGTTCATTTGTCGTTTTCATCCGGATATCATCCTGAGTCTAATGGCCAGACAGAAAGGAAAAACCAGGATGTTGAGCAGTTCTTGCGTTGTTTTGTGACTGATAATCAAGAGGGGTGGTCTGAGTTTCTGCCACTTGCTGAGTTTGCTCTTAACAACCATACATCCGCTTCTGCTGGTTGTTCGCCTTTTTTTTTTTTGTACTGGGAGACATCCGTCGTTTGGGTCATTTTCCAAGTTGGGATCGGCTGTACCTGAAGAGGAGAATTTTTCTGGTGTTTTGGAGAGAGTTTGGACTGATGTGCGTGGTAATCTTCAGGAGGCTAACAAAAGATCCAAAGTGTATTTTGATAGAAAACGACAAGAGGTTTTGTTTGCTATTGGTGACATGGTTTGGTTATCCTCTAAGAATCTGCGCTTGAGGATTCCGTCTAAGAAATTGGGTCCCAAGTTTGTAGGGCCCTTTAAGGTGCTTCAGGTTATTAACCAATCTGCTGTTAAGTTGGAGCTTCCCACCTCCTGGAAGATTAATCCGGTGTTTCATGTTTCTCTCTTGAAAAAAGCTGAGGTCTCAGATGGAGACGTCTCGGCCACCGTTCCCCTGGTGGTGGAGGACGGGCAATATGAGATTTCCCGCATCCTAAATTCTAGACGGTATAGAGGGAGTTTACAGTACCTCGTCGCTTGGAAGGGTTATGGACCCGAGGATAACTCATGGGTGAGGGCGGATGATGTTTCTGCATCTAGACTTGTCAGAGCGTTTCACAAGAGGTTTCCGGATAAGCTTAAGTCCTAGGGGATCCGGAGGATCCTCTTAGAAGGGAGGGTACTGTTAGAACCCTCTTGTTAGGTTTTGTTTCAGTTTGCTGGTCACATGACCTTTTTTCCCTATTTAGTCTGGCTCCGCCCTTCTGGCTTTGCTGGACTTCATTGTATTATCTACTCTTAAGCTAGCCGGGTGCTTAGGTGCCTTACTCAGACAGTTTTGCTTGATCTTAGGATCTCAAGTTTTCTGTTTTATTTTTTCCTGCTACAATTTCTGTTAGGAGGTGTCCACCTTTTCTCCCAGTCCCTAGATCTTGTAGGGATTCCTCCCTCGCAACTATAGGTCTTCGTTCAGACTAGCTGAGGACTTTAGCGGGTCTGGTCGCAGGATCAGGTTCCCGGTAACATCGTAGGGATCCAGCTTAGTTCTATTGTAGGGACAGAATTCCCGTCTTTCCTTAGTGCTTGTAGCAGATCATAACAGTTCCGTTGACCTCATAATTCTCATTTGGTCTGACATGCACTGTGAGCTGTGAGGTCTTACATAGACAGGTGTGTGTGCCTTTACAAATCAAGTCCTATCAGTTTAATTAAACACAGCTGGACTCCAATGAAGGAGTAGTACCATCTCAAGGAGGATCACAAGGAAATGGACAGCATGTGACTTAAATATGAGTGTCTGAGCAAAGGGTCTGAATTATTATGACCATGTAATATTTCAGTTTTTCTTTTTTAATACATTTGCAAAAATTTCTACATTTCTGTTTCTTTTTCAGTCAAGATGGGGTGCAGAGTGTACATTAATGAGAAAAAAATGAACTTTTCTGGATTTACCAAAAGGCTGCAATGAAACAAAGAGTGAAAAATTTAAAGGGGTCTGAATACTTTCCTTACCCACTGTATTTTTTACAAAATTTGTAACACCAATTGTACTGGCTATATAGATATATCCTGCAATCATCTGTTTTGTCCCTTATGGTGCGTCTCTTCTCTAGTACCCCTACCACCACCCTTACCTCAGTTGCTGTTATATACTTTTTATTAACCCCTTCACCCCCAAGGGTGGTTTGCACGTTAATGACCGGGCCAATTTTTACAATTCTGACCACTGTCTCTTTATGAGGTTATAACTCTGGAACGCTTCAACGGATCTTCGCGATTCTGAGATTGTTTTCTCGTGACATATTGTACTTCACTATAGAAGTAAAATTTCTTCGATATACCTTGCGTTTATTTTTGAAAAAAAACGCAAATATGGCGAAAATGTTGAAAATTTTGCAATTTTCAAACTTTGAATTTTTTTCCCCTTAAAACAGAGAGATATGTCACACAAAATAGTTAATAAATAACATTTCCCACATGTCTACTTTACATCAGCACAATTTTGGAACCAACATTTTTTTTTGTTAGGAAATTATAAGGGTTAAAAGTTGACCAGTGATTTCTCATTTTTACAACAAAATTTACAAAGCCATTTTTTTAGGGACCACCTCACATTTGAAGTCACTTTGAGGGGTCTATATGGCAGAAAATACCCAAAAGTGACACCATTCTAAAAACTGCACCCTCAAGGTACTCAAAACCACATTCAAGAAGTTTAATAACCCTTCAGGTACTTCACAGGAGCTGAAGCAATGTGGAAGGAAAAAATTAATATTTAACTTTTTAGCCAAAAAAAATGATCTTTTACAAACGTTTTTTTTATTTTCACAAGGGTAAAAGGAGAAAATGGGCAGATAAAGTTGTTGTGCAATTTCTCCTGAGTACGCCAATACCCCATATGTGGGCACACGGCAGAGCTCGTAAGGGAAGGAGCGCCGTTTGACTTTTTCAAACTAAAATTGGCTGGAATTGAGATTGGACGCCATGTCGTGTTTGGAGAGCCCCTGATATGCCTAAACAGTGGGGACAAGTGACACCATTTTGGAAACTAGACCCCCTAAGGAACTTATCTAGATCTGTTGTGAGCACTTTGAACCCCAAAGTGTTTCACAAAAGTTTATAATGCCTGGGTGTGAAAAAAAAAAAAACAATTTTCCACAAAAATGATTTTTTAGTCCCACATTTTTGATTTTTCCCAAGGAAATTGGACCCCAAAAGTTGTTTTCCAATTTTTCCTGAGTACGCTGATACCCCATATGTGGGGGGGGGAAACTGTTTGGGCGCACGGCAGGGCTTGGAAAGGAAGCAGTAACGTTTTGGAATGCAAACATTGATGGGGGTCATGTTCCATTTGTAGTGCCCCAGATGAGCCTAAACAGTGGAAACCCCCCACAAGTGACCCCATTTTGGAAGCTAGACCCCCTAAGGAACTTACCTAGATCTTTGGTGAGCACATTGAACCCCCAAGTGCTTCACACAAGTTTATAATGCCCGAGCATGAAAATAAAAAATCCTATTTTTTTCCCACAAAAATTATCTCTTAGTCACTAATTTTTTATTTTCCCAAGGGTAACAGGAGAAATTGGACCACAATATTTGTTGTCCAATTTGTCCTGAGTACGCTGATACCCCATATGTGGGGGGGAACCACTGTTTGGGCGCATGGCAGAGCTCGGAATGGAAGGAGCACCATTTGACTTTTTCCAACCAAAATTGGCTGGAATTGAGATTGGACGCCATGTTGCATTTGGAGAGCCCCTGCTGTGCCTAAACAGTGGAAACCCCCCACAAGTGCCCCCATTTGGGAAACTAGACCCCCTAAGGAACTTATCTAGATATTTGGTGAGCAATTTGAACCCCCAAGTGCTTCACACAAGTTTATAACGTAGAGCCGTAAAATTAAAAAATAATATTTTTTCCACAAAATTGATTTTTTCACCCAATTTTTATTTTCCCAAGGGTAACAAGACTCCAAAAGTTATTGTGCAATTTGTCCTGAGTGCGCTGATACCCCATATGTGGGAGTAAACCACTGTTTGGGTGCATGGCAGAGTTTGGAAGGGAAGGAGCGCCATTTGACTTTTTCAACGCAGAATTGGCTGGATGCCATGTCGTGTTTGGAGAGCTCCTGATATGCCTAAACAGTGGAAACCCCCACTAGTGTTGAGCGATACGATACTGCAAATATCGGGTATCGGCCGATATTAGCTGTATCGGGCTTTCGATTCCGAATACCGATATTTTCGTCATATCGAATACCGGAATCGGATTTGTCACTGTCACTGTGAGTGTCCGTCGGTCGGGTCTGTCAGGAGTCAGCGGCACTTACCTGGCAGAAGATCTCCGGCGGTCACGTCCTGGACTGCTTGATGGCCGCCATTATCTTCTCCCTGGCGGTCACATGCAGTTTTTCGCGATAACTGCAGTGACTGCAGGGTAATCCCGGCCGTAAACCAGTCCGATGACGTCACCGCCGGGGAAGCAGGTAATCAGCTGTGCTGCGCCGGGATGACAGGCTCTGCCTGTCATTCTGATGCAGCAGAGCTGGATCGTCGTGGGACACTCGTTACTATGGACTGCGTCGGTCAGGTGGTATACTTTTTTTTTTTTTTTTCATTTTTTTACAGGAGATCGATGGCGTCGCAGGATGAGACTGTAATAAAAGTAATGAAAACTGTGTTTTTTTTTTTTTTTTATTAAATTAAAAAACTTTTTTATGAACATTCACCCGTCCGGGTACATCAACAATTTAACTATTTACATACAGGGACCCTGTCCGGGTTATTTATAATTCTTTGGCAGGGGTGTTCCAGGTACCACCTGGTACTCTTCTGATGCTTGCCAAACATCCGAGACACCAAGGACCACCAGGACCTGATGACGTCGTGTGGCCTGTACAGTCAAGTCGTGACCCGCTATCTGGGTCTGTGTGGCCACCTCTTTCATCTCCCTCCGGGTCTGGAACCCTATGTCCCGGACTGAACGAACCCCAGGGGGCCTAACAGGCGCCGGGTACGGGCCAGCTATACTTATCATGTCCATAGCTGGGGCTGCTGAGGAGACCACTGAGGGAGGCTGGGGAGATTTACGGCGTGGGGTGGGCACTTTTGCAGAGGCCTGGATGTGGGAGGCTGAAGGCTCCGAGGGTCTCACAGGTTCCTGACACTCTGGGGAGTAGGGGTCGCACCTGGTAACATTTAGGGTGTACCATCCATTGTAACCCCAGTGTCGGGTGTAAGTCACCAAGTCTCCTGGCAACAGGTCCCTCCCCGGGTGTCCTTCTGGGAGGTGAGCCGCCACATCCCGCCGGTTCACAAAAACTTCTAAATAAAGTCCAGGCTCCTGGATGAAGCCCCAACCACCTTTCAATTTAAAGCTCCGTACTGCACCCTTACGCCGCGGCTCCCACAGGGTTCCTTTATCTTTTCTCATCCGGTCCTTATCTGCCCGGTCCTTCTCCAGGTTACGTTGCCGAAGCTTTTGGGTTTCTCGCTGCTCCCTTTGTCGCTCTGCTTCCCGCTCCCAACGTCTCCACTCTTCCTCCTGACGCCGGTTGAAATTCTCCTCCACCAGCAGCTCCATGTCTCCACCATCAAACTGCAGCTTACAGTGTCCGGTTTGCGGCAGCTCTCCTGGCGCCCCCCAGTCCTGGCGGCGCTCACCTGCGGAGGAAGCAGCCGGCTCTGGAACAGATGACAGTCGGGGCTCCGGTACAGGCAGGTAGTGCTCTGGTGCCTGCGCGGCCTCCTCCATGAGGACGGGTGTCGCTTCTTCTGTCTCAGCGACGGGGGCAGACAGCGGGATCTGGGGTGCTGCCGGTGCAGAGTTTTTTGCAGGAACGGGTGCCTCCACTGCGACAACGTCAACCGGATCACATTGCAAGGGCTGGGATGCCCGCACGGACTCCTCTACTAGAACGGGTGCCTCACCTTCCGGTACAGACACTTCAGGTAAGAGGGATTGGCGCCGCTCCAAGTTTAGTTTTAGGGCACGCCAGCTGGCTTCCATCCTGGCGACCTCCTCCCGGTGCCGGGCCAGGCCTCTTAGGGTATCCTCCGCTTCTTGCAGCGTAGGAGGGTTTCCAGGCCGGGTACCCAACGGTGGTTCCGTGGCGATCGGGTCGCTTCCGTGGGGGGAGAGCTCTGACTGCTCCATCCCTTCACACTTCTGCTCGTGTCCATTAGCCATCTCTGCCAAGTCACATGTGTCATTAGCATCTGGAGAGGGCCCCTCTTTTGTAGGGAGGCGGGACCTTCGTGTTAGTTTCCGCACACTGAGGAGGATGAGGAGGCGGAACTGAAGAGCTGTGGGGCACGATCTTACATTGCAGTACCATTTACAGTGGTCGGCCATCGTTTTTGCGCCACTGAGTGAGTGTACACCCACGAAGAGCACGCCCTTCTTCTTCACCAGTGCCTCGTCGTGACGCAGATATGGCTGAAAAATGGCAAATACATTCTCTGATGATTTTAGCAATTCTCAAGCACAAAACCAGTTCAATTCAGGCACACAGGACTCGCTTATAGCGAGCTACAGAATCCTGTTCGTGACGCCCAAGTTGAGTCGCACAGAGCCAGAGGTTTTGGGGGTACTCGGCACCGAGCCCGTCGACTTCTATGGGGTATGTCACGGCTTTACCCGGCAATTGAATCAGAGTCTATTTTACTATGTAGAAGTGTATAAACTATAAATATATGTATATATATATATGTCACAATGACATGTATATATATATATATATATGTATTCTATGTGTGTAAATTTTGTGTTTACAACGAAAGAAAGGGTTTTTTTTGTTGCGATATTTTGTTCCCATAGACTTACATGGGACTTCCGGTATCAGAATCGGATATCGACGATATTTAGTGATATCGGCGATACCATTTCGATACGATATTTTTAGATATCGAGCAGTATCGCTCAACACTACCCCCCACAAATGACACCATTTTGGAAACTAGACCTCTCAAGGAACTTATCTAGATGTGTGGTGAGCACTTTGAACCCCAAAGTGCTTCACAGAAGTTTATAACGTACAGCCGTAAAATAAAAAATCCTTTTTTTTTTTTTACAAAAATGATTTTTTCGCCCTCAATATTTTATTTTCACAAGGGTAACAGGAGAAATTGGACCCCAAAAGTTGTTGTCCAATTTGTCCTGAGTACGCTGATACCCAATATGTGGGAGTAAACTACTGTATGGGCGCAGCGCACGTCGGGGCTCGGAAGGGAAGTAGTGACGTTTTGGATTGCAGACTTTGATGGAATGGTCTGGGGGAGTCATGTCGCATTTGGAGAGCCCGCCCTGATGAATCTAAACAGTGGAAACCCCCCACAAGTGACCCCATTTTGGAAAATAGACCCCACAAGGAACTTATCTAGATGTGTGGTGAGCACTTTGAACCCCGAAGTGCTTCACAGAAGTTTATAACGTACAGCCGTAAAAATAAAAAATCCTTTTTTTTTTTTACAAAAATGATTTTTTCGCCCCCAATATTTTATTTTCACAAGGGTAACAGGAGAAATTGGACCCCAAAAGTTGTTGTCCAATTTGTCCTGAGTACGCTGATACCCAATATGTGGGAGTAAACTACTGTATGGGCGCAGCGCACGTCGGGGCTAGGAAGGGAAGTAGTGACGTTTTGGATTGCAGACTTTGATGGAATGGTCTGGGGGAGTCATGTCGCATTTGGAGAGCCCGCCCTGATGAATCTAAACAGTGGAAACCCCCCACAAGTGACCCCATTTTGGAAAATAGACCCCACAAGGAACTTATCTAGATGTATGTTGAGCACTTTGAACCCGAAGTGCTTCACAGAAGTTTATAACGTACAGCCGTAAAAATAAAAAATCCTTTTTTTTTTTTACAAAAATGATTTTTTTGCCCCCAATATTTTATTTTCACAAGGGTAACAGGAGAAATTGGACCCCAAAAGTTGTTGTCCAATTTGTCCTGAGTATGCTGATACCCAATATGTGGGAGTAAACTACTGTATGGGCGCACGTCGGGGCTTGGAAGGGAAGTAGTGACGTTTTGGATTGCAGACTTTGATGGAATGGTCTGGGGGCGTCATGTCGCATTTGGAGAGCCCCTGATGCGCCTAAACAGTGGAAACCCCCCACAAGTGACCCCATTTTGGAAAATAGACCCCACAAGGAACTTATCTAGAAGTGTGGTGAGCGCTATGAAGCTCCAAGTGCTTCACAGAAGTTTTATAACATACAGCCGTAAAAAACAAAAAAATCATTTTTTTTTACAAAAATGATTTTGTCGCCCCCAGTTTTTTATTTTCCCAAGGGTAACAGAAGAAATAGGACAAATTGCACAATAACTCTTGTGGTCCAGAGTACGCTGATACCCCATATGCGGGAGTAAACTACTGTTTGGGCGCATGGCAGAGCTCAGAAGTGAAGGAGCACCGTTTGACTTTTTCAACGCAGAATTGGCTGGAATTGAGATCAGACGCCATGTCACATTTGGAGAGCCCCTGATGTGCCTAAACAGCGGAAACCCCCCAATTCTAACTCCAACCCTAACCCCAACACACCCCTAACCCTAGTCCCAACCCTAACCACAAACCTAACCCTAACACACCCCTAACCATAATCCCAACCCTAATCCTAACGTTAGCGCCAACCCTAACCCTAACTTTAGCCGCAACCCTAACCCTAACGGGAAAATGGAAATAAATACATTTTTTTAATTTTATTATTTTTCCCTAACTAAGGGGGTGATAAAGGGGGGTTTGATTTACTATTTATAGCGGGTTTTTATGAATGGCAGCTGTCACGCTAAAAGACGCTTTTTATTGCAAAAAATAGTTTTTTGCATCACCACATTTTGAGAGCTATAATTTTTGCATATTTTGGCCCACAGAGTTATGTGAGGTCTTATTTTTTGCGGGACGAGGTGACGTTTTCATTGGTACCATTTTTGAGCACGTGACAATTTTTGATCGCTTTTTATTTCTATTTTTGGGAGGTTAGAATGAACAAAAATCAGCAATTCATGAATTTCTTTTGGGGGAGGCATTTGTACCGTTCCGCGTGTGGTAAAATTGATAAAGCAGTTTTATTCTTCGGGTCAGTACGATTACTGCGATACCTTATTTATATCATTTTTTTATGTTTTGGTGCTTTTATAGCATGAAAACAATTTTATATAAAAAATTATTATTTTTGCATCGCTTTATTCTGCGAGGTATAACTTTTTTATTTTTTCGTTGATGATGCTGTGTTACGGCTCGTTTTTTGCGGGACAAGATGACGTTTTCAGTGGTACCATGGTTATTTATCTCAGCCTTTTTGATCGCGTGTTATTCCACTTTTTGTTCAGCAGTATGATGATAAAGCATTGATTTTTTGCTTCGTTTTCTTTTTTTTTTTTAAGGGGTTCATTAAAGGGGTTAACTAGTGGGACAGTTTTATAGGGGGGGTCTTTACGGACGCGGCGATACCAAATATGTGTACTTTTATTGTTTTGTTTTTTTTATTTACAGGAAAGAATGAATTTATTGGGAAATATTTTTTTTTTTTTATGATTTTTTTTTACCACTTTTTATTTTTTTTACTTTTATACTTTGTCCCAGGGTGGGACATCACTGTATTTTAGCAGATCGCTGGTGTGACAGTGTGCACAGCACTCTGTCACACCAGCGATCGCTCTGGCACTGCTGCAGGATTCCCCAGCGCCTGCTCTCAGCAGGCACTGAGGAAGCCGCCTCCCTGCAGGACCCCGGCGCCATCTTGGCGGGAGCGCAGCTGATCGCCCATGACGTACTATTCCGTCCATGGGAATAAGGTCCAGGGTCACATGGACGGAATAGTACGTCTGATGGCAGAGAGGGGTTAATAAAGATATTTATTTCACCTTAAACATTGGACTATTATATTTGTTTTTTCTTCGTTTTTTGATACTATTTTGGTGTAGATACATTGTTTTAATTGCTTGTTATTGCATTTTATTGCAATGTTGTGGCATCCAAAAAATGGAATTCTGGCTTTTTGATATTTTTTCTTCTTACACCATTTACTGATCAGCGTAATTTAGTGTATATTTAGATAGATCGGACATTTTTGAATGCAGCAATGTCAAATATGTCTATTTTTTAATGTGGTTAAATGGGAGGGTGATTTGTACTTTGTTTTAAATATTTTTTATAACTTTTTTTATTAATTAATAGTGAAAATAAGCAACTTTTGTAATATATCTAATCAGAGAAATCTGCTTCTTTCACCTCCTGAACTGATTATTTATTCTCAAAATTCTCAATTCACAGGAAAATCTATGTTTATTGAACACAAATTGTTACATTACGGAGATAGGAGATGACAGTTACTACTGATAAGCTTTTACATAGAAGGGAGAATGTAGGAGGTGAAAGGAGCTAGAGGCCGATCTTCCCCCTCCTATCCACACTTAGCTATATAGAATCCTATCAGTAGCAATTACCATCTTCTATCTCAGTAATGTAACAATCTGTCTTCCATGAATACAGATTTACCCTAATTTGAATATGCAAATTGTCTCTTCAGAGAGGAAGAGAACTTGAACTCTAGTGCCACCTATTGGAAGTAGCAATCCTACAAGTCATTATCGACCCTGGCATGCCATACCTGACATGTTACCCTCCAGAAGGAGAAGCCTTACACTTAGAACCCGTGAATTGAGAATTTTGAGATTGCAAAGTCCAAGGTTAGAAAGAAGTAAATTTCGGGCGCACAGTAGAGCTCTTAAAAAAAGGAAAATAGTTTTGTGAAGCAGACTTTGCTGCTATTTTGGGCATGATGCCTTTTTTGTGGAGCCCTTGTACTGCCAAAAGAGCAGTAAACCCCCACAAATGACACCATTTTAGAAATTACACCCCAATAACCCCTTTCCAACCTTAAACGTATCCATACATCTAGGTGGCCTTGTACTTACCGACCTGGGATGTATGGATATGTCCAGGCGGTTTTGTGTGCACAGATAATGTGTGCGCATGTGTAGGAGAGAGGCCCCCGCTGTGTGACCAGGCCGGAACCAAGGGGGCTGTCACTTAAGTTCCTAGGGGGACAGTTCCCGGGGGAAGGAACTGCAGGACGACACAGAGACTGTTCTGGAAAGTAGGAGGCAGGGCGACTATAAAAGGAGCACAGGAGACCAGAAGGGGGCACTTGACGCAGAGGCAGACAACAGGCAGGAAGGCAGAACCTGGCAGACACAGGGGAGCAGGAAAAGGCCAGCAGCTGCACGTGAGCAAGAACGAGAGCTCACGTGCCTCAGGGAGAGGACGATCCCGAGAGGAGCGAAGAAGAAGCCAAGCTCTGACACCCGCAGCCGCCACTGCCCCGCTCCAGCCCGCGGCTGCAACCTGCATGCTGCCACTAGCGGCCGCCACTGCCCAGCTCCAGCCTGCGGCTGCGGCCTGTGCCCGGCCACCCACGGCTTCTACTGTCCCACTCAGGGCCGGCGTCAGCACCCGGCACACCGGGGCAAGTGCCGGGGCCCTGAACAGGTGGGGGGCCCACTCATAGTCAGGGACACCAGCATGCTATGGGGGCCCGGTGCCTGCGCCAGTACTGGGGGCCGGTGCCTCGAGCAGAGCAGCAGCCAGTGAGGAGAGGTGAGTATTTCATTTTTTATATTTTTTTATGTTTGGTGCAATATATGGAGACCATCATATGGGGCCCATCATACACTGGAGTATCATATATGGGGCCCATCATACACTGGAGCATCATATAGGGGGTCCATCATACACTGGAGCATCATATAGGGGGCCCATCATACACTGGAGCATCATATATGGGGCCCATTATATATGGAGTATTATATGGGGCCAATAATATACTGGAGCATCATATATAGGTCCATTATATATGAAGCATTATATGGGGCCCATCATGCACTGAAGCATCATATATGGGGCCTTTCATATACTGGAGCTTCATATGGGGCCCATTATATATGGAACATCATTTGGGGCCCATTATATATGGAACATCATATGGGGCCCATTATATATGGAGCATCATTTGGGGACCTACTATATATGGAGCATCTTATAGGGTCCATTATATATGGAGCATTATATGGGGCCCATTATATATGGATCATTATATGGGGCTCATTATTCTGTATGGAACACTATGTGATGACCATAATACTGTATGGATAACTATACTGTTTGTCTTTTGAGCTATTGTAGAATTTACAATATATATCACTCATGTAATGTATAGAGTAAGTGAAAGTTTGGCATTGTACTATACCTATATTTCTCTGCAGTATCTGTGCATCATGAATTGTGATATGTGTTAAAGGGGCCCATTGAGACTCTTTCGCCCGGGGCCCATGAAAACTTGGAGCCGACCCTGGTCCCACTACATCCCGCGGCTGTGGCCTGCACGTCAGGATCCGTGGCTACCATCACCTCGCCTCTGGGGAACTTCTCCAGGGCCTGTTGTGCCCCAGCTGCACCTGGGCGTAGGGACGCCCAAAGCCTACGACAGCTCCTTGTCGGCTGGGCCCAGCGGCTTAGACGCCAAACGGACACCTCCCGGACAACAGCTCTGCCGGATGTCAGAGACGGATTAGTGACACTCCGTTAACTGTTCATTATAGTTCTAGGACTTTTAGACGACCATACCGGGGCCCTATAGTTGTCTGCACCTGCCGAGTAGTCGGTTGCTCGGTTATTTGTGTATTATTGTCTACCTTCCCTGCGAGGAGAACTATTGTTAGCTTACCAGTTAGTCATATAACACCCTATATAAAGGTTAAATTTAAGCTTGCTCCGTCTCCGACTCATCACTGCATCCCGCGTACCTGCGATTACCACACATGATCACTGCTGGATGTCAGCTGATTCTGACAGCTGACACCCGGCACTCAGTGACAGAAGCAGTCCCGCATCACTCCCAGCACTTTAACCTCTGTAGAGGTTTGTACTCACTCAGCTGCGGTTAAGGTAGGCACAGGAAGCGGTATTGCTAAAAAGTCCAGGCAAGTATATTTAAACTGCATAAACCGCTCAGAAAAGCAAACAAAAGAACAGCCTTTTCCGGCACAAAGTGAAAACATAAAGTAAAAAGTCCATACAGTACAGCAGGTCTGCTCGCTCAGGATAATGTCCAGTTCTTTAGGCCTTAGGACAAACCAACACACAGGAGATCCACACATCTCCAGCTCCAGACAGTGAATGAGACACTCGGCCTCCATTTTATTTGCCAAACCACGCCCCTGGGGTTTGAATATGTGAGCAGTCATTCCCAACCATCTGTTATAATTGTTCATAGAACCCAGTCCTTGAATGGCCTAATAATAACTCTCTCAGCACTATATGTGCTGGAGAATGCTTCCGCGCTCACATCACCACAGCTAATTACCATGATGACACATATCTCCCTTCAAGGACCCGTCCGACAACCATCTTACATACCCCCTGCCCAAAGCCGAGGAGCTTGGCACTTTCTGTCTATAAACAGTGGACTCTCGACAGAGCATCAGCATTGCCATACAGTTTCCCTGACCTATGCTCCAAGTTAAAATCCTGAAGTGCTAGAAACCACCTGGTCACTTGGGCATTATTCCCTTTCTTCTCCCTCATCCACTTCAGTGGGGCAAGGTCTGACACTAGTCTGAACTTCCTGCCTAAGAGGTAATACCTTAGAGTGTCCAACGCCCACTTGATGGCTAAACATTCCTTCTCCACCATGGAGCAATTCTTCTTGCAGGATGACAACTTCCGACTCAGATACATTATGGGGGGCTCTTTCCCATTCACCTCTTAAGATAAGACAGTGCCCAGCCCAACATATGACGCATCCATCTGGACCACAAACTCCTTGGAGATGCTGGGTGCTACCAGCACCAGCTGTTTACACAAGGCTAGCTTCAGTTCTTGGAAGGCCGTCTCAGCTTCTGGAGACCACTTAGCCATAGCCGACTTTGTCCCTTTAAGGAGGTTTGTCAGAGAGGTAGCTACCATGGAAAAGTTTGGGATAAACTGGTGGTAATAGTCCACAAAGCCAAGGAATGCCGTGACCTGCTTCTTTGAGAGGGGTTGTGGTCAGCCATGAATCGCCTCAACTTTATCTGGGGCCTTATTTTGCCCCTGCCTACAACATAGCCCAAGAATTTAGCTTCCTCCATTCCCAAGGCACATTTCTTTGGGTTTATGGAAAACCCCACCTTCCGTAGAGCATCAAGTATCACCTGGACCTTGCTTAGATGGCTTCCCAATCCTTAAGATCACAATGTATTCCAGGTAGGGTGCTGCGTACCTCTTGTGGGTAGCTAGAATCTGATCCATGGCTCTCTGGAATGTGGCTGGAGCGCCTTTTAACCCAAATGGCATCTTAGTGTGCTGGAATCATCCATCTGGTGTTGAAAAGGCAGTCTTAGACATCTTACATAGTAACATAGTTATTAAGGTTGAAGGAAGACTTTAAGTCCATCTAGTTCAACCCATATCCTATCCTAACCTGCCCTAACATGTTGATCCAGAGGAAGGCAAAAAAAAACCATGTGGCAAACAGTAAGCTTCACATTGGGGAAAAAAAATTCCTTCCCAACTCCACATACGGCAATCAGACTAGCTCCCTGGATCAACGCAATATCTAGGAAACTAGTGTATACAACCTGTAATATTATACTTTTCAAGAAAGGCATCCAGGCCCTTCTTAAATTTTAGTAGTGAATCACTCAATACAACATTATACGGCAGAGAGTTCCATAGTCTCACTACTAGATATGAGGGACTTTGCCTCTGGGAGGGTCAAGTCGGGTTTCGTGAAACCCGACTTTCTCAAAAGTCGAGTCGAAGGAAATCGGCTGACTATCGGGAAAAGTCGAAGGTCCGACTGAAACACGAAACCCAATGCATGTCAATGTCGGCAGGGAGTGGAGGACAGGAAACACACCTACAGTGCCCATTTCAATGCCAACAACATCAATTGTTATTCCTTAAGCTTGGCAACCTTCATTTACTGTATAATAATAGTCACGCATTGAAAACTGGGGGTTATTTAGCTAAAGTTGTGGGGGGGGGCAGGGCTGGCTCCAGGTTTCCGTGGGCCCCGGGCCAAAGAGTCTCAGTGGGCCCCTTTAACACATACCACAATTCATGATGCTCTGATACGGCAGAAAAATATAGGTATAGTACAATGTCAAATACTTCACTTCTTACATTACATGACTGATATCTATTTTAAATTCTACAATAGCTCAAAAACCGGACAGTATATTCTTCCATACAGTATTATGGCCACCACATAGTGCGCCATACAGAATAATGAGCCCCATTTATTGCTCCATACAGAATAATTGATCCCATATAATGTTCTATACAGTATATGATGAGCTCCACATAATGCTACAGCATATGATGGTCCCCATATAATGTGCCATACTGTATAGGACGGTCCCCATAGAGTATAATGAGCCTCACATATTGCTCCATACAGTATAATGAGTCGCATACAAAGCTCCATACAGTATATGATGGGCCACATATATTGCTCAATACAGAATGGGCTCCATATAATGTTCCATACAGAATAGGCCCCATATGTGCTCCATATGATGCTCCATACCTTATATGATGCCCCATAAATAATGAACCCCATATGATGCTCCAGTATATGATGGGCCCCATGGATGATGCTCCAGTGTATGATGCGCCTATATAATGCTCCATATATAATGGGCCCAATATGATGCTCCAGTGTATAATGGGCCCCATATATGATGCTCCAGTGTATGATGGGCCCCATTTATAATGCTCCAGTGTATGATGGGCCCCATGGATGATGCTCCAGTGTATGATGGGCCTATATAATGCTCCATATATAATGGGCCCCATTTATAATGCTCCATTGTATAATGGGCCCTGTATACAGTATGATGCTCAAATGTATAATGGGCCCCATATATAATTCTCCAGTGTATAATGTTCCCCATATATTGCTCCAAACATTAAAAAAAATGAAATACCTCTCCTCGCTGGGCACTGCTCTATTCTGGACTCCTCAGCATCGCCATCTTCCAGCTCTCTGCACTTTGACTGTTCAGGCAGAGGGTGTACAGACATGACATCATGGCGCTCTCTGACCTGAATGTCATTGTCAGGAAACGCGGAAGACGTCACAGCGGTGGAGCAGGGAGAGGTAAGTATTGCAAGTGCTGGGGCCCTGAGCAAGCAGGGGGCCCACTCGTGGGCGACGGCACTGGCACAGGGCCCCTCATAGTACGCTGGTGTCTCTGACGGCGAGTGGGCCCCCCACCGTCAGAGACACCGGCGTACTATGAGGGGCCCTGTGCCAGTGCCGTCGCCCACGAGTGGGCCCCCCACCTGCTCAAGGCACCAGTACTTGCCCGGGTGCGCCGTGTTGACGCTGGCCCTGGGGGAGTACAGCCCAGTTAGGGAGTTGGAAAAACTGGCATATGTTGAGGTGTAGGCTGGACATTCAGCAGCTGCAAATGGAGGAATTGGAGAAGTGGTAGGAAGAGGAGGACAAAGCAAGCCATTTTGCTGGCAACCTGTGTCATCAGGGGAAGGTGGTACAAAATCCTTTGAAACCCAGGCATGGTTCATTTTAATGAAGGTGATATCACAAACAGTTTGTGTCGACAGCCGGGTCCTTCATTCTGTCAGGATTGATCCAGCAGTACTGAAGACTCTTTCTGATAGCACACTACCAACAGGGCAAGCAAGCTCCTTCCTGTAAGGCATATTGTGCCAATTCAGGCCAGGTGTCCAGTTTACAGGCCCAGTAGTCAAAGGGGAATGAACTGTGAGGGAGAACATCGATAGGGGAGGAGAGGTAATTTTGAACCATAGTTGACAACTGCTGTCTCTTGTCTGTTGCAAGCAATTCAGTATTAACAGTCGTACTCGAGAAAGCGGTACTCGAGAAATCAGTCCACAACATGGTCATGAAACCCCTGTCTCCAACGCAACTTCGGCTGTGTGCACCACGAACACCTCTTCCATTTAGCCCAGTACGGCTCGTGGTAGAACCTGCACCGCTGCTGTGTGCTGGGAATGCCTCTAACAAACTGTTTACCAGAGTTGCTTGTTTGTTCGCCAATATTAGCTCTAGGTTCTCCTGTGGCATGATGTTCTGTAATTTGCCTTTATAGCATGGATCGAGGATGCTGGCCAACCAGTAGTCGTCATCCTTCATAATTTTGGCAATGCGGGGGTCCCTTTTTAGGATTCTCAAGACATAATCACACATGTGGGCCAATATTCCAGGTGTCAATGATGCACTGCCAGTGGTGGGTGGAGGAGCACTTTCTGCCAAATCCACATCCCTCCAGTCATGCACAAACCCTGTACCTGACCTTGGCAAGCCAACATTTTCTCTTGCCCCCTGAAAAGCATCATCCTCCCCAAAATAATCATCCTCCTACTCCTCTTCCTCTTCTTCATCCACCTCTTCCAGGACAGATCCCTGAGTAGACAATGGCTGTTTGTCATCAAGGCTTCCCTCCTCCTCCTCCTCCTCTTCCTCCTCTGCTGCAGACGCCTGATCCTTAATGTGCGTCAAAGTTTGCATGAGCAGACGCATAAGTGGGATGCTCATGCTTATGATGGTGTCGTCTGCGCTTACCAGCCGTGTGCATTCCTCAAAACACTGAAGAACTTTACAGAGGTCTTTAAGCTTTGACCACTGCACACCCGACAACTCCATGTCTGCCCTCAAACTGCCTGCCCGTGTTTCCTCTCACAAATGCATTACAGCCTGCCTCTGTTCGCACAGCCTCTCAACCATGTGCATGGTGGAGTTCCACCTTGTTGCAACGTGTATGATTAGGCGGTGCTTGGGGAGGTGGAACGATCACTGCAGCCTCTGCATATGACTGGAGTCTACGGGCGAGCAACGGATGTGCAAGCACAGTCTTCGTACCTTATGGAGCAGGGCTGTTAACTCTGGATAATTATTTAGGAAGCACTGCACCACCAGTTTGAAGGTGTGAGCCAGGCAAGATATGTGTCTGAGTATGTGTCTGAGTTTTGCCAGGGCTATGGCCGCCACAAAATTACTGCCGTTATCACTGACTACCTTGCCTGGCTCAAGATGTATACTGCCCAGCCATGACTCAGTTTCTCGCTGCAAGTAGTCGGCCAGTACCTCTGCGGTGTGTCTGCTGTCACCCAAAGACATCATCTTTAAAACAGCCTGCTGATGCTTACCACTAGCTGTTCGATAGTGGGACACCTCATGTGCAACACTGGCAGCTGCGGATGGAGTGCTCGTGCGACTGCACTCTGTTGATGAGCTTTCACTTTGTTACACCCGGTCCCAGCGCTGCCTCTGCACTCCGTTCTGCTCACTCACCTGTTCCTCGGGCTGTCCCTCTGCGGCGGTCTGTGCGTGGGCTGGGGTCTCCTGTCCCATCTGCTCTCCGGCATCCTGAGTCCTTCTCCACTTCCTGGCACGCTGCTGGCAGGCCTCCAGACAGTCGGCTTAGGACGCGAGGCCGCGCCCACCGCTTCTCTTAAAGGGGCAGCGTACATCTTTTGAAATAGCTAATTATCCAATGGCTGCGCACTCAGTACTATATCTGGTCACTCCACCATTAGGGGAGTGCCGGAGCAACGTGTTCTATCATTGCTACATCCGGTTCTGTGCCTGTTCTGTCTGCGCTGCGTCTGCAGTCTCTGTGCTTCGCTGATACTGTTTGTCTCCTCAGATCATTGCTAACCCGTATCTGGCTAATCTGGACAATCTCGGCTATTACTGGCGCAAGTGTCATCCCGTTCCGCCATCAGCCATCCGTACCCGTGGACCGTGACAAGGTCACTGAAGCCAGCCTTCTACCATCCGTTCTGGACCAGGACCTTATCCTTCTCCGTCAAGAACTTTCCACGGACTCTGTAAATACTTGTTACCCTTTTGGTCCCTCTGGGACAGCTGCCACGTGTCCGGGGTCTAACTGGAGGTAGCACCTGTGTCCTCCGGGTATTCCATTCTGGTCCTGTTCGAGGGGCCTTACTACGGGTACCCGGGGCTCACTAGTTACGCCCCCTTCGGAGCCCCCCGGACCGCGGTCTCGAGGTTCCACATTAAAAAATAAAAACGAATGTGAACTTCACCACCTCTGCCTCCGCTTCCATTCGTTACAGATTGCTCTGGCCATGGAACCCGCTGGATCCCAGAGACCTCCGACCACGGATCTGTGCCAGGAGGTGGCCCGTTTGGGAGTTCAACAGGACAAGATCACGACTTATCTACGCAGCTTGTCTACCCGCATGGATTCCTAGGGTCCTCGTCTGCACCTGACTCTTCTATCAATAATCAGGTACCAGTTCCCATGGCAAATCAAGGTCCCCGTCTGGCGGCTCCTACCCGTTTCCAGGGTGATCCTACTCTGTGTCGGGGTTTCCTCAATCAGTGCACTCTACACTTTGAAATCTTGGGGCATATGTTTGCTTCTGACCGAGCCAAGGTGGGCTTCATCATGTCACACCTGGGAGGAGAAGCCCTCGCCTGGCTAAACCCGCTATGGGAGAGAGGGGATCCGGTGGTTAACGATCTTCAATTTTTCCTAGAGGCTTTTCGCAGGACTTTCGATGAACCTGGTCGTACCACTTCGACTGCATCAGCTCTGCTCCGCCTGCGCCAAGGTACT
The DNA here is from genome assembly GCA_033576555.1 of Oophaga sylvatica. Classification (NCBI taxonomy): domain Eukaryota; kingdom Metazoa; phylum Chordata; class Amphibia; order Anura; family Dendrobatidae; genus Oophaga; species Oophaga sylvatica. The sequence goes on from JARQOD010000006.1 coordinate 267,969,665, forward strand.
CTCACGGTAGCTCAGTATGCTGTTAAATTCCGCACCCTCTCGTCTGAATTGTCGTGGAACAATGAGGCCCTGGTCGCTAACTTCTGGGAAGGCCTATCCGGAAGAATCAAGGATGAGCTGGCGGGACGGGACAGACCTACTCTCTTGGAAGAACTAATATCCTTGGCAACCCGAATTGACCTGCGTTTTCAGGAGCGCTCCATGGAGATCAAGCGGGACAAAAGGTCCTATCACCTGGACTCTAGTTTGTACAAAACAGGTACTTCACCCTCCGCCTCCGAGGCCATGGAGGTGGACCATGTAAGTTTGGCCACCCGCCGCCGAGAGGCACGTCGCAAGGAGGGAAGTTGTTACTACTGCGGTAGTTCTGAACATTTGATTCATTTCTGTCCTAAAAAGTCGGGAAACTCCAGTGCCTAGGTCCGGTAGGAGGGGTCAACCTAGGTAAAGAGCAGTCCTCTCCCTCTTTACACATCTCTGTCACCGTGTCCTATGGAGCAATAAAATTCTCCGAACACTGTCTACTGGATTCTGGAGCTGCAGGGAACTTCATCCAGCAGGCGGTTGTGGATCATCACCGCTTACCAGTCCAGCGTCTTCCTGATCCGTTACAGGTGTCCGCCGTGGATGGCAAACCGCTGACCGAGCCCGTCCAGTTTCAAACCGAGTTGGTGGAACTCCGGGTAGGTCTAATGCATACTGAACGAATGCGATTTTATGTATATCCTGGTTTATCCCATCCCATGCTTCTAGGTTTACCTTGGCTCCAGATGCATGAACCAGTCCTTAATTGGAAAACTGGAGAAGTTCTGCGTTGGGGAGATACCTGCATGAATCGTTGCTTAACCCGGATTCAACCTGTTTCGCCTCCAGTCCAGTCTGATACCCTGCCAGGGTTACCTTCCGCCTATTGGTCCTTCTCTGACGTCTTTGGGAAAAAAGAGGCTGAGAGACTACCTCCACACAGGTCGTATGACTGTCAGATAGAGCTTCTTCCAGGAGCATCACCCCCTCGCGGGAGAGTTTATCCTCTTTCACAGGCAGAGACTCAGGCCATGTAGGACTACATTCAAGAGAATTTGGCTAGAGGATTTATCCGAAAGTCATCGTCACCGGCAGGAGCTGGATTCTTCTTTGTAAAGAAAAAGGACGGATCCTTGCGGCCCTGCATTGACTATCGGGGTCTAAATCAAATCACGGTAAAAAACAGGTATCCATTGCCTCTTATTTCAGAGCTGTTTGATCGTCTCCGAGGGGCCAAGATCTTCACCAAATTGGACCTCAGAGGGGCCTACAACCTGATCCGAATCAGAGAGGGAGACGAATGGAAAACAACCTTCAACACCCGTGACGGCCACTATGAATACCTGGTAATGCCATTCGGCCTAAGCAATGCACCTGCGGTTTTTCAGGAATTTGTTAATGACATTTTCAGGGACTTGCTCTATACTTGTGTCGTGGTTTACCTGGACGATATTTTGATTTTTTTCTGCTGACTTGACGTCACACCGGAGGCAAGTACGTCTGGTCTTACAAAGACTGAGAGAGAACAGGCTCTATGCCAAATATGAGAAATGCCTCTTTGAGCAGTCCTCTTTGCCTTTCCTTGGGTACATTGTATCTTCCACAGGATTAAAGATGGATCCGGAGAAGTTGTCTGCAGTTCTCAACTGGCCTCGTCCGTCTGGGCTAAAAGCCATACAAAGGTTCCTCGGATTCGCCAATTACTACCGGCAATTCATTCCACACTTTTCCACCCGAGTGGCTCCAATCACAGCCTTAACCCGGAAAGGTGTAAACTCTAAGGAATGGTCCTCCGAGGCAGAAGAGGCCTTTGTTTCTCTCAAAAAAGCCTTCGCTTCCGCACCCGTTCTCCATCGTCCTAATTCAAGTGAGCAATTTTTTCTTGAAGTTGACGCTTCTTCCATAGGTGCAGGAGCAGTTCTGACCCAGAAGTCGTCTACCGGGCGGATAATCTCGTGTGGTTTTTTTTCCAAGGTTTTTTCTCCTGCAGGAAGGAACTACTCTGTCGGTGATCGCGAACTGTTGGCCATCAAATTGGCTCTGGAAGAATGGAGACATCTTCTTGAAGGAGCTCATCACCAGGTAATCATATTCACCGACCATAAAAACCTTGCCTATCTCCAATCTGCTTTAAGACTGAATCCCCGTCAGGCCCGTTGGGCATTATTTTTTGCCCGTTTCAATTTTGTACTTCATTTCCGTCCAGCTGACAAGAACATCAAGGCAGACGCACTCTCTAGGGCTTTCTTGCTCCTGAACTGGAGGAGGAACCTCAGCACAATATTGAACCTTCTAGGTTAGTCTCTGTTGCCTCCACTGATCTGGCCCAGCTTCCTCCTGGGAAGACTTTCGTGTCTGCTTCTGACCGTACTCGTGTTCTGCGCTGGGGTCATTCTTCTAAGTTGGCTGGCCATGCTGGTCTGAAAAAGACGCAGCAACTCATCTCCCGGTATTACTGGTGGCCTACCATGGTCAAGGATATCCAGGAGTTCGTCGCAGCATGTCCTTCATGTGCTCGTAACAAAACTGTTAAACATCTACCAGCCGGCAGGCTTCTGCCTCTTCCGATTCCGTCCGCTCCCTGGCAGCACATCGCGATGGATTTCATCACGGATCTTCCCATCTCTTCTGGCTGCTCAGTGGTATGGGTTGTGGTGGACCGCTTCTCTAAAATGGCTCACTTCGTTCCGCTATCTGGCCTCCCGTCTGCTCCAGAACTGGCCACTCACTTCATCCAGCACATCTTTCGTCTACATGGATTTCCTCTCCACATCGTGTCTGACAGGGGCGTCCAGTTCACCTCTAAGTTCTGGAGAGGACTCTGTAAAATGGTAAAAATTGAACTAGATTTTTCTTCTGCATATCATCCCCAGTCTAATGGGCAAGTGGAGAGGATCAATCAAATCCTGGCTGGATACCTGCGTCACTTCGTCAACGCTCATCATAATGACTGGGTAGAATTACTGCCCTGGGCGGAATTCTCCTACAACAATCAAGTAAGTGAATCTTCTGGAAAGTCTCCCTTTCAGATTGTGTTTGGACTGCAACCCGGAATTCCTCTTCCTGTCTCGGGATTGTCGGATGTTCCGGCAGTCGATACTTTGTCAAAGAATTTCTCGGACATTTGGAGAGAGACCAGGTCGGCTTTGGAGAAAGCTTCTCAACGTATGAAAACGCATGCGGACAAAAGACGTTTGGAGGCTCCCATCTTTCGTCCAGGAGACAAAGTATGGCTCTCCTCCAAGTACATCCGTCTGAAGTTACCATCGTACAAATTGGGTCCTCGTTTCATTGGTCCCTTTGAAGTTTTGAGACAGATCAACCCGGTCTCTTATAAACTGAAATTGCCTAATTCTCTAAGAGTACCTAATTCCTTTCATGTTTCCCTCCTCAAACCAGTAGTGTTGAGTTCCTTTTTTAAGGACTCGGGTATCACTCCTGATCCGGTCTCTGAGGATGATGTTTTTGAGGTAAAACATATCTTGGCCTCTAAGCGAGTAAGAGGTAGGATCTATTACCTGGTGGACTGGAGGGGTTTTGGTCCTGAGGAGAGGTCTTGGGAGCCTAAAGAGAACATCCAGGCCCCTATTCTTCTTAAAAGATTTCACGCAGGCTTGAAAAAGAGGGGGAGTAAAGAGGGGGATACTGTTACACCCGGTCCCAGCGCTGCCTCTGCACTCCGTTCTGCTCACTCACCTGTTCCTCGGGCTGTCCCTCTGCGGCGGTCTGTGCGTGGGCTGGGGTCTCCTGTCCCATCTGCTCTCCGGCATCCTGAGTCCTTCTCCACTTCCTGGCACGCTGCTGGCAGGCCTCCAGACAGTCGGCTTAGGACGCGAGGCCGCGCCCACCGCTTCTCTTAAAGGGGCAGCGTGCATCTTTTGAAATAGCTAATTATCCAATGGCTGCGCACTCAGTACTATATCTAGTCACTCCACCATTAGGGGAGTGCCGGAGCAACGTGTTCTATCATTGCTACATCCGGTTCTGTGCCTGTTCTGTCTGCGCTGCGTCTGCAGTCTCTGTGCTTCGCTGATACTGTTTGTCTCCTCAGATCATTGCTAACCCGTATCTGGCTAATCTGGACAATCTCGGCTATTACTGGCGCAAGTGTCATCCCGTTCCGCCATCAGCCATCCGTACCCGTGGACCGTGACAAGGTCACTGAAACCAGCCTTCTACCATCCGTTCTGGACCAGGACCTTATCCTTCTCCGTCAAGAACTTTCCACGGACTCTGTAAATACTTGTTACCCGTTTGGTCCCTCTGGGACAGCTGCCACGTGTCCGGGGTCTAACTGGAGGTAGCACCTGTGTCCTCCGGGTATTCCATTCTGGTCCTGTTCGAGGGGCCTTACTACGGGTACCCGGGGCTCACTAGTTACGCCCCCTTCGGAGCCCCCCAAACCGCGGTCTCGAGGTTCCACATTAAAAAATAAAAACGAATGTGAACTTCACCACCTCTGCCTCCGCTTCCATTCGTTACACGCTTCTGGAGGAGGAGGACGTTCGAACGCCTACAGCCAACTGTTGCCTATACCGTGGGTAGGCAGCACTGTCCCACCGCCACTGTCCCCTGTGGACCCTGCATCCACCACATTAACCCAGTGCGCAAGTGACGGACACGTAACAGCCCTGGCCATGCCTACTGGCCAATGCATCTGTTGTGAGGTGCACCTTTCTACTCACTGATTGTTTGAGTGCATGGAAAATGCAGTCTTTCACATGCAGGTGGAGGGCAGGGATGGCTTTTCTAGAGAAGAAGTGCCGACTGGGTAGTTCATAGCTTGGGACAGCGTAGGCCATGAGCTCTCGGAACGCTGCGCTTTCAACAAAACGGAAGGGCATCATCTCTAATGAGATCAGTTTGGCAATGTAGACGTTCAAAGCCAGTGTATGCAGATGAGAGGATGAGTACTTTCTTGTCCTACTCAGAGTGTCTGCTAGGGTGAGCTGGACTTGAGAGCTGCATATGGGGAACTAGCGGTGGACATGATGGACTGAGAGGGGGTTGGTGATGGTGGTGGTGGTGGTGATGGCCTAGATTCAGTCTTTCGTTGCAAAAACATTGTGATTCCCTGACTGCTTTGGCCTTGCGATGACACCTCAACATTTCTTGCTGGTGGTGTGCTAACTGGTGGGCTTACAGTGGGGGAAGCGATGTAGCGTTGCTGGCTACCTTCAGTCGGAGCAGGTGCACATGCGCTACCTGAGGTTTTGTAGTCCGTCCACGCTTGCAAGTGCATGGTGTTTAAATGTCTAAGCATGGAATTGGTATTCAAATTTCGGAGATTTTTCCCTCGGCTAAAGGTCCTTTCGCACTACTTACAGATAAGTTTTGCCTCATCAATAGGATTTTCGTCAAAAAAATGCCACACTGCACTCTTCCTACTATGGGATAAATTTTCAGGGCTTGCACGCTATGCTAATTTGACCGTCTGGCCAAGCTGTTCTACAACTCTTTTTGTTTTTTTTAACACATTTTTGGACTGCTACGGGCCTGCCAGATAACCGCTGCTGCAATGTCGATGCCTGCTGTGGATCCTTCTCCTCTTCTGAGCTATTGCCAGCGGCACCCTGTTCCCCCAATGGATGCCAATCCGGGTCAACAACTGGGTTATCCATCACCTCCTCTTCAATTTTTTCTGCCCCTTCCTCTGTGTCACTGTGTAAGGTGGTATAGTATGCGGGAAGGGGCACCTGAGTTTCATCAGGGTCAGATTCTGGCTCAGTAGACTGCAAGAGAAATGTAGTGCTCTGGGTGAATGTACCAGCAGAATCATCTAGCAGTGGCTGTGCATCAGTGCACTCCATGTCAGATTCATCTTGGACTGGGGAATTCAGAATTTGACTTGATAACCCAGTCATGGTATGTGAAAAGAGCTCCATGGAGTAATCTGAAGTGTGGCCTGCCGCATCCTTCACTTTTGGTGGGGGTGAAGGACACAAGGAAAGGTGTTGTTCCTGACCAGGAGCCTGCACTGACAACTCAGTGCTTGCATTTTTTGAAACTTCAGAAGAGGAGGCAATAGAGCTGGAGGCTGTTTCGGCAATGTAAGCCAAAACCTGTTCCTGTTGCTCCAACTTTAAAAGCGGTTTACCTACTCCCAGAAAAGGGAGCCTTCCAGGCCTTCTGGAGCCAGACAATGACGCAGGCTCAACACCTCCTACCTTAGGTGCTATTGTGCTTTTGGCACTACCAGCAGATGCACCACCACAACCATCAGTACCAGCTTGCCCCCCCATCCCATCCACGTCCTTGCCCCCCATCCCATCCACGTCCGCGGCCTCTTCCACCATACTTCCTTATGTTTGGGAAAATGTACCAAAAATACCAGCAGATATATGGTACTGTATCAGAAGCGTACAGCTGTTTACGGTGAAGGGGAAAATTGTAAATCTCCATATATATTTCCGGAGTCACACACAGACACTTTCAGTCTCAGTAAGTATTAGTGCTGTGTAAAAAGCAGTCTGCACCGCAGTGTACACACAGCAATATAACTAGCAGGCAGCCTATTAATCAGCGCTGCTGCACACAAGAAAATCATCCCCTGTCACTGGCAGGCAGCCTAATAACCAGCACTGCTGCACACAAGAAAATTCTCCCCTGTCACTGCACACTAACTGTACAGCACAATTGCTATCAGCACAAGCACATAAGAACTTCTGTTTCCAGCCCTAACTCTCTCCCTACTGATAAACAGCGTCAGCAACCTCTCCCTACTGTTAAGATCGGCAGAAGTAAAATGGCGGTTGGCGGTCAGGGCTTTTATAGACACTATGACGCCCCCAAAGCAAGCCAATCACTGCAATGCCCTTCTCTAAGATGGTGGTGGCCGCTGTCCAAGTCATCTCGTTGCCCACAGTGTACGTCCTTGCTCATTGGCTGAAAAAAGGCGCCTGCAAGCATTATGGGAAAACCGACTTTGGTGCTCGGGTCGACGACCGCATGGCCGACTTCACGCTATGGTCGGGCTTCGCTCGGCGAAACCCGACTTTGGCGAAAGTCGGCGACTTTTGAATCTGACCGACCTGTTTCGCTCAACTCTACTCACTACTCTTACAGTAAAGAATCTGCGTCTGTGATTATGCTTAAACCTTCTTTCCTCCAGACGTAGAAGATGCCCCCTTGTCCCCGTCACAGGTCTGAGAGTAAAAAGATCATTAGAAAGGTCTTTGTACTGTCACCTCATATATTTTTACATATTGTAATAAAATCACCCCTAAGCTTTCGTTTTTCCAAACTAAATAACCTCAAGTGTAATAACCGGTCTTGGTATTGCAGACCCCCCAGTTCTCTAATAACCTTTGTCGCTCTTCTCTGCACCCGCTCCAGTTCAGCTATGTCCTTCTTATGCACCGGAGACCAGAACTGCACACAGTATTCTAAGTGTGGTCGCTGTAGTGACTTGTATAGAGGTAAAATTATGTTCTCCTCATGAGCATCTATGCCTCTTTTAATGCATCCCATTATTTTATTTGCCTTTGCAGCAGCTACCTGACACTGGCCACGAAATGTGAGTTTGTCATCCACTCATACACCCAGGTCTTTATCAGTGACAGTTTTGCCCAGTGTTTTACAATTAAGCACATAATTATACATCTTGTTTGTTCTACCCAAGTGCATGACCTTACATTTATCCCCATTAAAGCTCATTTGCCATTTATCAGCCCAAGCTTCTAGTTTACATAAATCCTCCTGTAATATAAAATTGTCCTCCTCTGTATTGATTACCCTGCAGAGTTTAGTGTCATCCGCAAATATTGAAATACTGCTCTGTATGCCCCCTATAAGGTCATTAATAAATATTTTAAAAAGAAGCGGCCCCAATACTGACCCCTGTGGTACCCCACTGCTAACTGTGACCCAGTCTGAGTGTGCTCCATTAATAAACACCCTTTGTTTCCTATCCCTGAGCCAGTACTTAAACCACTTACACATATTTTCCCCTATCCGCATTGTTCTCATTTTATGTATCAACCTTTTGTGTGGCACCGTATCATATGCTTTTGAAAAGTCCATGTACACCATGTCTACTGATTTCCCTTGGTCCAAGATTTTACCCACAGTAGAGGTTAAGCTCACTGGCCTATAATTTCCAAGTTCAGTTTTTGTCCCCTTTTTGAATATTGGCACCACATTTGCTATACATAAGTCCTGTGGTGCAGACCCTGTTATTATGGAATCTTTAAAGATTAAAAATAATGGTCTATCTAGGACTGTACTTAATTCCTGCAGTACTCGGGAGTGTATCCCATCCGGGCCCAGGGATTTGTCAATTTTAGTGATTTTTAGACGCCGCCGTACTTCCTGCTAGGTTAAGCAGGTGACATTTAATGGAGAATTTTTTTTATCACTGATCATGTTATCGATATGTCATGGGATTTTCTTGTGTAAATACTGTTGGAAAAAAAGTCATTTAGCAATTTGGCTTTTTCTTCATCCACCATTTCGCCCAGACTATTTTTAAGGGGGCCAACACTATCATTTTTTAGTTTCTTACTATTTATGTAGTGTGAGACAGTGAAGGAATATGTGTTGAATGAGGTGTATATTTCACCTAAGTACTTTGCTGACTGGTATGAGCGAAATGTGTGGCTTTGTAAACCTGGTGGTAAAGAAAGGTCACTACACCTGCCATTCAGTACACGCTTGCAGCTCAGACCTGAATCCACTCAGGTGTTGATTAGGAAGCCAGAAGTAGGTGCTTGGGAGCACAGTCAGAGAGCTCGCTTAGTCTGGACACAGGAGGGGTCCAGGCACAGAAGGTGTCTCCAGGAGTTTGAGCTAACTCAGTCTGGGTGCTCGATGTACCCCGGACACAGGAGTAGTCTCTGTGAGAATCCATGCGGATAGCTGCTGAATAGGAGGGGAGCTCTCTCAAGTCTGGACGTTGAAGGTGCCTTCAGACACAAGGAGGAGACTCTGTGAACCTACATGCTGGTAAATGCTGAACATATGTGTTGTTTTGGCTCCGGCTGTTAGAGTCGGGACCCGGATAGATAGGGAAATCTATCTATGTGTAGTAAGTGGCTAGACAAGCCCAGGTCTTCTGTTTATGATTTGTTTTTATCTGTTTGCTGTGGACTTTAAATAAAACTGGTTGCGGCCAGTTGCACCAGTACTGCTGTGAATGAACTGTTTCCGTGCCACTCTGTCTACCCAGACGGCGATCCCAGAGCTATATCCCCTGAAAAGCTTACAGTAGTTAAAGAATATTTTGGGATTATTTTTACTTTCTCTGCCAATGAGTCTCTCTGTCTCAATCTTTGCTGTCTTGATTTGCTTTTTACAGAATTTATTTAATCTTCTGTATTTATTTAATGCCTCTTCACTACCTACTTGCTTTAATTCCCTAAATGCTTTATTTTTGTCACTTATTGCACCTATTACAGCTCTATTTAGCCATAGTGGTTTCCTCCTATTTCTAGCATGTTTATTCCATAGGGTATATACTGTGCACAGGTCCTATTCAGGATGCTAATAAATGTCTCCCATTTTCTTTGTGTATTTTTATGTCTCAGGATATCGTCCCAGTTAATTGCACCAAGATCATCTCTCATCCACTGGAAATTTGCCTTCCTGAAGTTTAGTGTCCTTGTAACCCTCTACTACACATCTTATTAAAGGATACATGAAAACTTATTATTTTGTGATCACTATTACTCAAGTGACCCCCAACCCTTATATTTGATATGCGGTCTGGCCTGTTGGTTAATATTAGGTCTAGCAGTGCCCCCCTTCTAGTTGGGTCCTGAACTAGTTGTGAAAGGTAATTGTCTCTTATAGTTGTCAAAAACCTATTACCTTTGCTGGAACTGCAGGTTTCTGTTCCCCAATGTATTTCAGGGTATTTGAACTCCCCCATAATAATGACTTCTCCTTGAGATGGTTGGGGTGAGCTGGACCGCAGAGTGAAGGCAAAAGGGCCAATAAGTGCTAAGCATGTCTGGGAACTCCTTCAAGATTGTTGGAAGACCATTTCCGGTTACTACCTCTTGAAGCTCATCAAGAGAATGCCAAGAGTGTGCAAAGCAGTAATCAAAGCAAAAGGTGGCTACTTTGAAGAACCTAGAATATAAGACATATTTTCAGTTGTTTCACACTTTTTTGTTAAGTATATAATTCGACATGTGTTAATTCATAGTTTTGATGCCTTCAGTGTGAATGTACAATTTTCATAGTCATGAAAATACAGAAAAATCTTTGAATGAGGTGTGTCCAAAATTTGGTCTGTACTGTCTATCTATATACAGTACAGACCAAAAGTTTGGACACACCTTCTAATTCAAGGATTTTTCTGTATTTTCATGACTATGAAAATTGTAGAATCACACTGAAGGCATCAAAACTATGAATTAACACATGTGGAATTATACATTACAGTTTACAAAAAAGTGTGAAACAACTGAAAATATGTCTTATATTCTAGGTTCTTCAAAGTAGCCACCTTTTGATTTGATTACTGCTTTGCACGCAGAAAAAGTGAACGGATTGACTCTACATGCCTGGTTCCCACCGTGAAGCATGGAGGAGGTGGTGTGATGATGTGGGGGTGCTTTGCTGGTGACACTGTTGGGGATTTATTCAAAATTGAAGGCATACTGAACCAGCATGGCTACCACAGCAATGTGCAGCAGCATGCTATTCCATCCGGTTTGCGTTTAGTTGGACCATCATTTATTTTTCAACATGACAATGACCCCAAACACACCTCCAGGCTGTGTAAGGGCTATTTGACCAAGAAGGAGAGTGTTGGGGTGCTACGCCAGATGACCTGGCCTCCACAGTCACCAGACCTGAACCCAATCGAGGTGGTTTGGCGTGAGCTGGACCGCTCACCGCTTCAATTTTGAATAAATCACCAACAGTGTCACCAGCAAAGCAACCCCACACCATCACACCACCTCCTCCATGCTTCACGGTGGGAACCAGGCATGTAGAGTCCATCCGTTCACCTTTTCTGCGTGCAAAGCAGTAATCAAAGCAAAAGGTGGCTACTTTGAAGAACCTAGAATATAAGACATATTTTCAGTTGTTTCACACTTTTTTGTAAAGTGTACAGTCATGGACAAAAGTTTTGAGAATGACACAAATATTAATTTTTACAAAGTCTACTGCTTCACTTTTTCTAATGGCAATTTGCATATACTCCAGAATGTTATAAAGAGTGATCAGCTTAACAGCAATTACTTGCAAAGTCAATATTTGGCTAGAAAATGAACTTTATCCCGCAAAACACATTTCAACATCATTGCAGCCCTGCCTTAAAAGGACCAGCTAACCTCTTTTCAGTGATTGCTCCATTAACACAGGTGTAGGTGTTGATGAGGACATGGCTGGAGATCAATCTGTCATGATTAAGTAAGAATGACACCACTGGACACTTTAAAAGGAGGCTGGTGCTTGGCATCTTTGTTTCTCTTCTGTTAACCATGGTTATCTCTAAAGAAACACGTGCAGTCATCATTGCAATGCACAAAAATGGGCCTAACAGGGAAGAGTATCGCAGCTAGAAAGATTGCACCTCAGTCAACAATCTATCGCATCATCAAGAACTTCAAGGAGAGAGGTTCCATTGTTGCCAAAAAGGCTCCAGGGCGCCCAAGAAAGACCAGCAAGCGCCAGGACCGTCTCTTAAAAGTGTTTCAGCTGCGGGATCGGGCTACCAGCAGTGCAGAGCTTGCTCAGTAATGGCAGCAGGCAGGTGTGAGTGCATCTGCACGCACTGTGAGGCGGAGACTCTTGGAGCAAGGCCTGGTCTCAAGGAGGGCAGCAAAGAAGCCACTTCTCTCCAGAAAAAACATCATGGACAGACTAATATTCTGCAAAAGGTACAGGCAGTGGACTGCTGAGGACTGGGGTAAAGTTATTTTCTCTGATGAATCCCCTTTTCGATTGTTTGGGACATCAGGAAAACGCCTCATTCGGAGAAGACAAGGTGAGCGCTACCACCAGTCTTGTCTCATGCCAACTGTTAAGCATCCTGAAACCATTCATGTGTGGGGTTGCTTCTCAGCCAAGGGAATCTGCTCTCTCACAGTCTTGCCTAAAAACACAGCCATGAATAAAGAATGGTACCAGAATGTCCTCCAAGAGCAACTTCTTCCAACCCTCCAAGAGCAGTTTGGCGATCAACAATGCCTTTTCCAGCATGATGGAGCACCTTGCCATAAAGCAAAGGTGATAACTAAATGGCTCAGGGAACAAAACATAGAGATTTTGGGTCCATGGCCTGGAAACTCCCCAGATCTTAATCCCATTGAGAACTTGTGGTCAATCATCAAGAGACGGGTGGACAAACAAAACCTAAAAATTCTGACAAAATGAAAGCATTTTTTGTGCAAGAATGGACTGCTATCAGTCAGGATTTGGTCCAGAAGTTGATTGAGAGCATGCCAGGGAGAATTGCAGAGGTCCTGAAGAAGAAGGGTCAACACTGCAAATATTGACTTGCTGCATTAACTCATTCTAACTGTCAATATAAGCTTTTGTTACTCATATGTTTGCAATTATATTTCTGTCTGTGATAAAAACATCTGTCAAACACACATAAAAACCAGAGGGCAGCAGATCATGTGAAAATATAATATTTGTGTCATTCTCAAAACTTTTGGCCACGATTGTAATGTATTATTCCACATATGTTAATTCATAGTATTGATGCCTTCAGTGTGATTCTACAATTTTCATAGTCATGAAAATACAGAAAAATCTTTGAATGAGAAGGTGTGTCCAAACTTTTGGTCTGTACTGTATATATATACTGAAACGTTTACATTTATCAACAGTTAACCAGGATGTGTTTGGGGCTTAGGTCAGTTTCTGTAACCCTTTACAAACACATTACGCAAAGCTTTTCGAGTAAGCAGTTCATATAAAATAGTCAAAAATTACCTAGTTTAAGATAATCAAACAATTCAAGCAAAAATAATCACGACTCCGCACTGCAGAGCTTACAATCTACAATGAGGTGGGGGTGACAACAATTACAGGTGCTTATTTACAATGATGGTACAACCATTTTGAGGAAATGGGGGATAGCTAAAGGCTGCATGAGCCTTTTGTGTACTGTTGAGTTTGATGGTGAGTTATGTTCAGAGAAGTAGATAATAAGCTGTTTATATATAAAAAGTACTTTGATTAGGGAACGTGATAGGCCGCCCTAAACACATGTGTTTTTAGGGGCACTGTTGTGTTTTGGTAGCTGAGGAGAATAAGCAAAAACTGCAATACACCAGAGAGGCTGGAACCTATTAGATTGCAGCACCCTGAACTAACCACGCAACTAGGGGCAGCCGTGGAGCGTTCCTACGTTGATCCTAGACGCCTCGTCTCAGCCTGAGAGATAACTACACCTAAAGGCAGAAAGATGAAAGCTATCTGCCCCGGAGCAGATCCCCAAAGAAAATAGGAAGCCCCCAAACATGTAATGGCGGTTAGACAAGAAGAAGCACGGACACAGACAGAAAATAGAATGAGCAAACGCTGGGGCCCAATCTGTCTAGACAGAAAAGTACAGGAAAGGATACTCACTGCAATCCAAAAAAAACCCTAAAAAATACCAACTCTTCTGATTGCAAAAACACCTGAGATCACACGATCTCTACCACCTAAAATCAGATCTCTGGTGTAACAAAACTAAGCCGCAGCCACTGAAAAAACAGGAAAAAGCAAATGAACAAATAACAGTGGCTTCAGATAAACTGAGAGGAGCACAAGCCCCCGGAGGGGACCTGTCTGACCTCCACAGAAGTGCAGGGAACAATGCAAAAAGCAAGCACAAAAATAAAAGCAGAAAATATCTTATCTGATAGCAGAAGATGCAGGCAAGACTCAGCAAACTTCCAAATGAACCAGGAACCAGGAATTGAGACAAGAACAATTGATCACCGGCAACCATGATGGGAGGGAACCTCCCTTTTATCAGACCAGTCAGCGATCCCAGATTGCCATTCCTCGCTGAAAGGCTCAGTACTGTCTGTAACCACCAGAGGGAGCCTCTGCTCAGAAACCATCTCTAGCACATTCATAACAGTACCCCCCTTGAGGAGGGGTTACAGAACCCTCACTTGTGCAACCAGGCCGATCAGGATGAGCTCGGTGAGAGGCACGGATCAGTCTCCTAGCATGGATGTCCGAAGCAAACACCCAAGAATTGTCCTCCTGACCATAACCTCTCCACTTAACCAAATACAGGAGTTTCTGTCTAGAAAAACGAGAATCCAACATACTCCAGATTGCCCTCAACCAAAACAGGGTCAGGAGGCGCAGCCATAGGAACCACTGGCTCGACAATAAGGACTTGTGGAACACGTTATGGATCTTAAATGTCCCTGGAAGAAGCAAACTTAAGGAAACAGGATTAAGAATCTCCAAGATCTTATAAGGTCCAATGAACCTAGACTTAAACTTTGGAGATGCAACCCTCATAGGGATATTTCTTGAGGACAACCAAACCAAGTCCCCCACTTTAAACCGAGGACCATCAGTCCTATGCCGGTTGGCAAACCGTTGGGCCTTCTCCTGAGAGAGAGACAACCTCTCCACTACCTGGTCCCAAATCTGCTGCATTTGCTCCACAACAGAGTCAACACCCGGACAGACAGAAGCCTCCGCCTGTCCCGAAGAAAATCGAGAGTGAAACCCAAAATTGCAGAAAAATGGAGACATCAAGGTGGCAAAGCTAGCCCTATTATTAAGATCAAACTCAGCCAAAGGCAAAAAAGAGACCCAGTCATCTTGATCAGCAGACACAAAACATCTCAAATAAGTCTCCAAGGTCTGGTTTGTTCTCTCGGTTTGTCCATTGGTCTGAGGATGAAAAGCAGAGGAGAAAGATAATTGAACACCAAGTTTAGAACAAAATGTCCTCCAAAATCTGGAAACAAACTGGACTCCTCTGGAAGACACAATGTTCTCCGGAATGCCATGTAACCGAACCACGTGCTGAAGGAACAAAGGCACCAATTTGGAGGAGGAAGGCAACTTAGGTAATGGCACAAGATGTATCATCTTGGAAAACCTATCACAGATTACCCAGATAATGGTCATTCTCTGAGAAACAGGGAGGTCGGAAATAAAATCCATAGAGATATGGGTCCATGGCCTCTTGGGAACAGGTAATGGCATTAACAAACCACTAGAGCAAGAGCAAGGCTTGGAGCGAGAGCAAGTCCCGCAGGACTGCACAAATTCCCTGATGTCACGAGACAAAGTAGGCCACCAAAAGCACCGACTCACCAAGTCTCTGGTACCAAAAATCCCGGAATGACCAGCCAACGCGGAACAATGAATCTCAGACATCACACTCTTCTTCCACTGGTCTGGGACAAACAATTTCCCAACAGGGCATCGCTCAGGTTTATCCTCCTGACACCCTTCCAGAGCCAGTCTCAAATTGGGCGAGATGGCGGAAAGAACTACACCCTCTTTCAAAATAACAGTAGGATCAGATAACTCAGGAGAGTCCGCAAAGAAACTCCTTGAGAGTGCATCCGCCTTAACATTCTTAGTGCCAGGAAGAAAAGAAACCACAAAATTAAAACATGTGAAAAACAAGGCCCACCTGGCCTGTCTAGGATTAAGTCGCTTGGCTGATTCGAGATAAACCAGATTCTTATGGTCCGTGAGGACCATCACCTGATGATTGGCTCCACTCTTCAAAGGTCCACTTCATGGCCAATAACTCCCAATTACCCACGTCATAATTACATTCAGTTGGAGAAAATTTTCGAGAGAAAAAGGCACAAAGGGTTACTCTTAGAAGTCTCTGGATCTCTTTGGGACAAAACGGCATCTGCCCCAATTTCAGAGGCATCAACCTCCACCTGAAAAGGTAGAGAAACATAAGGCTGCCGTAGAACAGGAGCAGAAGTGAATCTCTGCTTTAGTTCCTGAAACGCAGAGACTGCCTCAGGAGGCCAATTCACCACATCAGAACCCTTTTTGGTCAAATCAGTCAATGGTTTAACAATACCAGAGAAATTACCAATAAATTTACGATAAAAATTGGCAAAACCCAAAAATCTCTGAAGAGCCTTTAATGAAGTAGGTTGGACCCAATCACAGATGGCCTGAACCTTGACCGAGTCCATTTCAATAACAGACGGAGACAAAATGAATCCCAGAAATGAGACCTTCTGTACGCCAAAAAGACACTTTGATCCCTTCACATACAGTGCATTCTCTCTCAAAATCTGGAACACAGAGCGAACATGTTTCACGATCTCTACCACCTAAAATCAGATCTCTAGTGTAACAAAACTAAGCCGCAGCCACTGAAAAAACAGGAAAAAGCAAATGAACAAATAACAGTGGCTTCAGATAAACTGAGAGGAGCACAAGCCCCCGGAGGGGACCTGTCTGACCTCCACAGAAGTGCAGGGAACAATGCAAAAAGCAAGCACAAAAATAAAAGCAGAAAATATCTTATCTGATAGCAGAAGATGCAGGCAAGACTCCGCAAACTTCCAAATGAACCAGGAACCACAATTGAGACAAGAACAATTGATCACCGGCAACCATCATGGGAGGGAACCTCCCTTATATCAGACCAGTCAGCGATCCCAGATTGCCATTCCTCGCTGAAAGGCTCAGTACTGTCTGTAACCACCAGAGGGAGCCTCTGCTCAGAAACCATCTCTAGCACATTCATAACAGGGCACCTAAAAATGTCTAAGTTGTGGTTACACTCCTTGTTTCATGGGGGACATAGGGTAAGATGTGAGTCATCTAGGTAGGAGATTGAACTTAACCAGACAAAGTCCACATCAGGGGTATTACCGTCTTTGTGTGTCTCAGAGTTTGAAAGTTGTGAGAGGCCATGAGAATTGTCTACAGATAGAAGGTGGGATGCAGTTGGGGAGATGGAGCTGTTAAAGCCTCCCAGGATAAGGTTTGTCAAATCTGAGGACATGAAGTGTGTACGCAATGCATAAAAGTGGTCAAGGAAGTGGGTGCGTGAGCCTGGGGGCCAGTATATGATTTCTACTCTGAGGGAGAGGGGATGGAACACCCTGATGGTGTGAACCTCAAAAGAAGAAAGGCGTCCAGTTGGCCTGCATTTATTTATTGGGTTAAAAACATGATTTTTGTTGGCAGCGAGGAGTGTAGGGTTATCGTGGAGTTAGCTGTGAACATACAGCGCGATATACGCATATTGATTGTGCTGTAATCTGGACGTTGATAAGGCTTACCCTCACTATTACTTTTCTGAGAACTAATTATAGTGAATAGACTGCGGCCTCCTCAGATGATTCGTGGCCCAATCATGTCATTGTCTGGACGACAGGGGCCAGCTGAGAGCTATATATTACTACTAAGATCACAGAGCTTGCTTATGTATGACTCTTGGCCTGTGATCTCTGTGATTATTGCTTGGCCACTCCAATATGTTGGCCACAGAAATGCTTATGGATACAGACGGTTTCCAAAAGCTGATGGCCGTCGCAGTTCACCCAATACCAGTTGCCCTGGCACCATTTATTCTCTAAGAAAGATGTGCCTGCGCTACAGCAAAAAGTCGCAGACAACATCACCCGTTCCCTGAAAAAATCTATGTCTGCCAGGGTGCATTTAAACAATAACACCTGTATGAGCAAGCATGGACAGGGGAATTACAGCTATATGACTGAGCACTGGGTGACACCAGTGGCTGTAGGGGCATTCGTGGAAGAGTCTGCTCCACAAGTTTTGCAATACCCAAAGCTTGCAGGGCGCTTGGTGATGGAAAAATAAACCACTACACACCATAAGATGGATAACTAAACTACTAGACAACAGGGGTTGGAGAACTGAACTACTTAAAAACAAGGGTTGTAGAACTAAACAAATACACACCAGAACATGGAGAATCAAACTACTAAACAGCTTGAATTGTAAAACAAAACTGCCACACACCAGGGGATGGAGACTTTAAGCACTGGACAGCAAGGTATCACTAGACAGCAATTTTTGAATCCCCAGGGCCTGCGGAACAAACCTCTGTAATAATTCCTCCAGTGCTTCTGCCTCGTCCACTTCCTTTAGTGCCTCCACCTGTTCCCTCAACCATTTGCCTTAACGTAATCAATGCTACAATATTGCAGAGGGAATCCCCCCCAGCAGTGTACTGTGCAGCCATTGCTCACCGCAATCAGGCCACTTTAAAATTAATGTGCCTTGGAGTCATACAGATCAACAGTTGTGGACAGCTATCCATGGGAGGTTGACCAATGGCTGCCTACACTCAACCTGTAGCCAGGTAAGGTCATGTGCGATAACGGTACAAACCTGGTGGCGGCCCTATGGTGGGCCAAGCTTAGACATGTGCCTTTATGGCTTGCATCCTCATCCTGGTGGTGCAGCAATTTTTACACCACTGTCCCAGCATGGATGCTCTGCTGTACAAAACACTGTTGTTGTGTGTTCACTTTCACCATTCCAAATAAGTGGGTATAGAGATCTTTCGGACTACCGGTTAACCAATTGATATGCGAAGTGACCACACCGTGGAATTCAAGTCTGCACATGTTGCAGCAACTGTGGTAGTAGTGCCAAGACCTGGTGCAGTATGACATTTTGCATAGCCTGGCACATCGCAGTATGGACGTGTTGCAATTCACTCTTGCGTAGCTTACACAGACAAAGGACCTCTGCACCTTTCTGCAAGTCTTCGCATTTGGCTGATAAGATGGATAGCAGTGACAATGCTGTAATCTGCATCACTTTTACTGTCATCTAAATGCTGGACCACACTTTAACCCCTTCACCCCCAAGGGTGGTTTGCACGTTAATGACCGGGCCAATTTTTACAATTCTGACCACTGTCTCTTTATGAGGTTATAACTCTGGAACGCTTCAACGGATCTTCGCGATTCTGATACTGTTTTCTCGTGACATATTGTACTTCACGTTAGAAGTAAAATTTCTTTGATATAACTTGCGTTTATTTTTGAAAAAAACGCAAATATGGCGAAAATTTTTAAAATTTTGCAATTTTCAAACTTTGAATTTTTATTACCTTAAAACAGAGAAATATATCACACAAAATAGTTAATAAATAACATTTCCCACATGTCTACTTTACATCAGCACAATTTTGGAACCAAAATTTTTTTTTGTTAGGAAGTTATAAGGGTTAAAAGTTGACCAGCGATTTCTCATTTTTACAACAAAATTTACAAAGCCATTTTTTTTAGGGACCACCTCTCATTTGAAGTCACTTTGAGGGGTCTATATGGCAGAAAATACCCAAAAGTGACACCATTCTAAAAACTGCACCCCTCAAGGTACTCAAAACCACATTCAAGAAGATTATTAACCCTTCAGGTGCTTCACAGGAACTAAAGCAACGTGGAAGGAAAAAATGAATATTTAACTTTTTAGCCACAAAAATGATCTTTTACAAACTTTTTTTTATTTTCACAAGGGTAAAAGGAGAAAATGGACAGATAAGGTTGTTATGCAATTTCTCCTGAGTACGCCAATACCCAATATGTGGGGGAAAACCACTGTTTGGGCACACGGCAGAGCTCGTAAGGGAAGGAGCGCCGTTTGACTTTTTCAAACTAAAATTGGCTGGAATTGAGATTGGACGCCATGTCGTGTTTGGAGAGCCCCTGATGTGCCTAAACAGTGGAAACCCCCACAAGTGACACCATTTTGGAAGCTAGACCCCTTAAGGTACTTATCTAGATCTGTTGTGAGCACTTTGAACCCCCAAGTGTTTCACAAAAGCTTATAATGCCTGGATGTGAAAAAAAAACAAAACAATTTTCCACAAAAATGATTTTTTAGTCCCAAATTTTTGAATTTTCCCAAGGAAATTGGACCCCAAAAGTTGTTGTCCAATTTGTCCTGAGTACGCTGATACCCCATATGTGGGGGGGGGGAAACTGTTTGGGTGCACGGCAGGGCTTGGAAAGGAAGCAGTAACGTTTTGGAATGCAGACGTTGATGGGGGTCATGTTCCGTTTGCAGTGCCCCAGATGAGCCTAAACAGTGGAAACCCCCCACAAGTGACCCCATTTTGGAAACTAGACCCCCTAAGGAACTTATCTAGATCTTTGGTGAGCACTTTGAACCCCCAAGTGCTTCACACAAGTTTATAATGCCCGGGCATGAAAATAAAAAATTCTATTTTTTTCCCTCAAAAATTATTTTTAGTCACTAATTTTTTATTTTCCCAAGGGTAACAGGAGAAATTGGACCACATACGTTGTTGTCCAATTTTTCCTGAGTACGCTGATACCCCATATGTGGGGGGGAACCATTGTTTGGGCGCACGGCAGAGCTCGGAATGGAAGGAGCACCATTTGACTTTTTCCAACCAAAATTGGCTGGAATTGAGATTGGATGCCATGTTGCATTTGGAGAGCCCCTGATGTGCCTAAACAGTGGAAACCCCCCACAAATTACCCCATTTGGGAAACTAGACCCCCTAAGGAACTTTTCTACTTCTTTGGTGAGCAATTTGAACCCCAAGTGCTTCACACAAGTTTATAACGTAGAACCGTAAAATTTAAAAATCATATTTTTTCCACAAAAATGATCTTTTCACCCCAATTTTTAATTTTCCAAGGGTAACAAGACTCCAAAAGTTATTGTGCAATTTGTCCTGAGTGCGGTGATACCCCATATGTGGGGGTAAACCACTATTTGGGTGCATGGCAGAGTTTGGAAGGGAAGGAGCGCCGTCTGACTTTTTCAACGCAGAATTGGCTGGACGCCATGTCGTGTTTGGAGAGCTCCTGATCTGCCTAAACAGTGGAAACCCCCATAAATGACACCATTTTGGAAACTAGACCCCTCAAGGAACTTATCTAGATGTGTGGTGAGAACTTTTAACCCCCAGGTGTTTCACTAAAGTTTATAACGTACAGCCGTAAAATAAAAAATCTTTTTTTTTTTTACAAAAATGATTTTTTCGCCCCCAATATTTTATTTTCACAAGGGTAACAGAAGAAATTGGAACCCAAAAGTTGTTGTCCAATTTGTCCTGAGTACGCTGATACCCAATATGTGGGAGAAAACTACTGTATGGGCGCATGTCAGGGCTCGGAAGGGAAGTAGTGACGTTTTGGATTGCAGACTTTGATGGAATGGTCTGGGGGCGTCATGTCGCATTTGGAGAGCCCCTGATGCGCCTAAACAGTGGAAATCCCCAACAAGTGACCCCATTTTGAAAAATAGACCCCACAAGGAACTTATCTAGATGTGTGGTGAGCGCTATGAAGCCCCAAGTGCTTCACAGAAGTTTATAATGTACAGCCGTAAAAACAAAAAAATAATTTTTTTTGTACAAAAATGATATTTTCGCCCCCAGTTTTTTATTTTCCCAAGGGTAACAGAAGAAATAGGACAAATTGCACAATAACTCTTGGGTCCAGAGTACGCTGATACCCCATATGTGGGGATAAACTACTGTTTGGACGCATGGCAGAGCTGAGAAGTGAAGGAGCACCGTTTGACTTTTTCAACGCAGAATTGGCTGGAATTGAGATCAGACGCCATGTCACATTTGGAGAGCCCCTGATGTGCCTAAACAGCGGAAACCCCCCAATTCTAACTCCAACCCTAACCCCAACACACCCCTAACCCTAGTCCCAACCCTAACCACAAACCTAACCCTAACACACCCCTAATCCCAACCCTAACCCTTATCCTAACTTTAGCGCCAACCCTAACCCTAACTTTAGCCGCAACCCTAACCCTAACCCTAATGGGAAAATGGAAATAAAATCTTTTTTTAATTTTATTATTTTTCCCTTACTAAGGGGGTGATAAAGGGGGGTTTGATTTACTATTTATAGCGGTTTTTATGATTGGCAGCTGTCACGCTAAAAGACGCTTTTTATTGCAAAAATAGTTTTTGCATCATCACATTTTGAGAGCTATAATTTTTGCATATTTTGGCCCACAGAGTCATGTGGGTCTTATTTTTTGCGGGACGAGTTGACGTTTTTATTGGTACCATTTTTGAGCACGTGACGTTTTTTGATCGCTTTTTATTTCGATTTTTGGGAGGTTAGAATGAACAAAAATCAGCAATTCATGAATTTCTTTTGGGGGAGGCGTTTATACCGTTCCGCGTGTGGTAAAATTGATAAAGCAGTTTTATTCTTCGGGTCAGTACGATTATGGCGATACCTCATTTATATCATTTTTTCATGTTTTGGCGCTTTTATAGAATAAAAACAATTTATATAAAAAATAATTATTTTTGCATCGCTTTATTCTGCGAGCTATAACTTTTTTATTTTTTCGCTGATGATGCTGTATTATGGCTCGTTTTTTGCGGGACAAGATGACGTTTTCAGCAGTACCATGTTTTTTTATATCGGTCTTTTTGATCGCGTGTTATTCCACTTTTGTTCGGCGGTATGATGACAAAGCATTGATTTTTTGCTTCGTTTTTTTTTTTTTTAAGGGGTTCACTAAAGGGGTTAACTAGTGGGACAATTTTATAGGGGGGTCGTTACGGACGTGGCGATACCAAATATGTGTACTTTTATTGCTTTGTTTTTTTTATTTACAGGAAGAAGTGAATTTATTGGGGAATATATATATATTTTTTTATTTATTTTGGATTTTTTTTTTAAAACATGTTTATTTTTATTTTTTTAACTTTTTTACTTTGTCCCAGGTGGGACATCACTGTATTTTATCAGATCGCTGGTGTGACAGTGTGCACAGCACTCTGTCACACCAGCGATCGCTCAGGCAGTGCAGCAGGCTTCTCAGTGCCTGCTCTCGGCAGGCACTGAGGTAGCCGCCTCCCTCCAGGACCCAGGCGCCATCTTGGATCCGGGTCCTGGAGGGAGGAAGCCCTCAGAACAGCGCGATCACATCGCGCTGCTCTGAGGGTCTCAGGGGGGCGCGCAGGGAGCCCCCACCCTGCGCGATCCTCCCCTGTGCCCCCAGTACACCGCAATCATGTTTGATCGCGGTGTGCAAGGGGTTAATGTGCCGGGAGCGGTCCGTGACCGCTCCTGACACACAGTCATGGGTGTCAGCTGTGATAATCAGCTGACACCCGGCCGCGATCGGCTGCGCTCCCCCCGGGAGCGCGTCCGATCGCACGAGACGTACTATCCCGTCCATGGTCATACAGGCCCAGGTACCATGGACGGGATAGTACGTCCGATGGCAGTAAGGGGTTAAATAGTCTTGGTGAGGAGGTGCTGATGGTCCCGGGGGAAGACGAGGAAGCAGAGGAGAATGCTTTTAGGGTTAGCAATATCTCTAAGTTCAGGTCTGATGTCTCACTGGCGGTTGCAATGGGAGGAACAAAAGGAGGAGGAACAAATGGTGGAGGAACAAATGAAGAAGGACCAGGGAAAGTAAGAGAGGGAAGAGGTGATGGACGTGCACCAGTTTGGAGATGAAGAGGATAATGATTCCCTCTCTGTTGTCCATGGTTGCCACAAGGGGATGGACAAAGAAAGCTTGAGTGTTATCCCCCCCACCAACACACTGTGGAGTTGCACTTCATGAAAGAGACCGACCCTTGTGCGCCTTCTTGCAGCACTATTTGCAACTTGATTGTTACTTGTATAGTTATGATTTAAAATAGTGCTGACTTCTGTGTGCCACTGTGGTCTATCCATGATACAAAAGTACATTTTGACAGTTGCCTCCCCATCTGAAAATGGGACGCTCCCATTCTGCAGTATCAAAATATGTTTGAAGACAATCTTGACAGTGGTTTTCCCTAAGACAGCAGTCACGCACACAGTTTTCATCACAGTGATAGGCTTCCAACCACAGAAACGTTGAGTTGTCAACGCAAAAACATTAGCAGCCTTGCAGCGCTAGAGTCCTGTGTTCCAAGCCCAACAAGGATAGCATCTGCAAAGAATTGTACAGTATATGTTCTAACAATGCATGCAAGGGTTTCCTCCCAGTACTTCTTTTTCTTCCCACACTACAAAGACATACAGGTATTACATTTCGATTGTGAGTTCCATTGATGACATTAGCAGTAATGTCTGTTAACATCTGTAAAGCGAATGCTGAATTATTGGCACTATATAAATGATAAAAAAAAATTGAAATTGATGCTCAGACACACTCAGGTGGCACTGGATCGCCCGCCAGGGCAGTGGGATACTCGGTACCGGATCGGTGTCTTAAAGGGATGTGTCACGGCAGCAGTGACCCGGTCCATGGCCCTGGGCGTCCAATAAAAGGGGAATATTTACAGGGGATGATAGAGTTTGTAGTAAAGTGTTTGTGACGCCACCTGTGGTATCTGGTCAGAGGTGACCAGCGCTGCAGTGCAGATCCTCTGAGACTGGTGGTGTGATGCAGCAGAGTGTTATGATTTGGTAGCTGAGGAGAGCAGGCAAAAACGGCAATACACCAGAGAGGTTGGAATCTACTGGATTGCAGTAACCTGACTAACCACCACAACTAAAGGCAGCCGTGGAGCGTTCCTACGTTGGTCCTAGACGCCTCGTCACAGCCTGAGAGGTTAACTACACCTAAAGATAGAAAGAGGAAAGCTATCTGCCCCGGAGCAGATCCCCAAAGAACATAGGAAGCCCCCAAACATGTAATGGCAGTTAGACAAGAGGAATTACAGACACAGACAGAAAATAGTATGAGCAAACGTTGGGGCCCAATCTACCTGGACAGAAAAGGATAGGAAGGGCACTTACTGCAATCCCAAAAAACCCTAAAAAATACCAACTCTACTAATTACAAAAACATCTGAGATCACACGACCTCTATCACCTAAATTAGTTCTCTGGTGTCACAAAACTAAGCCGCAGCCACTGAAAAAACTGGAAAAGGCAAATGAACAAATAACAGTGGCTCAGATAAACTGAGAGGAGCACAAGCCCCAGAAGGGGACCTGGCTGACCTCCACAGAAGTGCAGGGAACAATGCAAAAAGCAAGCACAAAAATAAAAGCAGAAAATATCTTATCTGATAGCAGAAGATGCAGGCAAGACTCAGCAAGCTTCCAAGTGAACCAGGAACCACAGTTGAGACAAGAACTATTGATCACCGGCAACCATGATGGGAGGGAACCTCCCTTATATAAGACCAGTCTGTAACTCCTGATTGCCAATCCTCATTGAATGGTTCAGTACTGTTTGTAACCACCAGAGGGAGCTTCTGCTCAGAATTAATTTCTAACACATTCACAACAGTACCACCCCTTGAGGAGGGGTCACCGAACCCTCATTTGGGCAACCAGGTCGATCAGGATGAGCTCTGTGATACGCACGGATCAGTCTCCTAGCATGGATGTCCGAAGCAAACACCCAAGAATTGTCCTCCTGACCATAACCTCTCCACTTAACCAAATACTGGAGTTTCCGTCTAGAAAAACGAGAATCCAACAAGAACAATTGATCACCGGAAACCATGATGGGAGGGAACCTCCCTTATATCAGACCAGGCAGCGATCCCAGATTGCCATTCCTCGCTGAAAGGCTCAGTACTGTCTGTAACCACCAGAGGGAGCCTCTGCTCAGAAACCATCTCTAGCACATTCATAACAGTACCCCCCCTTGAGGAGGGGTTACAGAACCCTCACTTGTGCAACCAGGCCGATCAGGATGAGCTCTGTGATACGCACGGATCAGTCTCCTAGCATGGATGTCCGAAGCAAACACCCAAGAATTGTCCTCCTGACCATAATTTCTCCACTTAACCAAATACTGGAGTTTCCGTCTAGAAAAACGAGAATCCAATATTTTCTCAACCACATACTCCAGATTGCCCTCAACCAAAACAGGGTCAGGAGGCGCAGCCATAGGAACCACTGGCTCGACAAACCTCTTCAATAAGGACTTGTGGAACACGTTATGGATCTTAAATGTTCCTGGAAGAAGTAAACGAAAGGAAACAGGATTAAGAATCTCCAAGATCTTACAAGGTCCAATGAACCTAGGCTTAAACTTAGGAGATGCAACTCTCATAGGGATATTTCTTGAGGACAACCAGACCAAGTCCCCTACTTTAAACCGAGGACCATCAGTCCTATGCCGGTTAGCAAACCGCTGGGCCTTCTCCTGAGAGAGGGACAACCTCTCCACTACCTGGTCCCAAATCTGTTGCATACGCTCCACAACAGAGTCAACACCTGGACAGACAGAAGCCTCCGTCTGTCCCGAAGAAAATCAAGGGTGAAACCCAAAATTGCAGAAAAATTGAGACATCAAAGTGGCAGAGCTAGCCCTATTATTAAGAGCAAACTCAGCCAAAGGCAAAAAAGAGACACAGTCATCTTGATCAGCAGACACAAAGCATCTCATATAAGTCTCCAATGTCTGGTTTGTTCTCTCAGTTTGTCCATTGGTCTGAGGATGAAAAGCCGAGGAGAAAGACAATTGAACACCAATTTAGAACAAAAAGTCCTCCAAAATCTGGAAACAAACTGGACTCCTCTGTCAGACACAATGTTCTCAGGAATGCCGTGTAACCGAACCACTTGCTGAAGGAACAAAGGCACCAATTCGGAGGAGGAAGGCAACATAGGTAATGGCACAAGATGTATCATTTTGGAAAACCTATCACAAATCACCCAGATAACGGTCATTCTTTGAGAAACAGGGAGGTCAGAAATGAAATCCATAGAGATATGGGTCCATGGTCTCTTGGGCACAGGCAATGGCATCAACAAACCACTAGAGCGAGAGCAAGGCTTGGAGCGAGAGCAAGTCCCGCAGGACTGCACAAATTCCCTGACGTCACGAGACAAAGTAGGCCACCAAAAGGACCGACTAACCAAGTCTCTGGTACCAAAAATTCTGGGATGACCGGCCAACGCGGAACAATGAATCTCAGACATCACACTCTTTTTCCACCGGTCTGGGACAAACAATTTCCCAATAGGGCAGCGCTCGGGTTTATCCTCCTGACACCCTTCCAGAGCCAGTCTCAAATTGGGCGAGATGGCGGAAAGAACTACACCCTCTTTCAAAATAACAGCAGGATCAGATAACTCAGGAGAGTCCGCAAGGAAACTCCTCGAGAGGGCATCCGCCTTAACATTCTTAGTGCCAGGAAGAAAGGAAACCACAAAATTAAAACGTGTGAAAAACAAGGCCCACCTGGTCTGTCTAGGATTAAGTCGCTTGGCTGATTCGAGATAAACCAGATTCTTATGGTCCGTGAGGACCACCACCTGATGTTTGGCTCCCTCCAGCCAATGTCTTCACTCTTCAAATGCCCACTTCATGGCCAATAACTCCCGATTACCCACGTCATAATTACGTTCAGTTGGAGAAAATTTTCGAGAGAAAAAGGCACAAGGGTTACTTTTAGAGGCCTCTGGATCTCTTTGGGACAAAACGGCATCTGCCCCAATTTCAGAGGCATCAACCTCCACCTGAAATGGCAGAGAAACATCAGGCTGCCGTAGAACAGGAGCAGAAGTGAATCTCTGCTTTAGTTCCTGAAACGCAGAGACTGCCTCAGGAGGCCAATTCACCACATCAGAACCCTTTTGGTCAAATCAGTCAATGGTTTAACAATAACAGAGAAATTACCAATAAATTTACGATAAAAATTGGCAAAACCCAAGAATCTCTGAAGAGCCTTTAACCCCTTCACCCCCAAGGGTGGTTTGCACGTTAATGACCGGGACAATTTTTACAATTCTGACCACTGACTCTTTATGAGGTTATAACTCTGGAACGCTTCAACGGATCTTCGCGATTCTGAGATTGTTTTCTCGTGACATATTGTACTTCATGTTAGTGGTAAAATTTCTTCCATATAACTTGCGTTTATTTTTGAAAAATACGCAAATATGGCGAAAATTTTGAAAATTTAGCAATTTTCAAACTTTGAATTTTTATTCCCTTAAAACAGAGAAATATGTAACACAAAATAGTTAAGAAATAACATTTCCCACATGTCTACTTTACATCAGCACAATTTTGGAATCAAAATTTTTTTTTGTTAGGAAGTTATAAGGGTTAAAAGTTGACCAGCGATTTCTCATTTTTACAACAAAATTTACAAAGCCATTTTTTTTAGGGACCACCTCACATTTGAAGTCACTTTGAGGGGTCTACATGACAGAAAATACCCAAAAGTGACACCATTCTAAAAACTGCACCCCTCAAGGTACTCAAAACCACATTCAAGAAGTTTATTAACCCTTCAGGTGCTTCACAGGAACTAAAGCAACGTGGAAGGAAAAAATGAATATTTAACTTTTTAGCCACAAAAATGATCTTTTACAAACTTTTTTTTTATTTTCACAAGGGTAAAAGGAGAAAATGGACAGATAAGGTTGTTATGCAATTTCTCCTGAGTACGCCAATACCCCATATGTGGGGGAAAACCACTGTTTGGGCACACGGCAGAGCTCGTAAGGGAAGGAGCGCCGTTTGACTTTTTCAAACTAAAATTGGCTGGAGTTGAGATTGGACGCCATGTCGCGCTTGGAGAACCTCTGATGCGCCTAAACAGTGGAAACCCCCCACAAGTGACACCATTTTGGAAACTAGACCCCCTAAGGTACTTATCTAGATCTGTTGTGAGCACTTTGAACCCCCAAGTGTTTCACAAAAGTTTATAATGCCTGGGTGTGAAAAAAAAAAAAAAATTCCACAAAAATGATTTTTTAGTCCTAAATTTTTGAATTTTCCCAAGGAAATTGGACCCCAAAAGTTGTTGTCCAATTTGTCCTGAGTACGCTGATACCCCATATGTGGGGGTGGAAAACTGTTTGGGCGCACGGCAGGGCTTGGAAAGGAAGTAGTAACGTTTTGGAATGCAGACGTTGATGGGGTCATGTTCCGTTTGCAGTGCCCCAGATGAGCCTAAACAGTGGAAATCCCCCACAAGTGACCCCATTTTGGAAACTAGACCCCCTAAGGAACTTATCTAGATCTTTGGTGAGCACTTTGAACCCCCAAGTGCTTCACACAAGTTTATAATGCCCGGGCATGAAAATAAAAAATCCTATTTTTTTCCCACAAAAATTATCTTTTAGTCACTAATTTTTTATTTTCCCAAGGGTATCAGGAGAAATTGGACCACATAAGTTGTTGTCCAATTTGTCTTGAGTACGCTGATGCCCCATATGTGGGGGGAACCACTGTTTGGGCGCACGGCAGAGCTCGGAAGGGAAGGAGCACCATTTGACTTTTTCCAACCAAAATTGGCTGGAATTGAGATTGGATGCCATGTTGCATTTGGAGAGCCCCTGATGTGCCTAAACAGTGGAAACCCCCCACAAATGACCCCATTTGGGAAACTAGACCCCCTAAGGAACTTATATAGATCTTTGGTGAGCAATTTGAACCCTCAAGTGCTTCACACAAGTTTATAACGTAGAGCCGTAAAATTTAAAAATCATATTTTTTCCACAAAAATGATCTTTTCACCCGAATTTTTATTTTTCCAAGGGTAACAAGACTGCAAAAGTTATTGTGCAATTTGTCCTGAGTACACTGATACCCCATATGTGGGGGTATACCACTGTTTGGGTGCATGGCAGAGTTTGGAAGGGAAGGAGCGTCATCTCACTTTTTCAACGCAGAATTGGCTGGACGCCATGTCGTGTTTGGAGAGCTCCTGATCTGCCTAAACAGTGGAAACCCCCCACAAATGACACCATTTTGGAAACTAGACCCCTCAAGGAACTTATCTAGATGTGTGGTGAGAACTTTGAACCCCCAGGTGTTTCACTAAAGTTTATAACGTACAGCCTTAAAATAAAAAATCCTTTTTTTTTTTTACAAAAATGATTTTTTCGCCCCCAATATTTTATTTTCACAAGGGTAACAGAAGAAATTGGAACCCAAAAGTTGTTGTCCAATTTGTCCTGAGTACGCTGATACCCAATATGTAGGAGAAAACTACTGTATGGGTGCACGTCAGGGCTCGGAAGGGAAGTAGTGACGTTTTGGATTGCAGACTTTGATGGAATGGTCTGGGGGCGTCATGTCGCATTTGGAGAGCCCCTGATACGCCTAAACAGTGGAAACCCCCCACAAGTGACCCCATTTTGGAAAATAGACCCCACAAGGAACTTATCTAGATGTGTGGTGAGCACTTTGAACCCCGAAGTGCTTCACAGAAGTTTATAACGCACAGCCGTAAAAATAAAAAATCCTTTTTTTTTTTACAAAAATGATTTTTTCGCCCCCAATATTTTATTTTCACAAGGGTAACAGGAGAAATTGGACCCCAAAAGTTGTTGTCCAATTTGTCCTGAGTACGCTGATACCCAATATGTGGGAGAAAACTACTGTATGGGCGCATGTCAGGGCTCGGAAAGGGAAGTAGTGACGTTTTGGATTGCAGACTTTGATGGAATGGTCTGGGGGCGTCATGTCGCATTTGGAGAGCCCCTGATGCGCCTAAACAGTGGAAACCCCCACAAGTGACCCCATTTTGGAAAATAGACCTCACAAGGAACTTACCTAGATGTGTGGTGAGCACTTTGAACCCCGAAGTGCTTCACAGAAGTTTATAACGCACAGCCGTAAAAATAAAAAATCCTTTTTTTTTTTACAAAAATGATTTTTTCGCCCCCAATATTTTATTTTCACAAGGGCAACAGGAGAAATTGGACCCCAAAAGTTGTTGTCCAATTTGTCCTGAGTACGCTGATACCCAATATGTGGGAGAAAACTACTGTATGGGCGCATGTCAGGGCTCGGAAAGGGAAGTAGTGACGTTTTGGATTGCAGACTTTGATGGAATGGTCTGGGGCGTCATGTCGCATTTGGAGAGCCCCTGATGTGCCTAAACAGTGGAAATCCCCAACAAGTGACCCCATTTTGGAAAATAGACCCCACAAGGAACTTATTTAGATGTGTGGTGAGCGCTATGAAGCCCCAAGTGCTTCACAGAAGTTTATAATGTACAGCCGTAAAAACAAAAAAATCTTATTTTTTTTACAAAAATAATATTTTCGCCCCCAGTTTTTTATTTTCCCAAGGGTAACAGAAGAAATAGGACAAATTTCACAATAACTCTTGGGGTCCAGAGTACGCTGATACCCCATATGTGGGGATAAACTACTGTTTGGACGCATGGCAGAGCTCAGAAGTGAAGGAACACCGTTTGACTTTTTCAACGCAGAATTGGCTGGAATGGAGATCAGACGCCATGTCACATTTGGAGAGCCCCTGATGTGCCTAAACAGCGGAAACCCCCCAATTCTAACTCCAACCCTAACCCCAACACACCCCTAACCCTAGTCCCAACCCTAATCCCAACCCTAACCCTAATCCTAACTCTAACCCTAATCCTAACTTTAGCGCCAACCCTAACCCTAACTTTAGCCGAAACCCTAACCCTAACCCTAATGGGAAAATGGAAATAAATACATTTTTTTTATTTTATTATTTTTCCCTAACTAAGGGGGTGATAAAGGGGGTTTGATTTACTATTTTTAGCGGTTTTTATGATTGGCAGCTGTCACGCTAAAAGACGCTTTTTATTGCAAAAAGTAGTTTTTTGCATCGCCACATTTTGAGAGCTATAATTTTTGCATATTTTGGCCCACAATGTCATGTGAGGTCTTAATTTTTGCGGGACGAGGTGACGCTTTTATTGGTATCATTTTTGAGCACGTGACATTTTTTGATCGCTTTTTATTTCGATTTTTGGGAGGTTAGAATGAACAAAAATCAGCAATTCATGAATTTCTTTTGGGTGAGGCGTTTTTATTGTTCTGCGTGTGGTAAAATCGATAAAGCAGTTTTATTCTTCGGGTCAGTACGATTATGGCGATACCTCATTTATATAATTTTTTTATGTTTTGGCGCTTTTATAGAATAAAAATTTTATATAAAAAATAATTATTTTTGCATCGCTTTATTCTGCGAGCTATAACTTTTTTATTTTTTTGCTGATGATGCTGTGTGATGGCTCGTTTTTTGCGGGACAAGATGACGTTTTCAGCGGTACCATGTTTATTTATATCCGTCTTTTTGATCGCGTGTTATTCCACTTTTTGTTCAGCGGTATGATGATAAAGCACTGATTTTTTGCTTCGTTTTTATTTTTTATTTTTTAACCCCTTACTGCCATCGGACGTACTATCCCGTCCATGGTACCTGGGCCCGTATGACCGGGGACGGGATAGTACGTCATAGGCGATCAGCTGCGCTCCTGAGGGGAGCGCAGCTAATCGCCGCCGGGTGTCAGCTGATTATCACAGCTGACACCCATGACTGTGTGTCAGGAGCGGTCACGGACCGCTCCCGGCACATTAACCCCTAGCACACCGCGATCAAACATGATCGCGGTGTACTGGGGGCACAGGGGAGGATCGCGCAGGGTGGGGGCTCCCTGCGCGCCCCCCTGAGACCCTCAGAGCAGCGCGATGTGATCGCGCTGTTCTGAGGGCTTCCTCCCTCCCAGGACCCGGATCCAAGATGGCGCCGGGGTCCTGGAGGGAGGCGGCTACCTCAGTGCCTGCCGAGAGCAGGCACTGAGAAGCCTGCATCTATGCCTGTGCGATCGCTGGTGTGACAGAGTGCTGTGCACACTGCCACACCAGCGATCTGATAAAATACTGTGATGTCCCACCCTGGGACAAAGTAAAAAAGTTAAAAAAGTAAAAATAAACATGTGTAAAAAAAAAAATCCAAAATAAAAAAAAAAAAAAAAAATATTCCCCAATAAATTCACTTCTTCCTGTAAATAAATAAAAAAAAACAATAAAAGTACACATATTTGGTATCGCCGCGTCCGTAACGACCCCCCCTATAAAATTGTCCCACTAGTTAACCCCTTTAGTGAACCCCTTAAAAAAAAAAAAAAAAAAAACGAAGCAAAAAATCAATGCTTTATCATCATACCGCCGAACAAAAAGTGGAATAACACGCGAACAAAAAGACCGATATAAAAATACATGGTACCGCTGAAAACGTCATCTTGTCCCGCAAAAAACGAGCCGTCATAAAGCATCATCAGCGAAAAAATAAAAAAGTTATAGCTCGCAGAATAAAGCGATGCAAAAATAATTATTTTTTATATAAAATTGTTTTTATTCTATAAAAGCGCCAAAACATGAAAAAATTATATAAATGAGGTATCGCCATAATCGTACTGACCCGAAGAATAAAACTGCTTTATCAATTTTACCACACGCGGAACGGTATAAACGCCTCCCCCAAAAGAAATTCATGAATTGCTGATTTTTGTTCATTCTAACCTCCCAAAAATCGAAATAAAAAGCGATCAAAAAACGTCACGTGCTCGAAAATAGTACCAATAAAAACGTCAACTCGTCCCGCAAAAAATAAGACCTCACATGACTCTGTGGGCCAAAATATGCAAAAATTATAGCTCTCAAAATGTGATGATGCAAAAACTATTTTTGCAATAAAAAGCGTCTTTTAGCGTGACAGCTGCCAATCATAAAAACCCGCTATAAATAGTAAATCAAACCCCCCTTTATCACCCCCTTAGTAAGGGAAAAATAATAAAATTAAAAAAAAGTATTTATTTCCATTTTCCCATTAGGGTTAGGGTTGCGGCTAAAGTTAGGGTTAGGGTTGGCGCTAAAGTTAGGATTAGGGTTAGGGTTGGGATTAGGGTGTGTTAGGGTTAGGTTTGTGGTTAGGGTTGGGACTAGGGTTAGGGGTGTGTTGGGGTTAGAGTTGGAGTTAGAATTGGGGGGTTTCCGCTGTTTAGGCACATCAGGGGCTCTCCAAATGTGACATGGCGTCTGATCTCAATTCCAGCCAATTCTGCGTTGAAAAAGTCAAACGGTGCTCCTTCACTTCTCAGCTCTGCCATGCGTCCAAACAGTAGTTTATCCCCACATATGGGGTATCAGCGTACTCTGGACCCCAAGAGTTATTGTGCAATTTGTCCTATTTCTTCTGCTACCCTTGGGAAAATAAAAAACTGGGGGCGAAAATATCATTTTTGTACAAAAAAAAATATTTTTTGTTTTTATGGCTGTACATTATAAACTTCTGTGAAGCACTTGGGGCTTCATAGCGTTCACCACACATCTAGATAAGTTCCTTGTGGGGTCTATTTTCCAAAATGGGGTCACTTGTTGGGGATTTCCACTGTTTAGGCGCATCAGGGGCTCTCCAAATGCGACATGACGCCCCCAGACCATTCCATCAAAGTCTGCAATCCAAAACGTCACTACTTCCCTTCCGAGCCCCAACGTGTACCCATACAGTAGTTTTCTCCCACATATTGGATATCAGCGTACTCAGGACAAATTGGACAACAACTTTTGGGGTCCAATTTCTCCTGTTACCCTTGTAAAAATAAAATATTGGGGCAAAAAAATCATTTTTGCAAAAAAAAAAAGGATTTTTATATTTTTACGGCTGTGCGTTATAAACTTCTGTGAAGCACTTCGGGGTTCAAAGTGCTCACCACACATCTAGACAAGTTCCTTGTGGGGTCTATTTTCCAAAATGGGGTCACTTGTGGGGGTTTCCACTGTTTAGGCGCATCAGGGGCTCTCCAAATGCGACATGACGCCCCCAGACCATTCCATCAAAGTCTGCAATCCAAAACGTCACTACTTCCCTTCCGAGCCCTGACGTGCGCCCATACAGTAGTTTTCTCCCACATATTGGGTATCAGCGTACTCAGGACAAATTGGACAACAACTTTGGGGTCCAATTTCTCCTGTTACCCTTGTGAAAATAAAATATTGGGGCAAAAAAAAATCATTTTTGTAAAAAAAAAAAGATTTTTTATTTTTACGGCTGTACCTTAGAAACTTCTGTGAAGCACTTCGGGGTTCAAAGTGCTCACCACACATCTAGATAAGTTCCTTGTGGGGTCTATTTGCCAAAATGGGGTCACTTGTGGGGGTTTCCACTGTATAGGTGCATCAGGGCTCTCCAAATGCGACATGACGCCCCAGACCATTCCATCAAAGTCTGCAATCCAAAACGTCACTACTTCCCTTCCGAGCCCTGACGTGCGCCCATACAGTAGTTTTCTCCCACATATTGGGTATCAGCGTACTCAGGACAAATTGGACAACAACTTTTGGGTTCCAATTTCTTCTGTTACCCTTGTGAAAATAAAATATTGGGGACGAAAAAATCATTTTTGTAAAAAAAAAAAAGATTTTTTATTTTACGGCTGTACGTTATAAACTTTAGTGAAACACCTGGGGGTTAAAAGTTCTCACCACACATCTAGATAAGTTCCTTGAGGGGTCTAGTTTCCAAAATGGCGTCATTTATGGGGGTTTCCACTGTTTAGGCAGATCAGGAGCTCTCCAAACACGACATGGCGTCCAGCCAATTCTGCGTTGAAAAAGTCAGACGGCGCTCCTTCCCTTCCAAACTCTGCCATGCACCCAAACAGTGGTTTACCCCCACATATGGGGTATCAGCGCACTCAGGACAAATTGCACAATAACTTTTGGAGTCTTGTTACCCTTGGAAAAATAAAAATTGGGTGAAAAGATCATTTTTGTGGAAAAAATATGATTTTTAAATTTTACGGCTCTACGTTATAAACTTGTGTGAAGCACTTGGGGTTCAAATTGCTCACCAAAGATCTAGAAAAGTTCCTTAGGGGGTCTAGTTTCCAAAATGGGGTCATTTGTGGGGGGTTTCCACTGTTTAGGCACATCAGGGGCTCTCCAAATGCAACATGGCATCCAATCTCAATTCCAGCCAATTTTGGTTGGAAAAAGTCAAATGGTGCTCCTTCCATTCCGAGCTCTGCCGTGCGCCCAAACAGTGGTTACCACCCACATATGGGGTATCAGCGTACTCAGGACAAATTGTACAACAACTTATGTTGTCCAATTTCTCCTGTTACCCTTGAGAAAATAAAAAATTAGTGACTAAAAGATAATTTTTGTGTGGAAAAAAATAGGATTTTTTTATTTCATGCCCGGGCATTATAAACTTGTGTGAAGCACTTGGGGGTTCAAAGTGCTCACCAAAGATCTAGATAAGTTCCTTAGGGGTATAGTTTCCAAAATGGGGTCACTTGTGGGGGGTTTCCACTGTTTAGGCTCATCTGGGGCACTGCAAACGGAACATGACCCCCATCAACGTCTGCATTCCAAAACGTTACTACTTCCTTTCCAAGCCCTGCCGTGCACCCAAACAGTTCCCCCCCCCCCACATATGGGGTATCAGCGTACTCAGGACAAATTGGACAACAACTTTTGGGGTCCAATTTCCTTGGGAAAATTCAAAAATTTGGGACTAAAAAATCATTTTTGTGGAAAATTGTTTTTTTTTTTTTCACACCCAGGCATTATAAGCTTTTGTGAAACACTTGGGAGTTCAAAGTGCTCACAACAGATCTAGATAAGTACCTTAGGGGTCTAGTTTCCAAAATGGTGTCACTGTGGGGGTTTCCACTGTTTAGGCGCATCAGGGGCTCTCCAAACACGACATGGCGTCCAATCTCAATTCCAGCCAATTTTAGTTTGAAAAAGTCAAACGGCGCTCCTTCCCTTACGAGCTCTGCCGTGTGCCCAAACAGTGGTTTTCCCCATATATTGGGTATTGGCGTACTCAGGAGAAATTGCATAACAACCTTATTTGTCCATTTTCTCCTTTTACCCTTGTGAAAATAAAAAAAAGTTTGTAAAAGATCATTTTTGTGGCTAAAAAGTTAAATATTCATTTTTTCCTTCCACGTTGCTTTAGTTCCTGTGAAGCACCTGAAGGGTTAATAATCTTCTTGAATGTGGTTTTGAGTACCTTGAGGGGTGCAGTTTTTAGAATGGTGTCACTTTTGGGTATTTTCTGCCATATAGACCCCTCAAAGTGACTTCAAATGAGAGGTGGTCCCTAAAAAAAATGGCTTTGTAAATTTTGTTGTAAAAATGAGAAATCGCTGGTCAACTTTTAACCCTTATAACTTCCTAACAAAAAAAAATTTTGGTTCCAAAATTGTGCTGATGTAAAGTAGACATGTGGGAAATGTTATTTCTTAACTATTTTATGTGACATATTTCTCTGTTTTAAGGGAATAAAAATTCAAAATTTGAAAATTGCAAAATTTTAAAAATTTTCGCCATATTTGCATTTTTTTCAAAAATAAACGCAAGTTATATCGAAGAAATTTTACTTCTAACGTGAAGTACAATATGTCACGAGAAAACAATCTCAGAATCGCGAAGATCCGTTGAAGCGTTCCAGAGTTATAACCTCATAAAGAGACAGTGGTCAGAATTGTAAAAATTGGCCCGGTCATTAACGTGCAAACCACCCTTGGGGGTGAAGGGGTTAAGGGGTTCACAAAAGGGGTTAACTAGTGGGACATTTTTATAGGGGGGGTCGTTACGGACGCGGCGATACCATATATGTGTACTTTTATTGTTTTATTTTTTTTATTTACAATAAGTAATGAATTTATTGGGGAATATTTTTTTTTTTTTTTTTTTTTTTTGGATTTTTTTTTACACATGTTTATTTTTACTTTTTTTTACTTTTTTACTTTGTCCCAGGGTGGGACATCACTGTATTTCATCAGATCGCTGGTGTGACAGTGTGCACAGCACTCTGTCACACCAGCGATGTGACAGGCAGTGCAGGACGCTTCCTCATGCCTGCTCTCGGCAGGCACTGAGGAAGCCGCCTCCCTCCAGGACCCCAGCGCCATCTTGGATCCGGGTCCTGGGAGGGAGGAAGCCCTCAGAGCAGCGCGATCACATCGCGCTGCTCTGAGGGTCTCAGGGGGCGCGCAGGGAGCCCCCACCCTGCGCGATCCTCCCCTGTGCCCCCAGTACACCGCGATCATGTTTGATCGCGGTGTGCAAGGGGTTAATGTGCCGGGAGCGGTCCGTGACCGCTCCTGACACACAGTCACGGGTGTCAGCTGTGATAATCAGCTGACACCCGGCGGCGATTAGCTGCGCTCCCTCCGGGAGCGCAGCTAATCGCCTATGACGTACTATCCCGTCCATGGTCAGAATGGCACGGGTTTTATGGACGGGATAGTACGTCTAATGTCAGAGAGGGGTTAATGAATTAGGTTGGACCCAATCACAGATGGCCTGAACCTTGACTGGGTCCATTTCAATAACAGACGGAGACAAAATGAATCCCAGAAATGAGATCCTCTGTACGCCAAAAAGACACTTTGATCCCTTCACATACAGAGCATTCTCTCTCAAAATCTGGAACACAGTCCGAACATGTTTCACATGAGAGTCCCAGTCATTGGAAAAAATCAAGATATCATCCAAATAAACAATCAGAAATTTGTCCACAAAATCCCTGAAAATGTCATTCATGAAGGACTGGAAGACGGAAGGAGCATTAGTGAGCCCAAAGGGCATCACTAGGTACTCAAAATGCCCCTCTGGGGTATTAAACGCCGTCTTCCATTCATCCCCGTGCTTAATGCGAATAAGGTTATACGCCCCCCTGATGTCAAGCTTGGTAAACCAAGTAGCACTTTTCACCCTGGAAAACAGGTCAGAAATCAACGGTAACGGATATTGATATTTCACAGTGATATTGTTCAAGAGACGATAATCAATACACGGCCTTAATGAACCATCCTTTTTGGCCACAAAGAAAAAACCGGCACCCAAGGGTGAAGAGGATGGTCTGATATGACCCTTCTCCAATGACTCCTTGATATAAGACCGCATAGCGTCATGTTCAGGTACAGACAAGTTAAAAAGGCGACCTTTAGGGAATTTACTACAAGGCACTAATTCAATAGCGCAGTCATAGCTCCTATGGGGGGGCAAGGATGCAGATTTACTTTCGCTAAACACATCAGAAAAATCAGTCAAAAAGTCAGGAACATCCTGAGCCTGGGGATAGGCAGAAAAAACAGGAGCTTTGGCATTAACACATTGGCAGCCCCAACTGGTCACAGACACAGATTTCCAATCCGAAACAGGATTATGAGACTGTAACCAAGGGAAACCCAGTACAATAATGTCATGTAGATTATACAGCACCAAAAATTTGCAACTCTCCTGATGATCAGGTTCAACCCTCATTATCACCTGAGTAGAGAACTGGGGTTTATTCTCAGCCAAAGGGGTAGAATCAATCCCCAGTAGGGGAATAGACTTCCGTAGGGGTATCAAGGGAAACCCACATTTAGCAAAATCAAAATCCATCAGGTTAATAGCTGCTCCCAAATCAACAAAAGCCTGAGCAGAAAATGTGGACAGGGAGCAAATCAGGGTAACAGTCAACAGAAA
This sequence comes from Oophaga sylvatica, assembly GCA_033576555.1. NCBI lineage: Eukaryota > Metazoa > Chordata > Amphibia > Anura > Dendrobatidae > Oophaga > Oophaga sylvatica. The sequence goes on from JARQOD010000006.1 coordinate 268,008,786, forward strand.
TTTAGTCTGAACACTACCCAAGACAACTGAGCGTGCAAAACGTCTTCCCCGCTTAGGGCATATTGAAATAGCATGAGAGGCGTCACCACAGTAGAAACATAACCCATTGCGTTTTCGAAACTCATGACGCTGTGCCCCAGAAGCCACTCTATCACACTGCATGGACTCAGAAGCTGGTTCACAAGGCAACACCATTCCATGCATACCTCTACGCTCACGCAAACGTCTGTCAATTTGAATCGCTAATGACATAGAATCATTGAGACCAGAGGGAGCAGGGAAACCCACCATAACATCTTTTACATTCTCTGACAGCCCCTTTCAAAAAAGGGATGCCAAATCATCATCATTCCATTTGGTTAGGACTGCCCACTTTCGGAATTTCTGACAGTACAACTCAGCGTCCTCAAGCCCCTGATTTAATGCCAACAAGGTTTTTTCAGCTTGATCAGTGACATTAGGTTCATCGTACAATAACCCCAGAGCCAGAAAAAATGCATCAACATTACTCAAAACAGGGTCCCCAGGTGTCAGGGAAAAAGCCCAATCCTGAGGATCGCCGCGCAGGAGAGAGATGACAATTTGAACTTGCTGTGCTGCGTTCCCTGAGGACTTAGGTTTTAAGGCAAAAAACAACTTACAGTTATTTTTGAAATTCAGAAATTTAGCTCGATCCCCCAAAAATAAATCTGGCATGGGGATCCTAGGTTCCACAACCGGCAACCTAGCAAGATAGGTAGCAATACTCCGAACTTCAGTGGTAAGCTGATCCACACGGCCAGACAACTGTGCAAACTCCATTTAGAGAAAAAAAAAAATCCTCCTCAGCACCCAGAGAAAAAGAGGGAAAAAATGCAACAAACAGAGAAAAAAAAATTTCTGACAACTTCCTTTTTTCTTTTTCCTTTTACTATTTTTCCCTTCTGTTGAGTACCATATAATTTTCAGTTTGGCCGGTGATACTGTTATGATTTGGTAGCTGAGGAGAGCAGGCAAAAACGGCAATACACCAGAGAGGTTGGAATCTACTGGATTGCAGTACCCTGGCTAACCACCACAACTAAAGGCAGCCGTGTAGCGTTACTACGTTGGTCCTAGACGCCTCGTCACAGCCTGAGAGGTTAACTACACCTAAAGATAGAAAGAAGAAAGCTATCTGCCCCGGAGCAGATCCCCAAAGAACATAGGAAGCCCCCAAACATGTAATGGCGGTTAGACAAGAGGAAATACAGACACAGACAGAAAATAGTATGAGCAAACGTTGGGGCCCAATCTACCTGGACAGAAAAGGATAGGAAGGACACTTACTGCAATCCAAAAAACCCTAAAAAATACCAACTCTACTAATTGCAAAAACACCTGAGATCACACGACCTCTACCACCTAAATTAGTTCTCTGGTGTCACAAAACTAAGCCGCAGCCACTGAAAAAACTGGAAAAGGCAAATGAACAAATAACAGTGGCTCAGATAAACTGAGAGGAGCACAAGCCCCTGGAGGGGACCTGGCTGACCTCCACAGAAGTGCAGGGAACAATGCAAAAAGCAAGCACAAAAATAAAATCAGAAAATATCTTATCTGATAGCAGAAGATGCAGGCAAGACTCAGCAAGCTTCCAAGTGAACCAGGAACCACAGTTGAGACAAGAACAATTGATCACCGGCAACCATGATGGGAGGGAACCTCCCTTATATAAGACCAGTCTGTAACTCCTGATTGTCAATCCTCATTGAATGGTTCAGTACTGTTTGTAACCACCAGAGGGAGCTTCTGCTCAGAATTCATTTCTAACACATTCACAACAGCAGAGTTGGAATAGCTCTCCACAGGCAGAGCTTGGTGTCTCAGGGCAGAAAGATGTTGTAGAGAGTAATGGTGCTGGGAGATGTAGTAGGGTTGAGTGTGTGCCACAGGAAGGATTTGAGAGGACACAGTCAGATGCAGTTTCCAAGGCTTTACTCACAGTTCAGGTGCATGCAGTACAGGTGCCCTCTTGGTGCCACGTCCTTCAGGTGAGGGGCTCAGCAAATTACCAGGTAGTTTGGGATACACCTGTCACGCTGTCTAATGATGTATACAATGTCAGTAAACTATTAATACAGGAACAACACTCTATACAACAACTAGTATAGCAACATCAGCATGTAAGTATAGAATAGATTTACCTGACACGATATCTGCTGAACTCAGGGTTAATCTTGAGGACTTGATGAGCTGAAACAGGAAAGAGGTGGACCGGGATCTAACCTGACCCTAAACTGGGGTCCTAACTAATCCCTCACCTTGGAGGTACTGATAATGGTTCAGAGGTCCAAGTCTCCAACCTAACCCTGTCTCCTATCAGACCCTGAACCCTGTAATCAGTCCTAAGAAGGATCCTGACTACCACCAAAGGGATATGGGCTGATCTTAGCTAAATACACAGATTAGACATATAAGACAGACAGGATAACACTCGCTTGCATTCACACTCAAACACCAAAGGAACATAAATGGTCTGGGAAATAAACTCTAACCAAGTTGAGCTTAGAACAACTAAGGAGCTCACAACTAAAGTCTATTCAGATTCATTCCTATCTGTGGTCTGCATGAAGGTTTCACTGGCAACTCCCCAAGCAGACAACCAGGAATTTAAAGGAAACCAATCAACAAATAATCAATTGCAGCCGGGAGAAAGTGCACCCAGTCCCAGCACCGAGCACAGACAGAATTAACTCCCTAGCTGCCAAACACAAAGAAACAGCAGCTCAGCTGTGAGAAGTCAAAATGTGCAACCGCGACGATCTTCGTGGCAATGCACACATGACAGTACCCCCCTTCTACGAGGGGCCTCCGGACCCTCAGGGCCAGGCCTGCCCGGGTGAGTTCTGTGGAAGGTCCGAACCAAACGATCTGCGTTAACATCAGACGCAGGGACCCACGTCCTCTCCTCTGGACCATACCCCTTCCAATGCACCAAGTACTGAAGGGACCGGCGATTCAGACGTGAGTCAATGATCTTTGATACTTGAAATTCCAAGTTACCATTGACCAACACAGGAGGAGGAGGTAGAGGTGACGGTATGACTGGTGCCACATACCTTTTAAGTAATGACTTGTGGAACACATTATGAATTTTAAACGTAGGAGGGAGGTCCAGACGAAATGCCACAGGATTAATTATGGAACTGATCCTGTACGGCCCGATGAATCTGGGACCCAGTTTCCAGGAGGGCACTTTAAGTTTCATATTCCTGGTAGACAACCATACCAGATCGTTCACATTCAGATCTGGACCAGAAACTCTCCTCCTATCAGCCATACGTTTGTAACGGTTCCCCATCGCACTCAGATTATTCAATACACCTCTCCACACAGAAGCAAGTGACGACGAGAAACGCTCCTCCTCAGGAACCCCAGAAGGGCCCCCCCCATTGAAAGTACAAAACTGGGATGAAAACCATATGCCCCAAAAAACGGGGACTTACCAGTGGACTCGCTCCGCCTGTTGTTAAGAGCGAACTCTGCCAGAGGCAAGAAAGAAGACCAGTCCTCTTGGTTCTCTGAGACAAAACACCGGAGATATGTCTCTAAGCTCTGATTCAGACGCTCTGTCTGACCATTGGTCTGCGGATGAAAAGCTGAGGAAAATGACAATTGCATCCCCCGACGTAAACAAAATGCCCTCCAAAATTTGGACACAAACTGAGACCCCCTATCTGACACCACATCAGAAGGCAACCCATGAAGTCTAACGATCTCCCTAATGAACACCTGCGCCAGAGTTTTAGCATTAGGGAGTGCAGGAAGAGCAACGAAATGTGCCATCTTACTGAACCTGTCAACAACCACCAGTATGACAGTATTCCCTGACGACGGAGGAAGGTCCGTAATGAAGTCCATAGATAAATGAGTTCATGGACGCTCCGGAAGTTTCAAGGGTAAAAGGGTCCCAGACGGACGGGTATGAGGGGTTTTAGAGCGAGCACACACCCCACATGACGCGACAAAAGTTATAACATCTTTATTAGCATTAGGCCACCAAAACCGGCGAGAAAGGAGATCTAAAGTAGCCTTACTCCCTGGATGTCCTGCTAGAGCAGAATTATGATGTGCCTCAATAACCTTTTGTCTCAACAGATTTGGGACAAACAGTCTCCCTGGAGGTCCTGCAGGGCGTCCCCCTGAGTCTCTAACACCTCCTCCTCAAGCTCAGAAAATACAGCCGACACTACCACCCCCTCCTGAAGGATAGGACTCGGGTCATCCGTTTTCCCGGCCCCTGGGAAACTGCGAGACAAGGCATCAGCCTTTACATTCTTAGACCCCGGGCGATAAGTGACGACAAAATTAAACCTGGTAAAAAACAACGACCATCGAGCTTGTCTGGAATTCAGACGCTTAGCGGATTCTAAATACAACAGGTTCTTGTGATCAGTAATAACGGTAACCGGGTGGACTGCCCCCTCCAAAAAGTGACGCCATTCTTCAAAAGCTAACTTAATGGCCAAAAGTTCCCTATTGCCGATATCATAATTCCTTTCGGCGGACGACAATTTCTTAGAAAAGAAAGCGCACGGATGCCATTTACCAGGGGACGGACCCTGGGACAATATAGCACCCACCCCTACGTCAGACGCATCCACCTCCACAATGAACGGCTGAGATACATCCGGTTGGATGAGAACGGGTGCCGAAGCAAAACATTTCTTCAAAGAGGAAAAGGCTTGGCAAGCTTTGTCCGACCATTTAGAAAAATCCGTCCCTTTTCTTGTCATGTCAGTGAGAGGTTTGACGACAGATGAGAAATTACAAATAAATTTCCGGTAGTAGTTAGCAAACCCCAAAAAACGCTGCAGAGCCTTAAGATCCCCTGGCTGATCCCATTCAAGCACTGCTCTCACCTTTTCAGGGTCCATACGGAAACCGGAGGCTGACACCAAAAAACCCAAAAACTGAAGTTCCTGTACGGCAAATACACACTTCTCCAGTTTGGCGTATAATTTATTGTCTCGCAACATCTGCAACACCTGTCTCACATGCTCCTGATGAGACACAAGATCTGGCGAGTAAATTAAAATGTCGTCCAAATATACAACCACAAACAGCCCCACAAGGTGACAAAAAATGTCATTAACAAAATGTTGGAATACTGCTGGTGCAGTAGTCAGACCAAAAGGCATGACTAGGTTCTCATAATGTCCCTCCGGCGTGTTAAACGCCGTTTTCCACTCATCCCCCTCTTTTATCCTAATCAGATTATACGCCCCCCTGAGATCCAATTTAGAAAACCATTTGGCGCCAACAATTTGATTGAAGAGATCAGGAATAAGAGGGAGTGGATACGGATCTCGAACAGTAATCCGATTAAGTTCGCGGAAATCCAAGCAAGGGCGTAGGCCTCCATCTTTCTTCTTCACAAAGAAGAACCCCGCGGCTACTGGGGAAGATGAAGGTCTAATATGCCCTTTGGCCAGACTTTCAGAAATATAATCTTTCATAGCCTGCCTCTCAGGACCAGAAAGATTATACAACCTAGCTTTAGGCAACTTAGCATCAGGAAGGAGATTAATAGAGCAGTCATACACGCGATGAGGAGGCAACTCCTGACACCCCTCCTCAGAGAAAACATCCCCAAAATCCTCCAAAAAAGGAGGCAATATACTAGGCATGACCGCACTGATGACTGTGTTCATGCAGTTGCTTTTGCAAAACTCACCCCATTGGCTTATTTCTCTGGAGTGCCAATTAATCACAGGGTTATGTTTAACCAACCAAGGAAGTCCCAACACAATGGGAGTAGGTAGACCCTCCAACACATAACAAGATAATTGTTCCCTATGTATTGCCCCTACCCGAAGGTCAATGTTATGAACCTCATGAACAAAGCTACCTTGGCCGAGAGGCCTGGCGTCAATGGAGAATATAGGGATCGGTTTGACCAATACACTCAGATGCATACTTTGAGCCTGAGCAAACTGAGCGTCAACCAGATTAGCCCCGGAACCACTATCAAGAAGAACAGACAATATCTCCACTCTCGTACCAACCACCACCTCCACTGGTACAAGGAACTGAGAAGAACTGGCGGATGAAATACATACTCCCAGGTTGTCGTCCACCACACAACCTGGGATTAACAGTTTTCCGGCGACTTTTGGCTCAAAAAGGCACGGGATGGACATTCTCCAACAAAATGTCCCTCTTTCCCGCAGAAAAAACATCTTCTAGTCCTGCGGCGTACCGCCAATCCCCTCCTACGAAATGATGTCCCTCCCAACTGCATAGGCTCATCCGAACAGACAAGGGGAACCTCAACATAAGGGACTTTAGTGGTAGGTGGAGAAACAACAGGGAGTGGGGTTACCTCACCCCTCTCCCGAAGCCGTCTATCAGTACGGATAGCTAAGGCCATAGCAGCCTCCAGAGAAGGAGGAGACTCATACTGAGCCAAAACGTCTTTAATTTATCAGAAAGCCCATGACAAAACTGGCTCCTAAGAGCTGGGTCATTCCACTGAGTATCTGTGGCCCATCTACGAAACTCAGAAGCAAATTCCTCTGCCGGACGATCTCCCTGCTGTATCTTACGTAATTTTGTCTCAGCAAGAGAGACCCGATCTGGGTCATCATATACCAATCCCAGGGCAGTAAAAAATTGATCTACAGACAGTAGAGCCGGGGATCCCGGAGGAAGGGAAAATGCCCAGGATTGAGGGTCCCCTTGCAGAAGTGAGATAACAATTCCCACTCTCTGCTCCTCACTCCCTGATGATCGAGGCCGAAGCCGAAAATACAATTTACATGCCTCCCGGAATGTGAAAAATTTGTCTCGCCCAAACACACAGTCTCGCTCCTGACACACAGTCACGGGTGTCAGCTGTGATAATCAGCTGACACCCGGCGGCGATTAGCTGCGCTCCCTCCGGGAGCGCAGCTAATCGCCTATGACGTACTATCCCGTCCATGGTCAGAATGGCACGGGTTTTATGGACGGGATAGTACGTCTAATGTCAGAGAGGGGTTAATGAATTAGGTTGGACCCAATCACAGATGGCCTGAACCTTGACTGGGTCCATTTCAATAACAGACGGAGACAAAATGAATCCCAGAAATGAGATCCTCTGTACGCCAAAAAGACACTTTGATCCCTTCACATACAGAGCATTCTCTCTCAAAATCTGGAACACAGTCCGAACATGTTTCACATGAGAGTCCCAGTCATTGGAAAAAATCAAGATATCATCCAAATAAACAATCAGAAATTTGTCCACAAAATCCCTGAAAATGTCATTCATGAAGGACTGGAAGACGGAAGGAGCATTAGTGAGCCCAAAGGGCATCACTAGGTACTCAAAATGCCCCTCTGGGGTATTAAACGCCGTCTTCCATTCATCCCCGTGCTTAATGCGAATAAGGTTATACGCCCCCCTGATGTCAAGCTTGGTAAACCAAGTAGCACTTTTCACCCTGGAAAACAGGTCAGAAATCAACGGTAACGGATATTGATATTTCACAGTGATATTGTTCAAGAGACGATAATCAATACACGGCCTTAATGAACCATCCTTTTTGGCCACAAAGAAAAAACCGGCACCCAAGGGTGAAGAGGATGGTCTGATATGACCCTTCTCCAATGACTCCTTGATATAAGACCGCATAGCGTCATGTTCAGGTACAGACAAGTTAAAAAGGCGACCTTTAGGGAATTTACTACAAGGCACTAATTCAATAGCGCAGTCATAGCTCCTATGGGGGGGCAAGGATGCAGATTTACTTTCGCTAAACACATCAGAAAAATCAGTCAAAAAGTCAGGAACATCCTGAGCCTGGGGATAGGCAGAAAAAACAGGAGCTTTGGCATTAACACATTGGCAGCCCCAACTGGTCACAGACACAGATTTCCAATCCGAAACAGGATTATGAGACTGTAACCAAGGGAAACCCAGTACAATAATGTCATGTAGATTATACAGCACCAAAAATTTGCAACTCTCCTGATGATCAGGTTCAACCCTCATTATCACCTGAGTAGAGAACTGGGGTTTATTCTCAGCCAAAGGGGTAGAATCAATCCCCAGTAGGGGAATAGACTTCCGTAGGGGTATCAAGGGAAACCCACATTTAGCAAAATCAAAATCCATCAGGTTAATAGCTGCTCCCAAATCAACAAAAGCCTGAGCAGAAAATGTGGACAGGGAGCAAATCAGGGTAACAGTCAACAGAAATTTAGTCTGAACACTACCCAAGACAACTGAGCGTGCAAAACGTCTTCCCCGCTTAGGGCATATTGAAATAGCATGAGAGGCGTCACCACAGTAGAAACATAACCCATTGCGTTTTCGAAACTCATGACGCTGTGCCCCAGAAGCCACTCTATCACACTGCATGGACTCAGAAGCTGGTTCACAAGGCAACACCATTCCATGCATACCTCTACGCTCACGCAAACGTCTGTCAATTTGAATCGCTAATGACATAGAATCATTGAGACCAGAGGGAGCAGGGAAACCCACCATAACATCTTTTACATTCTCTGACAGCCCCTTTCAAAAAAGGGATGCCAAATCATCATCATTCCATTTGGTTAGGACTGCCCACTTTCGGAATTTCTGACAGTACAACTCAGCGTCCTCAAGCCCCTGATTTAATGCCAACAAGGTTTTTTCAGCTTGATCAGTGACATTAGGTTCATCGTACAATAACCCCAGAGCCAGAAAAAATGCATCAACATTACTCAAAACAGGGTCCCCAGGTGTCAGGGAAAAAGCCCAATCCTGAGGATCGCCGCGCAGGAGAGAGATGACAATTTGAACTTGCTGTGCTGCGTTCCCTGAGGACTTAGGTTTTAAGGCAAAAAACAACTTACAGTTATTTTTGAAATTCAGAAATTTAGCTCGATCCCCCAAAAATAAATCTGGCATGGGGATCCTAGGTTCCACAACCGGCAACCTAGCAAGATAGGTAGCAATACTCCGAACTTCAGTGGTAAGCTGATCCACACGGCCAGACAACTGTGCAAACTCCATTTAGAGAAAAAAAAAAATCCTCCTCAGCACCCAGAGAAAAAGAGGGAAAAAATGCAACAAACAGAGAAAAAAAAAATTTCTGACAACTTCCTTTTTTCTTTTTCCTTTTACTATTTTTCCCTTCTGTTGAGTACCATATAATTTTCAGTTTGGCCGGTGATACTGTTATGATTTGGTAGCTGAGGAGAGCAGGCAAAAACGGCAATACACCAGAGAGGTTGGAATCTACTGGATTGCAGTACCCTGGCTAACCACCACAACTAAAGGCAGCCGTGTAGCGTTACTACGTTGGTCCTAGACGCCTCGTCACAGCCTGAGAGGTTAACTACACCTAAAGATAGAAAGAAGAAAGCTATCTGCCCCGGAGCAGATCCCCAAAGAACATAGGAAGCCCCCAAACATGTAATGGCGGTTAGACAAGAGGAAATACAGACACAGACAGAAAATAGTATGAGCAAACGTTGGGGCCCAATCTACCTGGACAGAAAAGGATAGGAAGGACACTTACTGCAATCCAAAAAACCCTAAAAAATACCAACTCTACTAATTGCAAAAACACCTGAGATCACACGACCTCTACCACCTAAATTAGTTCTCTGGTGTCACAAAACTAAGCCGCAGCCACTGAAAAAACTGGAAAAGGCAAATGAACAAATAACAGTGGCTCAGATAAACTGAGAGGAGCACAAGCCCCTGGAGGGGACCTGGCTGACCTCCACAGAAGTGCAGGGAACAATGCAAAAAGCAAGCACAAAAATAAAATCAGAAAATATCTTATCTGATAGCAGAAGATGCAGGCAAGACTCAGCAAGCTTCCAAGTGAACCAGGAACCACAGTTGAGACAAGAACAATTGATCACCGGCAACCATGATGGGAGGGAACCTCCCTTATATAAGACCAGTCTGTAACTCCTGATTGTCAATCCTCATTGAATGGTTCAGTACTGTTTGTAACCACCAGAGGGAGCTTCTGCTCAGAATTCATTTCTAACACATTCACAACAGCAGAGTTGGAATAGCTCTCCACAGGCAGAGCTTGGTGTCTCAGGGCAGAAAGATGTTGTAGAGAGTAATGGTGCTGGGAGATGTAGTAGGGTTGAGTGTGTGCCACAGGAAGGATTTGAGAGGACACAGTCAGATGCAGTTTCCAAGGCTTTACTCACAGTTCAGGTGCATGCAGTACAGGTGCCCTCTTGGTGCCACGTCCTTCAGGTGAGGGGCTCAGCAAATTACCAGGTAGTTTGGGATACACCTGTCACGCTGTCTAATGATGTATACAATGTCAGTAAACTATTAATACAGGAACAACACTCTATACAACAACTAGTATAGCAACATCAGCATGTAAGTATAGAATAGATTTACCTGACACGATATCTGCTGAACTCAGGGTTAATCTTGAGGACTTGATGAGCTGAAACAGGAAAGAGGTGGACCGGGATCTAACCTGACCCTAAACTGGGGTCCTAACTAATCCCTCACCTTGGAGGTACTGATAATGGTTCAGAGGTCCAAGTCTCCAACCTAACCCTGTCTCCTATCAGACCCTGAACCCTGTAATCAGTCCTAAGAAGGATCCTGACTACCACCAAAGGGATATGGGCTGATCTTAGCTAAATACACAGATTAGACATATAAGACAGACAGGATAACACTCGCTTGCATTCACACTCAAACACCAAAGGAACATAAATGGTCTGGGAAATAAACTCTAACCAAGTTGAGCTTAGAACAACTAAGGAGCTCACAACTAAAGTCTATTCAGATTCATTCCTATCTGTGGTCTGCATGAAGGTTTCACTGGCAACTCCCCAAGCAGACAACCAGGAATTTAAAGGAAACCAATCAACAAATAATCAATTGCAGCCGGGAGAAAGTGCACCCAGTCCCAGCACCGAGCACAGACAGAATTAACTCCCTAGCTGCCAAACACAAAGAAACAGCAGCTCAGCTGTGAGAAGTCAAAATGTGCAACCGCGACGATCTTCGTGGCAATGCACACATGACAGTACCCCCCCTTCTACGAGGGGCCTCCGGACCCTCAGGGCCAGGCCTGCCCGGGTGAGTTCTGTGGAAGGTCCGAACCAAACGATCTGCGTTAACATCAGACGCAGGGACCCACGTCCTCTCCTCTGGACCATACCCCTTCCAATGCACCAAGTACTGAAGGGACCGGCGATTCAGACGTGAGTCAATGATCTTTGATACTTGAAATTCCAAGTTACCATTGACCAACACAGGAGGAGGAGGTAGAGGTGACGGTATGACTGGTGCCACATACCTTTTAAGTAATGACTTGTGGAACACATTATGAATTTTAAACGTAGGAGGGAGGTCCAGACGAAATGCCACAGGATTAATTATGGAACTGATCCTGTACGGCCCGATGAATCTGGGACCCAGTTTCCAGGAGGGCACTTTAAGTTTCATATTCCTGGTAGACAACCATACCAGATCGTTCACATTCAGATCTGGACCAGAAACTCTCCTCCTATCAGCCATACGTTTGTAACGGTTCCCCATCGCACTCAGATTATTCAATACACCTCTCCACACAGAAGCAAGTGACGACGAGAAACGCTCCTCCTCAGGAACCCCAGAAGGGCCCCCCCCATTGAAAGTACAAAACTGGGGATGAAAACCATATGCCCCAAAAAACGGGGACTTACCAGTGGACTCGCTCCGCCTGTTGTTAAGAGCGAACTCTGCCAGAGGCAAGAAAGAAGACCAGTCCTCTTGGTTCTCTGAGACAAAACACCGGAGATATGTCTCTAAGCTCTGATTCAGACGCTCTGTCTGACCATTGGTCTGCGGATGAAAAGCTGAGGAAAATGACAATTGCATCCCCCGACGTAAACAAAATGCCCTCCAAAATTTGGACACAAACTGAGACCCCCTATCTGACACCACATCAGAAGGCAACCCATGAAGTCTAACGATCTCCCTAATGAACACCTGCGCCAGAGTTTTAGCATTAGGGAGTGCAGGAAGAGCAACGAAATGTGCCATCTTACTGAACCTGTCAACAACCACCAGTATGACAGTATTCCCTGACGACGGAGGAAGGTCCGTAATGAAGTCCATAGATAAATGAGTTCATGGACGCTCCGGAAGTTTCAAGGGTAAAAGGGTCCCAGACGGACGGGTATGAGGGGTTTTAGAGCGAGCACACACCCCACATGACGCGACAAAAGTTATAACGTCTTTATTAGCATTAGGCCACCAAAACCGGCGAGAAAGGAGATCTAAAGTAGCCTTACTCCCTGGATGTCCTGCTAGAGCAGAATTATGATGTGCCTCAATAACCTTTTGTCTCAACAGATTTGGGACAAACAGTCTCCCTGGAGGTCCTGCAGGGGCGTCCCCCTGAGTCTCTAACACCTCCTCCTCAAGCTCAGAAAATACAGCCGACACTACCACCCCCTCCTGAAGGATAGGACTCGGGTCATCCGTTTTCCCGGCCCCTGGGAAACTGCGAGACAAGGCATCAGCCTTTACATTCTTAGACCCCGGGCGATAAGTGACGACAAAATTAAACCTGGTAAAAAACAACGACCATCGAGCTTGTCTGGAATTCAGACGCTTAGCGGATTCTAAATACAACAGGTTCTTGTGATCAGTAATAACGGTAACCGGGTGGACTGCCCCTCCAAAAAGTGACGCCATTCTTCAAAAGCTAACTTAATGGCCAAAAGTTCCCTATTGCCGATATCATAATTCCTTTCGGCGGACGACAATTTCTTAGAAAAGAAAGCGCACGGATGCCATTTACCAGGGGACGGACCCTGGGACAATATAGCACCCACCCCTACGTCAGACGCATCCACCTCCACAATGAACGGCTGAGATACATCCGGTTGGATGAGAACGGGTGCCGAAGCAAAACATTTCTTCAAAGAGGAAAAGGCTTGGCAAGCTTTGTCCGACCATTTAGAAAAATCCGTCCCTTTTCTTGTCATGTCAGTGAGAGGTTTGACGACAGATGAGAAATTACAAATAAATTTCCGGTAGTAGTTAGCAAACCCCAAAAAACGCTGCAGAGCCTTAAGATCCCCTGGCTGATCCCATTCAAGCACTGCTCTCACCTTTTCAGGGTCCATACGGAAACCGGAGGCTGACACCAAAAAACCCAAAAACTGAAGTTCCTGTACGGCAAATACACACTTCTCCAGTTTGGCGTATAATTTATTGTCTCGCAACATCTGCAACACCTGTCTCACATGCTCCTGATGAGACACAAGATCTGGCGAGTAAATTAAAATGTCGTCCAAATATACAACCACAAACAGCCCCACAAGGTGACAAAAAATGTCATTAACAAAATGTTGGAATACTGCTGGTGCAGTAGTCAGACCAAAAGGCATGACTAGGTTCTCATAATGTCCCTCCGGCGTGTTAAACGCCGTTTTCCACTCATCCCCCTCTTTTATCCTAATCAGATTATACGCCCCCCTGAGATCCAATTTAGAAAACCATTTGGCGCCAACAATTTGATTGAAGAGATCAGGAATAAGAGGGAGTGGATACGGATCTCGAACAGTAATCCGATTAAGTTCGCGGAAATCCAAGCAAGGGCGTAGGCCTCCATCTTTCTTCTTCACAAAGAAGAACCCCGCGGCTACTGGGGAAGATGAAGGTCTAATATGCCCTTTGGCCAGACTTTCAGAAATATAATCTTTCATAGCCTGCCTCTCAGGACCAGAAAGATTATACAACCTAGCTTTAGGCAACTTAGCATCAGGAAGGAGATTAATAGAGCAGTCATACACGCGATGAGGAGGCAACTCCTGACACCCCTCCTCAGAGAAAACATCCCCAAAATCCTCCAAAAAAGGAGGCAATATACTAGGCATGACCGCACTGATGACTGTGTTCATGCAGTTGCTTTTGCAAAACTCACCCCATTGGCTTATTTCTTGGAGTGCCAATTAATCACAGGGTTATGTTTAACCAACCAAGGAAGTCCCAACACAATGGGAGTAGGTAGACCCTCCAACACATAACAAGATAATTGTTCCCTATGTATTGCCCCTACCCGAAGGTCAATGTTATGAACCTCATGAACAAAGCTACCTTGGCCGAGAGGCCTGGCGTCAATGGAGAATATAGGGATCGGTTTGACCAATACACTCAGATGCATACTTTGAGCCTGAGCAAACTGAGCGTCAACCAGATTAGCCCCGGAACCACTATCAAGAAGAACAGACAATATCTCCACTCTCGTACCAACCACCACCTCCACTGGTACAAGGAACTGAGAAGAACTGGCGGATGAAATACATACTCCCAGGTTGTCGTCCACCACACAACCTGGGATTAACAGTTTTCCGGCGACTTTTGGCTCAAAAAGGCACGGGATGGACATTCTCCAACAAAATGTCCCTCTTTCCCGCAGAAAAAACATCTTCTAGTCCTGCGGCGTACCGCCAATCCCCTCCTACGAAATGATGTCCCTCCCAACTGCATAGGCTCATCCGAACAGACAAGGGGAACCTCAACATAAGGGACTTTAGTGGTAGGTGGAGAAACAACAGGGAGTGGGGTTACCTCACCCCTCTCCCGAAGCCGTCTATCAGTACGGATAGCTAAGGCCATAGCAGCCTCCAGAGAAGGAGGAGACTCATACTGAGCCAAAACGTCTTTTAATTTATCAGAAAGCCCATGACAAAACTGGCTCCTAAGAGCTGGGTCATTCCACTGAGTATCTGTGGCCCATCTACGAAACTCAGAAGCAAATTCCTCTGCCGGACGATCTCCCTGCTGTATCTTACGTAATTTTGTCTCAGCAAGAGAGACCCGATCTGGGTCATCATATACCAATCCCAGGGCAGTAAAAAATTGATCTACAGACAGTAGAGCCGGGGATCCCGGAGGAAGGGAAAATGCCCAGGATTGAGGGTCCCCTTGCAGAAGTGAGATAACAATTCCCACTCTCTGCTCCTCACTCCCTGATGATCGAGGCCGAAGCCGAAAATACAATTTACATGCCTCCCGGAATGTGAAAAATTTGTCTCGCCCACCAGTGAACCTGTCCGGGAGAGCAACCTTAGGTTCAACTCTGGTTTGCTCCAGGGGAGACAAAACTTTGGACTTAATGTCCGTCAGCTCCATGGATAATCCCTGCAACTGCAGAGCCAGCTGGGCTACTGGATCCATGGTAACTGGAGATAATTTTTAGGGCCAGTGAAAATGTCACGCTGTCTAATGATGTATACAATGTCAGTAAACTATTAATACAGGAACAACACTCTATACAACAACTAGTATAGCAACATCAGCATGTAAGTATAGAATAGATTTACCTGACACGATATCTGCTGAACTCAGGGTTAATCTTGAGGACTTGATGAGCTGAAACAGGAAAGAGGTGGACCGGGATCTAACCTGACCCTAAACTGGGGTCCTAACTAATCCCTCACCTTGGAGGTACTGATAATGGTTCAGAGGTCCAAGTCTCCAACCTAACCCTGTCTCCTATCAGACCCTGAACCCTGTAATCAGTCCTAAGAAGGATCCTGACTACCACCAAAGGGATATGGGCTGATCTTAGCTAAATACACAGATTAGACATATAAGACAGACAGGATAACACTCGCTTGCATTCACACTCAAACACCAAAGGAACATAAATGGTCTGGGAAATAAACTCTAACCAAGTTGAGCTTAGAACAACTAAGGAGCTCACAACTAAAGTCTATTCAGATTCATTCCTATCTGTGGTCTGCATGATGGTTTCACTGGCAACTCCCCAAGCAGACAACCAGGAATTTAAAGGAAACCAATCAACAAATAATCAATTGCAGCCGGGAGAAAGTGCACCCAGTCCCAGCACCGAGCACAGACAGAATTAACTCCCTAGCTGCTAAACACAAAGAAACAGCAGCTCAGCTGTGAGAAGTCAAAATGTGCAACCGCGACGATCTTCGTGGCAATGCACACATGACAACACCTTTGCAAGACTTCTTTCAACATGTGCCTTTCTCTGGCCGTCTCACTGTGCTGATACCCCACAACTGCTTCCTTTCCAGGACCTCACAAACAGTGTCCCAGATCAGCTGCTGCAAATCCTGTTGGATAACGTGACCCAGGCATTTCCTTGATTCTATATAGCTGCCTGTCCGGAGAAGATGAATGTGGTTATTGGCTGTGACCCCTAAAGTTGTCACAGCTGTCAGCTTGCTAGCTGAGTCTTAAAGTTCTCCACTAGGCTAGGGGCCGAGTCCCTTCTGCGACCTGGTCCCTCCACAATTGGATCGGGCCCCACGGATGGATCACTCACTATCAGTGCCCCTAGGACACCTTCTTTTCTTCCAGAAGCTTCCTTCTATGCTTCTCTCTCTCCCGTTCTCTGTCTGGGGCCGAGCTGCTTCCAGCTCCAGGTCCACTCCAAGACTGTCTGACTAGACTCACTTTCCCGCTCTCTAAAGCTTCATTTCCCCTCCTTCTTACTTTCTCCACCCACCTCTCAACACCCCTTCCTATCCAGCCTGGGATGAGACCATCCTCCCTTAGGCTACGTCCAGGGTGCCCAGCTGCTATAGTTTGTGGTGGGTGCAGGTGTTAGAGTCCTGGGTGGTGCTCCCTCCTTACCTGAGAGTGGAGTATCGCACCTCTGGATGAGGTGCAATACCTCTGTGGTGACTGAACTCTCAGGGGCGCCACAGCACAAATATCAGTTTTGTTGATTAATATTGTCAGAAAAATGTTAGAATATTAACATGGGTAGATTCAATGAGAGTGGAGGACTGCCAGTCTTGATGACCTACTGCTACAGGCAACACACAAGAGACTCAACCAGTAGTCTACACATTTCCAAAAATGTATTGACAGACACCAACAAAGTGACATCAATTTCACCAAAGTAGAAACAGTATAGTTGGGACCGACAAATCTTCCACTACAGCCAACCCAGCAGATGTACACCCAACCACTCATGTACACATTTGCAAAAATTAGTTGGAGTCAACAAGAAAGTGGTATAAATTTCAAGAGAGTAGTAATATTATAATAGTCACTGATGCATCTTCCACTACAGCTAACCCAGAAAATGGACACCCAACCAAGAGTGTACACATTTCCAAAAATTAGTTCCAAACACCAATAAAGTGGCATTGATTTCACCACCTACCCCATTTACATCTCGAACACCGAGCCTAATCCTCCTTCCATCACGACCTCGCTTTTTCACAGTCATGTTGCTCACATAGTGTGCTATGAGATAGTATAAGCAACTAAAAATTAGATTTATTACTCTGCACAGCTGAATTTCACTGCCACTAAATGAGAAGGTGAAATATGACTTGCTGAATCAAATTAGTCACAGTAAAACAACATTTTTATGCGTTGATGAGGCCTGTATGACAAAAAATTAAAAACTGAGATCTCCTCTACTGTATGACGTTAGTAACAGAATAATTTTTTGGGCCTGTGGGCAAGGCCTGTTAAACATTGAGTGGATGCTCAAAACAATTTAAAAGTGACCTGTGCTCTCCTGTATGCCGTTAGTAATAGAAGATATTTTTTGGGCCTGTCGATAAGGCCTGTTAAACATTGGCTGGATTGTAAAAACAATTTACAAGTGACGTGTCCAATGCTGTATGCCGTTAGTAACAGAAGAATTTTTTTGGGCATGAATGGGAACGTACAACAGAACCAGTAACAGGGCAGCTATGGAAAGTACAAGATCCAGGATCCAAACTACAACTATTACTCATCTGCCCAACAACAATTACCAGAGAAAGTTTGATGCTCATCGGAGGATACGTGTAACAGATGAGTGTCTCAAGCTATGTATAAAAGATGCCTGTGAGAAATTGGATGCCAAAGAAACACATAATCTAGAAGATAGGCTCAAAACAATTTCAAACTCAGATCTCGCCTGATGTCGTTTGTAAAAAAATAATTTTAATGTGCAACAGCTCTGCACACAGAAGAATTTCAACTGCACTAAATGAAAAGGTTGAATATCGCAGGCTGTATCACATTCAGCAATTGAAAAAATTATAATTTTTTTTATTGCACGTTAGTTCTGCAGACAGGTTTTTATCACTGCCACATCATGACAATGTGTGATATAGTGGGCTGTATCACTTCAGCAACAGAAAAAAATATTTTTTTATATGCCTTGGGTCTGCAGACAGTTTCATATCACCACAGCAATAAATGACAAAGTGGGATACAGAAGGCTTTTTCACATTTAGCTATTGAAAAAATGTTATTTAATATGCTATACTTGTGAATGGAGCACAATAGAAGCAGTGCACAACACACTTGTAGGACATGTGCCCTGCCATCTTTGTCTGAGATCCTCAGTTATGCCCCCCCCAAAAAAAATTGGACACACTGGACAGTATCTAGCTACACTATCTGACTGATATGCTACCACCTATCTAACTAGCTGTGGGATACAGCAGGCTTTTTCACATTTACCCACTGAAATAATATTATTTAGAATGCTATACTCGTGCATGGAGCACTATAGAAGCAGTGCATAACACACTTGTAGGACATGTTCCCTGCCGCTTTGTCTCAGAACCTCAGTTATGCCTGCCCCTCCAAAAAAAAAATCCGGAAGGGAAATTTTACAGCCACACTGGACACTATCTAGCTGGACTATCTGACTGATATACAACCGCCTAACTAACTAGCTAAAATCTTGCTGTTAACAGCGGCAGCGTCAGGAGCAGCTTCTCTGCGCTGTATCAGTGTCAAAATGGCAATAAAACAAGATTTCCGCTATTTACATACAAAGGGACATGTGATTTCAGCAGCCAATGACACAAGCCGTTGTGTCAGGACATTGTGGGTGTTTCCTGCACCCTGAATGGCTAACCGCAATGTGCACACATAAAGTTAGAAAAAAAATGACTGCTGTGCTTACAAAAACACTGCGCCTCTCAGCTCTGAAAACCTCCTTCCTCATCAAACACGTGCCAAACGCTCATGATACATCACCATTATTATTGCTAAAGTGTGGAAAATATTTTGGTGGCAACGCTAATATTTTCCCGCACTTTTACCGAATGTTACTGATTTTTTTTTTTACCGATTTTATGAACTTTTGCTCGGATTTACGATCACGAATCTGAATATGCAATATTCGTGCCAAATTTATGTTTGGCGATCATTTTCCGAACAAATTCGCTCATCTCGTCTCTTAATTTGCCCCTGTGTGTGAGTGGTTGTTCCTCAGTATTTTCCACCTGTGCGTTGTCCACCTACTATCAAAGACCTGCTGGGTCCTGCAATATAAAGGTATTGTGACCAGATATTAGGAACTATGGCCTTTTTCCTGTAAAAATTGACATTTTACCTTCAAATATATCTCCAGAAAACTCTTATGCACTGTTTAATATGTACTGTTTTATGTTCAAAGAATTGCATATACAGAAAGTAAACCAACTGCCTTTCATATATTATGAAAAAATACTTGAACAGGAAAGAACAAAGATGTCAAGTGTCAGCAATTATACATTCTACATTGCTGTTTTCAAAGTAAACAAAATTGTTGAGCTAAATGTTTTTTCCTATTTTTATCATTTCATTGTGAACAGCAAACCACAATGGAATCATATTAATTGAGCAACATTGCCTGCATGTTTTACAAATTCCAATAAACTGAGCAGAGATTATTAGATGCAGCTTCAACTAAATCTTACAACATGCAATCAGGTCTAATTAAAAAGCAGTTGGAAGAATATGCCATCTTCTATTATTTGTGTCTAAATGATAAAATTCTTAATGGTTTACATAGGAAACCTAGCAAAAAGGTCAAGATTAATAAAGTCTTATAAAGACTAGTGTTGAGCGATATTGCTCGATATCTAAAAATATCGTATCGAAATGGTATCGCCGATATCACTAAATATCGTCGATATCCGATTCCGACTGCGGAAGTCCAATGTAAGTCTATGGGAACCAAATATCGAAATTAAAAAAAACCTTTATTTCCTTGTAAACACTAAATATACACACATAGAATACATATATATATATATATATACATGTCATTGTGACATATATATATACATATATGTATAGTTTATACACTTCTACATAGTAAAATATCCTCTGATTCAATTGCCGGGTAAAGCCGGCTTCAGTGAAAAGACAGAAGCACCCGACATGAAATGACACTTGGTGTACATAGGGTTAACCATGTCTTTTCATGTCGTTTACAATTTGATTTGCACAAACAATTACATCAGTCTATGTGTGCAAAATTTCACACCTGTAGGGGTTAATTAAAGGTGTAAATTCGTTGTAAAAAAACCGGACTTTTTTGCTACGAATTTACACCTTTAATTAACCCCTACAGGTGTGAAATTTTGCACACTTACACTCATGTAATTGTTTGTGCAAATAAGATATCAAACTACATGAAAAGACATGGTTAACTCTATGTAAACCAAGTGTCATTTCATGTCGGGTTCTGCATTTTCACAAAAGCCGGCAATTGAATTAGCGGCTATTATACTATGTAGAAGTGTATGAACTATAAATATAAATATATATATATATATGTGTCACAAATTTAATGACATGTATATATATATATGAGGTGTAAAATTGCTGAAAAAAAAGGTGTGGGCTCCCGCCCTATTTTCGCAACCAGACAGACAAAGCCAGTGAGTGGGGGCAGATAATAATAGCCCAGAGAGGGACCATTATTTTTGGCCCCCCCCGGCTACTAACATCTGCCCCCAGACACCCCAGAAAGGGCAAATCTCTAATTAGATTTGCCCTTTCTGGCACTTTGCCCGTCTATTCCCATTGCCCTGTAGCGGTGGCGAATGGGTTAATAAGGGGTTAAAATGACCTTGCAATTGAAAGGTCACTTTAAGCCAGGTTAATAATTGAGAGCTGTCAATTAGACAACTATCAATTATTAATCCTATTGTATGAAAGAAAAATCAAACACACACACTTTAATAAAAAAGAAGTTTAATGAAATAATCACACAGTTTTTGACCATATTTTATTTTCCTGCTAAAACCATTTCCTGTAATAAAAATAAAATAATAAAGCAAAATTATTCTTACCAATCCGATGTACAGTCAGGTCCCACGGTGTAATCCTTCAGAAAGGGTTAATGTTTACTGCAGGGACCGCAGCTAATGCTGCAGCCTCACAGTAAACCCCCAAATGAATGAGTTCCTCTCCTGGCTGACAGGAGAGGAAGTGGAAAGCTTAATTGATTGCTTTCCACTTTCACTTCAGGTCAGCCAGGGACACAATCAGTGACGTCAGAGGGAACTGGTTAACAAAAATAGGGGATCCCCTCGAAAAAAATTGGCGTGGGGTCCCCCCTATTTTTGTTAACCAGCCAGATGAAGCAGACCGCTGAGGCCTGGATTTTCAGCCTGTTAAGGAGCCAAGATCCATGGACCTTGCCAGCCTGATAATACCAGACCACAGCAGTCTGCATATCTTGGCTGATTAACAAAAATAGGGGATCCCCTCGAAAAAAATTGGCGTGGGGTCCCCCCTATTTTTGTTAACCAGCCAGATGAAGCGGACCGCTGAGGCCTGGTTTTTCAGGCTGGTAAGGATCCAATATCCATGGACCTTGCAAGCCTGATAATACCAGGCCACAGCAGTCTGCTTAGCTTGGCTGGTTAACAAAAATAGGGGATCCCCTCGAAAAAAAAACGGCGTAGGGGTCCCCCTATTTTTGTTAACCAGCCAAGTAAAATGCAGACTGCTGCGGCCTGGTATTAAAAGACTGTCAAGGCCCATGGATTTTGGCCCTCAACAGCCTGATAATACCAGGCTACAGCAGCCCCACATTTGGCGCATCAAAAGATGTGCCAATTGTGGCACTTTACCCGGCTCTTCCCACTTGCCCTGTAGCGGTGGCAAGCGGGGTAATAAGGGGTTAATGTCACCGTTGATTGCACGGTGACAATAAGCCCGGTTAATAATGGAGAGGCGTCAATAAGACACCGATCCATTATTAATCCCAAAGTTATTAAATGCATAAAAAAAAGACACAGCAAGAAAAAAGTATTTTAATGAAATAAAAGAGACAACACAGTTTTCATTTCTTTTATTATACACTCATTCCTGCGACGCCATCGATCTCCTGTAAAAAAAGAAAAAAAACAAACCAACAGTATACCACCTGTCCGACGCAGTCCATAGTAACGACAGTCCCACGACGATCCAGCTCTGCTACATCGCAATGACAGGCAGAGCCTGACATCCCGGCGCAGCACAGCTGATTACCTGCTTCCCCGGCGGTGACGTCATCGGACTGACTGCTTTACGGCCGGGATTACCCAGCAGTCACTGCAGTTATCGCGAGAAACTGCATGTGACCGCCGGGGAGAAGGGGATGGCGGCCATAAAGCAGTCCAGGCCGTGACCGCCGGAGATCTTCTGCCAGGTAAGTGCCGCTGACTCCTGACAGACCCGACCGACGGACACTGACAGTGACAGACCCGACCGACGGACACAGACAGTGACAGTGACAAATCCGATTCCGGTATTCGATATGACGAAAATATCGAAACGAGTTATCGAAAGGCCGATAGAGCTAATATCGGCCGATAGCCGATATTTGCATTATCGTATCGCTCAACACTAATAAAGACCCAAAAGTAATTGACCAATTTGTTTTATCACCCCCTCACATACAGTATAACCCTGGCATTTCATTCTGCTGCTGGAATGGTCTTTCTTGAATCACAACCCTGGTTTTCAGTTGTTAGACAGTTCATTTTTTCATTATTATAAACTGGTTCTGAATGTAGACATTAAAGACTTATTTTTCAGATAAGGAGGTTGTCCAAGTTATAACAAACTGGGCCAAAAGACTCTAAAAAGCATAGTATACTCAGCTGTACTGCATGTTTAGTCTCCCTTCATTTATTGCTGACCTCAGCATTACATTGAAGTCTAAGCCCTCCATTACAAGACCACATACTCAAGAGTCACCAAGGACATGTAGCATGGATACTGTGGGAATTATAAAATGTGAGTCTAGCTATTTTTATTATTTTATACTGTTAAGAGCCTAATGCTATTTATTTAAATGGGTTGTCCAAGTTCTAAAAAACCAGGCCAAGAGACTCTAAACAGCGTACTGTACTCAGATGTGCTGCATGTTCATAGTCTCCCATCATTTGTTGTTGACTTCAGCATTACATTGAAGTCCAAGCCCTCTATTACAAGACCACATGCTCAAGAGCTACCAGGGTCATGTGATATCGGTATAGTGGGAATTATAAAAGGTGAGTGTAGCTATTTTTTTGTTGTTTTATAATATTAAGAGCCTACTGCTATTGAATTAAAGGTGTTATCTAGTGTACAAAGCACAATTTAATGTGCAATATTAGGGTATAATGAGTTAATGAAACAGGGGAGGTATTGTTATACAGGCACTGTGTATTTCTCTGGCATGATCAAATAGCTGGTGGCACTATGTGAACTACTGCTGGTATCGCCACTGTTACTACTGGTTGTAACTAGGTCATTCTTATCAACAACTTGGACATGCTCACTGTCTAGTCAAAAAATATAAAAAAAAATATTCAGGATAAACTCATCTTAAACTTCCCGGCTCACTTGCATTTCTAACAGAGGGGAGAGACTCTAGAGAAACGGGAGAAAATGTCTGCTCCATAAAAGAAGCATATATTGCTTTTCTATGTATTTCAAGGTAAATTGTATATGGAAATTGCCTCTTCAGAGAGTAAAAGGACAAGAACTCTAGTGCCACTTATTGGAAGCCTATCTGAAGGCGCTTATCGGCGGTGGTTATTTAAGTCCATGCTTTATGATGCCCTGTATGTCATCATCCCTATGGCATCAGACATCATGCATACCTCCTGAGGAACCGTTCCATTAACGGGGAAACGCGTCGGGGTCACCCATCTCATGCTAAGTCCCAACTTTATACTCTTTAATGAAACTATAGGCTATTACTCTGCCATATCTATTATATTGACATACTGTGGATTTATTGATGCATGATATGGGCATTATATTATCTGTTTTTCTGCCAGACACTGTCTAGTTCCAAGACTCCCTTCATTTCTGACTATGATAAATTGTTTTCCCACCTTTATTGGAGGGACAAATAGGGGAGTTAGGGAGAGCCTACGTTGAGTGGGGGCGCCATATCGCAACTTTTAGGGTGCCAACCTCCACGGCAAGGTAGTTGCAGACAGGGACTATTATAGGGTATCTGACAGTATAGTTATATCGGTATAAACGATAAGTTATACCTTCACTGAGTTTGGTGTATTTTAAGGTATCATAATAAAAATTGTACTTTTAAAGGGAATACATGTACACACACCACTTATTGCAAGTACCAATCCTAAAAGTCACTATCGACCCTTTAACGAGCCTTGCCATATGACTTAGAATAAAAGCCAAATCAGACTCTTGCAGACAGTGATTCAGAGTATTGCCCCTCTTCAGTGCAAAGTATGAGATCTGATTTAGCTAGGTGAGAGGCTTAAGAATGGGACCCCTTGGATCCAAGGTAAATTCTAATAATGGAAAGAACAGGAATAAGAAAAAGAATGCTATTGCTAATGTTCTCATTTTTTCTTGGTTTAATTTCTTGTTTAGTGCTCCTTTACCTGACTCCATCCATTATTTAGAAAATAAAGTTTACCTGTTGATACTATAAAACAAAAAATGCAGATATAAATTGTGAATGCTGCAGTTCATTAAAAAGTAAGAGTCTTTAGTTTTGTGGTATTGCTAGCTTTTAATGAATTGACAGTCCAGGAGAACAAGACTGCCAAAAGATCCACAGCAGGATGTCCAAACTTAAGGCAATTAAGGATTAAAGGCTAGCAAACCTGTACTGTTCAACTTTCCATGGAGGAAATTTAAGGCTATGTGCACACGTTGCGGTTTCTTAGCGGTTTTGCCGCGGTTTTTCGCGGCGGAAACGCCGCGAAACCGCGGCAAAACCGCTTACACAATGCAACTCATTATGACCTATGAGATTCCGCAATGCTGTGCACATGCTGCGGGTTTTTCCGCGGCGGAATCGCATCGCGGGAGAATCCGCAGCATGCTCATTCTTTCTTGCGGAACCGCGGCGATTCCGCCGCCATAGGAATGCATTGAACCAATTACTTTCCGCATGTGGCTGTGCCCACCATGCGGAAAGTAAGCGGTTCATATGCGGATGGTACCCAGGGTCTGGAGGAGAGGAGACTCTCCTCCAAGCCCTGGGTACCATATCCATGTAAAAACAATAATTAAAATAAAAAATAATGATATTCTCACCTTCCGGCGTCCCACGCAGCTTTCCCGCCTTCAGCGACGCTCCCGCCAATCCCGTTCCCAGTAATGCTTTGCGAGAATCACCCAGATGGCGTAGCGGTCTCGCGAGATGCTACGTCATCGGGATGATTGTCGCAAAGGACTCTTGGGAACGGAACTTGCCGGGAGCGTCGCTGAGAGGCGGGAAGGCTGCGGGGGCCGCCGGAAGGTGAGAATATCATTATTTATTATTTTTTTTATTATGTTTACATTAGATCTTTTTACTATTGATGCGACATAGGTGGCATCAATAGTAAAAAGTTGGTCACACGAGTCAAACACTTGTTTGACTCGTGTGACCAACCTGTCAGATCGCTTGTAAAACGCTAGCATTCTGCAAGCTAATTCCGCTTGCAAAACGCTAGTGTTTAGCGGGAATACGCAAACCTATAATATGCGGATTTCCCGCGGCAGGGAGGTGCGGAATTGCCGCGGAAATTTCCATGGCACACACACAGGAGGAGAAGGAAGGAGAATTATCTGGCACATCAAACTTGTGAAGTAAAATCAAAAAACTTTATTTGGCATGTCAAGCCTTACTAAAAGATAAGAGAACTTGACACGTTTCAGGCGCGTTAGGAGAGCCCTTAGTCATAGGATACAGAAATAGGCAAGACATATGCGTATATATACACAACATGGACCAATCACAGACAACAAATTTAATTTACATTAATATTCACAGGTTGTGTATCGCACTTGCATCGCAGACCATATGAAATAAATGACTAAAAGGAAAAAACAAAATTAAAAATCAAAATTAAAGGACGAAAAACCATACAAAAGATAAGGAAAAATGAAAATATTATGCAATTAATAAATATAAGAAAGATCATTTCTGAAGGTCATACCATGTGAATATTTGGTGTTTAATTTGAGAATCCATAATGCTTCTCTCATAGTGCTTACGTCTATCGCCTCCACGAATAAGGTTGTCCATTTCCTCAAAGCCAAAGAATGTGAAATCAGAAATATCACCTTTGTGGATATTGACATATTGACTGAATTTGAGGCATTCCCATTTTAATGTTGGAAAGGTGTTCTGATTTTTTTTTTTCTAGTTTTCGTATGGTGCATTCAATATTTTTTAATTGACATTTATGACAAAGAATGCAATACACCACATATTGGCTATTGCAATTAATGAAAGATTTAATTTCTTGAAGAAGACCAGAACCTAATTGAAAGGATTTAGTTTTGTCCAAGGCTTCCATGCAGACACTGCATTTACTGCCTGCACATTTGTGAAAGCCTACGGCTGTTAGCCAAGTGCCTGTTTCATGTTGTTGTATGATTAGACTGGGAGACAAAGAGTTACCAAGAGTGAGACCTCTCCCAGCCACATATCTACAGTCCTGGTTTGTAATATGACATAATATGTCATCCTGATTGGTAACGGGTAAATATTTCTTTATGATTATTTTTATTTTGTTGAACTTAGGACTGTATGGTGTGGAGAAAGTTAGTCTTATGAGAGGAAGATGGTGTAGAAGCATTAGATGACACTAAAGACCTAGCTTTATGGGAACTCTTTATGAAAAGCATGATTAATGTCATGTTTATTATATCCTCTCTCCTTTAATTGTTTTTTTAGAATTTCACTCTCATGTAAAAAGGTTACAGTATCAGAGCAATTGCGTCTAGCGCTATTAAACTTGCCATAGGGTATGGCTTTAATATTGTGGTGAGGATGAGACGATGATGATAACAATGTACTGTTACCAGAAAGATCCTTTCTGTACAGGGAAGTGTGTAATAGCATTACCTGATAGTCGAATATCTAGGAATGGCATCTGGATATCAGGGATACTAGTGGTGAACTTAAGTTTAAATTGTTAGAATTTAAATATATTGAGAATTTTTCGACATCTGAGGTTTCACCCTGCTATACAACTAAAAGGTCGTCCAGATATCTACCAAACCAACAAATAGAACTGTAAAAAGGGATTTGAATCAGTAAAAATAAATAATTCTTCCCAACATGCCATGTAAAGGATGGCAAGGGACGGGGAGAATGTTGAGCCCATCGGGGCACCGAGTATCTGTAGGAAAAATATGCGATTATTAACCCCTTCATGACCCAGCCTATTTTGACCTAAATGACCTGGCCATTTTTTGCAATTCTGACCAGTGTCCCTTTATGAGGTAATAACTCAGGAACGCTTCAACGGATCCTAGCGATTCTGAGATTGTTTTTTTGTGACATATTGGGCTTCATGTTAGTGGTAAATTTAGGTCGATAATTTTTGCGTTTATTTGTGAAAAAAATGGAACTTTGGCCAAAATTTTGAAAATTTCGCAATTTTCAAATTTTTAATTTTATTCTGTTAAACCAGAGAGTTATGTGACACAAAATAGTTAATAAATAACATTTCCCACATGTCTACTTTACATCAGCACAATTTTGGGAACAACATTTTTTTTTGTTAGGAAGTTATAAGGGTTAAAAGTTGACCAGCGATTTCTCATTTTTACAGCAAAATTTACAAAACCATTTTTTTAGGGACCACCTCACATTTGAAGTCACTTTGAAGGGTCTATATGGCAGAAAATACCCAAAAGTGACACCATTATAAAAACTGCACCCTCAAGCTACTCAAAACTACATTCAAGAAGATTATTAACCCTTCAGATGCTTCACAGGAATTAAAGCAACGTGGAAGGAAAAAATGGACATTTTAATTTTTCCAACAAAATTTTTCTTTTAGCATCAATTTTTTCATTTTTGCATGGGCATCAGGATAAAATGGACCCTAAAATTTGTTGGGCAATTTCTCCTGAGTATACAGATACCTCATATGTGGTCATAAACCACTGTTTGGGCGCACGGCAGGGCTCAGAAGGGAAGGAGCGCCATTTGACTTTTTGAATGGAAAATATGCTGGAATATTTAGCGGTTGCCATGTCGCATTTGGAGAGTCCCTGTGTTCCTAAACATTGGAGCTCCCCCACAAGTGACCCCATTTTGGAAACTAGACGCCCTAAGGAACTTATCTAGATGCAGAGTGAGCACTTTGAACCCCAGGTGCTTCACAAATTGATCCGTAAAAAAAAGAAAGTACTTTTTCTTTCACAAAAATTTTATTTTAGCCTCAGTTTTTTCATTTTCACATGGGCAACAGGATAAAATGGATCCTAAAATTTGTTGGGCAATTTCTCCTGAGTACACCGATACCTCATATGTGGTCATAAACCACTGTTTGGGCGCACGGCAGGGCTCAGAAGGGAAGGAGCGCCATTTGACTTTTTGAATGGAAAATATGCTGGAATATTTAGCGGTTGCCATGTCGCATTTGGAGAGTCCCTGTGTGCCTAAACATTGGAGCTCCCCACAAGTGACCCCATTTTGGAAACTAGACCCCCCAAGGAACTTATCTAGATGCAGAGTGAGCACTTTGAACCCCAGGTGCTTCACAAATTGATCCGTAAAAAAAAAAAAGTACTTTTTTTTTCACAAAAATTTTCTTTTAGCCTCAGTTTTTTCATTTTCACATGGGCAACAGTATAAATTGGATCCTAAAATTTGTTGGGCAATTTCTCCTGAGTACACCGATACCTCATATGTGGTCATAAACCACTGTTTGGGCGCACGGCAGGGCTCAGAAGGGAAGGAGCGCCATTTGACTTTTTGAATGGAAAATATGCTGGAATATTTAGCGGATGCCATGTCGCATTTGGAGAGTCCCTGTGTGCCTAAACATTGGAGCTCCCCCACAAGTGACCCCATTTTGGAAACTAGACCCCCCAAGGAACTTATCTAGATGCAGAGTGAGCACTTTGAACCCCCAAGTGCTTCACAAATTGATCCGTAAAAAAAGAAAGTACTTTTTTTTTCACAAAAATTTTCTTTTAGCCTCAGTTTTTTCATTTTCACATGGGCAACAGTATAAATTGGATCCTAAAATTTGTTGGGCAATTTCTCCTGAGTACACAGATATCTCATATGTGGTCATAAACCACTGTTTGGGCGCACGGCAGGGCTCAGAAGGGAAGGAGCGCCATTTGACTTTTTGAATGGAAAATTAGCTCCAGTCGTTAGCGG
>JARQOD010000006.1:268038224-268105407 GCA_033576555.1 Oophaga sylvatica
AACTGGGGTCCTGACTAGTCCCTCCACCTGGAGGTACTGTTAATGGTACAGAGGTCCAGGCCGCCAGCGTAAACCCTGTCTCCTATAAATCCCTGACCACTGTAATCTAGTATATCTATAAAGAGAAAAATCAGACAAACTGAACATTTTGCAGTGGTCTCTTAATTTTTGCCAGAGCTGTATAGTGAGAGTAACCTGGTTGCATGAGTATATAGCAAAGATAAGGTCACATACATTTACAAGACTCCATAAATGGGAATTGAAGAGGGAATAATGAGCACACAGCAGGGTTAGTATACACGGCATTGACGCGAAGCGCAGCCACTCTTCATCATACATATACCATCCCCTGACTGCTCCCCTCACACCAGTCTCTAGTACATCTGACAGCTCCAACATAGTAATGGCAGACACTGTATTTGTCCATGCTTTGTCCTATCCTACATATACCATCCCCCGACTGCTCTCTTCTCACCAGTCTCTAAAAACATGTGACTGTGGCATAGCTGATATATGCACACAGTCCTTGTTTCACATCTTATACAGTCAGTAGCACCCAAAGCTCATGAAGACTCTGTATAATACAGCAGTAATGTGATATATCTGTCATGTCTGCAGGGAGGTCACACAGGAGCTGTCTCTGCAGAGTGAGGTAACTTGTAGCAGCCACATGAGTGAAACCTGGTGGCTACATGAATTTTTGAGGTAATATTAATCCCATCTATGATGTAGGAGCTGATACTACACTAGTACAAGATGTCTGAGGTGAATGTGTTCCTATCAGCTGTAATGTGAAGTGCTAACCCCAGTATTAAGGTACTGCCACACTAAGCTATCCCGCTAGCGATCTCGTTAGCGTTACATACTAATGAGATCGCTAGCGGGATTGTTTCTATATCGCTAAATGCGGCCACATTTAGCGATATAGTTAACGACGCTATCGCCGTTAGCGATCTTCTTAACGACTTTAGCGGTACAAAAGTACCGCTAAATCGCTAAGAAAAGGTCCCACACACTAGCGATATATACTTACCCAGCGGGAGCGCCAGCGATGAAATAGGGTCCGGAGCGATTCCAGCGACGAGCGAGATCACAGCAGGAAGCTCGTCGCTGGAAGCTGCCGCACTGAACAATATCGCTAACGGGATCGCTAAATAGTGACGTTTTTTAGCGATCCCGTTAGCGATATTGTTTAGTGTGGCATACCCTTTACACTTCAATGCATCTGCCATGATGTTTTGATGTTTCCTTGAGTACGTCTGATAAGAGACAGAGGGATAGAGCCAGAGTTACTTTCTCTATATAAGCCCCCCACCCTCCTCATAGAGAGAGCCCTGCCCCCACACTCCTCACAGAGAGAGACCAGCCACCATCCTCCTCACAGAGAGAGACTAGCCCCCACCCTCCTCATAGAGAGAGCCCTGCCCCCACACTCCTCACAGAGAGAGACCAGCCCACACCCTCCTCACAGAGAGAGACCAGCCCCACCCTCCTCACAGAGAGAGACCCGCCCCACCCTCCTCATAGAGAGAGACCAGCCCCCACCCTCCTCACAGAGAGAGACCAGCCCCCACCCTCCTCACAGAGAGAGACCAGCCCCCACCCTCCTCACAGAGAGAGACCAGCCTCCACCCTCCTCACAGAGAGAGCCCAGCCTCCACTCTCCTAACAGAGAGAGCCCTGCCCCCACCCTCCTCACAGAGAGAGACCAGCCCACACCCTCCTCACAGAGAGAGACCAGCCCCACCCTCCTCACAGAGAGAGACCCGCCCCACCCTCCTCATAGAGAGAGACCAGCCCCCACCCTCCTCACAGAGAGAGACCAGCCCCACCCTCCTCACAGAGAGAGACCAGCCCCACCCTCCTCACAGAGAGAGACCAGCCCCCACCCTCCTCACAGAGAGAGACCAGCCCCCACCCTCCTCACAGAGAGAGACCAGCCTCCACCCTCCTCACAGAGAGAGACCAGCCCCACCCTCCTCACAGAGAGAGACCCGCCCCCACCCTCCTCATAGAGAGAGACCAGCCCCACCCTCCTCACAGAGAGAGACCAGCCTCCACCCTCCTCACAGAGAGAGCCCAGCCTCCACTCTCCTAACAGAGAGAGCCCTGCCCCCACCCTCCTCACAGAGAGAGACCAGCCCCACCCTCCTCACAGAGAGAGACCAGCCTCCACCCTCCTAACAGAGAGAGCCCTGCCCACATCCTCCTCATGACGAGAGACCGAGTTACCTCCCCTATATAATCCCTACCCTCCTCACAGTAACACACCGGCATACTATACTATGCTCCTTCATATTAAAGCAACATCACTCTTTCTTAAAATCTATAGCGCTATACAAATGAAACTGGAGGAGTTAAAGGTCCACCCCTCCCAAAGTCATGGCCTCCTCCGTTTAGTGCTCCGGTGGTTTCTTTACGTCAGTCTTTATTCCCTGAAGGACATATTGCAATAGTTCAACCCCTCCTGGTAAAAATGTTTGTTGCAATGTGTCTTTGAGTGAGTGGGGCTGGGTTCCATCTACTCTTAACTTGGAGTGTTGCAGTTTTACTTTCAGGGTGTAAAAAATAAAATAAAGTCTGCTGGACCAGTGGAACTTTTGCTTGTTTCCTTTTCTATTTTGTTAAGATGTATATGGTTTTGCTGACTTGCTGATCTCCTAATAACCAGGGGCCTTCCCTTCTTAAAATGAACACTGTTAACAGATGATCTCGTGAAGGAAAGGGCACGTTCAGACAGTAATTTGCTGCACAACTATAAAGTACGCATTACACCTGTATGTAATAAAATGTCAGTGAGGTTATGTTCCAGATTGGATCTCTATTTGCCTAGATACGATGTAGATTCATTTAAAGTATACAGATATATGAGGCTGAAACTGAAAATCATTATTCTGCAAAATTTTCTTCTAACACAGGGGAATGGAAATTGAATTGGAAAACAGGAGCAGAATTTACAATAAAATCCTGACATTTCTGTTCATATGGCCTAATGACCTTAAGTTGTTATTGTAAGGACTTGGAGATGCTACCTACACCCCTTTGAAGATATGACAATGGTATATAACACATTGCATTGTTTTAATTGCAATTTTGTCTGTTTGGTAATTTGCATGCACTTTGTTGGGTACAGGCAGGGTTAATAGTCGGGACTAGCCCAGAATGTAAGGGGCTATGAGGGGGATATAGACGACATCTTCCTGGTAGTAAGTAAGATAGAGTATTGCCACTGAGAAGTACTGACTGTTCCAGCTACTGTCAGACTCACATTTGAAAGGCTGTTCGTGTGCCAAGAGTGAAGGACCCACATACACACATACATCAGATAAAATCTCCTAAAGACAAAGGAAATGTAAACAGACATTCGACAGATTGGAGCCAAGGCCAGAGAGGCCATTTAAACAGTAAGGAACTTTGCCTAGGGAAAAGTAAAAGGTTTACTTAAAGGGAATTGAACGAGAAGGATAGTGTATCTGTAGGACTTTAGTGAACAGTTGTCTACAGTGAAAGGGAGCTCAATTGTGTGTATTGAAAGGAAGCAATGGTCACCATATTGGGACATGAATTCTCCTATGGAGAGCAGTGGCTTTCATGGTCCTAGTGAGGAGCTGTACCGACATACCTTAAGCACTGGGGTCCTCATTAGTCAGTTGGTAACTGAGAGTAGCTATGAGGGGCCGTAGCGTTAAGGGTATGCCACACTAAACAACATCGCTAACGGGATCGCTAAAAAACGTCACTATTTAGCGATCCCGTTAGCGATGTTGTAGTGTGCGGCAATCTACCAGCGACGTGGCCCCTGCTGAGATCCTGCTGTGATCTCGCTCGTCGCTGACATTGTTCCGGACCCTATTTTTATCGTCGGCGCCCCCGCTGGTATCGCTATATCGCTGAGTGTGGCACCTTTTCTTAGCGATTTAGCGGTACTTTTGTACCGCTAAAGTCGTTAAGGAGATCGCTAACCGCGATAGCGTCCTTAACGACATCGCTAAGTTAAGCCGCTATCAGCGATATAGAAACAATCCCGCTAGCGATCGCATTAGTATGCGTCGTTATCGTGATCGCTAGCGGGATTGTTTAGTGTGGCAGTACCTCAACCCATGCGGCCCTCACAGAGGAGCACGACGTCTCCCATAATCGTTTGCTGGATTGTGATAAGAAGTAAGAGTGTGAAGTGCAAGAGAAATGAAGTATTATTAAATGTAACCAAGAAGTGCCCATTTCTGCTTAATTCAAGAGAAACGTTATTGAAGACATGTGCCTGTAATCTGATGTATACAGCTCTTATCAAATTAATGGTCACTAAAAAGAAGTTTATTTTTAGACTTTGGTCTCCCTCACTTGTGTCTATATCATTTGGTTCTCACCTACCAAACACAACGGCACCATGCGATCTACAGAGGTCTACAGAATATACATATGCATGCTCCTTAGGTTTGGATTCGATAAATGTACATCTGCAATGCCATATGAACAGGTTTCAGGAGTATGTATACTATACACAGTATATATACTGTATTTGTAAAGTATAAAATAGTGGAAAACATAAACCAAGTGTAAAATCTGTCGCGTTTCTAAAGAAAGTTCAGGGAGGCTTGTACTTGTGCTCCTACTAGCTCTGTCATAACCCTTAGCTATAAGTCACTCAATCCAATAATCATCTCTATATTTATGTATAACCTCTCTAACAATGTACAAGAACCAATTATAAAAGAAGTCAATATGTTTTTCTTCATTTTAGCATTGTTGTTGGTGTAATTTTTTCTAATTGTTTAAAATGAAATGTTTTCTTTTTGCGTTTGTATGAGTGCTCCTGTGGTAATTGTAATTAATTCCCTCTTAGCTTTTGCATGTTTTAGCTTGGTAATTGTTTAATACTGTTTGTGCTTTCTTGATAAAGAATAATAATTATTCAGAAAATATTTTCTGCAGTTTTGTATACATAAGGTTTTGGCTTGCTCCTAAACGATCAAGACTGTGATGTTTTACATTTAAAACATATTGTAAAAAAGCCTCATCTTTATTTGCTCGAATAAAACATGTCTACTATAGGCTGGTAATAAATAAGAGAGACATAATAACGCTTCTACCCAAAGGACGTTATTAATGGTTTTGGGATCCCTAAATTAAATAGCTTGATATGTAATTACCAATTCAGATATACATGCACATCGGTTAAAGATTGGATCTCTAAGGCCGGTGTCACACTAGCGAGTGTGATGTGAGAAAGTCGCGCGAGTCTCTCGCATCAACACCCGGCACTGCCGCAGGCACGAACACCGGCCTAATGCAGGGAATGGCCACTGGTCTCCTGTCCTGACCCAAACATGACAGCTTCATGAGGTTGTACCGCTCAGATCAGTAGAGTCGTGACCAATCTGTGCACTGTGATTTGATCTTTGACTAATATGCATGGCCGTCTGAATGAGTCATAATTTTAGGTACATTAATGTGGAGAGGTTATATATCTAATTGATATATTGAGGAATATATAGCTGATTGATGAGAAATCCACAGGCACAAAGAAAGGAGGTGAATGGAAAACATGCCTTTTTCTACAGTCCAGAACTTCTTTTGTTACATTGTTCGTCATCATGTCATATGATAGTGTGGTGTTTATTACATCAAAATGACATCAAAGACTATGTTAAAATAAAGTGCCGTACTGACCCATAAGATGACTATTTCAGGGCCTTCTACACAGCCATGATGCACAATCATGTTTGATGTCATTTTTCAGCATTTACATCGACAAAAATTCAAAAAATAATTATTGTCTACAAAGTTATTACTCTGAATTGATGTGATGCAGTCATGAACTTACGCGGACACATGTGACCTCTGCAGCCAGTCGCTGGCCTTACATTATGTTATGACATTTCCAGTTTTTGTTGATCCAGGACAGCCTCTGTAAGTTTTTCTTTGGTCCTGTGTCTGTCCATATTGATAATAACAATACTTAATACAGTTACTATGTCTGGGCTTATTGATAGTGCGGGTACTAGACTAAGTTCCTGCTATTGTAGGTTAATAGTAAAGGAAACTTGATAATCTATATTTTTCTCTTTACAGGATGAAATACGCACAAGTAGGATCCCACTCTGGCTCCAATTTTTTATTATGTTTGTAGAAGGGAGGATCAAATGATGGTTTTGGGACCAATTTTGTAGATCCCATAAATCACAAAAACAAAATACCAAAACACATCTGAATTTTCAAAAAAGATAAATATTTAGAACAGTTGGGTGGTAGAACCTGAAACGTTCCTGGTCAGGAAGGAGTAGCAAATGGCTTGGTCATAAACTGTTTAAACAGTAACTGTTGTTTTATTTATTTTATTTTTTTTAAATAAACAGCACAAATTAAAATAACAAAAACTGTGTAATATCTCATGTGAGAAATTCACCTTGTTCTCTTCTTGGACTGATCATTTATTCTCAAAATTCTCAATTCATGCTGTGAGACAGTGAGAGTATGGGTGTTGAATGGGGTGTACATTTCACCTAGATACTGTGCTGACTGGTATAAGGGAAATGTATGGCTTTGTAAACCTAGTGGTAGAGAAAGGTCACTACACCTTACATTCATTACACACTTGCAGCTCAGGCCTGAAACTACTCAGGTGTTAATTAGGAGACCAGAAGTAGATGTCTGCGAACACAGTCAGAGAGCTCCCTTCGTCTGGACACAGGAGGGGTCCAGGCACAGAAGGTGTCTCCAGGAGTTTGAGCTATCTCAGTCTGGGTGCTCGATGTACCCCGGACACAGGAGTAGTCTCTGTGAGAATCCATGCGGATAGCAGCTGAATAGGAGGGGAGCTCTCTCAAGTCTGGACGTTGAAGGTGCCTTCAGACACAAGGAGGAGACTCTGTGAACCTCAATGCTGGTAAATGCTGGTAAATGCTGGTAAATGCTGAACATATGTGTTGTTTTGGCCCCGGCTGTTAGAGTTGGGACCCGGATAGATAGGGAAATCTATCTAAGTGTAATTAGTGGCTAGACAAGCCTAGGTCTTCTGTTTATGATTTTGTTTTATGTCTTGTTTGCTGTGGACTTTAATAAAACTGGTTGCGGCCAGTTTTTACCAGAACTGCTGTCTCTGAATGAACTGTTTCTATGCCATTCTGTCTACCCGGACGGCGATCCCAGAGCTATATCCCCTGAAAAGCTTACAATTGGTGGAGAATGCGGGCAGCACAGTGGCTGATACAATTGGTGCTGGAATGTGCGTGCAGCACAGTGGCTTAGAGACAGCAATAAAGGTGAAGTCTGTTGAAGCAGCAGCAGAGAAAAAAAAGTGTGTCAGCAAAAAACGTCTGATTGGAGCAGTCTTAAAGAGACAGTAGCCCTAATAGAGTTTGCAAAAGAAAAAAAAAAAAGTGTGTCTGCACAGCAAAGTTGAACTTGTTGTGGAAAAGACTGTGGAGTGTGCAGCAGCAAAGGAAACGTCTATTGGAGCAGTCTTAAAGAGACAGTGGCCCTAATAGA
This sequence comes from Oophaga sylvatica, assembly GCA_033576555.1. Lineage (NCBI taxonomy): Eukaryota > Metazoa > Chordata > Amphibia > Anura > Dendrobatidae > Oophaga > Oophaga sylvatica. Next base: position 268,045,713 of record JARQOD010000006.1, read on the forward strand.
GTTTGCAGAGAAAAAAAAAAAAAGGTGTCTGCACAGCAGAGCTGAATTTTCTGTGGATAAGACTGTGGAGTGTGTATGTCTTGTGTGAAGACTGCCGTTGTTAAGACAGAGAAGTCTGACAGCATGGATGACAGCATGGAGGCGCTGTTTGAACAAATGGCGCAAGTTAATGTGCAACATAAGACTGCCGTGGTTGAGACAGATAAGTCCGGCAGTATGGAGGAGCTCATTGAGTACCTGGTACAGGCCCAGCAGAGCATGCAACTGCAGTGCCAGCAGCAGCAGCAGGAGAATAACCGGTTGTTGGAGCAGATTGCAGCTCTCAGCACCTCGTCCCAGAGTAATGTTGTGAAGGCACCTGCCTTGTCCGCTGTAAAGAAGGCGGTAAGACGGTCCCTGAAAAAGATGACACCTCGTGATGATGTGGAGGTATATCTCACTAGGTTTGAGAGATTGGCAGAGAAGGAGAATCTGCCCCTATCTGAATGGGCCATGATGGTCGCACCCTATCTGATTGGAGAGCCCCAAAGGGCCTATGCTGACCTGAGCGAGCAGGACAGCCAAGACTATGCCAAGCTGAAAGCGGAGATTCTTACCCGGCTGGGTGTTACGGTGACAGCCCGTGCCAGGGGAGTTCATGACTGGAGATGCAGTTGGGAGGCTGCAGTCAGCAAACCTGATTATGGAGTTGAAAAGGTGATAGTGAACCGCTACACCCGAGCATGTCCTCCTGAGGTACAGCCAGAGGTCGGACAAGGAGACCACCAGGACGCCAATCGTCTGGTCAGCCTGATGGAGAAGGCTTTCGCCAGCAAAGACTGTCTCCGTGACCAGCCGTCTGAGAGGTCGTCACTTCAGAGTTCCCGGACGCTGAACTCTCGCGGTAAGAGCGTTCCAGCTGTTGGGGACATGGGGTATGCTGATAAGCGGGTTCAGGCCCGAGGGGACATGTGGGTGGAAAAGTGTGATGGACAGGGTTGGAGATGTCGTGAAATTGCAGCCAACTGTCCAATAGAGGGGGAGCCTATGTATTGTGATGTTGGCAGATCCTCTCTCCCTGCGCAGAGCCTGTGTGTGTGTCCACCTCAGCCGAAGAGACTGGACCACAGGTGTGCCCGGTGGTTGTAAATGACTGCCCAGCACAGGCCCTCTTGAACTCAGAGAGTCCAGTGACTTCCGTATGTGACAGCCTGATTGATAGGGACTTCATCCCTGATAAGCACCTGAGTATGGTGTGCATCCATGGAGACACCAAAGTCTACCAAGAGACTGCCGTGGACTTGGTGTCCAAACTCGGGGAGGTTTCATATGAAGTGGGGGTAGTGAAGAACCTGGTGCAACCCGTTATATTGGGTAATGACTTTCCCCGATCTGAGGATCTCTGGGGGAAAAATGTTTCTGATGGACAGTGTGATGAAGCTCCTATTGAGGGTGCGCAGTCCCGAGGGGCGGAACACAATGCTAGTGGGCCGTTAAACTTATGTGATAATGATGATGATCATGATAATGATGATGACCATGATAATGATGCTGATGCTGATAATGATAATGATGATGATCATGATAGTGATGATGATACTGATCATAATCATGATAATGATATTGATAATAATGATGACTGTGATAGTGATGAAATTCCTTTGCAGGTGATGTTGGGAGACAAGGATGGTGGTTCTCGGGAACCGAGTGTCCCTGACTTACCTGTGTCCTGTGACAATTTTGAGAGTGAGCAGTGGCGAGACCCCTCTCTTAAAACGGCCCAGGAAAATATAAATGTTCTAAATGAAGTTTCCCAAGAGCCTGGCTCTGAGGAGAGGTTACCTCATGTTGCCATAAACACTCACCTGTTGTATAGGGACACTGAAGTCCAGGGAGAGGTCGTGAGCCAGCTCCTAGTACCTGAGCTATATGGAAGTATAGTGCTGGGGTTGTCACATAGTCACATACTTGAGGGACCACCTGAGGGAAACCAGGGACCAGATGGTGAAGTTAATGTTGTGGATGACATGTTAACTAAGGTTCCAGATCAAGATGTGAATGAGAATGAATTGTATAACCCTGACAGTGAGCAGGATGTGAATGAAAATGAATTGTATAACCCTGACAGTGAGCAGGATGTGAATGAAAATGAAGTGTATAACCCTGAAAGTGAGCCAGATGTGGCTGAGAAAAAGGGGTCAGACAGTGGTAGTGATAGTGAATCATCTGATGACAATAAAGCAACCAGTGCAAATGAGGAAGGCATGGTAGCAGAGGAGGTTGAGAGTCCTGAGAAGAAAGCTGATGCTGACCTTACAGCCGGACAGAAGATGGCATCTGAAGATGTTTTACAGTTGGCCGGTTCCCTGGCGAAGACTAAGGTGAAAGGAGGAGAGCTGAGCTTTAAAGGCAGGACTCTGAAACTGAACACAGCACAAGTGGATGCTGTTGAAGATGAGAAGTTATCAATGTATGGTATGGAGCTGCATCATGCCCAGGACTTTGAAGGTAATGCTGCAGAGGTGGAAAAAGCCATGGAAGTGGTGGTCACCAAGCCAGATGCCTCATCAGAAGCTGAGGTCTCAAGTGAAGCTGTGAGGAACAAGACTGAAGATATGGGGACTGACTCTGTCCAGGAATCTGTTTCTGCCGAAGACAGCGGCGTGGACGGGTTATGGTCCGGATCAGTAGCTGCAACTCGTGAAGCTCAGGCTGGAAGTTCGGCGCCCGGAGCCCCCGCAGTGTTCCTGAGTGATACCAAGGATCTGGATAAATCACAAGATGAGATTTTGAGACATCAGGCTGGCGTTGGTGAGCTCAAGCGCACTTTCATGGAGTCTACATCGGAGCCACGTCCCAACAAATGGGAAAAGCGATGTGTCACTCCGTTGCCGCTGCAGACACACGGGAGCTCAGATGGGATGCAGAACGTGGTGGAAGAGAAGAATCCGGCGGGTTCTGAGTATACAGATGCAGCTATCAAGGAGAACTTGAAAGCTGGAATAAATGGAGATATTGGAGACCATAATGATGTGAATGAAGAAGTAGAATGTAAGACTGACGGTAGGGCTTCTGAGCATGTCCTACCAGAAGAGCCTGAAGAAGGGGCTGAAGACATAAAAGACGTCCAACAGGTACAAGATGAATTGATTACTTCTCAGAAAAAACTCCAAACTGTGATGAAGGAGCGTGATGAGAGCCATGAACATCTTCTGGAGAAGCTCAATGAAGTAAAGAAGGTTCAAGGGGAACTGGAGAAAAGTGAAAAACCCCCTATACCTTCTGTGATAGTTGGTGACACATGGTCAGTGCACCAGGGACAGGAGGTACGTGAGTTTCTGAGGAAGAGTCAGCAGAAGTGTTCTGATGTGCCGGGTCGTACTTCTCTGGCCAGGCACTATATCGAAACTGAGCCCGGCCCTAAGGTCAAGATGAAACCATGCAGGATACCCGAGGCCCGCAGAGAGCATAGGCCTGGGAGGGTACAGGGTAGTGCGGATGCTTCAGATGAAGAGAAAGCTGATGTTGGCTATGGCTCAGGTGAAGATACAGATGACAGTAGTGAAGATGAAGCTGATGAGGGCCATGACCGGTCCAGAGTTCACTGTCTCTTTTGGATTGTTGACCAGCCCTCCGGTCTGGATGACCAGCCCTCCGGTCTGGAGAAGAGGGGGGGGATATGTGAGACAGTGAGAGTATGGGTGTTGAATGGGGTGTACATTTCACCTAGATACTGTGCTGACTGGTATAAGGGAAATGTATGGCTTTGTAAACCTAGTGGTAGAGAAAGGTCACTACACCTTACATTCATTACACACTTGCAGCTCAGGCCTGAAACTACTCAGGTGTTAATTAGGAGACCAGAAGTAGGTGTCTGCGAACACAGTCAGAGAGCTCGCTTCGTCTGGACTCAGGAGGGGTCCAGGCACAGAAGGTGTCTCCAGGAGTTTGAGCTATCTCAGTCTGGGTGCTCGATGTACCCCGGACACAGGAGTAGTCTCTGTGAGAATCCATGCGGATAGCAGCTGAATAGGAGGGGAGCTCTCTCAAGTCTGGACGTTGAAGGTGCCTTCAGACACAAGGAGGAGACTCTGTGAACCTCAATGCTGGTAAATGCTGGTAAATGCTGGTAAATGCTGAACATATGTGTTGTTTTGGCCCCGGCTGTTAGAGTCGGGACCCGGATAGATAGGGAAATCTATCTAAGTGTAATTAGTGGCTAGACAAGCCTAGGTCTTCTGTTTATGATTTTGTTTTATGTCTTGTTTGCTGTGGACTTTAATAAAACTGGTTGCGGCCAGTTTTTACCAGAACTGCTGTCTCTGAATGAACTGTTTCTATGCCATTCTGTCTACCCGGATGGCGATCCCAGAGCTATATCCCCTGAAAAGCTTACAATGCGTAAAAACTGTCTTCTATGAACATAGATTTTTCCATTAATGAGATAGCAGATGTCATTTGTTACTAAAAAAGTTTTATGGAGAGGGGAGAAGGGAGGAGCTAGAGGACAGACATTGTAATGAAAGTTCTACTGAAACAAAATATTTACTATAACTAATTTTTGTTAAAATGTAGCTGTCTTTTTCGGTTGAGCTGTCAGCAGAATATCTATGTCTTCCTTTATCTCCTCCCACCTCACCTCTCCATAGACCTATGTGAGCAGCAACTGTCATTTCCTATTTTAGTTAATGTGAAAATCTGACTTAATTCAAAGCAAACTTTACCAGTGAACCGATACTTAAAGTCAGTAATGACACCTCCAACTGTGTTGACAGTAAAAAGAACTGTAATAATAAAGCAGCAGCAGAATTCTTAATGATCTTAATAACTATTTTGTTACATTGGTGTAACGGGTCTGGGAGGCGGAACCTCTGAGCTACTTATACAAGGAGGTGGTCCTTGTAAGAGCGGGTGGCGACCAGGGTAGACGGGCAGACAGTCACAACAGGTAACCGGGGCAGTCTCTGGGTAAACGGGCAGCCAGTCACAACAGGTAACCGGGGCAGTCTCTGGGTAAACGGGCAGAAAGTCACGGCAAGTGACCGGGGCAGTCTCTGGGTAACCGGGTAAGAGGTCACGGCAAGTGACCGGGGCAGTCTCTGGGTAACCGGGCAGGAGGTCACGGTAGGTGACCGGGGCAGTCTCTGGGTAACCAGGCAGGAGGTCACGGCAAGTGACCGGGGCAGTCTCTGGGTAAAGGTAATACGACCTGTGATGGCTGAGCCTCCCGGTAGGCTAGCAGGCGGATAGCAGATGAGCGCTCCCAGGTGAGCGGGCAGGCTGGTCCAAAGACAGACTGGCAGGTGACGATGAGGAGACTGTCGGACGGCAGAGCCTCCAGGTAGGCTAGCAGACAGGTAACAGGTGAGCGCTCCCAGGTGAGCGGGCAGGCTGATCCATAGACAGACTGGCAGGTGACGATGAGCAGACTGTCGGACGGCAGAGCCTCCAGGTAGGCTAGCAGACAGGTAACAGGTGAGCGCTCCCAGGTGAGCGGGCAGGCTGGTCCATAGGCAGACTGGCAGGTGACGTTGGGCAGACTGTCGGACGGCAAACTAGCAAGCAGGTACGCGGAATATCAGGCAGGAACCTGGCAGGTAACTGGCAACGGAACCTGAGGGCTGAAGCAGAGTAGTGAACAGTGCAACAACATTGCTCGGGCACCTTCCTTCTAGAGGAAGTGCCTTATATAGGGTAAAGTCCTCCGGCCATTGGCCGGGGTCTTTTTAGGATGGCGCGCGCGGCCCCTTTAAGAGAGGGAGAGCGCCCGCGTGCGTGACCTAAACACAGTGGCCGGAAAGGAGCGCGCGCTGCCAGCAGGGCGGGAGGAGGACACCGGACCCGAGACAGAGGGACGCAAGCAGCCAGGAGAGCGGGGGAAGGACGCTGGCCCCGAAGCAGAGGAGCGCGCGCAGCCAGGGTGAGTGGAACAGCGTCCCTGCCTGACAGCAGGCAGAGACGCCTGCGCTACAGTACCCTTCCCTTTAGGTCCCCCCCTTTTTAGGCCAGAGAGAAATTTAGCTAAGATGAGAGGGGCATGGATGTTCTCCCGCGACTCCCACGTTCTCTCCTCAGGACCAAACCCCTTCCAATCCACCAAAAAATAGGTCTTCCTTCTTACCCTTTTGGTGGCCAAAATATTCTCTACCTCAAATTCATTTTCAGCAGAAACCGGAGCAGGAGGCGTGCCTATAGACTTAGAAAAAGAGTTAAATACCACCGGTTTAAGGAGAGATACATGGAAGGAGTTGGGGATCCGCAAGTTGGCTGGGAGTTTCAATTTATAGGCCACCGGGTTGATCTGACTGATGACCTTTAGAGGACCGATGAACCGAGGACCTAACTTATAGGAAGGAATCTTGAGCCGAACATACTTGGACGAGAGCCAGACCTTATCCCCAGGACGGAATTGAGGAGGATCCAGACGTTTTTTGTCAGCATGTCTTTTCATACGCTCGGATGACAGAAGAAGTGCAGACCGAGTACTCTCCCATATGGAGGAAAATTTGTCAACCAGAGATTCTGCAGCCGGATTGTCCACTGAGGTGGAGACGGGAAATGGGATCCAAGGATGCTGACCGAAGACTACAAAAAACGGGGATTTGGAGGAAGATTCGCTCTCGTGATTGTTATAAGAAAATTCGGCCCATGGCAGGAGATCCACCCAGTCAGAATGGTGGGCATTAACAAAGTGCCAGAGGTAACTGGTCAGGATCTGGTTGATCCGCTCCACTTGACCATTGGACTGTGGGTGGTAAGCGGAGGAGAAGTCCAGGGTGACATCCAATAATTTACAAGTGGCTTTCCAGAAACGTGAGGTGAACTGTACCCCTCGATCCGACACGATGTGACGGGGCAGACCATGGAGTCGGAAAATGTGGCGGATGAAGTCTTTAGCCAGCTCAGGTGCAGACGGGAGGCCTGGCAGGGGAATAAAGTGAGCCATCTTGGAAAAGCGGTCGGCGACCACCCAAATGACCATAAAACCAGCAGAGACAGGGAGGTCCGTTATGAAGTCCATGGCTATATGCTGCCAGGGGGCAGTGGGTACCGGAAGCGGAAGAAGGCGACCGGCAGGCAGGTGTCTCGGAACTTTGTTGCGGCCACAGGAGGCACAGGCAGCAACAAAATCTATAACGTCCTTGTGCAGGGTAGGCCACCAGTAATGCCGAGAGATAAGTTGGAGGGTCTTTTTCTGGCCGGCGTGGCCAGCAAGTTTAGACGAATGACCCCAGTGTAGGATCCTCTCCCGATCGGTTACTGATACAAACGTCTTACCAGGAGGTGGACGGTTCAGACTCACGGGAGCCACCTGCATGACTCTGGCGGGATCGATAATATGTTTAGGTTCCTCCTCGAGATCCGACACCAGGAAAGACCGGGACAAGGCATCCGCCTTGATGTTCTTGTCCGCCGGGCGAAAATATAGAATAAAGTCAAAGCGAGCAAAAAACAAAGACCACCGGGCTTGACGCGGGTTAAGCCTCTGAGCATGCTGGAGGTAAGCCAAATTTTTGTGGTCAGTGTAAATAATTACCGGATGAAGAGCCCCCTCAAGTAGGCAACGCCACTCCTCCAATGCCAGCTTGATAGCCAATAACTCTCGGTCTCCTATGGAGTAATTGCGCTCAGAAGAGGAGAAGAGTTTGGAGAAGAAGCCACAAGTTACCATCCTCCCGGAAGATGATTTCTGAGTAAGCACTGCCCCGGCTCCAGAGGAGGAAGCGTCAACCTCCAGGAAGAACTGCTTGTTGCCATCCGGGCGATGCAGCACCGAGGCGGAAGAGAACGCCTGTTTTAAGGAGAGAAAGGCCTCCTCTGCTTCGGGAGTCCACACCTTGGGGTTAGTGCCCTTATGGGTGAGCGCGGAAATTGGGGCGGTCCGGGAAGAGAAGTGCGGTATGAAGAGACGGTAATAGTTAGCAAAGCCCAGAAACCGCTGAATGGCCTTCAATCCCTCCGGTCGGGGCCATTTCTCGATGGCAGACAATTTCTCAGGATCCATCCGTAGACCGGTCTGAGAAATAATGTAGCCCAAAAACGGAAGCGAGGTCTGCTCAAAGAGGCACTTCTCGTATTTAGCGAAGAGGTGATTCTGCCTGAGCCTGAGCAGAACCTGACGAACGTCCCTCCGGTGAGTCTGGAGATCCGGAGAGAAGACCAAGATGTTGTCCAGGTACACCACTACGCAGGAATAGAGAAGATCCCGGAAGATGTCATTGACTAGCTCTTCAAAGACGGCAGGAGCATTACAGAGCCCAAAGGGCATCACTAGGTATTCATAATGGCCGTCCCGGGTGTTAAAGGCAGTCTTCCATTCATCCCCCTGACGGATACGGAATAAGTTGTACGCCCCGCGGAGGTCCAGTTTGGTGAAGATTCTAGCCCCCCGCAGACGATCAAACAATTCCGGAATGAGCGGAAGGGGATACTTATTCTTCACCGTGATTTGGTTGAGTCCTCTATAGTCTATACAGGGACGGAGAGAGCCGTCCTTCTTTTTTACGAAAAAGAAGCCTGCTCCCGCCGGGGAAGTAGATTTCCGGATGAATCCCCTGGCCAAATTCTCCTCGATATATTCGGACATCGACCGGGTCTCAGCAGCAGACAATGGGTAAATACGCCCACGGGGAGGCGTAGTACCAGGTAACAGATCGATAGGACAATCGTATGGTCTATGAGGAGGTAATGTCTCTGCTTCTTTTTTATTAAAGACATCAGAAAATGACCAATAGGGAATCGGAAGACCTGGTAGATTAGTTGGGGTTGGAGAAGGACAGACGGGATGAACAGGAATCAAACACATCTTATGACAATCCTGTCCCCAGCGAAGGACCTCTCCGGTCTGCCAGTCGAGCACAGGTGCATGTCTCTGGAGCCAAGGTAGACCTAGTAAGAGTGCGTGAGAGAGTCCAGGCAGAACATGAAAAGAGATGCTCTCAGAATGCAGCATTCCCACTGGTAGCGTTATGGATTTGGTGATGAGTTGGATGGGACATGGTAAGAGACCCCCATCCACAGCCGCGACCGATAAGGGTACCGCCAGAGGTTTGGTGGGAATGTGATATTTTTCTACCAGGAACTGTGAGATAAGATTCCCGGCTGCTCCAGAATCAAGTTGGGCAAGTTCGAAATAACGATTCTCCCCGCAGAGAATGGAGACTGACAGCAGCAGAGATGGAGAGGCTTTCTTCGTGTCTAGGTCGACCTCTCTGAGCGAACCTAGACAGAGGCGTTTCCCGACCTCTCCGGACAAGTACGAATCCGATGCTCCTTACTGCCACAGTAGAAGCAACTCCCTTCGGCACGACGTAAGTCCTGACGGGTTTTGACCATCTTGGTCTGGTCGACCTGCATAGGCTCCGGAGAGTGTAATTGGGGAGAAACAGAGGGAGTGACGGGTTTCTGAAACGTAGGAGCTAGACGTGGAAACCTCCTCTCACGGGTGACCTCTTTGGCACGCTCCTGAAATCGTAGGTCAATCCGAGTGGCAAGAGTGATTAGGTCATCGAGAGTGGTAGGGATGTCCCGACCGGCGAGTTCATCTTTTATACGGCCGGACAGACCCTCCCAGAAGACAGATACTAGAGCGTCGTTATCCCAGGCCAGCTCCGAGGCAAGGGTACGGAACCGTATGGCATATTGGCCCACGGTGAGACTTCCCTGACGGAGGCGTAGCAAAGAAGATGCGGATGAGATCTTCCGTCCAGGTTCATCGAAGACTTTCCAGGAAAGCCGCGAGAAAGGCAGACAGGTCGGACACCAAGGGGTCTCCTCTCTCCCAAAGAGGATTCAGCCAGGCCAGGGCCTCCCCCGTGAGATGGGACATGATGAAGGCAATTTTGGCCCGGTCGGAGTTAAACTGGTGGGAGAGAAGTTCAAAGTGCAGGGTGCACTGGTTAATGAAGCCCCGAGCCTGAGCTGAGTCACCTCCGAAGCGAGGAGGTGCGGAAAGTCGGGGTCCGTGACAGGAAACCATGGGATTGGGAAGCATAGGAGCTGCCGGATTGCGTGTCGTGGCACCAGCTGAGGTTGCTGGTGGAGCTGTCAGAGTGTCCAGGCGAGAGTTGACATTCCGCAGGTGACCCAGGATGGACTCCTGTTGGGACCTCTGACGGGATAATTCATGACACAGGTCCGAGATAGAGGGAGCTTGGGTGCCACCGGGTTCCATGGCCCGAGCAAACTGTAACGGGTCTGGGAGGCGGAACCTCTGAGCTACTTATACAAGGAGGTGGTCCTTGTAAGAGAGCGGGTGGCGACCAGGGTAGACGGGCAGACAGTCACAACAGGTAACCGGGGCAGTCTCTGGGTAAACGGGCAGCCAGTCACAACAGGTAACCGGGGCAGTCTCTGGGTAAACGGGCAGAAAGTCACGGCAAGTGACCGGGGCAGTCTCTGGGTAACCGGGTAAGAGGTCACGGCAAGTGACCGGGGCAGTCTCTGGGTAACCGGGCAGGAGGTCACGGTAGGTGACCGGGGCAGTCTCTGGGTAACCAGGCAGGAGGTCACGGCAAGTGACCGGGGCAGTCTCTGGGTAAAGGTAATACGACCTGTGATGGCTGAGCCTCCCGGTAGGCTAGCAGGCGGATAGCAGATGAGCGCTCCCAGGTGAGCGGGCAGGCTGGTCCAAAGACAGACTGGCAGGTGACGATGAGGAGACTGTCGGATGGCAGAGCCTCCAGGTAGGCTAGCAGACAGGTAACAGGTGAGCGCTCCCAGGTGAGCGGGCAGACTGGTCCATAGGCAGACTGGCAGGTGACGTTGGGCAGACTGTCGGACGGCAAACTAGCAAGCAGGTACGCGGAATATCAGGCAGGAACCTGGCAGGTAACTGGCAATGGAACCTGAGGGCTGAAGCAGAGTAGTAAACAGTGCAACAACATTGCTCGGGCACCTTCCTTCTAGAGGAAGTGCCTTATATAGGGTAAAGTCCTCCGGCCATTGGCCGGGGACTTTTTAGGATGGCGCGCGTGGCCCCTTTAAGAGAGGGAGAGCGCCCGCGTGCGCGACCTAAACACAGTGGCCGGAAAGGAGCGCGCGCTGCCAGCAGGGCGGGAGGAGGACACCGGACCCGAGACAGAGGGACGCAAGCAGCCAGGAGAGCGGGGGAAGGACGCCGGCCCCGAAGCAGAGGAGCGCGCGCAGCCAGGAGAGCGGGACGAGGACGCCGGCCCCGAAGCAGAGGAGCGCGCGCAGCCAGGGTGAGTGGAACAGCGTCCCTGCCTGACAGCAGGCAGAGACGCCTGCGCTACAGTTGGTATTTCACACATCTTACACAAATCGAATCTGTCAGTAGAATCAACCCTTCTAATATGAGCATGTAGGCCATAAGAAGTTGAATAAAATAATACCTTGATAGCTGTCTTGTGTCTTATTCCAGAGAAATATCCACATTTTTCCCAATTTGGGCTGTTAAGATCTATGGGTTGTGCATAGATCTGCATGAAGATCTGCCTCCAGAGATTATTTTAAATGAAAAAAGTTGTTACCAGTGTGAGACATGTAATGACTCACAGTCTGCTCTCCTGATCTACATGTCTCACACTGGTATTCATTTAAAATGAGCTCTGTAGGCAGATTCTCGGGGAGATCTGTGTCCTCACCATAGATCTTAACAGCTCATTTACATATTTTAACCCCTTTTCTGCCATATGATGTACTACCCCGTCCATGTGCCATCGGACTTAATTCCCAAGAAGGGATAGTATGTATAGTCGATCAGCCAATGAAAAGAGAACTCGGCACTCAACTTAGCGAAAAGGGTAAATATTTATTGTAGTCCACGGTAGTGAAACGTTTCGGTCCTAAATTTCGGACCTTCATCAGCCACATTAAGTACCGGGGGAGGGTTGAAATACCCAATTCAGAGGTAAGCAGTAGATACTGTTGGGATCAGGTAGATCTCCAAAGTAAGGGTTAAAGGTGGGTATCTGGGTGAGAGTTTTAAGTCTGGTCTCCGCTGTATGCCGTGGGAGGCACGCGGTATCCGCCGCTGGTCCTCGTGCAGTCTCGAGACAATAAATATTTACCCTTTTCGCTAAGTTGAGTGCCGAGTTCTCTTTTCATTATCTTCACGGTGTAGGAACCTACTCTGGCACCTTTCAGGCTGTGCACACGATTTATCTTTATATACATAGTCGATCAGCCAAGCTTATGGGGGAGCGCAGCCGATCACTGTCGGGTGTCAACTGATTCTCGCAGCTGACACCTGGCACTAAGTGCCTGGAGCTGTCACGGACTGCTCCCAGCACTTTAACCCCTGGCACAGTGCGATCAAACATGATCACAGCATTCCGGTGGCTGCAGAGGGGCTGGCAGCCCCTCTGCTTTTGGATCGGAGACCCCGTGGCTTGCTGCGGGGTCCCCTATCACTGCCATGGAGACCCGATGTTGTAACAACGACATCCTGGTGTCCAGACCTGAGGGACTTCCTGTCATGTGCAGTGATGACCAGGAAGTCTCTCAGGTCAGTGCACAGAGGTTGCAGCGCTGACAGCTTCTATAGTATGCAGATTTGCATGCTATAGAAGCGATCAGCCTGCACAAAATGAGTGTCCCATAGTGGGACAATGTGTAAAAGTAAGAATTAAATAAATGTTTTCTTTAAATAATTGTAAAAATATTTTTAAAAATATTAAAAAATAATAAAAAATCAATACTTATTCCATCAATAAATACATATTTTAATAAAAAATCTAAACAATAAAAGTACACATATTTTGTATACCCACGTCTGTAACGACCCGCCCTATAAAACTTTCCCATTAGTTAACCCCTTTAGTGAACACCATAAAAAGAAAACAAGACAAATTAGCAATGCTTTACCATCATACCGCCGAGCAAAAAGTTGAATAACACGCAATCAAAAAGACGGATATAAATTAGCATGGTACCACTGAAAACGTCATATTGTTCCGCAAAAAAAACAAGCACCCGTACAGCGTCATCAGCAAAAAGATAAAAAAGTTATAGCTCTCAGAATAAAGCGATGCAAAAATAATTATTTTTTCTATAAAACAGTTTTTATTGTATAAAAGCGCCAAAACATAAAAAATGATATAAATGAAGTATCGCCGTAATCGTACTGACCCGAAGAATAAAACTGCCTTATCAATTTTACCACACGGGGAATGGTATAAACTTCCCCCCAAAAGAAATTCATGAATTGCTGGTTTTTGTTCTTTCTGCCTCCCAAAAATTGGAATAAAAAGCGATAAAAAAAGTACCGAAAATGGTACCAATAAAAACGTTAACTCGTCCTGCAAAAAACAAGACCTAACATGACTCTGTGGGCGAAAATATGGAAAAATTAAACCTCTCAAAATATGGTGATTCAAAAACCATTTTTTGCAATAAAAAGCGTCTTTTACTATATGACAGCTGCCAAATATAAAAACCGGCTATAAATAGTAAATCAAACCCCCCCCTTTGTCACCACCTTAGGGAAAAATTATAAAATAAAAAAAGTATTTATTTCCATTTTCCCATTAAGTTTAGGGTTGGGGCTAAAGTTAGGGTTAGGGTTGGGGCTTAAGATAGGGTTAGGGTTGGGGCTAGAGTTGGGGTTAGGGTTGGGATTAGGGTTAGAGTTGGGATTAGGCTTAGGGGTGTGTTAGAGTTAGGTTTGTGGTTAGGGTTGGGTTTAGGCTCATCAGGGGCTATCCAAACGTGACATGGTGTCCGATCTCAATTCCAGCCAATTTTGGTTTGAAAAAGTCAAATGTCTCTCCTTCCCTTCCGAAGCCTGCCGTGCGCCCAAACAGTGGTTTTCCCCCACACATGGGATATCGGCGTACTCAGGAGAAATTGCACAACAACTTTATCTGTCAATTTACCCATGTGAAAATAAAAAAAATTGTCTGTAAAGGATCATTTTTGTGACTTAAAAGTTAAATGTTCATTTTTTCCTTCCACATTCCAAAAATTGCTGTGAATCACCTGAAGGGTTAATAAACTTCTTGAATGTGGTTTTGAGTACCTTGAGCGGTACAGTTTTTAGAATGGTGTCACTTTTGGGTATTTTCTGCCATATAGACCCCTCAAAGTGACTTCAAATGTGAAGTGGTCCCTAAAAAAAATGGTTTTGTAAATTTTGTTGTAAAAATGAGAAATCGCTGGTCAATTTTTAACCCTTATAAATTCCTAACCAAAAAAAATTTGTTTCCAAAATTGTGCTCATGTAAAGTAGACATGTGGGAAATGTTATTTAGTAACTATTTTGTGTGACATATTCATCTGTTTCAAGGGCGTAAAAATTCAAAGTTTGAAAATTGCAAAATTTTCAAAATTTTTCCATATTTCCGTTTTTTTTAATAAATAAACGCAAGTTATATTGAACAAATTTTACCACTAACGTGAAGTACAATATGTCACGAAAAAACATTCTCAGAATTGCTAAGATCTGTTTAAGCGTTCCAGAGTTATTACCTCATAAAGGGACATATATTCATTTACTTTTCACTCTACCCTTAAATACTTGCATAGAATCAAAAAGATTTGCAGGACCCTAGTCAAGTGGTCAAGTTATTAGTCTGTGGAGGACCAGAACTCTTCGAACCTTCTAATATCGACTATCATACCCGGCTTTTCTTAGGAGTAGTAGGCCCTGTATGACATCATTATTGTATAGTAACACAAGCATGACGTCATGCTGAGTCTACTAATCTGAAGAAGTGCCAGGGATTCTGGCAGGTAAGAAGTGGTTTGCAGAGTTCTGGTCTGGTGGACACGGACAACCAAAATGGACGATGCACAGGATCCTGCAAAGCTTTTTTCTCAATTCTAGCAGATTATTTGTGAGAAACAGGTTAGTCAGATTCATAAGTCGCTGACTTTCGCCAAAGTCGGGTTTTGCCGAGCGAAACCCGACCATAGCGTGAAGTCGGCCATGCACTCGGCAAAACAAGCGCCAAAGTCGGCTTTCCGATAATGCTTGCAGGTGCCTTTTTTCAGCCAATGAGCAAGGACATACACTGTGGGCAATGAGACGACATGGGCAGCGTCCACCACCATCTTAGAGAAGGGCATTTCAGTGATTGGCTTGCTTTGGGGGGCGTCATAGTGTCTATAAAAGCCCTGACCACCGACTGCCATTTTACTTCTGCCGATCTTAACAGTAGGGAGAGGCTGCTGACGCTGTTTATCAGTAGGGAGAGAGTTAGGGCTGGAAAGAGAAGTTCTTATGTGGTTGTGCTGATAGCAATTGTGCTGTACAGTTAGTGTGCAGTGACAGGGAGGATTTTCTTGTGTGCAGCAGCGCTTGTTATTAGGCTGCCTACCAGTGATAGGGGAGGATTTTCTTGTGTGCAGCAGTGCTGGTTATTAGGCTGCCTGCTAGATGTATTGCTGTGTGTATGCAGACTGCTTTTTACACAGCATTAATACTTTTATTCTTTTTTTCTGCACAGTTACCAAGCATTTATTTTTTCCCACACCGTATAGAGCTGTATGCTTCTCACACACTACCCTGTACCGGCTGGTATCACGGACAAATACATGATGACTATCTGTGTGTGACTCCGGAAATATATAAGGAGATTTAAATTTTCCCCTACACTGTATACGCCTGGTATCTTCTGATACAGTACCTTTTTTCTTCTTTTTGTATTCTGGTCAAATCCATACTGAGTGAGCGTCTGTGTGTGACTATGGAAATATATACGAAGATTTAAATTTTCCCCTATACTATATACACCTAGTATCTTCTGATACAGTACCTTTTTTCTGCCTTTTGTATTACGGTCAAATCCATACTGAGACAGCGTCTGTGTGTGACTCCGGAAATATATACGGAGATTGAAATTTTCCTCTACACTATACACACCTGGTATCTTTTGATACAGTACCTTTTTTCTGCTTTTTGTATTCTGATCTAATCCATACTGAGCCTGCGAGCGTCTGTGTGTGACTCCTAAATATATAAGGAGATTTACAATTTCTCCTACACTGTATACAGCTGTACGCTTCTGATACAGTAACGTTTTTCTGCTTTTTATATTCTGGTCAAATCCATACTGAGCCTGTGAGCGTCTGTGTGTGACTCCGGAAATATATACAGAGATTTACAATTTCCCCTACACTGTATACAGCTGTACGCTTCTGATACAGTACACTTTTTCTGCTTTTTATATTCTGGTCTAATTCATAATAAGTGAGCGTCTGTGTGTCACTCCGGAAATATATACGGAGATTTAAATTTTCCCCTTCAACGTATACAGCTGTACACTTCTGATACAGAACCATATATCTGCTAGTATTTTTGGTACATTTTCCCAAACATGAGGAAGTATGGTTGAAGAGGACGTAGGCGTGGGGGGCCAGCTAGTACTGATGGTGGTGGTGGTGCATCTACTGGTAGTGCCAAAAGCACAATAGCACCTAAGGCAGGAGGTGTTGAGCCTGCGTCATCGTCTTGCTCCAGAAGGCCTGGAAGGCTCCCTTTTCTGGGAGTAGGTAAACCGCTTTTAAAGCCGGACCATCAGGAACAGGTTTTGGCTTACATTGTCGAAACAGCCTCCAGCTCTATCGCCTACTCTTCTGAAGTTTCAAAAAATGCAAACACTGACTCGTCAGTGCAGGCTCCTAGTCAGGAACAACACCTTTCCTTGTGTGCTTCACCCCCACCAAAAGTGAAGGATCCTGCAGGCCACACTTCAGATTACTCCATGGAGCTCTTTTCACATACCATGCCTGGGTTATCAAGTCAAATCCTGAATTCCCCAGTACAAGATGAATCTGACATGGTGTGCACTGATGCACAGCTACAGCTATATGATTCTGCTGGTACATTCACCCAGAGCACTACATTGCCCTCGCAGTCTACTGAGCCAGAAACTGACCTTTATGAAACTCAGGTGCCCCTTCCAGCATACTACACCACCTTGCATGGTGACAGAGAGGAAGGTGCAAATGAAATTGAAGAGGAGGTGATGGATGACCCAGTTGTTGACCCGGATTGGCATCCATTGGGGGAAGAGGGTGCGACTGGCAATAGCTCAGAAGAGGAGGAGGATCCGCAGCAGGCATCGACATCTCAGCTGCGGTTATATGGCAGGCCCATAGCAGTCCAAAAACGTGTTAAAAAAAAAAGAGTTGCAGGACAGCTTGGCCAGACGGTCAAATTAGCACAGCGTGCAAGCCCTGAAAATTTATCCCATAGTAGGAAGAGTGCAGTGTGGCACTTTTTTGACAAAAATCCTATTGATGAGGCAAAGGTTATCTGTAAGAAGTGCGGAAGGACCTTTAGCCGAGGGAAAAATCTCCGAAATTTGAATACCAGTTGCATGCTTAGACATTTAAACACCATGCACATGCAGTCGTGGACGGACTATAAAACCTCAGGTAGCACATGTGCACCTGCTCTGACTGAAGGTAGCCAGCAACGCTACATCGCTTCCCCCACTGTAAGCCCACCGGTTAGCACACCACCAGCAAGAAATGTTCAGGTGTTGTCGCAAGGCCAAAGCAGTCAGGGAATCACAATGTTTTTGCAGCAAAATACTGAATCTAGGCCATCACCACCACAATCACCACCATCACCAACCCCCTCTAAGTCCGCCATGTCCACCGCTAGTTCCCCCATATGCAGCTCTCAAGTCCAGCTCACCCTAGCAGACACTCTAAGTAGGACAAGAAAGTACTCACCCTCTCATCCGCGTACAGTGGCTTTAAACGCCTACATTGCCTAACTGATCTCAGAAGAGATGATGCCCTTATGTTGGTTGAAAGCGCAGCTTTCCGAGAGCTCATGGCCTATGCTGTCCCATGCTATGACCTACCCAGTCGGCACTTCTTTTCTAGAAAAGCCATCCCTGCAATCCACCTGTATGTGAAAGACCGCATTATCCATGCACTCAAACAATCAGTGAGTGGAAAGGTGCACCTCACAACTGATGCATGGGCCAGTAGGCATGGCCAGGGCAGTTACGAGTACATCAATGATCCCTGGGTTAATGTGATGGATGCACGGTCCACAATAAACAGTGGCGGTGGGACAGTGTTGCCTAGCCCACGATATAAGCAATAGTTGGCTGTAGGCGTTCGACCCCTCCTCCCTCCAGAAGCGAAAGCTCGTCGACAGAGCGCAGTCGCACGAGAACTCCATCCGCAGCTGCCAGTGTTGAACACAAGGCGTCCCACTATCGAACAACTAGTGGTAAGCGTCAGCAGGCTGTTTTAAAGATGATGTCTTTGGGTGACAACATGAGAAGTATACCGTGGCACTACCGTAGAAGGTGCACAAGTAGGAACCCAACCAAGTGTGAATATAGACAGATAACTTGGCACTCAACTTGTAGTGAAGAAAGGTATATTTATTACAGTCCAAACAAAACAACGTTTCGGTCCAAATCGGACCTTCATCAAAGTACCGACTGCTTTGTAGAAGAGAGTCCAATATGTGGACTAATGGTGACACATGATGTGTGCTAATCTGTGGACTGAGAATATCCAAATTAGGAGTTTTAAATGTGGACTGGAAAGATTGTATACACTGTATGGTGTAATAGTTTCCCCTTGAAATCACTATAACATGTGATGGCACCGTACCACACTTGTGTTGAAGGTGACGTCACCAAACAATGTACACAGCGGTGATTACTCCAGGGACGTCGATGGTGGTAATGTATGGACGCTCAGGGCCTCTTCCAACGTGGTATCCGCCGCGGTTTGGACTGCAATAAATATACCTTTCTTCACAACAAATTGAGTGCCAAGTTATCTGTCTATATTTGGGTGACAACAGACACACCGCGGAGGTACTGGCCGACTACTTGCAGCGAGAAACTGAGTCATGGCTGGGCAGTCTACATGTTGAGCCAGGCAAGGTAGTCTGTGATAACGGCCGTAATTTTGTGGCGGCCATAGCCCTGGCAAAACTCAGACACATACCTTGCCTGGCTCACACTTTGAAACCGGTGGTGCAGTGCTTCATAAATAATTATCCGGAGTTAACAGCCCTGCTCCATAAGGTGCGAAGACTGTGCTCGCACATCCGTCGCACGCCCGTAGACTCCAGTCGTATGCAGAGGCTGCAGCGATCGCTCCACCTCCTCAAGCGCCGCCTAATCATAGACGTTGCAACAAGGTGGAACTCCACCATGCACATGGTTGGGAGGCTGTGCGAACAGAGGAAGGCTGTAATGCATTTGTGGTAGGATACACGGGCAGGCAGTTTGAGGGCAGACATCGAGTTGTTGGGTGTGCAGTGGTCAAAGCTGAAAGACCTCTGTAAAGTCCTTCAGTGTTTTGAAGAATGCACACGGCTGGTAAGCGCAGACGATGCCATCATAAGCATGAGCATCCCACTTATGAGTCTGCTCATGCAAACTTTGACGCACATTAAGGATCAGGTGTCTGCAGCGGAGGAGGTAGAGGAGGAGGAGGAGGGAATCCTTAATGACAGTCAGTCATTGTCTGCTCAGGGAACTTTCCTGGACGAGGTGGAGGAAGAAGAGCAGGATGAGGGTGATGATTATTTTGGGAAGGAGGATGCTTTTCAGGGGGCAAGAGAAAATGTTGGCTTGCATAGGTCAGGTACAGGGTTTTGCGTGACTGGAGAGATGTGGATTTGCCAGAAAGTGCTCCTCAACCCACCACTGGCAGTGCATCATTGACACCTGGAACATTGGCCCACATGTGTGACTATGTCTTGCGGATCCTAAAAAGTATGAAGGATGATGACTACTGATTGGCCAGCATCCTCGATCCACGCTATGAAGGCAACTTACAGAACATCATGCCACAGGAGAACCTAGAGCTAATATTGGCGATCAAACAAGCAGCTCTGGTAAACTGTTTGTTAGAGGCATTCCCAGCACACAGCAGTGGTGCAGGTTCTACCATGAGCCGTACTGGGGAACATGGAAGAGGTGTTCGTGGTGCACACAGCCGAAGTGACGTTGGAGACAGGGGTTTCATGACCATGTTGTGGACTGATTACTCAAGTACCGCTCACACGACTGTTAATACTGAATCGATTGCAACAGACAGGAGACAGCAGTTGTCAACTATGGTTCAAAATGTCCTCTCCTCCCCTATCAATGTTCTCCCTCACAGTTCATTCCCCTTTGACTACTGGGCCTGTAACTGGACACCTGGCCTGAATTGGCACAATATGCCTTACAGGAGCTCGCTTGCCCTGCTTATAGTGTGGAAACTGAAAGAGTCTTCAGTTTCCTGGATCAATCCTGACAGAAAGAAGGACCCGGCTGTCGACCAAAAATGTTGGTGATCTCACCTTCATTAAAATGAATCATGCCTGGGTTTCAAAGGATTTTGTATCACCTTCCCCTGATGACACATAGGTTGCCAGCAAAATGGCTCGCTTTGTCCTCCTCCGACTTCTCCAATCCCTCCATTTTCAGCTGCTGAACGTCCAGCCTACTCCTCAACATTTGCCAGTTTTTCCACCTCCCTAACTGGGCTGGAACCCCCCCAGGGCCGGCGTGAGCACCTGGGGCACCCAGGCAAGTGCAGGGGCCCTGAGCAGGTAGGGGGACCCACTCGCCGTCAGAGACACCGGCGTACTATGAGGGGCCCTGTGACAGTGCCGGCGCCCACGACTGGGCCCCCTTGCTTGCTCAGTGCCCCAGCACTTGCAATACTTACCTCTCCCTACTACACTGCTGTGACGTCTTCCGCGTTTACTGACAGTGACATTCATGTCAGATAGCGCTATGACGTCACATCTGTGTGCTCTCTACCTGAACAGTCCAAGTGCAGAGAGCTGAAAGATGTCAAAGCTGAGGAGTCCAGAGTAGAGCAGTGCCCAGCGAGGAGAGGTATTTAATTTTTTTTAATGTTTGGAGCAATATATGGGGAGCATTATAAACTGGAGAATTATATATGGGGCTTATCATACACTTGAGCATCATAGATAGGGCACATCATACACTGGAGCATTATAAATGGGGCCCATCAGACACTGGAGCATCATATACGGGGCCCATCATACACTGGAGCATCATATGGGGCCCATCATATACTGGAGCATCATATGGGGCCCATCATATACTAGAGTGTTATGTTTTGGTAGCTGAGGAGAGTAAGCAAAAACGGCAATACACTAGAGAGGCTGGAACCTATTGGATTGCAGTAACCTGAACTATCCACACAACTAGAGGTAGCTGTGGAGCGTTCCTACGTTGATCCTAGACGCCTCGTCACAGCCTGAGAGATAACTACACCTGAAGGCAGAAAGATGAAAGCTATCTGCCCCGGAGCAGATCCCCAAAGAAAATAGGAAGCCCCCAAACATGTAATGGCGGTTAGACAAGAAGAAACACGGACACAGACAGAAAATAGAATGAGCAAACGCTGGGGCCCAATCTGTCTAGACAGAAAAGTACAGGAAAGGGTACTCACTGCAATCCAAAAAAAACCCTAAAAAATACCAACTCTACTGATTGCAAAAACCCCTGAGATCACACGACCTCTACCACCTTAATCAGTTCTCTGGTGTAACAAAACTAAGCCGCAGCCACTGAAAAAACAGGAAAAAGCAAATGAACAAACAACAGTGGCTCCAGATAAACTGAGAGGAGCACAAGCCCCCCGGAGGGGACCTGGCTGACCTCCACAGAACTGCAGGGAACAATGCAAAAAGCAAGCACAAAAATAAAAGCAGAAAATATCTTATCTGATAGCAGAAGATGCAGGCAAGACTCAGCAAGCTTCCAAATGAACCAGGAACCACAATTGAGACAAGAACAATTGATCACCGGCAACCATCATGGGAGGGAACCTCCCTTATATCAGACCAGTCCGTGATCCCAGATTGCCACTCCTCGCTGAAAGGTTCAGTACTGTCAGTAACCACCAGAGGGAGCCTCTGCTCAGAAACCATTTTTAGCACATTCATAACACTAAAGCATCATATGGGGTTCATTATTTATGGGGCATCACATGGAACCCATTATATATGGAGCATTATATATGGGGACCATTATATTTGGAGCATTATATGAGGCTCATCGTACATTGGAGCATTATAAATGGGGCCCATCATACACTGGAGCATCATATACGGGGCCCATTATACACTGGCACATCATATGGGGCCCATCATATACTGGAGCATCATATGGGGCCCATCATATACTAGAGCATCATATGGGGTTCATTATTTATGGGGCATCACATGGAGCCCATTATATATAGAGCATTATATATGGGGACCATTATATTTGGAGCATTTTATGGGGCTCATCATACACTGGAGCATCATATATGGGGCCCATCATATACTAGAGCATCATATGGGGTTCATTATTTATGGGGCATCATATAGGGCCCTATATATTTGGAGCATCATATGGAGCACATATGGGGCCTATTCTGTATGGAGCATTATATGGAGCCCATTCTGTATGGCGCACTATGTGGTGCCCATAATACTGTATGGAGGACTATACTGTCCGTTTTTTGAGCTATTGTAGAATTTACAATAGATATCACTCATGTAATGTAAGAAGTGAAGTAGTTGGCATTGTACTATACCTATATTTCTCTCCCGTATCGGAGCATCATGAATTGTGGTATGTGTTAAAGGGGCCCACTGAGACTCTTTGACCCGGGGCCCACGAA
Source organism: Oophaga sylvatica (assembly GCA_033576555.1). Taxonomy (NCBI): domain Eukaryota; kingdom Metazoa; phylum Chordata; class Amphibia; order Anura; family Dendrobatidae; genus Oophaga; species Oophaga sylvatica. Next base: position 268,068,279 of record JARQOD010000006.1, read on the forward strand.
AACCTGGAGCCAGCCCTGCCCTCCCCCACAACTTTAGACAAATAACCCCCCGTTTTCAGTGCGTTACTATTATTATAAAGTAAATTAAGGTTGACAAGCTTAAGTAATAAGAATTGATGTCGTTGGCATTGAAATGGGCACTGTAGGTGTGTTTACTGTCCTCCATTCCCTGCCGACTTTTCTTCCCCATTGACTTGCATTGGGGTCGGTTCGAGTTTCAGTCGGACCTTTGACTTTTTCCGATAGTCGGTCGATTTTGTTCGACTCGACTTTTGCAAAAGTCGGGTGGTCCGAAACCCGACTCGACCCTCCCGGAGGCAAAGTCGCTCATCTCTAGTGGGTACATCTTGGCCATACTGATCTGTATGTGCTGCGAGATCACATCACATTTTGGAGAGTGGGTCACACCATCTTTATCCATACAACTTCTTCCAATTGAAATTCCTTACATTTGACCGCATTCACAACAAAACCAGTGCTTACTTTGCTATATAATTTGTCTTTTTCATGTAATGTTATGGTATTAAATGTGTTTTTAATTATTTTTTCCTTGCATTACAAAATTTGTGCAAGGGCAAGTCTAGAGCAACTTAGCATGTAGTCTGTCCTACTTTTCTTGCAAATCATCTTGTTTTGCTTTGAGGTATTGCTATAGCAACACAGTGCAGAATAACTCCCACTTGTTGAGTTGTTATAGCGACACAACCATTTTCACTCTACGCCTTGCTTATGAGAGATAATATAATTGAAAGGCCTCTTATAGGGTCCCACTAAGGATTTTTTGCATTGAGGCATGTGACCCCCCAGAAATGGATGCTCATGCATCCTTGTATTAATGCATAGATAGGGTTTTTACTTTTTTAGTGAAAAAAAATCAAACTTTCTCGTTATGGCCTCAAGCTTAATTTACCTTTTACGACTTATTCTTTAAAATGTACACATTTGTAAGAACAAATTATTTCATCAATGTGGATAAATTGCAGGTAGAAAATCAGATATGTCAACTAAATATATGTCTCTTAGGCTACTTTCACACATCAGTTTTTTGACGTCAGGCGCGATCCAGCGTCACGCCGGAGCGTTGGATGCAGCTATTTTATGAAAAACCTGATGAGTCGCATCCGGTTTTCTGCCTGATCCGTCTAGCGGATCAGGCAGAAAACCGGATCCGTCTCATCAGTTTCATCCGTTTTTTATCCGTTTTTTGACGGATTACGACGGATCCAGTTTTCAAAACGCCCCTTTTGTTTCCAAACCTGATTGGCTACTGGAAACCTATATATACAGTGTTCCTACAGCCTATCTTTGACAGGTTGTAGAGGAGCAAAGTGCAGGTTGGAGAGAAGAGCAAGTGACTGGTGAAGATGGATGTTATTATTGGCAATATATTCAAGAATCTGGTGGATTTTACTGCGGAGGCAAATCGCTTGAAGATTATCGTTATGGAGAAGGAGAGAAAGATAGAGCAGCGCATTATACGTCAGCGCCAGCGACGACGCTGTATGTGGATCTGAGTCGTCCGCCAGGGCCGTGGGGTACTCGGCACCGAGCCCGTTGATTTCTATGGGAAATGTCACGGGTAGCACAGCTCGGTCCGTTGCCCTGGGCGCTCACTGAAAATGGGGGATATTTACAGTTGAATTGTACATTGATATGGGGATTCGTGACGCCACTTGTGGTATCTGGTCAGGATGACCAGCGCTGCTATGCAGATCCACTGAAGGGTTAATATTGTGCAGCTAGATGTTAAGCCTTCCACAAATAAGGCTGATTCCTCCAGGGCAGATAGATGCATAGGAATGCAGGACAGACGGGGCCCCGGCAGTCAGGGGCAATAAGGGAGACACACACATAAGTCACTTTCGTACCTTTACTGAAGATGTTGCAGGCGCTTCCCGGAGCACTGTAGGGTGAAGGGTGCACATCCAGATTCCTCTGCTTGCTGGGATCTGACTACTATTCAACTTTTCCTTTAAATGGTACAATCTCTACAACCTCTGCTTGCTGGGATCTGACTTACTACTGTTCAACTTTTCCTTTAAATGGTACAATCTCTACAACCTCTGCTTGCTGGGATCTGACTACTATTCAACTTTTCCTTTAAATGGTACAATCTCTACAACCTCTGCTTGCTGGGATCTGACTACTATTCAACTTTTCCTTTAAATGGTACAATCTCTACAACCTCTGCTTGCTGGGATCTGACTACTATTCAACTTTTCCTTTAAATGGTACAATCTCTACAACCTCTGCTTGCTGGGATCTGACTACTATTCAACTTTTCCTTTAAATGGTACATTCTCTACAACCTCTGCTTGCTGGGATCTGACTACTATTCAACTTTTCCTTTAAATGGTACAATCTCTACAACTTCTGCTTGCTGGGATCTGACTACTATTCAACTTTTCCTTTAAATGGTACAATCTCTACAACCTCTGCTTGCTGGGATCTGACTACTATTCAACTTTTCCTTTAAATGGTACAATCTCTACAACCTCTGCTTGCTGGGATCTGACTACTATTCAACTTTTCCTTTAAATGGTACAATCTCTACAACCTCTGCTTGCTAGGATCTGACTACTATTCAACTTTTCCTTTAAATGGTACAATCTCTACAACCTCTGCTTGCTGGGATCTGACTACTATTCAACTTTTCCTTTAAATGGTACAATCTCTACAACCTCTGCTTGCTGGGATCTGACTACTATTCAACTTTTCCTTTAAATGGTACAATCTCTACAACCTCTGCTTGCTGGGATCTGACTACTATTCAACTTTTCCTTTAAATGGTACAATCTCTACAACCTCTGCTTGCTGGGATCTGACTTACTACTGTTCAACTTTTCCTTTAAATGGTACAATCTCTACAACCTCTGCTTGCTGGGATCTGACTACTATTCAACTTTTCCTTTAAATGGTATAATCTCTACAACCTCTGCTTGCTGGGATCTGACTACTATTCAACTTTTCCTTTAAATGGTACAATCTCTACAACCTCTGCTTGCTGGGATCTGACTTACTACTGTTCAACTTTTCCTTTAAATGGTATATAACAGTGGCTGCTGAATGTTTGCTAAATTAATTTGTTGCATTGTATTCAATACTTACTGCTGTATAGCCATGCTGGGGCCAGTAGAGATGCTATCAGGTGCAAGGTGTTACCAGCATATGGATACAGCCAGGCCCTGTGCCTTTGATTGTCTATCCTCCCCTGGTGTGCTGGGCAGCTGCTAATTTATCCCAAAGCAGCTACCATAACTCCTCCCACCTGATCCTCTACTCAGTCCTATATATTCAGTAGCAGTCTAAGGGGGGCACGCGTGTGGGGTCAGGCACGCAACTGCAGCAGAAGTACCACTGCAGCAAAAGTACAGAGAAGCTGCAGTTATTTCAACGGCAGTTAGTCACGGCAGGAGTCAGGACCCCACACTATGTCTTTTTTGGGTATGTCTGCTGAGTAAGCACTTCTAATTTCTTGTACCTGGCTTTTCTAATTACCCATCTTACTCTTTCACCATGTTTACACATGCCTTCACAGTGTTTGCTCCGTTAATCCTCTCTCTCCTTCGCTATCCCCAAACCCCAGCACCCTCTAATCAAATAATCATCTCCCCTTCCCTCCTTCCTCCCCACCTGTCCTCCTCTGCTGACCTGCTCCTCAACCTCAAATCTGTCCTAATAAAACACAAAACAAGCTTCCCTCTCTCCTTCTCCCACCTGCTCTCCCTTTATCTGCTCCTCCTCACTGCTGGTGACATATCTCCCAATCCTGGACCTCCACAGTTCATACCCACCATTAGTACTCCTTCCTACCGCTCCCTATCTAATAGGAACTACCGCAATCTTTCCAACGTAAAACCTGTGCCATTGACACCCACCCCCCTGCTCCCTCTCTCTGGAGCACTCTGGAATGCCCGCTCCATCTGCAATAAGCTTCATGTGATTCATGACCTCTTTCTCTCTCGCAATCTTGCTTTCCTCGCCCTCACAGAAACATGGCTGACACCCTCTGACACCGCCTCCCCTGCTGCGCTGTGTTACGGTGGCCTCCAATTCACCCACACTCCTCGCCCTGGAAACAGACATGGTGGAGGAGTGGGTGTTCTCCTTTCCTCTAACTGCAACTTTAACACAATCCCACCTCTTCCCTCCCTAATCCTCCCTTCCTTTGAAGTCCACTCTGTCCGCATCTACTCTCCCTCCAACCTCCAAGTGGCCGTCATATACCGACCTCCAGGCCCGACCACTGCCTTCATCGACCAATTCACTACCTGGCTTCTTCACTTTCTCTCCACTGACATCCCCACCATCATCATGGGTGACTTCAACATCCCCACTGATACCCTTCAGTCAGCAGCCTCCAAACTTCTGTCCCTTACTTCATCCTTTGGACTTACTCAGTGGTCCTCCTCAGCCACCCACAAGGATGGTCATACATTAGACTTGGTCTTCACCCGCCTCTGCTCTCTATCTAACTTCACCACCTCCCCTCTCCCTCTATCCGACCACCATCTACTCACTTTCTCATCCCTGTCCTCCTCTCCTGTCACCCATGTCCAGCAACACGTGCACCCCCGCAGACACCTTGCACACCTAGACATCCACACACTCTCTGACTCTATTCTTTCACTGGCATCAATATCCTCACTCCACGATACAGACAGTGCCACTGCTTTCTACAATGCCACTCTCACATTGGCTATTGACACGGTCGCCCCTCTCGTTCATGGCAGAGTGCGACGTACCAACAGACAACCCTGGCACAATAACACCACTAAAAAGCTCCGGCAAGTGTCCAGGATTCCAGAGCGGCGCTGGAAAAAAACAAATTCGCAAGACGACTTCACTGCATTCAAACAAGCAACACTCTCTTTCAAATCTGCCCTCACCTCTGCTAAACAGGCTTACTTCACAACCCTCGTATCTTCCCTATCCTACAACCCCAAACAGTTATTCAAAACTTTTAACTCCCTCCTCGGCCCACCACTGCCCCCTCCTACCTCCCTCATCTCTGCTGAGGACTTTGCCACACATTTCAAAAATAAGATCGACCAAACAAGGCAAGTCTTCATTGTTCAACCACCTCAACCACTTTGTATACCAGACCAAGGCCTAAACCTCATAACCTCCCTCTCCAACATCACCGAAGGGGAGCTTAATTGTCTTCTCTCCAAATCGCACCTCACAACCTGTGCACTTGACCCCATCCCAACCCACCTCCTCCCCAACCTCACCACCACTATTATTCCATCCCTAACCCACCTCTTCAACCTATCACTAACTTCCGGTACCTTCCCTTCTGCTTTCAAGCATGCCACAATCACGCCTATCCTTAAAAAGCCAACCCTCGACCCAACCGCTATGTCCAGCTATCGCCCAATATCGCTGCTCCCATTCGCTTCCAAACTCCTGGAGCTGCATGTCCACGCTGAGCTTTCCTACCACTTCTCTTCTAACTTGCTCTTTGACACTCTACAATCTGGTTTCCGCCCCCATCACTCCACTGAGACAGCCCTGACCAAAATTACTAATGACCTACTTACAGCCAAAGCAAACGGACAATACTCTATACTCCTGCTTCTTGACCTGTCCTCTGCTTTTGACACAGTTGACCACTGCCTTCTACTACAGATTCTTTCCTCCTTTGGCGTCAAAGACCTCGCCCTATCTTGGATCTCCTCATACCTTTCCAACCGCACATTCAGCGTCTCCCACTCCCACACTACCTCCTCGTCCCACCCTCTCTCTGTTGGAGTTCCCCAAGGCTCTGTTCTAGGACCCCTACTCTTCTCAATCTATACACTTGGCCTGGGGCAACTCATAAAGTCCCACGGATTCCAGTACCACCTTTACGCTGATGACACTCAGATCTACCTCTCTGGCCCAGACATCACTTCTCTGCTATCCAGAATCCCGGAGTGTCTATCAGCCATATCCTCCTTCTTCTCCTCCCGCTTCCTCAAACTCAATGTGGACAAATCTGAACTCATAATCTTTCCCCCATCCCACAGATCTTCCTTACCTGACCTATCTACCACAATTAACGACATCACGCTTTCCCCCGTACCAGAAGTCCGCTGCCTCGGAGTAACCATTGACTCTGCCCTGTCCTTCAAACCGCATATCCAAGCTCTTTCTACCTCCTGTCGCCTTCAGCTCAAAAATATTTCAAGAATCCGTCCTTTCCTCAACCCTCAATCTACTAAAATGATTGTGCACGCCCTCATCATCTCCCGCCTTGACTACTGCAACACCCTTTTCTCTGGCCTCCCTGCTAACACCCTCGCACCTCTCTAGTCCATCCTTAACTCTGCTGCCCGACTAATTCACCTCTCTCCTCGCTACTCCTCCGCTTCTCCCCTCTGCAAATCTCTTCACTGGCTCCCATTCCCTCAGCGCATCCAGTTCAAATTACTAATACTGACCTACAAGGCCATCTGTAACCCGTCTCCTCCATATATCTCTGAACTAATCTCCCGATATCTTCCCTCACGTAATCTCCGATCCTCCCAAGACATCCTTCTCTCCTCCACACTTATTCGCTCCTCACCCAACCGCCTCCAAGACTTCTCCCGAATATCTCCCATCCTCTGGAATTCTTTGCCCCAACACATCCGACTATCAAACTCATTCAGATCCTTCAGACGGAACCTGAAAACCCATCTCTTCAGGAAAGCCTACAGCCTGCAATGACCCTGCTGCCTCCTCACCACTACCGGAGTTATTGCCTCAACCAACACCGGAACTGCTGCAACCCCCCCGACCTACTGTCTCCTGCCTCACAATCCTGTAGAATGTAAGCCCGAAAGGGCAGGGTCCTCTCCCCTCTGTATCAGTCTGTCATTGTTAGTTTGTTTACTGTAAGTGATACCTGTAATTTGTATGTAACCCCTTCTCATGTACAGCACCATGGAATCAATGGTGCTATAGAAATAAATATTAATAATAATAATAATAATAATAATTCCTCCACTGAGTAGGTGTGTGGCCTCCTGTTCTCTGCCTTTTTGTAATGAAGTCTTGGCCTGTGTGTAGCTGGGCCTAACTTAGTCTCCGTCTTGTACCTGGCTGACCTTGTGGTTGGACCTCTTCTTGAAGTACACAGTCTCTATTTGCCGTGCACGGCTAGACTCCGTCCTCCTGATTCTGCTACGTATCAGCTCTGTGGTACTCCTGGGACTTGTAGTCCTCCAGGAACTCCGGTGTTCTCCTAATGGGTCGTGGAGATCCCTATAGGCTCGGACCCCGGTGTCCGGTGAATACTTGCTGAGGTAAGCTATAAAGGCTTTTCTACCTCATTAACTTTCCACTCGCCTTCGCCTACCCGGATCCTCACACGATCACACACTGGCAGTTGGTGGTTTGCCTCTTCGCCGCTCTCTAAGCGTCGGCACGCTTCTCATTGAGCTGCACTCCTAGATTCAGCTCTGACTAGGCTGGAGTGATTGCTGTCTCACTCTTTACTAGACTCCACTTACTTGTGAACTGAATAGCTCTGCAGCCTCTCAATCTCAGCTCTGCACTTCACCTTCCTGCAGACTGACTGACTGAGCCCTCTAAGATGGCTGCACTGAACTAAACTAGATGTTTCCTGTGTAACTGTCTTTTATATGTCTAAAACAGCTCCCTCTGGTGGTCTTTGGGATAAGTGAACGTGTGTGAATGTGTATAATGACCTCTAGTGGGATATTCTTTCAGTGCACCCTTCTGGGAGATATGGATTCAGTCGCAGCTGGGCTCCACAGATCCACCCCATCACAGCACAGAGACTAACCCGTGGTGTGTATTCTACACTCAACATGGAGCTGTGGGAAAATCTGGAGAAATTTTTTTTCATATCTTCGGATGAAGAAAGAAAATTTTGATATCTTGGTGGAGCGTATTGAAGAACAGATCAGAAGATCCAACACCTATTGCCGCTTCACGATTTCTCCGGCGGAGCGTCTCATGGTCACTATAAGGTGAGCTATATGTATTGGATCTGCTCGCTAGAACACACTTGTATTATTGTTATTATTTTTATTACAGGAGAAAAAGGGAATCGAAGGAATACCAGTGCAATAAAAAAATGGTCAAAAACTGTGTTTTTATTTCATTAAAATGATTTTTTTGTGTATCTCCAATTGTTCTAGCTGAGTTCTGCTATGTAATGCTGTGATTGTGAGCTATTTTTTTTCTTTTTTGTTTACAGATTCCTTGCAAGTAGAGAATCGCTCTCCTCACTACATTTTCAGTTTAGACTTGGAATATCAACAATATCGGGAATCATCAAGCACACCTGCCGTGCACTGTGGGACTGTTTGGTCAGTGAATTTCTTCCTGAATCAACTACAGAGAGGTGGATGCAAATTGCGGAGAAGTTTCTACAGATCTGCCAGTTTCCCAATTGTCTTTGAGCTGTTGATGGGAAACATATCCGGATTATAAAGCCAGCGGGAACAGGATCAGAATACAAAAAATATTTTTCTTTTGTCCTGATGGCCAGAATATAAATTCATAGCTGTGGACATTGGGGTTATGGACGGTCAAATGATTCATAGGTCTTCAAACTCTCTGCGATGGGTCGTCGACTGTACGGGAACACCTTCCATTTCCCACCCCCTAGGCCGCTGCCTCAAACCTCTGGGCCACCTATGCCTTTCGTGTGTGTAGGTGATGAGGTATTCCAGCTCTCCGAACACCTCTTAAAGCCGTATGCCAGCAGAGAATTGACCCATACCAAATGCATTTTGAAATACCGGCTCACAAGAGCAAGAAGAATGGTGGAGTGCACTTTTGGAATCCTGACAGCACAATGGCGTGTACTATTGACAGCGATAAATCTAAAGACTGACACTGTGGACGAAGTAATTAAAGCGTGCGTGGTCCTGCATAATTTTGTTATATGCAAAGAACAGATTTCCATTGAGGACCACTCTCAAGAAACCACCTTACATGATTACCAGAACAACACCAATCGCAGTTCACTGGCTGTTTCAAGGATGAGGGACAGATTTGCTGAATATTTTATGTCACCAGAAGCAACAGTTGACTGGCAGGATGACCGAGTTTGAGCAATTGCTCTGATTACCTGAACCAAAGTCATGTACAGTACTTCCTTTACCTACAGTTTAACTTTAAAAAAAAATTGTCTACCTTGTTGTGTATTATGTACATGTTTTTCTATGGTATATGCATGTGTTTTTTATACACAAAATATATGTAATGTTGTTACTGTGTTTTACCTTTTTACTGTATGTTACCTTTATTTTTACAGATGTAACCTTACATATGGTACCTTAGAAATAAACGACAGACAGAATTGTAATCAACCAATTCAACTTTTATTGACCATATTTTTTTAACCACTTTGTTAAATTTGAAGTGAAAAATTATTTTAATAAAATTTTTATTAAAAGACTGTTTTTTTTTTAAAATGTAAAATATATCACAAACTTGTGTAGTGTGGGGTGGACATACTACTGGAGGGGCTGCGGGACACTTCGACCGTGGGAGTGTGTAGAGGGGACTGGGATGGTGGTGGGGAAGGAACAGTAAGAGGTGAAGGGGTGGAAAGAGTAAGAGAATGGGAGGACAAGTTGGAGGCAGAACAGGTGATGGGTGGTGGAGTGGAGGGTGGGGCAGGGACTGGAGGAGCAGGTGATATAGTAGGGAATTGGAAGGAGATTGGTAAGAGGTAGGAGTGTGGTACGGGGTAGGTGGATGGTACGGGGGAGGTTGCTGGAACTGGGGAGGTGACTGGAGTTGGTGAGGTGACTGGAGTTGGTGAGGTGACTGGAGTTGGTGAGGTGGCTGGAGTTGGTGAGGTGACTGGAGTTGGTGAGGTGACTGGAGTTGGTGAGGTGGCTGGAGTTGGGGAGGTGGCTGGAGTTGGGGAGGTGGCTGGAGTTGGGGAGGTGGCTGGTACTGGGGATGTTGCTGATACTGGGGAGGTTGCTGGAACTGGGGAGGTGGCTGATATTGAATAGGAGGGGGAGGAGGGATGGTGCCTGTAGGGGGGGGGAGGAGGAATGACTGGGGTGGATGGAGGAGGTTGGGAAGTAGCCTGCACTAGAGCAGCGTGGTACGTATGCATTACATACATCTGCTGGTCAGAAGATAGCGTATCCATGCGCTCGGCTACAGACCTAAAAAAAACTGTGATTTGGAGATGTTCTTGCTTCCGAATGCATGGTTTGCAGAAGTGTCTTCACCTCCACAATGTTGGTGTTTATCTGATTAATGCTTGCGGCAAGTTGTTCAGATAATACTTTCAGACAGTTCTGGAAAGATGCATTCAAATGCAAGAACTCGGGCGCATAGCTCCTTTCCTGACCCCTCTGCCGCTGCCGCCCAGTAGTCGCAGGTGTACTAGAGGTGGTAGTGGCATAAGGGTGGGGTAAAGGGAATGCTATCTCCTCACCAGCAGATTCATGTAATGCAGGTGGCCACGATGCTCCAGTGCTGGTGGAGGGGAAAGAGGGCTCACTTGTCAGTGCGGATGGGTCGGGGCAGTCAAAGTGTCCCTCGGTGCCGGTCTCCTCAGGGATCGCCCCAGAAGGGCCCAACTCTGCGGGCGCCCGAGTGCTGGTCACCGTGCTGTGGAATAAAGAGAAAAATACAATTAATATACTGTACTTGAATGGCCCTGGCTGGAAAAAAAATGTAGTTAGACATGTTAACATTTCCTTTGCAATATTTACCTTCTGGTGACCATTGTTGCCCGCAGGAACGCCAGGGCTCTTGCATACTTATATTTGCTCTGGCATCCTGCAGATCCACTCGGGGCCCGCATCTCTTTGTTGAACTCCTTCTTGAAGCGATCCCTGATAGACCGCCACCGCTTCACAATTCTCTCCCCTGAAATGAGATAGCACAAATTGGTTAGTATACAACATCAGTGTTTCCCAAACTACAGTCCTCATGTCCCCCACTGGTCATGTTTTCAGGATTTCCATAGTGTTGCACCAAAGGAAATCCTGAAAACATGACCCTTTGGGGTTCACGAGGACTGGAGTTGGGGAAACACTGCTTTAAATCCAGCACCCCAACTGAACTGAATATACTTACGCATTTTAGACTGGGACCGAGCTTCAAGGTCCTCCCAGTAGCCCACAAGTTGGGAACAGACTTCCTCTCAGAGCCGACGGGTCACTATCTGATCAGAATGGCGGCGGTCCCCCATGTTCCACAGCGGCTCCCTTTCTCTGATCAGATCAATGAGGAGGTCCACATCTATCCCCTCCTCCTCACCGTCTGAGTCGGGAGCACGCTGTGAAGCCTAAAATAAAATGAGAAATAAAAAAACATTAAGAGGAACCAAAAACCTTGAAAATTAAATTTGTTAAAAAAAAATACTTACAGGATGTGGACCTCTTGAAGCCCCAGATGTGGAAGCCTATATAAAAAAAAAAATTGTTGCTTTGATGTAGGCATGTGTTGTGTGCAGTGTTCATTTTTTTTTTGGGATGTGTGGTGTGTAGTGTGATGTTGTGTTTCAGTGATGGATGCAGGAAACTTACGAATTGTGAGCCCACTCCGGGTATCTGTCCACCCCTTCCTTCTTCTTCTGGGAGCTCCTCAGCTTCAGATTCCTGTTATAAAAAAAAAGTTAATAGATATCCTAGAGATGGATTGTGAAAGAAAAAAAAAATCTATCCCAGAGATGGATTGTGAAAAAAAAAATAAAAAAAAATACCGCTAAACGCTGCTGATGAGAGGGAGGGCTCCTAGAAGAAGAACTACTGTCCTGCTGCTGCTGGCCGTACTCCATTGCTGCTGCCTGTGCTCTGCGTCTGCTGTGCAGTAAAGAGAAAAAAGGGCAATGAATACATGGAGACAATCATGGCCCTGGCTGAAACACAAAAGTGGTTTAAAGTTTTGGGTAATGGGGTGTGTGATATTTACCGTCTGTCGTCTGCTGCCATCTCCACTCCCACTTCACGTTGCTCCCCTGGCTCAGTGGGTTGTTGTGGTGCTGCTGCAGCCTCAGGTCTGCATTGATGGCCTCTGCTGTGGAATAAATTGAAAAAAGTGCAATGAAGACATGGAGACAATCATGGCCCTTGCTGAAAGACAAAAGTTAAGTTTTGGGTTATGGGGTGTGAGATATTTACCATCTGCCATATGCTGCCGTCTCACGGTGCTCCCCTGACTCAGTGGGTTGGGGTAGTGCTACTGCAGCCTCTGCTCTGCTCTGCGTTGATGGCCTCTGCTGTGAAATAAATTGAAAAAAGTGCAATGAATACATGGAGACAATCATCATAGATAGATGATAGATAGATTGATGCTAGCAAATAGATATCACAGATTGATGATAGATAGATAGATAGATAGATAGATAGATAGATAGATAGATAGATAGATAGATAGATAGATAGAATATAACACATAATATTTTTGCAGAATTGAGGATGAAGTATGGGATTTTTCCTGGCATCACAGAACACGATATTTTCACTGTATAATACACTCCTCATAGCCCTCCATATATTCAAATACACTCATTCCTCCATATAGTATAATATACTCCTCATAGTGCTCCATATAGTATAATGCACCGACATAGTCATCTGTGTAGTAAAATTCACTTCCCATAGTATAATGCATAGTAAACAGCAGGGCCCACACAGTATAAAGCACTACCCACATAGTATACAGCAATTCCAACACAGCATAAAGAACTACCCACATAGTATACAGCAATCCCAACACAGTATATAGCAATACTCACATAGTATACAGCACTACCCACATAGTATACAGCACTACCCACATAGTACACATCAATGCCAACACAGTATATAGCAATACCCACATAGTATACAGCACTACCCACATAGTATACAGCAATGCCAACACAGTATATAGCAATACCCACATAGTATACAGCACTACACACATAGTATACAGCAATGCCAATACAGTATAAAGCACTACCCACATAGTATACAGCACTACCCACATAGTATACATCAATGCCAACACAGTATAGCAATACCCACATAGTATACAGCACTACCCACATAGTATACAGCAATGCCAACAGTGTATATAACAATACCCACATAGTATACAGCACTACCCACATAGTATACATCAATGCCAACACAGTATATAGCAATACCCACATAGTATACAGCACTACCCACATAGTATACAGCAATGTCAACATAGTATATAGCAATACCCACATAGTATACAGCACTACACACATAGTTTACAGCAATGCCAACACAGTATAAAGCACTACCCACATAGTATACAGCACTACCCACATAGTATACAGCAATGCCAACACAGTATATAGCAATACCCACATAGTATACAGCACTACACACATAGTATACAGCAATGCCAACACAGTATAAAGCACTACCCACATAGTATACAGCACTACCCACATAGTATACATCAATGCCAACACAGTATATAGCAATACCCGCATAGTATACAGCAATACCCACATAGTATACAGCAATACCCACATAGTATACAGCAATGCCAACACAGTACATAGCAATACCCGCATAGTATACAGCAATGTCAACACAGTATAAAGCAATACCCGCATAGTATACAGCAATGCCAACAGTGTATATAACAATACCCACATAGTATACAGCACTACCCACATAGTATACAGCAATGCCAAAACAGTATAAAGCACTACCCACATAGTATACAGCACTACCCACATAGTATACATCAATGCCAACACAGTATATAGCAATACCCACATAGTATACAGCACTACCCGTATAGTATACAGCAATGCCAACAGTGTATATAACAATACCCACATAGTATACAGCACTACCCACATAGTATACAGCAATGCCAACACAGTATATAGCAATACCCGCATAGTATACAGCAATACCCACATAGTATACCGCAATACCCACATAGTATACAGCACTACCCACATAGTATACATCAATGCCAAAACAGTATATAGCAATACCCGCATAGTATACAGCAATGCCCACATAGTACAGGTCCTTCTCAAAAAATTAGCATATAGTGCTAAATTTCATTATTTTCCATAATGTAATGATTACAATTAAACTTTCATATATTTTAGATTCATTACACACCAACTGAAATTTGTCAGGTCTTTTATTGTTTTAATACTGATGATTTTGCCATACAACTCCTGATAACCCAAAAAACCTGTCTCAAAAAATTAGCATATCAAGAAAAGGTTCTCTAAACGACCTATTACCCTAATCTTCTGAATCAACTAATTAACTCTAAACACATGCAAAAGATTCCTGAGGCTTTTAAAAACTCCCTGCCTGGTTCATTACTCAAAACCCCCATCATGGGTAAGACTAGCGACCTGACTGATGTCAAGAAGGCCATCATTGACACCCTCAAGCAAGAGGGTAAGACCCAGAAAGAAATTTCTCAACAAATAGGCTGTTCCCAGAGTGCTGTATCAAGGCACCTCAATGGGAAGTCTGCTGGAAGGAAACAATGTGGCAGAAAACGCTGTACAACGAGAAGAGGTGACCGGACCCTGAGGAAGATTGTGGAGAAGGACCGATTCCAGACCTTGGGGGACCTGAGGAAGCAGTGGACTGAGTCTGGTGTAGAAACATCCAGAGCCACCGTGCACAGGCGTGTGCAGGAAATGGGCTACAGGTGCCGCATTCCCCAGGTAAAGCCACTTTTGAACCATAAACAGCGGCAGAAGCGCCTGACCTGGGCTACAGAGAAGCAGCACTGGACTGTTGCTAAGTGGTCCCAAGTACTTTTTTCTGATGAAAGCAAATTTTGCATGTCATTCGGAAATCAAGGTGCCAGAGTCTGGAGGAAGACTGGGGAGAAGGAAATGCCAAAATGCCTGAAGTCCAGTGTCAAGTACCCACAGTCAGTGATGGTGTGGGGTGCCATGTCAGCTGCTGGTGTTGGTCCACTGTGTTTCATCAAGGGCAGGGTCAATGCAGCTAGCTATCAGGAGATTTTGGAGCACTTCATGCTTCCATCGGCTGAAATGCTTTATGGAGATGAAGATTTCATTTTTCAGCACGACCTGGCACCTGCTCACAGTGCCAAAACCACTGGTAAATGGTTTACTGACCATGGTATTACTGTGCTCAATTGGCCTGCCAACTCTCTTGACTTGAACCCCACAGAGAATCTGTGGGATATTGTGAAGAGAAAGTTGAGAGACGCAAGACCCAACACTCTGGATGAGCTTAAGGCCGCTATCAAAGCATCCTGGGCCTCCATAACACCTCAGCAGTGTCACAGGCTGATTGCCTCCATGCCACGCCGCATTGAAGCAGTCATTTCTGCAAAAGGATTCCCGACCAAGTATTGAGTGCATAACTGAACTTTATTATTTGATGGTTTTTTTGTTTGTTTTTAAAAAACACTTTTATTTTATTGGACGTGTTGTGAATGGGTTTGAGATGAGTTCTGAGCAGAGGCTCCCTCTGGTGGTTACAAGCGGTACTAGTGAGGATTGGGAATCAGGTGTTACTGATTGGTCTTATTTAAGGGAATCATTTTCCCATCAGGGTTGCCGGTGATCAATTGTTCTGGTCTGAATCCTTCTTTCCAGTTTCCCTTGTAGCCTGCTGTGTCGTGTCTGCATCTCCTGCTATCAGATAAGACAATTTCTTATTTTGTGTTTTTGCTATATTTTTGCATTTTGTCCTGCACTTCTGTGGGGGCCTTCAGGGTCCCCTCCGGGGGCTTTTGCCCTCTCAGTTTAGTCCAGCCACTGTGTTTTGTACTTTTGCTTTTTCCAGTTTTTTCAGTGGCTGCTGTTTTTGTTACACCAGAGAACTAATTTAGGTGGTAGAGGTCGTGTGATCTCAGGTGATTTTGAAATTAGTAGAGTTGGTGTTTTTTCAGTGTTTTCTGGGATTGCAGTAAGTACCCTTCCTATCCTTTTCTATTTAGATAGTTTGGGCCCCAGCGTTTGCTCATACTATTTTCTTTCTGTGTCAGTATTTCCTCTTGTCTAACCGCCATTACATGTTTGGGGGCTTTCTATTATCTTTGGGGTTCTGCTCCGGGGCAGATAGCTTTCCTATTTCTATCTTTAGGTGTAGTTAGTTTCTCAGGCTGTGACGAGGCGTCTAGGACCAACGTAGGAACGCTCCACGGCTGCCTCTAGTTGTGGTGGTTAGTCAGGGTACTGCAATCCTATAGATTCCAACTGCTCTGGTGTATTTCCTTTTTTACCTGCACTCCTCAGCTACCGAAACATAACAGTATCACCGGCCATAAAAATTGTATGGTACTCACAGAAGGGAAAAAATATTTTGAAGGAAGAAAAGTTGTCAGAGATATATTTCTGTTTGTTGCATTTTTTTTTTTCCTCTGTATCTCTGGGTGCTGGGGAGGATCTTTTCTCCCAATGGAGTTTGCACAGTTGTCTGGCCGTGTGGATCAGCTTGCCACTGAGGTTCAGAGTATTGCTGCATATCTTGCTAGGTTGCCTGTTGTGGAACCTAGGATCCCCATGCCAGATTTGTTTTTAGGGGATCGAGCTAAGTTTCAGAATTTCAAAAATAACTGTAAATTGTTTTTTGCCTTAAAATCTAAGTCCTCAGGAAACGCAGCGCAGCAGGTTCAAATTATCATCTCTCTCCTGCGCGGCGATCCTCAGGATTGGTCTTTTTCCCTGACACCTGGGGATCCTGTTTTGAGTGATGTTGATGCATTTTTTCAGGCTTTGGGGTTATTGTACGATGAGCCTAATGTCACTGATCAAGCTGAAAAAGCCTTGTTGGCATTAAATCAGGGGCTTGATGACGCTGAGTTATACTGTCAGAGATTCCGTAGGTGGGCAGTCCTGACCAAATGGAATGACGACGCTTTGGCGGCCCTTTTCCGGAAGGGTCTGTCAGATAATGTAAAGGATGTTATGGTGGGATTCCCTGTCCCCTCTGGTCTCAATGATTCTATGTCATTAGCGATTCAAATTGACAGACGTTTGCGTGAGCGAAGAAGTATGCGTGGAGTGGTGTTGCCTTGTGAGCCAGCTGCTGAGCCCATGCAGTGTGATGGAGTGGTGTCTGGGGCACAGCGTCATGAGTTTCGAAAGCGCAATGGGTTATGTTTCTACTGTGGTGATGCCTCTCATGCTATTTCAGTCTGCCCTAAGCGGGGAAGACGTTTTGCATGCTCAGTTGTCTTGGGTAGTGTTCAGACTAAGTTTTTATTAACTGTCACTCTGATATGCTCTCTGTCCTCATTTTCTGCTCAGGCTTTCGTTGATTCTGGAGCAGCTATTAACCTGATGGATTATGATTTTGCTAAACGTTGTGGATTTCCCTTGATACCCCTACAGAAGTCTATTCCCCTACTGGGGATCGATTCTACCCCTTTGGCTGAGAATAAACCCCAGTTTTCTACTCAGGTGATAATGAGGGTTGAACCTGATCACCAGGAGTGCTGCAAATTTTTGGTTCTATATAATCTGCATGACATTATCGTGCTGGGTTTCCCTTGGTTACAGTCTCATAATCCTGTTTTGGATTGGAAATCTGTGTCTGTAACCAGTTGGGGCTGCCAATGTGTTAATACCAACACTCCTGTTTTTTCTGCCTCCCCCAGGCTGAGGATGTTCCTGACTTTTTGTTTGATTTTTCTGATGTGTTTAGCGAAAGTAAATCTGCATCCTTACCTCCCCATAGGAGCTATGACTGCGCTATTGAATTAGTGCCAGGTAGTAAATTCCCTAAGGGTCGCCTTTTTAACTTGTCTGTACCTGAACATGACGCTATGCGGTCTTATATCAAGGAATCATTGGAGAAGGGTCATATCAGACCATCCTCTTCACCCTTAGGTGCCGGTTTTTTCTTTGTGGCCAAAAAAGATGGTTCATTAAGGCCGTGTATTGATTATCGTCTCTTGAACAATATTACTGTGAAATATCAATACCCGTTACCCTTGATTTCTGACCTGTTTTCCAGGGTGAAAAACGCTACTTGGTTTACCAAGCTTGACCTCAGGGGGGGCGTATAACCTTATTCGCATTAAGCACGGGGATGAATGGAAGACGGCATTTAACACCCCTGAAGGGCATTTTGAGTACCTTGTGATGCCCTTTGGGCTCACTAATGCTCCTTCCGTCTTCCAGTCCTTCATGAATGACATTTTCAGGGATTTTGTGGACAAGTTTCTGATTGTTTATTTGGATGATATCTTGATTTTTTCTAATGACTGGGACTCTCATGTGAAACATGTTCGAACTGTATTCCAGATTTTGAGAGAGAATGCTCTGTATGTGAAGGGATCAAAGTGTCTTTTTGGCGTACAGAAGATCTCATTTCTGGGATTCATTTTGTCCCCATCTGTTATTGAAATGGACCCGGTCAAGGTTCAGGCCATCTGTGATTGGGTCCAACCTACTTCATTAAAGGCTCTTCAGAGATTTTTGGGTTTTGCCAATTTTTATCGTAAATTTATTGGTAATTTCTCTGTTATTGTTAAACCATTAACTGATTTGACCAGAAAGGGTTCTGATGTGGTGAATTGGCCTCCTGAGGCAGTCTCTGCGTTTCAGGAACTTAAGCAGAGATTCACTTCTGCTCCTGTTCTACGGCAGCCTGATGTTTCTCTGCCATTTCAGGTGGAGGTTGATGCCTCTGAAATTGGGGCAGGTGCCGTTTTGTCCCAAAAAGATCCAGAGACCTCTAAAAGTAACCCTTGTGCCTTTTTCTCTCGAAAATTTTCTCCTACTGAACGTAATTATGACGTGGGTAATCGGGAGTTATTGGCCATGAAGTGGGCTTTTGAAGAGTGGAGACATTGGCTGGAGGGAGCCAAACATCAGGTGGTGGTCCTTACGGACCATAAGAATCTGGTCTATCTGGAATCTGCCAAGCGACTCAATCCTAGACAGGCCAGGTGGGCCTTGTTTTTCACACGTTTTAATTTTGTGGTTTCCTTTCTTCCTGGCACTAAGAATGTTAAGGCGGATGCCCTCTCGAGGAGTTTCCTTGCGGACTCTCCTGAGCTATCTGATCCCTCTGTTATTTTGAAGGAGGGTGTAGTTCTTTCCGCCATCTCGCCCAATTTGAGACTTGCTCTGGAGGGGTGTCAGGAGGATAGGCCCGAGCGCTGCCCTGTTGGAAAATTGTTTGTCCCGGACCAATGGAAAAAGAGTGTGATGTCTGAGATTCATTGTTCCGCATTGGCTGGGCATCCCGGAATTTTTGGTACCAGAGACTTGGTTAGTCGGTCCTTTTGGTGGCCTACCTTGTCTCGCGATGTCAGGGAATTTGTGCAGTCCTGCGGGACTTGCTCTCGCTCCAAGCCTTGCTCTCGCTCTAGTGGTTTGTTGATGCCATTGCCTGTGCCCAAGAGACCATGGACCCATATCTCTATGGATTTCATTTCCGATCTTCCTGTTTCTCAGAGAATGACCACCATCTGGGTAATTTGTGATAGGTTTTCCAAAATGATACATCTTGTGCCATTACCTAAGTTGCCTTCCTCCTCTGAATTGGTGCCGTTGTTCCTTCAGCACGTGGTTCGTTTACACGGCATTCCTGAGAACATTGTGTCTGACAGAGGAGTCCAGTTTGTTTCCAGATTTTGGAGGACTTTTTGTTCTAAACTGGGTGTTCAATTGTCTTTCTCCTCGGCATTTCATCCTCAGACCAATGGTCAAACTGAGAGAACAAACCAGACATTGGAGACTTATCTAAGATGCTTTGTGTCTGCTGATCAGGATGACTGGGCCTCTTTTTTGCCTTTGGCTGAGTTTGCTCTTAATAATAGGGCTAGCTCTGCCACTTTGATGTCTCCGTTTTTCTGTAATTCTGGGTTTCACCCTCGATTTTCTTCAGGACAGACGGAGGCTTCTGTCTGTCCAGGTGTTGACTCTGTTGTTGAGCGTATGCAGCAGATTTGGGACCAGGTAGTGGAGAGGTTGTCCCTCTCTCAGGAGAAGGCCCAGCGGTTTGCTAACCGGCATAGGACTGATGGTCCTCGGTTTAAAGTGGGGGACTTGGTCTGGTTGTCCTCAAAGAATATTCCTATGAGAGTAGCATCTCCTAAATTTAAGCCTAGGTTCATTGGACCTTATAAGATCATGGAGATTATTAATCCTGTTTCTTTTCGTTTGCTTCTTCCAGGGACATTTAAGATCCATAACGTGTTCCACAAGTCCTTGTTGAAGAGGTTTGTTGAGCCAGTGGTTCCTGCTGCTGTGCCTCCTGACCCTGTTTTGGTTGAGGGCAATCTGGAGTATGTGGTTGAGAAAATATTGGATTCTCGTTTTTCTAGACGAAGACTCAGTATTTGGTTAAATGGAGAGGTTATGGTCAGGAAGATAATTCTTGGGTGTTTGCTTCGGACATCCATGCTAGGAGACTTATCCGTGCGTATCATAGAACTCATCCTGACCGACCTGGTTGCTCAAATGAGGGTTCGGTGACCCCTCCTCAAGGGGGGGGTACTGTTGTGAATGGGTTTGAGATGAGTTCTGAGCAGAGGCTCCCTCTGGTGGTTACAAGCGGTACTAGTGAGGATTGGGAATCAGGTGTTACTGATTGGTCTTATTTAAGGGAATCATTTTCCCATCAGGGTTGCCGGTGATCAATTGTTCTGGTCTGAATCCTTCTTTCCAGTTTCCTTGTAGCCTGCTGTGTCGTGTCTGCATCTCCTGCTATCAGATAAGACAATTTCTTATTTTGTGTTTTTGCTATATTTTTGCATTTTGTCCTGCACTTCTGTGGGGGCCTTCAGGGTCCCCTCCGGGGGCTTTTGCCCTCTCAGTTTAGTCCAGCCACTGTGTTTTGTACTTTTGCTTTTTCCAGTTTTTTCAGTGGCTGCTGTTTTTGTTACACCAGAGAACTAATTTAGGTGGTAGAGGTCGTGTGATCTCAGGTGATTTTGAAATTAGTAGAGTTGGTGTTTTTTCAGTGTTTTCTGGGATTGCAGTAAGTACCCTTCCTATCCTTTTCTATTTAGATAGTTTGGGCCCAGCGTTTGCTCATACTATTTTCTTTCTGTGTCAGTATTTCCTCTTGTCTAACCGCCATTACATGTTTGGGGGCTTTCTATTATCTTTGGGGTTCTGCTCCGGGGCAGATAGCTTTCCTATTTCTATCTTTAGGTGTAGTTAGTTTCTCAGGCTGTGACGAGGCGTCTAGGACCAACGTAGGAACGCTCCACGGCTGCCTCTAGTTGTGGTGGTTAGTCAGGGTACTGCAATCCTATAGATTCCAACTGCTCTGGTGTATTTCCTTTTTTACCTGCACTCCTCAGCTACCGAAACATAACAGGACGGTTGAAATATGTTAATTTTTTGAGACAGGTTTTTTGGGTTATCAGGAGTTGTATGCCAAAATCATCAGTATTAAAACAATAAAAGACCTGACAAATTTCAGTTGGTGTGTAATGAATCTAAAATATATGAAAGTTTAATTGTAATCATTACATTATGGAAAATAATTAAATTTAGCACTATATGCTAATTTTTTGAGAAGGACCTGTATATGAAAGTTTAATTGTAATCATTACATTATGGAAAATAATGAAATTTAGCACTATATGCTAATTTTTTGAGAAGGACCTGTATGTTTGCTTCTGGCTGGGCTAATTAACATTCTCAGACTAAAAAACTGGATCAGGCCACCGGATCAGGTTTTTGCCGGATCCGGCGCATTGCGGCGCTCATAGACTTTCATTAGGAACAAAAACTGGAAGCGCCAGATCCGGCCCTTCCGGCTTTTTGGCCGGAGACAAAAAACATTAAAGTAGCCGTTTTTCCTAGACGTCGGAATGAGACCAGACTCCAGATTCGGCAGAAAACTGCCGAAACGCAGGTACATGCAGCGCGATCCAGCGCTATATTTAGTCAATGTTAAAAAAACGGATCCGGCATTTCAGTTCGCCGGATCCGGTGTTTAAAAAAAAGGCAGGATCGCGCCTGATGTAAAAAAACTGATGTGTGAAAGTAGCCTTAGGTAGACTTGTACTGGGAAGTCATCATGTATGACATTGTGGGGCTTTATCTTCCAGTAAGGGGAACTATGTCTGACAAAAGTCAGCATTCTGGCTGGCAAAAAGTAGAACTGTGGCTAACACTTAGGGCTCATTCACATGTCCAATTTTTCTACGTAGAAGAAAAATGGACTGATTATTCTGATCAGACCTTAATCAGAGTTTGAGCCGAGTTTGATCACATTGTGATCAGAATGTCATCTGCATTTCTCGAATGTGGATAAATAAAAAAATTAAGTTTCTCCATCTTCTCCATTCAGTGAAAATCAGACCACACTTGGTTGTTATTCGAGTGCAGTGCAATTTTTTTCACGGACCCATTGTTTGCATTGCCGATTTTGATTTGACCCTTGGATCAAAATCAGACATGTCTCCTTAATTTTCCGCTTTCCTGGACATGTAAATGACCTCATAGACTTTAACAGGTGCGAATGCTATCTATGAAAAACTCGGATAGCGCTCATATGTGAAAATCAGATGTGTGGATGATCCCTTAGGAGCATTATGGATAGACACATCGAGGTCATTATTTCCAATATTTGAGCGTGCTAGCTTTCAGTAGAGGAAGCTATGCGTGACAAGAATATCATTATGCCTGGAAATAAGGGGGGCCATGACAGTAACTCTGGAGAAATAGATCTTGTAGGGTGGTCTCTATAGAAATCTAAAAATGACAGCAAAACTTATGCTGGGAACATACCCACATACAATTAGGACTGTGGACTATTGGTGACACTATGAGCATTATATTTTGTGTGCCCTCAAAATATGACATAACGCCTTTGTTTTCTCTACAAAACGATGTTCTGCAGCAGCTAGGGAATGTATTATAAGTAGTGTTGAGCGATACGATAATGCAAATATCGGCTATCGGCCGATATTAGCTCTATCGGCCTTTCGATAATTCGTTTCGATATTTTCGTCTTATCGAATACGTAATCGGAAGTTCCCATAATTCTTTGCGAGGCAATGTGATTTTAGTCAGCCAATGAGGAATCCTAAGAAGTGTGGGCACATCCTGTACTGCTGCGGTCATGTTAACTAATGGCATGGCTGTGATTGGATGCTGAAATGATGTCAGAATGCACTATAAAAGGCGCCGCCGCCATTTTAGCGTCACTGTGCTGTGAATTCAGTAAGGGACAGAACGCTACTGTGCTGACTCTGAGGGACAGTTAGAGATTGCGATTTAGTGTACTGTGCTGTAGGCAGGCTAGCACCAACCGCTGTGTAAAGCTTCCTTTTGCCTGCAGTGTTGTTTTAACAGCTCTGCAAGGTGTGTGTGAGTGCAGGTGACGCTGCAGTTTGCTCTGTATGCAACGCTGTCTGTAGGCATCTGCACGTGTCACTCACAGACTCTTTTTTTTTTTTCTTCAGTGTATAAAAGGCGCCGCCGCCATTTTAGCGTCACTGTGCTGTGAATTCAGTAAGGGACAGAACGCTACTGTGCTGACTCTGAGGGACAGTTAGAGATTGCGATTTAGTGTACTGTGCTGTAGGCAGGCTAGCACCAACCGCTGTGTAAAGCTTCCTTTTGCCTGCAGTGTTGTTTTAACAGCTCTGCAAGGTGTGTGTGAGTGCAGGTGACGCTGCAGTTTGCTCTGCATGCAACGCTGTCTGTAGGCATCTGCACCTGTCACTCACAGACTATTTTTTTTTTCCTTCAGTGTAATTCTTGCAGCTCCATGCAATTTAACTATTAGTGTGACGCGCTTCCATCCGTATCCAATACATTGGTTGCAAACACTATAGAAGTAGACAAAGGAGTAGCCTTTCACAGATTGTGAACAGTTGTGTTTCAGTGTTCACTTCAGTCTCTGCGTAATAACCACACTTAGGCCTTATAACTTTTCTGACTTTCTTTATCAATCTACCAAGATGAAGAAGTCAGTGAGTAAGGCACGTGGTCGTGGCCGTGGAGTTTCAGCAGGGAGAGGACATGGGGATTCTGTGTCTGCTGCCGCCCTCAATGACACAGCATCCACCATTTATCCCCGTGAGCGTTCCTTTATGCGCACTTTGGTAGGAGCTCGGCGTGCCCCCTGCTGCGGGAAGAACAAATTGAAGCCGTTGTTGGTTGGATGGCAGCCAATGCATCGACTTCAATTCCTTCCACCTCCTCTCAGGAACACAACACTGTTGAGCAACCATCTGTCTGTTCACCGCCTGTCAAATTGCCAAGGCAGTCAGAGAGTTCTGTACAGGAGCCAGCTGAGTCTCTGCTTCTGTTCTCAGAATCTGTTGGCTCGCAAACACGGGCACAGGCAAGCAGCATTCTGCAATTTGAAGAAGAGGGAGTATGCAGTGATGCACAACAGCTGTGTCTCTCTCAATCTGAAGAGGCGGGTGAGCCAGTGCCGATGGACAGCACACCGCAGAACGCATCTTATGATGATGATGAGACTCAGGTGCCAGGTTTTGTGGAGCATGGTGCTGCCCAGACCATCCAACAGCAGCAGGTGTTGGAAGAGGGTAGTGGAGATGATGAAGTCCGAGACCCAACATGGCGTGAGCAACAGGAAGGTGGTGGGAGCAGCTCTGAGGAAGAGATTGTCCCAACGGTACAAAGAGGAGGGAGAGGTAGGCTGCAGACTCGCTTGCCTGTAGCCTCCAGTTTGGCACCTGTTGGGAGCAGTTCTCTTAGAACTGTCAAAATTGGCGCTCCCATGACTTGCACTGCGTGGTCCTTTTTTGACAGACTTGTACATGATATTTGCTATGTTCAATGCAAGCTGTGTAAGCAAAAAGTTAAAAGAGGTAAAAATATCAGGAACCTGAATACCACAAATATGTGGACACATGTACGGACAAAGCACGTAGCTGAGTTCCAAAGACACACTGGAGATGTAGGCCAACCTACAGCAGCACCTACATCTTTAGGTCATGTTCGAGCCTCTACCTCCAGCTCTCACACACCTGTTTCGGCTTCCTCACAGGATCTCCATGGAAGAACCTCGGTCACTGTTGTCCATAGAGAAACTGTTATTCCACCCACTGCAGCAAGTTCACAGTCATCGTCACACTCCCAGAACAAAAAACAGCCATCGGTAACACAGGCATGGGATAAAAGACGGCCATACTCGGCAAACCATCCACGAGCACAGGCTCTGAATGCTGGCCTTGCAAAACTCCTGTCCCTTGAAATGCTGTCATTCAGGCTGGTGGAGACTGACAGTTTCAGGAACTTTATGGCATTGGCAGTCCCACAATATAATGTGCCAAGCCGATTTTATTTCAGCAGGCAAGCTGTCCCTGCTCTGCAAAAACATGTCGAGGGAAACATTAAACATGCGCTACTAAACGCCGTCAGTAGCAGGGTCCACCTGACCACCGATGCGTGGACCAGTACCCATGGCCAGGGACGATACCTTTCCCTCACTGCCCATTGGGTCAATGTTGTGGAGCCGGGTACAGATCTTGCCAGTGGCGCTGTACGTGTTCTGCCAACTCCAAGGATTGCAGGAATCCAGTCTGTGCACATTGATTCCTCCTCCTACTCCAGTTCCTCAGAATCATCGCTGCACGAGCCGTCACGGTATACCTCCACATGGACCCGTGAACGCTTACCTGTTGCGACCGATATGAGCACAGCCGTGGCCAAACGTCAACAGGCCGTACTGAAATTAATTCCCATGGGGAATCGAAGCCACACAGCGCAGGAGCTCTGGGATGCCATCAAGCAGGAGAGCGATGTGTGGTTTTTGTCAGCTAATCTCCAGCCAGGCTTGGTAGTGTGTGACAATGGCCGAAATCTGGTGGCAGCTCTGGGCCTTGGCAACCTCACTCACATACCATGTCTGGCACATGTGCTCAACTTGGTCGTGCAGAGTTTTTTGAGGGACTATCCGGATCTTGATGCACTGCTGCACAAGGTCCGCCTAGAGTGCGCTCACTTGCGACGTTCCAGCATGGCCAGATCGCGCATTGCAGCTCTGCAAGTCAGATTTCGCCTTCCTGAACATCGCATCATATGTGACGTACCCACCAGGTGGAATTCCACGTTACATATGTTGGAGCGGTTGTGTGAGCAGCAGCCAGCAGTAATGGAGTATCAGCTGCAACAGGCGCAATCAACTCGCAATTTGCGCCGTTCACACTTCACCACTACTGAGTGGGCCTCTATGAACGACATCTGCGACGTTTTGCGTGCGTTTGATGTCTCAACGCAGATGGCGAGTGCAGATGATGCACTAGTCAGCATGACTGTACCCCTTATCTGCCTGCTTCAGAAATCACTGAAAGCACTAAAGGAAGAGGTTTTGAAAAAGGTGGAGGATGAGGAGTCACAAATTCAATTACCTTCAGGACAGTCAGCGCAACGTCGTTCCTCACAAAGGGCTGGGCAGAGCTCACTTTGTGAGGAGGATGAGGAGGAGGAGGAGGAGTCAATGGAGGAGGAAGAAATCCCTACAGAGGGAGGTACACAACGCTTTAGTCAGTATGTAGAGCGAGGGTGGGGTGATGCAGAGGAGACAGAGATGACGCCTCTTCCAGAGGACAGCCTTTGTTGGCCAGTTGGGAGTCTGCAGCACATGGTTGATTTCATGCTTCAGTGCCTGAGAAACGACCGCCGCATCGCCCACATTCTCAGCACGTCAGATTATTGGGTGTACACCCTCCTAGACCCTCGCTACCGGGACAACTTACAAACCCTCATCACACCGGTGAACCGGGACCGTAAAATGCAGGAGTACCAAGACACACTGGTGCAATCCATACTGTTGTACATTCCAGCCGAGAGAGCTGCTGCTGCTGCTACTGCTGCTGCTTTACAAAGCAGCTCTGTGCGTCGAGGCAGTGTAGACACCTCTACAACAAGAGGGAGCAGAAGCAGCGCCTCTGCACAGGGCAAGAACTGTATGTTACAAATGTGGCAAAGTTTTGTGACAGCGCCAGCAAGGTCTACACCATCCGAGACGGCTCCAGTCACCAGGAAGAAACGTTTCCGTAAGATGGTGACAGACTACTTGGCTTTCCCTCTAAGTGTACTCCCAGATGCCTCTTCCCCTTTCAAATTTTGGGTCTCTAGGTTGGATACATGGCCAGAGCTTAGCCAGTATGCATTGGAGGTGCTGGCTTGCCCTGCTGCCAGTGTATTATCTGAGCGAGTCTTTAGTGCTGCAGGTGGTGTAGTAACAGACCGTCGCATGCGACTATCCTCAGAGAATGTAGACCGGCTTACTTTTCTGAAAATGAACAAGGCATGGATCTCACCTGAATTTGCCTGTCCGTTTTCAGATTAAATAACTGTTTGGCAACGTTTTCCATGTCTCCTGTTATGTTCATCTTTCTACCACCTGAACTGTACTCCCTGGGCTACAACACCGCCATTTGTTGCTCGTAAGTAATTGGCAGGGGTACTGACTCCTGGCCAGCCTGGTTACAGCACGACAGCTGTTTCCTGGCAGTGTGAACGTCAATTATCCTCCAATAAGTTGTGCTGTCGTGTTGCATTCGGGTTAGCCGACTCTATGGTGCCTGCAGTTTAGGTGATTCCTATGTGTGCTGTGGGATATGTAAATAAAGGCGGTTTCCATTGTGACAATAGGATAAGCACCCACTGTAGGACTGTGTGATTCGGTAACTGCGGACGGCTTGCGTCCTGTCAACTTACATTTTCATGGGTGCGTTCTTCTACCCGTCCGGGGTCCAGTACCGTCAAGTGGTTCTCCCAGTGCCTTTGGCCTAGGTGCCTCCATCTCCGTATCCGAGTTCCAGCAACGTCTGCTGGTCCTTGGTAGTGCTTTGGAGCACAGGTACCTCCTGCTTAGTAACCGTGTCACAGTAACGTCAGCTGGTACTCGGTTGTGACATTGCCTCTTTTCCTTCTGCTACCCGTCCAGGGTCCAGTACCGTCAAGTGGTTCTCCCCCGTGCCTTTGGCCTAGGTGCCTCCATCTCCGTATCCGAGTTCCAGCAACGTCTGCTGGTCCTTGGTAGTGCTTTGGAGCACAGGTACCTCCTGCTTAGTAACCGTGTCACAGTAACGTCAGCTGGTACTCGGTTGTGACATTGCCTCTTTTCCTTCTGCTACCCGTCCGGGGTCCAGCACAGTCAGCTGGTCCTTGTTACTTCCATTGTCTCTTGCTCCATCTGATACCCGTCAGGGTTCCAGTAACGTCAGCTGTTTCTCGGAAATTAGACGACATTAAAGACCACCCAGAAGAAGATGACGACAACAAGGACGACGAGCATGAAGCCAACCAGCCTGAACACCATCACAAAGAAAAAATAAAAGATTACCCAGAAGAAGATCACCAACAGGACAAAGAAGGTTAAGACAAACTACAAGATACAGAACAAGAGACAGAAGAACAATAAGCAAAAGATCAAAAAACAGAAGAACATGAAGTATAAGACCAAAATGAAGAGCAAAATATATGCTCTAAATTCTAAGCAGAAGAAGACTAAGCAGTGTATGGGGGTGAGTCCGTTCCTCCTCGTGGTGCCCCTGGAAAATGCCTGCTGCTGCAGGCTAAACTGAACACGGACAAATACTGTTGTAATTTAAATCTTTTGTGACAGCAAGAACGGAAGGATGAACAATTCATACTTTTACAGATTACAAGTACAGGAATCTCTGTCACAAATAAGAATATGATGAAGAAGTTGAAGAGGAAGAAGATGAAGAATTTGAATATGAAGATTAATTAGTTTAATAATAACAATATGAGTAATGTAAACAAAAACATGAATAGCAAGAAGTTTAAGAAGAAGATTAAGAAGGTGAAGATGAAGAATAATTTGATGAGAAAGATGATGCTGCTGCTGAAGATTATGAAGGAGAAAGTGTGGCACTGGCAAAAGTTAAAAAGGTGAAGAGCATGGAAGTTGTGAAACATACATATTTGCCAAAATAGAAAAAAGGTTAACAACATTGTCAATTTGTTAGTCAATCCAAACGTATTTCCAAAAAAAATATATTAATGCTATTCCAATGCATTGGGTTAAACATGTATGCCTTTATTGTCTCCTCAACCTCCCCCAATACATTCTACATTAGTCTTTGTTGTTTTCCTTCATGTACAATTAACCAACAAGGCAAGAATGGTTTTTTTTAATTTCGATATTTTGTTCCCATAGACTTACATGGGACTTCCGCTATCGAAATCGGATATCGACGATATTTAGTGCTATCGGCGATACAATTTCGATACGATATTTTTAGATATCGAGCAATATCGCTCAACACTAATTATAGGGAATATTATGAACTCAGCACAGAGTTCTGTGACTTCTATATAATCTCTTGGCCTTTGCTTTGGTATGAAGCTGTGCCCATTTTTTTAAGAAAAAGCTCAAAGTGATGATTAACTCGGTGATTATCTTTTGGGAGACTTATAAGAAATTTACAGCTAAGTGTTTTAATACCCTTACAGAAATGTCATAAATTGAATATCTGGTCTACACAGCTAATTAGAGATGTTTTGATGACAAAAACATGGATTTCTGCAAATCCAAATCAGACGAGACAGTTGCAAAAAATTATTTCACAAATCTGCTATATGTGATTATACCAGTAAACTTACTTGGAAGAACGTTTGTCTAAGGCCTCTTTCACACATCAGGTTTTTGCCATCAGGCGCTATCCGGCATCGCGCCGGAGCGCCAGATCCGGTTTTATTATGTAAAAACAGATGAGATGGATCCGGTTTTCGGCCTGATCTGTCTAGCGGATCCGGCCGAAAACCGGATCCGTCTCATCCGTTTCATCCATTTTTTTATCCGTTTTTCGACGGATTACGATGGATCCGGTTTTCTAAAATGCCCCTTGGGGGTTTCCAAACGTGATTGGCTACTGAAAACCTATATATACACTGTTCCTACAGCCCATCTTTGACAGGTTGTAGAGGAGCAAGTGCAGGTCGGAGAGAAGAGCAAGTGGCTGGTGAAGATGGACATTGTGATAGGAAACATTCTGAAGAATTTGGTGGATCTCACAGTGGAGGCGAATCGTCTGAAAGCGATTGTTCTGGAGAAGGAGAGAAAGAGACAGCAGCACATCATGCGTCAGCGGCGACAACGTTTCTGGATCCACCCCATCACAGCCAAGAGAATGACGCGTGGGGTGTATTCTACACTATACATGGAGCTACGAGGAAAACCTCAGAAATTTTTCTCATATGTTAGGATGAAAATGGAGACCTTTGATTTCTTGGTGGAGTGCATTGGAGACCTGATAAGAAGATCTGACACGTATTGCCGCTTCTCCATTTCACCGGCGGAGCGTCTGATGGTGACTCTTTGGTAAGGCTAGGTTCACATTGCGTTAGTGCAGTCCGTTCAACGCATGCATTAAATGGACTGCGCTAACACAAGAGCCTTTAAAGATCGCGTTATGCGATCGCGCTAGCGCAGATGCTCCATCTCTGCTAATGGTGACGGACCCCAGAACGCTGCAGACCGCGTCCGAGGGTCCGTCATAGAATGACGGCACATCGCTAATGCATGCCGATTATGACAAGTGTTAGCGGTGCGCTACATAATGGCAGTCAATGGGTGCGCTAACGCATCCGTTACATAGCGTTAGTGCCGCTATGTAACGGATGCTGTCAGCGCATTGCCATTGACGCAATGTGAACCCAGCCTAAGCCATATTTATTGAATCTGCTTGCTTCAGAGCACACTTGTCCTGGAATGTTGTTGCTGGTAGTTAGTATATGGCCATCTGACTCAGCTTTAACAATTGGAGATACTATAAAAATATTTTTTTTTATAGTATCTCCAATTGTTATAGCTGAGTTCTGGTATGTAATGCTGTGATTTGAAACTCATTTTTTTTTTATTCACAGATTCCTGGCTACTGGAAAATCTCTTTCCTCACTCCATTTCCAGTACAGACTTGGGATTCCCACCATCTCTGGAATTGTGAAGAACACATGCCATGCATTGTGGGACTCTCTAGTTGCGGAATTTCTACCAGAGCCTACAACAGAGAATTGGATTGAAATTACTGAAAAGTTTGAACAAATATGTCAGTTTCCTAATTGCCTGGGCGCTGTGGACGGGAAACATATCCGGATTGTCAAGCCAGCAGGATCTCGATCCGAATTTTTAAATTACAAAAAATATTTTTCCATTGTCCTCATGTTCATTGCTGACGCGGAGTACAAATTTATTGCTGTAGATATTGGGGCCGCTCCAATGACTCTCAAGTGTTCAAACTGTCATCAATGGGCCGTCAGCTGTATGGAAACACCTTCAAGTTCCCACCCCCTAGACCGCTGCCTCAAACATCTGGCCCACCTATGCCTTTTGTTTGTGTAGGGGATGAAGCCTTCCAGCTGTCAGAACACCTGCTGAAACCGTACTCCAGCAGAGGATTGACACCAACAAAAAGAATTTTCAATTACCGCCTCACAAGAGCCAGAAGAATGGTGGAGTACGCTTTTGGGATTCTGACAGCCAAATGGTGTGTTCTATTGACTGCGATCAACCTAAAGACTGAAACTGTGGACGAGGTAAGCAAAGCATGGTTCTACACAATTTTGTTATCAACAAGGAACAGATTTCCATTGAGGACCACTATGAAGAAACCACCTTGCATGATTACCAGAACATTACCAATAGAAGTTCTGTGACTGCTTCCCGAATGAGGGACAAATTTGCAGAATACTTTATGTCACCTGAAGGAAGACTTGACTGGCAGGATGACAGAGTTTAATAAATTGTACCCACAGTATACCTTTGCAAACCTAAGTTGTCTACCTTGTTGTGGATTATGTACAGTATTTTACCTTTTGGCCAAAGTTGTGTCCATGGTTGTGTTTTACCCAAAGTATTTCACCTTTTAACCAAAGTTCTGTACCTTGTTGGGGATTACCTAACAATGTACACAACTTTGGTTAACAGGTGAAATACTTTGGCTAATACACAACCAGGGACACAACTTTGGCCAAAAGGTAAAATTATTTTACCTTTTACCCAAAGTTATGTGCCAGGTTTTGTGTACCCAATAAATATTACCTTTACTTTACCTTAGAAATAAATGACAGACAATGATTTTATTCAACCAGTTTTACATTTATTGTAGGTAATAAAACTGTTTATTAACAGCTTTTTTTTACTGTGAATTAACTGTTTCTTCACATTTTTTTATTTAATTTTCAATTTTTTTAATAAAAAATATATTTAACCAAAATAATTTTATTTTGTATTAACAATCATGTCAAAGCATAAAAGTTTATTTGTAAGTAAAAAATACATTACAAATCAGTGTAGTGTGGGGTGGAGATACTGCTGGAGGGGCTGCGGGACACTTCGACAGTGGGAGTGTGGAGAGTGGACTGGGATGATGGTGGGGAAGGATCAGGCAAAAGAGGTGAAGGGTGGAAAAAGAAATGCAACGGGTGGAGATGTGGGAGGCAGAACAGGTGGGTGATGGAGAGGAGGATTGGGCAGGGACTAGAGGAGCAGATGTGGTTGGGAGCTGGTATGGGGAAGCAGATTGGTACGGGGAAGGATGTTGGTACGGGGCAGGTTGCTGGAAGTGGGGAGGTTGCTGGAAGTGGGGAGGTTGCTGGTACTGGGGAGGTTGCTGGAAGTGGGGAGGTTGCTGGAAGTGGGGAGGTGGCTGGTACTGGGGAGGTTGGTGGTATTGGGGAGGTTGTTGGTATTGAATAAGAGGGGGAGGATGGACAGTGGCTGGAGGGGGGGGCAGGTGTGGGAGGAACAACTGGGTTGGGTGTAGGAGGTTGGGAGATAACCTGTGATAGAGCAGCATGGCAAGTATGCAGTACATGCATCTGCTGGCTAGGAGATAGCGTATCCATGCGCTCGGCTACAGACCGGAAAAAACTGTGGTTTGGCAAACTTCTTGCTTCTGAATGCATGGTTTGCAAAAGTGTCTTAACCTCCAGAATGCTGGAGTTGAGCTGATTAAAGCCTGCAGCCATTTGCTCTGACAAGACTTTAAGACAGTTCTGGAAAGATGCATTAAGATGCAAGAATTCAGGTGCATAGCCCCTTTCCTGACCCCTCTGCCGCAGCCTTCCAGTAGCCACAGGTGTACTAGAGGTGGCAGCGGCAGAAGGATGGGGTAAAGGGAATGCTATCTCCTGACCGGTAGCCTCATGCAATGCTCTCGGCCACAATGCTCCAGCGCTGGTGGAGGGGACAGAGGGCTCACGTGTCTAGGAAGGCTGGGAAGGTGCGGATGGGCCGGGGAGGTCGAAGTGTCTCTCTCCTGAGGGATCGCTCCAGAAGGGTGCAACTCTGCAGGCTCCCGAGTGCTGGTCACCGTTCTGTGGAATAAAGAGAAAAAAATACAGTTAATATACTGATATTGAATGGCCCTGGCTGAAAAAAAAAATTAGTTAGACATGTTAACATTTTTTTTTTACATGGAGTGTGTAATATTTACCTTCTGGTGACCATTGTTGCCCGGAGGAACGGCAGGGTTCGTGCGTACTTGTACTTGCTCCAGCATCCTCCAGATCCACTCGGGGACCGCATCTCATTGTTGAACTCCTTCTTGAAGCGATCCCTCACAGACAGCCATCGCTTCACAATTCTCTTCCCTGAAAACGAGAAAGCACAAATTGGTTAGTATACAACATCACTGTTTCCCAAACTACAGTCCTCACAGCCCCCACGGGTTATGTTTTCAGGAATTCCATAGTGTTGCACAAAAGGAAGTCCTGAAAACTTGACCAGTGGGGGCCACGAGGACTGGAGTTTGGGAAACACTGCTTTACGTCCAGCAACCTGAACTGTATATACTTACGCTGTTCAATCTGGGCCCGAGCATCGAGGTCCTCCCAGCGGTCCACGAGTTGTGAACAGATTTCCTCCAAGAGCCGACAGGTCACGATGGGATCAGCATGGCGGCGGTCCCCCACGTTCCACAGCGGCTCCCTTTCTCTGACCAGATCGATGAGGAGGTCCACGTCGATCCCCCCTCCTCACCGTCAGAGTCGGAAGCACGCTGTGTAGCCTGTTAAAGAAAAAGAGAAAAAAAATACATTAGTCTCCAAAATACCAAGGAAAAAAAAAATGGAAAAAAAAAATCAAGCAAAAATGTTAAAAAAACAAAAAAAACAGTTATATTTACACGATGGTGACCGCCGCGTCGCTCACGCCGACAACCCTGGGAGGCACTGCGATGACCTCTTGGCCGAGCACCAGATTCAGAAGACTATAAAAAAAACTAAAATTATGTGCTTGGATGTAGGCATATGTGTTTCGGTGCAGTGTGATGTCTGTACTAAATTGTTTTCTATGTGTTGTGTGTATTGTGATGTTGTGTTTCAGCGATGCATGCAGGAAACTTACGAATTGCGAGCCCACTCCGGGTATCTCTCCACCCCTTCCTTCTTCTTCTTCTGGGAGCTTCTCTTCAGCTTCAGTTTCCTGGTATAAATAAAAAATAATACAAATAATATATAGATCACAGAGATGGATTGTTAAAAAAAACAAACAAAAACTTATTTTTTACCTGTAAACGCTGACGATGCGAGGGAGGGCTCCCAGAAGAAGACATGGTGTCCTGCTGTGCTGCTGCTCCTGTTGGGCGACTTCTGCTGTG
Source organism: Oophaga sylvatica (assembly GCA_033576555.1). Taxonomy (NCBI): domain Eukaryota; kingdom Metazoa; phylum Chordata; class Amphibia; order Anura; family Dendrobatidae; genus Oophaga; species Oophaga sylvatica. The sequence goes on from JARQOD010000006.1 coordinate 268,102,764, forward strand.
GAATAAAGAGAAAAAAAGTCCATGAATATATTGATATTGCATGGCCCTGACTGAAAGGGGTTGTGTGTGATATTTACCGTCTGTCGACTGCTCCCGTACTCTCTGACTCCATTTCTTGGGGTCCTGGTGGTGGTGGTGCTGCTGCTGAGGATGCTGCTGCTGGTGGGCGGCTTTTGCTGTGGAATAAAGAGAAAAAAAGGCCATGAATATACTGATATTGCATGGCCCTGGCTGAAAGGGGTTGTCTGTGATATTTACCGTCTGGCGTCTGCTCCCGGCTGCATCATCGACAAAATGTCTTGGGGTGGTGCTGGTGGTGGTGGTGCTGCTCTATTCTCCTCCTCCTGTCTTTTCCTGCTGCTGGCTCCTCTCTTCATTGCTGGCTGCATGGTTATGGCTGAGTGTGGTCCCACTGGCATGGTTTATATATGTTTGTTGTGGGCTGTGCTGCTCTGAGCATGCTCAGACAAAAAAAACGGATCCGGTGCATTGCTGTGCTCATAGACTTTCATTGTGACTAAAAGCCAGAAGTGTCGGATCTGGCGCTTCCGGCTTTTTCGCCGGAGACAAAAAACGTTATGTTAGCCATTTTTTCCGGATGCCAGAATGAGACAATTAGCCGGATCCGGCAAAAAACAGACTCACCGCAAGGCCATGCGGCGCAATCCGGCGCTAATGTTGGTCAATGGGAAAAAAAAACGGATCCGGCATTAGATTTTGCAGGATCCGGTTTTAAGAAAAAATGCCGGAACTTGCCTGACGGCGAAAACCTGATGTGTGAAAGAGGCCATTATTCTATGACCTAGTTAGATTCCTTTCTTGTTTTTCTACAATGTAGAGGTGGGTTATGTGTTTATTGTGACTGTGTGTTAGCTGTAATAAGTGTAGTCAGTTAAAAAAAAATTGTAGTACCGAATTGGTTGCAGACTGAATTGAATCCCAGTATATTATGCTGCAGTCAATCATCTTTTATCATGGGTGCAAACTCTCAACCTTAGCTACATACACACTACAAATTTATGTAAAGAAATCCTTAAAGGGTAGCTTCTTTATACTTTTTATTCTTACTAACTTCACAAAGAAGGCATGCTGCTTCATGCCTCAGGGCTACCTCATGGCCTCATGATTGTTAATGAATTAGAGGAAAGAGTACATTAGCTAATGAATTTAGATTTTTATTGGGAAGTGAAAAAGTGACTAATTATAATTTACCCATTACCGATGAATGATGTACAGTTACGTCATATGGTGCTTCCATGACTTTGATTCAGGCTTAGGACCTTTCCAAGGCAGATGATGGCTCTGACAATCAGCCATCATCTACTTCTAACAGTAAAAGCCATTCCCGTCAGTGGGGTTAACATATGTCAGTTGTTAGGTGTCCCTGGTTGTCTTTGAGTATGAGTGTATTTAGGAAATGTATTTGTTGTAGATTGAAAGCCATTGTAAATGGGAAATTGCTCCATGAGAAATTCAAAAACTCAAAGAAGGTATTGAGGGACTCCAATGGGCCACCCCATATGCAGAAAATGTCATCTATGTAACATCTTCATAGGAGATAATTTTCTTGCTATAGATCATAGGGTAAATGACTAACTCTTCAAACTTATACATATAGGAATTTGCATACGGGGTGCCACATTGGAGCCCATTGCGGTACCTTTGACCTGTAAATAGAATTTATTCTGTAAGAGAAAATAATTTTTGGTAAGTGCCACGGTTAGTAGTTCAATACAAAATTCAGTGATGTCAAGGTCAGTGTGGAGATGTCATTACTATTAGAAGGTCGTGAACAGATTTGATGCCTTGTGAGTGTGGAATAGAAGTATAGAGACTACTGACGTCAAACATTACCAGGTATGCGTCAGGATGGCTTTGATTAATATCTTTTATCACCTTTAAAAAATCATCCTTGTCTAGCAAAAAACAGTGACTGTTTTTAATCAAGGGTGTTATGATGTTTTTTAAAAAAAATAGACAGTGGTGACAGGAGTGAGTCCGTGGATGCCAAGATCGGGCAGCCTGGTGGGTGTCCAAGATTTTTATGAATTTTTGTCAGTATATAAAATACTGGAATGATGGGATGTTTATTAAACAATAAATCTCTGTTTTTGTCAATGGCCCCTTTGAATCATAGAATCATAGAATCGTAAAGTTGGAAGGGACCTCCTGGGCCATCTGGTTCAACCCCCTGCTCAAAGCAGGATTCACTAAATCATCCCAGACAGATGTCTGTAGAGCCTCTGTTTGAAGACTTCTATTGTAGGAGAACTCATCACCTCTCGTGGCAGCCTGTTCTACTCATTGATCACCGTAACTGTCAAAAAGTTTTTCTAATATCTAATCTGTCTCCTCCCATTCAGTTTCATCCCATTACTTCTAGTCTTTCCTTGTGCAAATGAGAATAAAGATGATCCTTCTACAATGTGACAGCCCTTGAGATATTTGTAGACAGCTATTAAGTCTCCTCTCAGTCTTCTCTTTTGAAAGCTAAACATTCCCAAATCCTGCAACCTTTCCTATTAAGACATGGTTTTTGAAGCGGTAACATTCTGGTCAATCTTTTCTGAACTTGCTCCCGTTTGTTGATGTATTTTTTAAAAGTGGCACCCAAAATGGGCCGTATTCCAGTTAAGGTGTCATG
>JARQOD010000006.1:268105507-268127387 GCA_033576555.1 Oophaga sylvatica
CCCCAAAACCCCCCTTTGAAGCAAAAAGGTGGCCACTAAAACAATTTTAATTATTCTTTGTTTTTTATGCTACCTTTTGCCTATATTTGAATGAAAGGGGCCTTTCCGCCCCAAAGTTCACCCCCCCAAAAACCCCCTTTGAACAACGACTGATCCCACTGAAAGCAAAGTTCCCTTTTTTTAAAAAGTTTCTCCCTACTTTTGGCTATCATTGTCAACCTGCCCTGCCCAAAATTTACATCACCCCAATTTACCCACGAACCGAATATGGAGGCACCTGAACATTTTTAAAAAAATTTCTACTCCCATATGTTTGGCTAGCGTAATTTTTTGACCTGAAAAACCCGCTTTGGGAAATTCATTTATAAAGAAACCCGCGTGGAGGATTCAGTGTTGATTTGGGAAAACCTGCATGGAGAATTGCAGTGTTAACGAAGACCCCAGTTTTTGGGGCATGTTGGGCTAAAGAACAGGGCAGTGTAGCTTTTTCGGTTAACGAAAACAAATGTAAAATTGCAGTTTGAGGACAAGACCCAAAATGGAAATTGCATTTTTAAGCAGCACTAACCCTACATTTGATTATTGGGAACTGGGTCCCCAATACTGTTTCTACAGTAAATGCAACCCCCCAATTTGCACCCCCCTATCCCCCTTGGAAGAAACAAAAAGGGGGGGCCCTTTTAAAAAAATGCTACCATTAGAAAGGAGCTGGTTTCCTATATTGAAAAGGCCCATACCAAATTAGGGGCTAAAAATTTTTCCCCCCGGGAGTACATATACTGTGTAAATATTTTTATTCGGGGTTTCCTACAAGTTCTGCTGGGAAGTGCGGGTTTTTACAAAAATAGGGTGGCATCGTTGGTGAAGTGATCAGAAAAAGGGGCATCGTAAAGGCAGGAAGGGAACGACGGATTTAAAAACAGGGGACATGGGGGTGTATGAGATCCAGGACCAGCCCCACAATAATTATGTTTACGCACCCCATTTACCAAAAGCGTATACCCGGGAGAAGAAGGGGGTTTAAAGATACGTTCTAAGCTCGGGATAAAAAAAAGCCGGGAAAATTGGTTGCCAAAGAGCCCTTTTCCCTATAAAGGGAAAGTCAAGTTCTCAATTAAAGCTTAAAGGGATGCATCGGGCCCTACTACAACCCCGGACACAAAGATCTTATCTTCACCCCTAATAAAACCAAACCATCCAAATTTTACCCGAAAAAAATTTTTTCAGGGGGTAAGAACATGTTTTAAAGGAATGCCAAAAAAATGATTAACCATGAACCTGTAAACCAAGATTTCCTCTTTACAAGATTGGACGATGATGGCATTGATGACGACTTGGAACTTTCCAACATCCCCACCAAGAAATGAAGTCACAGCTGTCAACACTGTGCAAAAAAAGCCAGGAATGTCTGGAAATACATTTTCTCTTGGGCAAACTTTACCTCTTACTAAAGTTTTACAGAATGATGCATACACAGCTCACATGTCACTCAGCATGAACTTCACCACCTATATTTGCACACAAAGACTCTAACCAACGTGCATGGACACTTGTCACAAAGGAGGCCAGTTCATTAGTAGGGCACACTCCAAAAGAATCTGTCTTTAGCCCTTTAGAAGGCATAAAAATGACCATTAAAATTTGCATCCAAGAGTAACAGAGGAAGATATCGTGGAGCTTTTCTTGTATGCAGTACCTTGAATCGCACCTGCTTGTTGAGGTCCGGAGTTGCAGAGGTTGTGTTTGTAAGAAAGGAAGATGCAGTTGGTGCCTACAAAAAATACAACAACGCTACCTAGATGGACAACAAATGAAATGCAACTTCCTTTGAATGTTAGTTGATAACATCAGACCAGCCCAGACTTCTAAGATTAAGTGACATACCATCAAAGAAGGAAGGTGAATCTAGAAGAAACACAACCTTTTTCTACTCCAGTGTTGCTTAAAATCCTCCACTGAGTTGATCCTGATACTTATCTTAAAAACACTCTTTAAATCCACAGGGTCATCAACAGTCATCCAACCACCTGCTTTTAAGATTAAGCTCTGATGACACAACACAAATTGGAGACTGTAATAAGAGAGATTCACAATTCACATATGGGCCAGGACTCCTTTAAAAAAAAAAACCCTTCATTTTCCTTCTTGGTTATTGTCTAGCGCTGATGATCCCCAGCAGGCAGCTGATGTTTGAAGGAGTCTGGCATCAGACATTGGACAATTAATCCTGTTCCCAACATTGTAGTACAGTTCACCTTCGTTGTTAGGGCAGTTGCGTAATGCATCAAGAATTTCCCTTTCCCCTTGCTTAGTATTCTGATACGGCACGATTATGGTTCTACTGTTCTTGTCAAGGAGGCTAAATGAATGTGAATAACATAGTTTAAATTTGTTCAATAATAATAATAATAATAATTTTATTTCTATAGCGATGACATATTCCTCAGCACTTTACATTTTAAAGTGACTTGTATAGACAATAGACATTACAGCAAACAATAAACACATAGATCAAAACAGATACCAAGAGGAAGAGGGCAACCTATGAGGAAAATGGGAGACACAAAAGGTAGATGGTACAATTGCTTTTGTTGTTCGGACCATCAAAAGTATAAGAATCGGGTGTTCATGTAATGCTGCATGAACCGGTTATCAGCCTAGTATGATAAAGAGGGCTATTAAATCATAAGAATGTGGTAACAGATGAGAGGGAACCTGGTTATGGTAAAAATTTTGAATGGGTAACACAGGGATGGTTAGATTAATGCGTTTGAGACAGTAGGCCAGTCTGAACAAATGCATTTTTAGGGCACGCTTAAAACTGTGGGGATTTGGGGATTAATGTATTAACCTGGGTAGTGCATTCCAAAGAATTGGCACAGCACTGAAAAGTTGTGGATACGGAGTGGGAGGTTGTGATTATTAAGGATGCTAACCTCAGGTCATTAGCAGAATGGAAGGCACGGTAGGGTTGTAGACTGAGACGAGGGAGGGATGTAGAGTGGTGCTGAGCCATGGAGTGCTTTGTGGGTGAGATAATAAATTTGTACTGAATTCTGGCATGGATGGGTAACAATGTAATGACTGGCACAAGGTAGAGGCATCGGTGTAACGACTGGTGAGGAATATTATCCTGGCTGCAGCATTCAAGACGATTGGAGAGGGGAGTTTTGTGAGAGGGAACTGATTAGTAGAGAATTACAATAGTCTAGACGAGAATGAATAAGAGAAACAGTAAGAATTTTTGCAGAGTCGAAAGTAAGAAAGGGTCAAATTCTAGAAATGTTTTTGAGGTGCAGATAACAAGAGCGAGCCAATGACGGATGTGGGGGGTGAATGAAAGCTAGGAATCAAGTGTGACCCCAAGACAGCGGGCATGTTGCTGGGGAGTAATGGTGGAACCATAATGGAAATGGCAATGTCGGGCATAGGTACATTATTAGAGGGAGGAAACAGTAGGAGTTCAGTTTTTTGACAGGTTCAGTTTTCAAATAGAGGGAGGGCATGATGTTAGAGACAGCGGGGAAGGCAATCTTGTTGTTTTGTAGTTTTAATATATGGATTCCTACAAATGGATCTCAAGACCTTCATATTCCATAAATGGGGGGAATTGCTAGTGGTCCACCGACTGTGTTCTACACAATAAATTTTTTATGCCTAATTAAATGATTCACACTGTAAAAATTCACCAGAAATGTTCAATTGTAGGCAATGCTTATGCCCTGCGGCTGAAATATGTTGTAATACCTGTGATTGAATACAGAAAAATGCTGAAGGAAAATAGATCACGCTAATACTGATCTAAATACTGAGATGTGTACAGAGGAATGCTAGTAGGACACAGATTGTGGTTTTCTATCAACTTCATCTGAATTTATACATTTTTATTTAATGCTGGTAAAAAAAAAAAAATACTCTATGTTGGCAGGGCGCACTGCCATACCACGACTATTTATTTGCTCTCCCTGTACAACACTAAATTTTTTTTAAATTGATATTTATTTGGAGTCCTCATTGGAAGGGGGACACAAAAACAATAGAATGAACACTGCTGAGACAAAAAACACCCCTTTGCAAACAATAACGTGGCTGATGCATAATGTGGCTGATGCAACATGGAACTGTTCACCCTGGTAATCTAGTGGTGGTGTCTGAAGAGACGTGGACGTTGGCCTACCTACAAAATCTTTGCCCAATTTAAAGGTGCAGGTCTCTTTATACTTGTAATGCCCATAAACTAAGTGTATGGGCTGACAAAAACATTTCCCCTGGGGGGTACACATCAACAGAATGTGTAAACATTATTTTTACTGGATTCAAAAACACCCTTTAAACAAAAAAGTGGGTTGCATCACAGCCAAGGCATCATGGTGATCTGTGGTACTGGTAGTGTGGTCAACACAAATTGCTCATTTGCTCGAGTCGACAAATTGGAATTTCGGGTACTCAACAGAAAAACGAGCCCAATGAATCTATGGAACTAACATTTTTACCGCGACCCCCCCCCGGGGGTCCTTTAAAGGTCAAAAAACATCTGAAAATGATGGAAACACTGTCAAAAGACACAGGGACATCATGGGGAAATGCCCCTGGAAGCATTTCGAGCCCCTGTTCACAGTTTTTAAACAATTTGTCAGAGTCTCATGCTATTTTTACGGTGCACCAAAAAACATACCAAAACGAAACCAAAACGATTTTGCTGGGAAATATGTAAAGGTACATCCTTTCCAGGTTAATGACTTGTGTATAAGGCAAAATAATTACCCCCAGACAAAAATGTTCCTCCCCCACTTGGGCTTGTTCAACGCAGCGTTTTTGAAGCTTTTTTCCTTTAACATTGCTTTCAACCAATACAAATGCATTAATTTGGGAAAAATATCATTGTAACATTTAACAACCAAGTGGCCATGTGGTGTTGACCATAAGCGATACACTTGTTTCTTTATGAATGAAGGGACTAAAAGTCACAGGCCTTTTTTTCCGGGGGCATCAGGCGGCCTTAATCTTCTTAAAAGGGCCATTTTAAACGTGGGTCTCCTTAACTGTTACTGCCTATGCAGTGAGTGGATGGGCTGCCTAGAATTACGACACACCACAATTCCCCTTTCATGAGAGGTACAGGAGGGGCTTCCAGAAAAGATGTTGCATTGAATGCTTTTCATCTTTTCAAGCCACTGGATGGCCACCAGAAAAATACACTTCACATTATTCTTTTGTGCTCCCATTTCCTTTTCTTATGCATTGACTGCAAGGCCTGCCTGCTGCCAAGTCATCTGCACTCCAATAAGTCTTTGAACCACATACTGGATGGGCACGGAAAAATCCACTTCACATTATTCCTTGTGTAACTCCTATTCCCTTTTATTATGCATTGACTGCAAGGCCTGCCCTGCTACCAAGTCATACGCACCCAATAAACCCCAATCCCCCCTTGGAACAAACATGTAGGAGGGCGTCTTAACAAAAAATGTCCCATTAAAAAGGAGTGTGTCCTATGACTTGTAATGGCCATACACTAAGTGTTTTGAGCTGACAAACATTTTCCCTTGTGGGGTATAACTCAACCTTTTCCATAACAAGTATTTAATGCTCAGCAAAAACCCCAACATTGTTTAGGATTTCGACACTGGCTGTAGCAGCATGGGACACGTAAACCCTTTTGATCTAGTGGCGGTGGATGATGAGACTTGAAGGAAGGCCTGATTAAAAAATAAGCCCAATTTCTAGGAGCGGGTCTCCTAGACTTGAAATGCGTATAGGTGGCAAACAATTCCCTGTTGGGGTGTACATATTTTTTTGTATTTTGGTGACGTCATCATAACCCCTTGCCAAAACATAGAGTGGCCGGAACATAACTTAATATGTTCACCCCGGTGTTCAAGTGGTGGTGGATGGTGAGGATGAGGAGAAGGAGGAGGAGGACACCAACTAGCCAAATCAGGAAGTGTATATCCATGTTTGGTTGTGAGAAGGTGCATGGGAATACACCTCCTAATAAAACACTACATTGGAGTTTAGGCTTCGCTGTCAACATTTGGTGGTGTCGAGAAGTCAGGCCCATTCCTCCCTTGTTCATTTTTTTAAGAGTCAGTCTGTCTGCATTTTCCATAGAAAGGCGAATGCGTTAATCTGTGATAATGCCAACGCAGCACTAAAACCCGCTCGGACAAAAACGCTAGCGGCAGGGCAGGACAGGATCTCCAAGGCGTAGAGAGCCAGCTCATGCTACGTGTTCAGCTTGGATACCCAATAATTAAAAGACACAGAGGAATTACGGAGGACATTGTACAGTCAGCAAGGTACTCCCTCAGCATCTTAGAAAGATTGCATTCCTTGTGAGATTACCCTGCGCCTCAGTGAATGGGCGATGGGAGCATCTTAGAAACCTGTCCCAGAACTTTGCCAGTGTTCCATGCCTCTGCCGGAGTGGACTTGTGTCTGTCTCGCCCGTCCTGCTTGGTTGGCCAATGACCTGTTTTCTGCCACCAGCGTTTTGAGATGGGAATTTTTTGAATAATTCTGCAACAATGGCCCTATGGTACTGCAACCATTTTGGTACACCTGTCTGCCTCTGGAACAAGAGATTGAAAGTTATCCTTGTACCTGGGTCTAAAAGTGTCGCTAGCCAGTAATGACTGGTACCCAATATTTTGACAATACAAGGGTCCGGGCAAGGCAGCGCAACATAAGTCAGCATGAGTTGCAGACTGGTAACAGGCAAGCCTTGTATGTCCTCACCAGCTGGATGACTGACCAAGGTGTCCTTCTCCTCCTCTTCTCTTCTTTCCTGTCCTCAGGCCATCCACGCTGAACAGACGGTATGACAGTTGTGGTTGTAGTCCGTCTATAGTGCATGAAAAGTAGCTCTGTTCTTCCTCCTCCTCCTTTTCCTCATTGTTAACCAATCACGTTGGGATGACACGAGGTGGGCTGTGTAATAACCCTGTATGGTTCCTTGATCCATGCCTCGAGCTTCGCCGAAATGACTCCTCTTTCATTGTGTGCACGAGCTTTTCAATGCAGATGAGCGGGATGGTGACGCAATTATGAATCAGGGACTGCTCCCATCTTGTGGCTCCTCAAATTTTGGGGATGCTACATATTCTGTAAGGTTTGATTCCAAAAAAAACTCAGGAGTGGACATGGAGTAAAAACGACGGCCTTGTTGTTTGGTATTCAACAACTGCCCGCTTCTGCTCACAAATCTTTTCTAAATTGCATGTAGATTTCCAACTCTGGGGACACACATACCAGCAGGAAAGGGGAATCTGCAATAGCTGCTGAAGCACGGCAGGGGTGGCTGAAGCTTACTGATTTTCAAAATGCACCCAGGCAGCGTATTTTAAAACCAGCAGACCGGCATCCCCTTTAGCTTTTTAAAAAATTTTGAACGAGGTTCAGGACATGGGCCAGGATGGAAACTGTGTCTGTTTCCCCTCGCCTCAAAGCCGTCACCAGGTTCCTCCCCATTGTCACACAAACCCAGCCTGGAGGAGATTCAGCGGTTGTCGTCACACACTGCCTGTCTTTCAAGCGTCAACAACTCTGTCTTCGCATTGTGCTTTTGTCACCTACGCAAATTAGCTTGAGCACAGCCTGTTGCCCTTTGCTTTGGCAGTGCTGCAGTGCTTCCAGCTTGGAATGATGTGCTCATTTTGGACATGGAGGCTGAAGAAGGGAGGAGCAAGAGGAGTTCAGGACGTACACAGGGGGGGAACCCCTGATTGCGTAGGGCCCACAATCCTTGGAGGTAGGACAAGTTCCATAAAGGTTTTGACTGGGACCTGGCTTAACTATGTTAAACTCTGTGTCGTCAGCGGATTACTGTCCCTGGCCACAAACACTAGTCCTCATGTCCGTGGTTAGGTTTTCTTTCCCTGGAACTGCATTGTTGTGGGCAGGGAAATTTGTTGTGGGACACGGCTTGTGTAATCCGGCCAGCACGCAGGAGAAATAGTGGCGGTGGGGACAGAGCCCTTGGGATGGCGCCCCATCAGTTGCGGAAAGCTTCGTCTCCACGAGCCTGAAAGGCAAACATTTCGACCGCAAGCAGACAGAAATAAAATTGAGTACTGTGGCCTGTGGGGCGTTGGCTGCGTTATTGGAATGGTCTGCGATGGAAGGGTCTGGAACACTCTACCAGAACTTTGCCAGTGTTCCCCTGCCTCTGCAGGATTGGAGTTGTGTCTCTCTCGCCCGTAGTCCTTGGTTGTACAGCAAACTATGACCTCTGCTGCCAACATTTCAGATGGGAATATTTTTTAATAATTCCACAACAAGGGACCTTGTTACTGCACCATTTTCGTAGACATGTCTGCCTCTGGAAGAAGAGATTGAAATTTCTCCTTGTAGCATGGGTCTAGAAGAGTCACCGACCAGTAATGGGAGCCATCCAAAATTTTGAGAATGCGAAGGTCAGGGAAAAGGCAGCGCAACATAAAGTCAGCCATGCTGCCAGACTGCTAACAGGCAAGACTTCCATCTCTCACCAGTCCTCCTCCTCCCTGTCCTCAGGCCATCCACACTGAACAGATGTATGACAGTTGTGCTTGTAATACCGTTATAGTGCATTAAACTAGCTCCTGTTCTTCCTCCTCCTCTTCCACATTGCCAACCAATCCACGTTGGTATGACATGAGGGGTGGGCTGTGTGTAATCACCCTGTATGGTTCTTTGTTCCATCTCATCGTGACCCGCCTGCAATGCATCCTCTTTCATTGTGAGCAGAGAGTTTTCAGAATACAGAGAAACCGTTATAGTGAAGCTAAGTAGGAATTATCACCGCTCACCATCTTTGTGGAGCCCTCGAATGCCACAATTTGTATCCCACAGATAGATGAGGCATGTGATGGAATACTACACTGTAAAATATGTGGTCTGTATTTTAATTTTTTAACAGGAAAAACAGTGTTAAAGAACTAAGGTAAACACACAGCAAAAACAGATGTATGCAGGCCTGATATGCATAATTTGTAGCCCACAAATAGATGAGGCATGTGAACGAAAATACCACACTGTAAAATATGTGGCCTGTATTTTCATCATTTTAGAGCACAACAGTGTCTTGAACTAGGTAACACACAGCAAAAACATTGAATGTAGTCCTGATATTCCACAAATTTGTAGCCCACTTTTAGTTGAGGCGTGTGACGGAGATACCACACTTTCAAATATCTGCCCTGTATTTTTTTTTTTGGCCAGTAAAATTGTGTCAATAGGAGGCTAAGACTCAACAAAAACATTCTATGGCGGCTGAAATGGCACAAGTTTGACGCCATGATATGCGATCTGTGTGGCGGACAAAACCCAGTGTAAAATATCTTACCTGTAGCTAAATATTTTTTTGGCAGCTAAATATTTTTTTGGCGGAAAATGGTGTCAAGAAATTGTAAAAAATGCTCAAAAAAAATGTTTACAGTACCACAAAATGGCTGAATTTTCTGCGTATCAGATGTGATTGCTAGGACGGGCAAACCTGTTTAAAATAGCTGTATTTTCACGCTGTACTATGAAAAGCATCTGGCTGTATTCTGCAGTCCCAACAAGCAAATGGAGAAAAAAAAGTGTGCTCTGGATTGATTTTGAATTAAATAATCAGGATTAAGATGCACAAAGAAGTTATTCCTTTCCACTGTTACCTGTGGCTATGTATATACGGTCAATATATAATAGGCAGCAGCAGCAACAAACAGTAATGGAATGGAACCTCTTGATGTATGCAATGAAGTATGCCACATACAATGCCTGCCTGACTAGCAGTGATATCTATATACTCACATATAGTGCCTGCATGCCTTGCACTGATATGTAGATACCCACATACACTCCCTGCTTACCTATCACTGCCATCTATATACCCCATAATTAGTCCTTAGAAGGATTGTTAATTTAGCTGGATTTGTGTATTCAATTATGGTATACCCACACTATCTTTGAAACCCCTAAATCTGACCCTATATGGGCAGCAACTCACCCTACACTAGCTGATTCTGTAGCTGAATGTGACAAACATGATGTTGCCAGGTCTGATATAGACCTGATGACGCTGTGCGGCCAGCCAATCACTGTAATGCCACAACCAACATGGCTGCGGAATTACAGTGTGTCGCACACAATCCCTGCATGTTAAAAGAGCGCCAAACATGCAAGGCATGGACTTGAACTCCCACCGAGCAATCCTGGAAATGCTTGGTGCTTGCTGAGCACCGCGAGTACAGAGATGCTCGGGCGAGTACCGAGCATTACTGAGTATGCTCGCTCATCAATATTATAAACTTCTGTGAAGCACCTGGGGGTTCAAGGTGCTCACCACACATCTAAAACATTCCTTGAGGGCTCTAGTTTCCAAAATGGGGTCATTTGTGGGCGGTTTCCACTGATTAGGCACATCAGGGGTTCTTCAAATGAGACATTATAGAGTTGAGAGAAACAGGTCGGTCAGATTCATAAGTCGCTGACTTTCTCTAAAGTCCGACCATAGCGTGAAGTCGGCCATGCGGTCGTCGACCCAAGTGCCATAGTCGGTTTTCCCATAATGCTTGCAGGCGCCTTTTTTCAGCCAATGAGCAAGGACATACACTGTGGGCAATGAGATGACATAGGCAGCGTCAACCACCATCTTAGAGAAGGGCATTGCAGTGATTGGCTTGCTTGGGGGGCGTCATAGTGGCTATAAAAGCCCTGACCGCCAACCGGCGTTTTACTTCTGCCGATCTTAACAGTAGGGAGAGGTTGCTGACGCTGTTTATCAGCAGGGAGAGATTGAGGGCAGGAAAGAGAAGTTCTTCTGTGCTTGTGCTGAAAGCAATTGTGCTGTACAGTTAGTGTGCAGTGACAGAGGAGGATTTTCTTGTGTGCAGCAGCGTTGGTTATTAAGCTGCCTGCCAGTGACAGGGGAGGATTTTCTTGTTTTCTTGTGTGCAGCAGCGCTGGTTAGTAGGCTGTCTGCTAGCTGTATTGCTGTGTGTACACTGCTGTGCAGATTGCTTTTTACACAGCATTAATACTTTTATTCTTTTTTTCTGCACAGTTACCGAGCGTTCATTTTTTCCCTCACCGTATAGAGCTGTACGCTCCTCAAACACTACGGTGCACCGGCTGGGATCACGGACAAATACATGCTGACTATTTGTGTGCGACTCCGGAAATATATACGGAGATTGAAATTTTCCCCTACACTATATACACCTGGTATCTTCTGATACAGGACCCTTTTTCTGCTTTTTATATTCTGGTCTAATCCATACTGAGCCTGAGAGCATCTGTCTGTGACTACAGAAATTATATACGGAGATTTACAATTTTGCCTTATACTATATACACCTGGTATCTTGTGATACAGTACCCTTTTTCTGCTTTTTATATTCTGGTCTAATACATATGAGCTGAGAGCGTCTGTCTGTGACTCCGGAAATATATACGGAGATTTACAATTTTCCCCTATACTATCTACCTGTTCTATTTTTTGGGGGCTTTTTTAACCTATTTTTTCTCTCTAAAGGATTAATCTCTTATTTACTATCTGTGTGTTTAAAGGTTTAAAGGTTAACTATATTGCATTTAAATCTTGGTGTAGCTTATTCACAAGGGGTTAATTAAGGGTGGTGGTTCATAATTAAGGGTTTATAAGGGCCAGCTGGTTGGGCTCAAGTCTTTTGGAAGTGCATTTGAGCAGCAGGGTGATTTGCTGTTGAAGGAGAAAAAGGAAAAAGAAAAAGAAAAAAAGAATCTCTTTAAATCTTCTGCTTAAGCGAGTGTGAGCGAGCTGAGTGTGACCGGTGTGCAAGTGCGAACGGTGGTAAGTGTGACTTGAGATTCGTGACTTTGGATTCAGGGAGTTTCCAAGGGAGGAATTACTGAATTGCTGTTATATTTTATTAATACTTTTTATTTATTTTTACTTATCTTTGCTGTCTGGTGAAATCCCCATTAGGAATGTGCTCCACTATTGCCAATGCCATCCAGTGTACATCTTGCCACATGTATGCAGTCCTTGAAACAGCCGGTCGAGGGTGCATGTGTGAGATGTGAGCACGTTGTGCATTTGGAAGCCCAAATCCTGGATCTAAATGTGCAGTTGGCAACACTGAGATCCATAGACAATATGGAAAGGAGTCTTCTGCTCACTGAGCAGACGCTCAATGGGATAGATGAGGGGGGGGATGCTAGGTTGGAGCTGCAGGACACTGAAGTAGGAAGCTGGGTGACAGTTAGAAAGCGGGGTAGAGGGAAGAGCGTCAGGGAGGCTAGTCCTGATCTGGCACACCCCAATAAGTTTGCAAAGTTGGCAGATGAGGGGGTTGTCAGTACAGGGGTAGCACTGCTGCAGCCAGGCACGTCCTCTGAAAGCCGGAGGAGTGTCTGCTCCAGTAAGGGGGGAATTAGGAGAGCAGGGCAGGCCAGACAGATGCTGGTAGTGGGGGACTCAATTATTAGGGGAACAGATAGAGCAATCTGTCATAAAGACAGGGATCATCGAACAGTGTGCTGCCTACCTGGCGCTCGAGTCCGACACATCGCTGATCTGGTTGACAGATTACTGGGAGGGGCTGGTGAGGACCCAGCGGTCATGGTGCACATTGGCACAAATGACAAAGTTAGAGGTAGGTGGAAGGTCCTTAAAGACGATTTCAGGGAATTATGCTGCAAGCTTAAAGCAAGGACCTCCAATGTGGTATTTTCTGAAATACTGCCTGTACCACGTGCCACACCAAAGAGGCAATGGGAGATTAGGGAGGTTAATAAGTGGCTCAAGAATTGGTGTAGGAAGGAGAGGTTTGGGTTCCTGGAGAACTGGGCCAACTTCTCAGTTGGCTACAGGTTCTATGCTAGGGACGGGCTGCACCTCAATGGGGTGCAGCTGTGCTGGGGGAGAAAATGGCTGGAAGGTTGGAGGAGTCTTTAAACTAGGGTCTGGGGGGGAGGGTATTAATTTTATAGGAGGGGAAGGCAGTGCAGATAGAGACCTGGGCACAAATAATGAAAGTGGGGGTGGCATGGGGGGTGGGATTAGAATAGTTAATAATTTAAGAAAGAATAGAGGTTCAGAGAGATACATAAATTGCATGTATACTAATGCCAACAGAAGGGGAAAAAAACAGCAAATCACTTATCTGAATCAAAGCAGGAATGCAAGCTGAGCTCCAAGCAAGACCTGGAAGAACAATTGATTACCGGCAAGGCTGATGGGAGATCAGGTCACTTATATCAGACCATTCAGACCCAGCTGAAGGCCATTCATCAATTGGTTCATTACCCTCAGCAACCACCGGAGGGAGCCCCAATTCTGAAGTCGCCTCTAGCGTATTCACAACATATATACGGAGATTTTCAATTTTCCCCTATACTATATACATCTGGTATCTTGTGATACAGTACCCTTTTTTCGCTTTTTATATTCTGGTCTAATCCATACTGAGACTGAGAGCGTCTGTCTGTGATTACGGAAATATATGGAGATTTACAATTTTCCCCTATACTATATACACCTGGTATCTTCAGATACAGTACCCTTTTTCTGCTTTTTATATTCTGGTCTAATCCATACTGAGCCTGAGAGCGTCTGTGGTGACTCTGCAAATATATACGCAAATTTACAATTTTCCCCTATACTATATACACCTGGTATCTTGTGATACAGTACCCTTTTCTGCTTTTTATATTCTGGTCTAATCCATACTGAGCCTGTGAGCGTCTGTCATGTGACTCTGGAAATATATACGGAGATTTAAATTTTCCCCTTCACCGTATACAGCTGTACGCTTCTGATACAGTACCATATATCTGCTGATATTTTTGGTACATTTTCCCAAACATGGGGAAGTTTGGTGGAAGAGGCCACGGACGTGGGTGGGGGGGGCCAGCTCGTACTGATGGTGGTGGTGCATCTGCTGGTAGTGTCAAAAGCACAATAGCACCTAAGGCAGGAGGTGTTGAGCCTGCTTCATCGTCTGGCTCCAGAAGGCCTGGAAGGCTGCCTTTTGTGGGAGTAGGTAAACCGCTTTTAAAGCCGGAGCATCAGTAACAGGTTTTAGCTTACATTGCCGAAACAGCCACCAGCTCTATCTCCTCCTCTTCTGAAGTTTCAAAAAATGCAAGCACTGAGTCGTCAGTGCAGGCTCCTGGTCAGGAACAACACCTTCCCTTTTGTCCTTCACCCCCACCAAAAGTGAAGGATGCGGCAGGCCACACTTCAGATTACTCCATGGAGCTCTTTTCACATACCATGCCTGGGTTATCAAGTCAAATCCTGAATTCCCCAGTCCAAGATGAATCTGACATGGAGTGCACTGATGCACAGCCACTGCTATATGATTCTGCTGGTACATTCACCCAGAGCACTGCATTGCCCTCTCAGTCTACTGAGCCAAAATCTGACCCTGATGAAACTCAGGTGCCCCTTCACGTATACTATACCACCTTACACAGTGAAACAGAGGAAGGTGCAGATGAAATTGAGGAGGAGGTGATGGATGACCCAGTTGTTGACCCTGATTGGCATCCATTGGGGGAAGAGGGTGCAGCTGGCAATAGCTCAGAAGAGGAGGAGGATCTGCAGCAGGCATCGACATCGCAGCTGGGGTTATCTGGCAGGCCCGTAGCAGTCCAAAAACGAGTTAAAAAAACAAAAAGAGTTGCAGGACAGCTTGGCCAGACAGTGAAATTAGCCCAGCGTGCAGACCCTGAAAATTTATCCCATAGTAGGAAGAGTGCAGTGTGGCACTTTTTTTACCAAAATCATATTGATGTGGCAAAGGTTATCTGTAAGAAGTGCGGAAGGACCTTTAGCCGAGGGAAAAATCTCTGAAATTTGAATACCAGTTGCATGCTTAGACATTTAAACACCATGCACTTTCAAGCGTGGACGGACTACAAAACCTCAGGTAGCACATGTGCACCTGCTCCGACTGAAGGTAGCCAGCAATGCTACATCGCTTCCCACACTGTAAGCCCACCGTGTAGCACACCACCAGCAAGAAATGTTGAGGTGTCGTCGCAAGGCCAAAGCAGTCAGGGAATCACAATGTTTTTGCAATGAAAGACTGAATCTAGGCCATCACCACCACCACCACCACCACCACCACCATCACCATCACCAACCCCTCTCAGTCTGCCATGTCCACCACTAGTTCCCCCATATGCAGCTCTCAAGTCCAGCTCACCCTAGCAGACACTCTGAGTAGGACAAAAAAGTACTCATGCACTCATTCGCGTACACTGGCTTTGAACGCCTACATTGCCAAACTGATCTCATTAGAGATGATGCCCTTCCATTTGGTTGAAAGCGCAGCGTTCCGAGAGCTCATGGCCTACGCTGTCCCATGCTATGACGTACCCAGTCAGCTCTTCTTTTCTAGAAAAGCCATCCCTGCCCTCCACCTGCATGTGAAAGACCGCATTTCCCATGCACTCAAACAATGAGTGAGTAGAAAGGTGCACCTCACAACAGATGCATGGGCCAGTAGGCATGGTCAGGGCCGTTACGTGTCCATCACAGCGCACTGGGTTAATGTGATGGATGCAGGGTCCACAGGGACCGCGGCGGTGGGACAGTGCTGAATAGCCCATGGTATAGGCAACAGTTGGCTGTAGGCATTCGAGCCTCCTCCTCCTCCAGAAACAAAAACTCGTCGACAGAGCTCAGTCGCACGAGCACTTCATCCGCAGCTGCCAGTGTTGCACACAAGGTGTCCCACTATCAAACAGCTAGTGGTAAGCATCAGCAGGCTGTTTTAAAAATGATGTCTTTGGGCGACAACAGACTCACCGCGGAGGTACTGGCCGACTACTTGCGCGAGAAACTGAGTCATGGCTGGGCAGTCTACATCTTGAGCCAGGCAAGGTAGTCAGTGATAACGGCTGTAATTTTGTGGCGGCCATAGCCCTGGCAAAACTCAGACACATACCTTTCCTGGCTCACACGTTGAACCTGGTGCTTCCTAAATAATTATTGGGAGTTAACAGCCCTGCTCCATAAGGTGTGAAGACTGTGCTCGCACATCTGTTGCTCGCCCGTAGACTCCAGTGCTCCTCCAACCACCACGGCCAGTGCATCATTGACACCTGAAACATTGGCCCACATGTGTGATTATGTCTTGCGGATCCTAAAAAGAGACCCCTGCATTGCCAAAATGATGAAGGATGATGACTACTGGTTGGCCAGCATCCTCGATCCACGCTATAAAGGCAAATTACAGAACATCATGCCACAGGAGAACCTAGAGCTAATATTGGCGAACAAACAAGCAACTCTGGTAAACCGTTTGTTAGAGGCATTCCTAGCACACAGCAGCAGTGCAGGTTCTACCACGAGCAGTACTAGGCAACATGGAAGAGGTGTTTGTGGTGCACACAGCCGAAGTGGCGTTAGAGACAGGGGTTTCATGACCATGTTGTGGACTGATTTCTCGAGTACCGCTCACACGACTGGTAATACTGAATCGATTGCAACAGACAGGAGAAAGCAGTTGTCAACTATGGTTCAAAATTACCTCTCCTCCCCTATCGATGTTCTCTCTCACAGTTCATTCCCCTTTGACTACTGGGCCTGTAAACTGGACACCTGGCCTGAATTGGCACAATATACCTTACAGGAGCTCGCTTTCCCTGCTGGTAGTGTGCTATCAGAAAGAGCCTTCAGTTCTGCTGGATCAATCCTGACAGAAAGAAGAACACGGCTGTCGACCCAAAATGTAGGTGATCTCACCTTCATTAAAATGAACCATGCCTGGGTTTCAAAGGATTTTGTACCACCTTCCCCTGATGACACATAGGTTGCCAGCAAAATAGCTCGCTTTGTCCTCCTCTTCCTCCGACTTCTCCAATTCCTCCATTTGCAGATGCTGAACGTCCAGCCTACACCTCAACATATGCCATTTTTTCCACCTCCCTAACTGGGCTGTACCCCCCCAGGGCCGGGGTCAGCACCTGGCACACCTGGGCAAGTGCCTGAGCGGGTGAGGGAGCCCACTTGCCGTCAGAGACACTGGCGTACTATGAGGGGCCCTGTGCCAGTTCCCACCGCCCACAAGTGTGCCCCTCCTGCTAGCTTAGGGCCCCAGCACTTGCAATACTTACCTCTCCCTACTCCCCCGCTGTGACGTCTTCCACGTTTCCTGACAGTGACATTCAGGTCAGAGACCGCGATGACGTCACGTCTGTGCGCCCTCTGCCTGAACAGTCACAGTGCAGAGAGCTGGAAGATGGCGACGCTGAGGAGTCCAGAGTAGAGCAGTGCCCAGCGAGGAGAGGTATTTCATTTTTTTTAATGGTTGGAGCAATATATGGAGAGCATTATACACTGGAGCATCATATATGGGGCCCATCATATACTAGAGCATCATATGGGGTTCATTATTTATGGGGCATCATATGGAGCACATATGGGGCCTATTCTGTATGGAACATTATATGGAGCCCATTCTGTATGGAGCAATATATGGGCCTCATTATTCTGTATAGAGCAATATATGGGGCTCATTATTCTGTATGGCGCACTATGTGGTGCCCATAATACTGTATGGAGGACTATACTGTATGTTTTTTGAGCTATTGTAGAATTTAAAATTGATATCAGTCATGTAATGTAAGAAGTGAAGTATTTGGCATTGTACTATACCTATATTTCTCTGCCTTATCGGAGCATCATGAATTGTGGTATGTGTTAAAGGGGCCCACTGAGACTCTTTCGCCCGGGGCTCACGAAAACCAGGAGCGAGCACTGCCCCCCACAACTTTAGCCAAATAACCCCCAGATTTCAATGCGTTACTATTATTATAAAGTTAATTAAGGTTGCCAAGCTTCAGTAATAAGAATTGATGTAGTTGGCATTGAAATGGGCACTGTAGGTGTGTTTATTGTCCCCCACTCCCTGCCGACTTTTATTCCCCATTGACTTGTATAGGGGTCGGATTTTCGACTCCGAACCTACCATTTCCGTTAGTCGGCCGACTATTAACCCTATAACGGCGATCACAACAACAAAAAAAAAATAATGTGCCATTTAATTTCTCTCTCCTCTGATGTGATCGGACATCAGAGGAGAGAGAAAAAGGGTTCCCGATCCCCCCTTTGTGGCTCCCGATCCTCCCCTTATGGCCCCAGGGCCATCCTGTGTCCCCCGGTGGGCGCCGCCAACTTTGATGGCAAGAAAATGGCGGGCGCATGCTCAGTGCGCCTGCCGGGATGTGCTGGGGGGGCTTGGGCAATTTTCTCCGGGGTCTCGGCTGCCGGGGTAGCCGAGACCCCAGAGAACATGATCCGGGTTGGTATTTACCAACCCCGGTGTCGCGATCGCCATTATACTGAGTATAACGGCGAGTGCAAAAAAAAAATGATTTCTCTCCCTCTGATGTGATCGCACATCAGAGGGGTGAGAAATAGTGTCCTGGGACCCCCGATCCTCCCCTGTACCTGTAGGGGTCCCCTCTGTGTCCTCCGATCCTCCCCCTTTCCTCGAATCCTCCCCCTGTCCTCCGTCAGCTCCCCCTGGCCTGCGATGCTCGGCGTCTTCTTTCTGGCGGCAGATTCAAAAAATAAACTCATTCATTCTCCAAAAGTACATTTTGATCACTGTGATAAACTATCACAGTGATCAAAATAAAAAAACAGTACATAAACCCCCCCCCCTTTATCACCCCCTTAGTTAGGGACATAAAATATAGAAATTGTATTTATTTTCATTTTTCTATTAGGGTTAGGGCTAGGGTTAGGGTTAGGGTTAGCATTAGGGTTAGGCTGGGTTCATACTGCGTTATGGCAGTCTGTTACCGCTAGCGCAGATGAATCATCTGCTGATTCCTCTGCACTAGTGGGTATAGCATAACGCGATCGCGTTATGCTATACCGTTACCAGCCCTTTAACACGTTGAACGGGCTGGTAAAACGCAAAATGAACCTAGCCTTAGGTATAGGGTTATAATTAGGGTTAGGGTTACAATTAAGGTTAGGGTTACAATTAGG
Source organism: Oophaga sylvatica (assembly GCA_033576555.1). Lineage (NCBI taxonomy): Eukaryota > Metazoa > Chordata > Amphibia > Anura > Dendrobatidae > Oophaga > Oophaga sylvatica. The sequence continues at coordinate 268,124,469 of JARQOD010000006.1, forward strand.
GTTAGGGTTACAATTAGGGTTAGGGTTACAATTAGGGTTGGAATTAGGGCTGGGATTAGGGTTAGGGTTGGGATTAGGGTTAGGGGTGTGTTGGGGTTAGGGTTGGAGCTAGAATTGAGGGGTTTCCACTATTTCGGCACATCAGGGGGTCTCCAAACACGACGTGGCGTTCAAAAAGTCAAATGGCGCTCCCTCCCTTTTGAGTCCTGCCATGCGCCCAAACATATGGGGTATCAGCATACTCAGGACAAATTGCACACCGATTTTGGGGTTCTGATTTCTCCTGTTACCCTTGGGAAAATAAAAAATAGCTGGCTAAGAAAATCATTTTTGAGAAAAAAAATTATTTTTTATTTTCACGCCTCTGCGTTTATAAATTTCTGTGAAGCACTTGGGGGTTCAAAGTGCTCACCACACATCTAGATAAGCTCCTTGGGGGTCTAGTTTCCAAAATGGTGTCACTTGCAGGGGGTTTCTACTGTTTAGGCACATCAAGGGCTCCGCAAACACAGCATGACGCCCGCAGAACATTCCATCAAAGTCTGCATTACAAAATGGCGCAACTTCCCTTCCAAGCTCTCCCATGCACCCAAACAGTGGTTCCACCCCACATGTGGGGTAGCAGCGTACTCAGGAAAAATTGCACAACAACTTTTGGGGTCCAATTTCTCCTGATACCCTTGGGAAAATAAAAAAATAGCGGGCTAAAGAATAATTTTTTGAGGAAAAAAATTATTTTTTATTTTCACAGCTCTACGTTATAAACTTCTGTGAAGCACTTGGGGGTTCAATGTGCTCACCACACATCTAGATAAGTTCCTTAAGGGGTCTAGTTTCCAAAATGGTGTCATTTGTGGGGTGCTTCCACTGTTTAGGAGCATCATAGGCTCTCCAAACGCGACATGGCGTCCAATTTCAATTCCAGCCAATTTTGGTTTTAAAAAGTCAAACGGTGCTCCTTCCCTTCCAAGCCCTGCCGTGCGCCCAAACAGTGGTTCCCCCCCACATATGGGGTATCAGCGTACTCAGGACAAATTGGAAAACAACTTTTGTGGTCTAATTTCTCCTGTTACCCTTGGGAAAATAAAAAATTGGGGACTAAACCATCAGGTTTGTTGAAAAAATGATTTTTTATTTTCACGCCCGGGCGCTATAAACTTCTGTGAAGCACTTGGGGTTCAAAGTGCTCACCACACATCTATATAAGTTCCTTAGGGGGTCTAGTTTCCAAAATGGGGTCACTTGTGGGGGGTTTCCACTGTTTAGACACATCAAGGCCTCTACAAACGTGACATGGCATCCAGCCAATTCTGCGTTGAAAAAGTCAAATGGCGCTCCTTCCCTTCCAAGCTCTGCCATGCACCCAAACAGTGGTTTACCCCCACATATGGGGTATCTGCATGCTCAGGACAAATTGCACAAAAACTTTTGGGGTCTTGTTACCCTTGGGAAAATAAAAATTGGGGTGAAAAGATTGTTTTTGTGGAAAAAATATGATTTTTTTTTCACGGCTCTACGTTTGAACCTCCAAGTGCTTCACAGAAGTTTATAAGTGCTTACCACACATCTAGATAAGTTCCTTAAGGGGTCTAGTTTCCAAAATATGGTCACTAGTAGTATAGGGGCACTACCATTCATCAAACTCAAATCTGACAGGTCGACACGCCCCCTATCATTTTATCCGTCTCCCTGTCAGATTGATCCAGGTCGTCACGCCCCCTTTCTGAACTTTGCTCAGGCTGGGAAATCTGGTCTGGTGGATTTGTGAATTTCAATCAAAGTGATTTATTCATCTCTATTTATATTTTATTCAGTGACTTTGATTAGTCTGTGTAGTTTTTAGTGTATTAAAGACAGTAAATGTATAAGGAGATCTAGTTAAATACAGACTTCTGTATATAACTAGTATATAAGAATTTTTAGTGAAATACAGACTCTTAGTGAAATACAGACACCAGATCAAAGACTTGTTTACATCCATATGAGGAGCTATATTAAAAAAGCAACGATTATTCCATAGTACCATCCAGTATAAAACACCTTATAACACATTTGGAATTATGACTCTCATCTTATAGTTTTTATTCAGTGTTTATATATATATTTTTAGCCTGCCATTGTATCTACACTTATATCAGGACTGGGAAGAATGTAATGACACGGGGTTAGGAATCTCCAACCTAGTTTCTGGTTTGCTACAGATAGCTAATTTATTACCATTGAGAGAATGAGTGAAGGTCGATGCTATTGTGACATGTTAGAAACCACATATACTAAATAGCCCTGTATTGTGTCATGACCTGTAAGTACAATGAGAGAAGGTCGCATGCATTCATGAATTCATTTGTCTCTATTTACCTGTAAATGTGTGTAAAGTTGTTTTATCTGTGTGTCTGATACTGAGCTCTTTTAAGTCAACCAGTAAATGTATTCTATGACCACTCTATTGTGTGGGGAAAGTCAAGGCGAGGTCACATTATGAGATGAAATGCATGTAAAGCACTACTGTGGTGGATAGATGTATCAAGCTGCTAAAATGTGTTTATTTTTAGTATTATCCAGGATATAAGTTTTAAACTACAGCTGCAAAGGCAGTTTAATTTGAAGTATCAACTTATAACACATTTGGAATTATGACGCTCAATTTATAGGGGCAGTGTATCTAAGGCTTGTGTTGTGTATAGCCCCAGGCATGTTGGGGCATGTTTAAAACTGACGAGACTTATAACCACGTCTCATTGTACGGGCATATTATGTATATGGCCGTGTTACAATATTACAGAATGTTTTATTCGTATTTTAAAAAAGCAATGACACGGTATTGTAAAAACAAGGTTACAAGATTTTATTGTAATAAATACATCTCAAAGACATTTCAAGCATTGAATTAATTGTGACACCAAAATGTCGGTACAAATG
>JARQOD010000006.1:268127487-268165117 GCA_033576555.1 Oophaga sylvatica
AGAGAGGCTTATGAAATTTATTGGAAATGGCGCTAATTAAAAATATCTCCTCGCTGAATGTCTGCTCATAACCCTTCGTAAAAGGGTTCTTAAAACGAGATATTCTGACATGACCTCCAATTTTTAAAGATGGCTTAATACGCTTTTTAGTCATACTACCGTTATAAATATTTTTCCATATTTGTAACGAGTTCTGTTTCGTCACATCGCATGGCCGTGTCTGTATCGTGGTGTGAAAGGTGTGATTGTAACTATGCACCAAACCTGGTAAAATGTCGATATACCTAAAGGTATTATGTTTCGTCAGATAGCGCCACATACGCGTTTTTAATGTACGATTAAATCGCTCAACTATAGCGGCCTTTACAGTATTGTTGGTGAAAAAATGGTGTATTTTATGCATTTTACAAACACGTTTCATGTGTGAATTCATAAATTCTTTGCCACGACCCGTCTGTAGTTTCTGCGGGGTGCGTCGGGCGTTTTCAAATATTAATTCGAACGAACGAGCTACAGTCAACCCGGTTTTGTTGTGCAGAGCAGCAACCCAGGCGTGTTTGGATAGTACGTCTATCACAGTCAGTAGATATTTCACGGCGTCATTTTCCCTAGAATATTCAATTAAGCTAACCAAATCAGCCTGCCACTGCGAATCAACGTCCGAGACAAAGATTTTATTGGTGGAGAATCTTGTCCTTACAGGCTTATGAAGGGTGTAAGCATCTTGTTTATTCAGCCAATCGACCACCGCATGTTGTTTTATACCACGCGTTCTAACCGATCTGTATAGATTTGTAACGCCGCTGAATGATGCCGGGGCTTCGGGCGTGAAATATTGCTTCTTTAATATTGATTCAAGACGGTTAGGGGCCATGATAGCTCTGTAAAACATGAATGGGATTATTATTTTTTTTTTTCTCATCATTGGGGGCAGTGACAGTGGGCGTGCTCTCGCTGCTAGCCCTAATAAATACAGCACCTGATCCCAAGCGACACACAGCTCACCTGTAAGACTTCACAGCTCGCAGAACACACTCCAGATCTGAAGTGAGTATTTTTTATGGATTTCGTTTTCAATTATATAAAGTTTGTGTAGTATTTGCCTGAATAGCTTACTCGTGTTTTAATAATATACTACGCTTGTGTTGGATAATAGCTGAATATTTAATTACTGTAGATTGACGCTAAAATTCATACAGTTAATTTTATTTTTAGATGTCTGAATTATATAGACACATTGGGGTGTTATAGTTAAGAGGCATTTTGCACATCATTTTTTATACCGCTTTATTCTTTAAGATCCGTGTATAATGAAGGTGTACGTATCTGATGGGATTTCAGCTACCATGAAGCATTCTGATCCTGCCCCCACAATTTTACCCGAGGCTGCGTCTAGTAACGCTAATGATGGATGGAACGTGAGGGGTCAGGCGGCACTGCCAGCGCGGGTACGTTGTGTGGATGCGTGGTTGTGTGTGTGTGTGTGTGTGTATATATATATATATATATATATATATATATATATATAGAGTTGTTTTGCATATTATTTTTGCTTTATTCTTTAAGAACCGTGTATAATGAGCTGCGATCTGCCTGATGAAGTTTTTGCCACCATGAACTATTCGTACCCGAGGCCTGTATTTTACCTGCTGCAGCGTGTAGTAACGCTAGTGATGCGTGGAGCGTGAGCGGTCAGGCGGCTCTGCCCAGCGCGGGTACGTTGTGTGGATGCGTGGTTGTGTGTGTGTGTGTGTGTGTGTGTGTGTGTATATATATATAGAGAGTTGTTTTGCATATTATTTTTGCTTTATTCTTTAAGAACCGTGTATAATGAGCAGCTATCTGCCAGATGAGGTTTTCGCTACCTTGAACTATTTGGACCCCGAGGCCTGTATTTCACCAGCTGTCGCTTGTAATGCTTCTAGTGCTGCCGCGCCATGGGATGGCCTTTCAGCACCGGGCATCGAGGGTACGCTGTGTTTCTGCGTGTCTATATATATATATATATATATACAACTATATATAACACTTAACTATGTGAATTTAAGTGTGTAAGTGAATATTAACTCCTTACAGATGTCGCGATGATAGCGGAGCTGGATTCGGCCGAAATGCCTATGAACCCTGGCACTAACAGAGCCCAAGAAGACGTCGCATTTTCTAAAGCTCCTAAAAAGCGGAGCCTGGCGGCTGTCAAGAAAGATAAAGGTACGTGCCGCATGAAAAACTGTTTTGCCCAAACGACTGGAGAAAATTGTTGATGGCCCTTCTAATGATTATTATTATTTATAGCGCGTAAAGTGAAATCTAGGAGGACGATATTTACAAAAGAGAATATACACCTGCTAGTGGAGAACGCCTCAGACGTCCGCTACATGTAGAATCTTTCCTTAAAGATAGTTGTAAAGTCAGATTGACACATATACAATCTCATCCACAGATAAATCTAAAGTCGAGAGAAAAATAACCACGACCCCTCTGCAAACACTACGTCTCAACGAGAACCACGCAGAGCCATTCTTGATGCCGATACAGACACCTATGGGCCCTGCCGGCCCACAGCCGCAACAGCAGTTCTATCTGATGCCGGGTATGCTGTCCCATTCAAGCGGCGCGCAACCATCCCGCGGTGCAGTGAATGACGCTGAACTATACTCTGAAGTACAGGAGCGGCCACGTAAACACGCGCAGAAAACTAAGCATATTTCAGAAACATCACCAGTCACATTTTCCGCCATGAATCCCACAACCCGACAGACTCGTGAGGCGCTTGACCGTGAGATTGATCAGCTCGCTGATGGTAAGAAGCGCACCGTAGAACCGATCATTATACGGACCACTCATGCTATACAGCCTTTACTGCCATCTGTAACTGTGTCCACTAATTCCACGGGTATTGAACTGTTGGATACCATTAATTTACCCACCACATCTCACGCTGCTGTATCTAATCCAGTTAATGTTGTGATGGGGTTAAAGAGACTGTTAACGACTAAGCATAAAGTGTGTAAAAAGCCGAGGCTTCATACAGATGTGTCTGTAGCTGTTAGCATTGCAATACGTGTTCTGCGGCCTCTGTACTTGTTAGCAGTGCGAATTCTGCGGTCTCTGTACCTGTTAGCAGTGCGGATTCTGCGGTCTCTGTACCTGTTAGCAGTGCGGATTCTGCGGTCTCTGTACCTGTTAGCAGTGCGGATTCTGCGGTCTCTGTACCTGTTAGCAGTGCGGATTCTGCGGTCTCTGTACCTGTTAGCAGTGCGGATTCTGCGGTCTCTGTACCTGTTAGCAGTGCGGATTCTGCGGTCTCTGTACCTGTTAGCAGTGCGGATTCTGCGGTCTCTGTACCTGTTAGCAGTGCAGATTCTGCGGTCTCTGTAGCTGTTAGCAGTGCGGATTCTGCGGTCTCTGTAGCTGTTAGCAGTGCGGATTCTGCAGCCACTCTAGCTGTTAGCAGTGCGGATTCTGCAGCCACTCTAGCTGTTAACAGTGGGAATTCTGTATCTCCGATCGCTACAGCGCAGATGTATGACGCCATTGGGTGGGCCCCCGCCGGAGCCGCAGTGTTTAAGGAGCAGTTAGATCGTTACTTACGTTACAAAATCTGGCTACCCAAAATAGTGTTTTTCTGTAATACTTTTGAAAGATTGCTGTCTGAAGTAGTCACAACAGATGCCTGTAAGGCCGAGCTATACGCGCTTCGCCAGATGCAAGTAGACACCGAGATACCCGATGGTGCTAACCCGTTATGACTAAATATGATCGGATCGGGCCTGCATAAACCAACTAAAACAGCCCGTTATAATAGGTCCAGAGTTATAAAACGAGCTCTAAAACTACTGGTCAGTGCTCGACGCGCAATATGCGCTAGGCGTCGGGGTGGAATCACCTGTCCTGCTATACCACCACAGCCAGCCCCGGAGCCACCACACACAGATGCTCCTGTCTCACATAGCCATGATGGCCCTGAAAATGACGTCCGTTCCGGTGCACAAAGCTCACAAGCCTCTGCTGCGGATGCTAACTCTGCTGATGATGTGAGGGGATCGGATCATACAGTATTTTTACAACACTTCCATCATCACCAGAGGGACAACCGTAATTTCAGTGCACGCATACATACCGATCATTTTAGGTTTGTAAATTTGGAGCGTGTACGATCGTTTGTCGAGGCTGTGAACATTGTTCACGACAGTATTCAGTCATTACTGGATAGAGTCATTAGGGACATTGAACCGGGCGACTTTGTGCAGTTAAGGCTTGAAGGTGGCGACGCTTTAGACCCCATTTTCACTACAAAGCAGAGCCGGGCGATTTTAATTCTGAATCTTTTTTAAATGCTGTTGCTCGCACACTTCAAAGTAATGCTGAATGCTTGGCAAGCAATACCCTAAAACTAGTCATCACTACCGTTAAAAACCGTCGAGGCGGTGTAAAAAGACGCTTGAAATCTATAGCGAGCAGTCGAATCATTAAACAAAAGATGCAGTGGCTGTATGATTTTAACAATTACAGTACAAATCTGTGTTTGGCCGCTAGTGTGTGCGCCCTGATAGAGGACGCTGATGTCGGTGATGCGGTTTTACTGAATCGCTCTAAAAACATACACACGGCTCTGGGGATCCCTGATGATCGATTAGTGAGTTTTAGTGACATTCCAGCATTTGAGAACTATTTGGGGGTCGCCATTAAAGTACTGTACTACAGTCAGGGTGATTGGCGCTACTTTCAGACCGACAATCCACCTAGTGGTAAAATCGTATTCATACTGTTCCATGATAACCACTACTATGGTATCAAGAATATAAAAAGTTTTATCGGTGCTAAGCACTTTTGTGAGTTCTGCAATTCATTGTATACTAAGAAGAACACCCATTCATGTCAATATTTTTGTAAAGCTTGTCATAGAGTGGATTGTGTGGAGAGTACCGGTGTACAACAAACACCGCGTTGCTCCGTATGTCGGGTTCATTGTCGCTCTAGTGGGTGTTTAGAGCGTCACAAACAATTAGCTCTGGATGATCCGCCATTCTGCAGGCTTAAAATATTTTGTGATGAGTGCCATCGCTTTGTGTTCAGGAATAGCGAGGGCGTGCATGAATGTGGTGGTCTACTGTGCACCGTATGTCGTGCTCGTGTAAATAAATTTGACGCCCATCTCTGTTACATGCGACGCTATGTACCGGAGGACGAGACAGATTGTTATATCTTTTACGATTTTGAATGTATGCAGGAGACAGGTACCCACATCCCAAATTACATTTATGCCACAACTCTGAGTGGTGAGCAGTCCTGGGAGTTTGAAGGTGATAGCTGCACGCACGACTTTTTACTGTTCTTTACCAGCGGGAAATTTTCAGGTATACATTTATAGCGCACAATGCAGGACGCTACGATTCTTACTTTATTGTTAAGGAGCTGATTTTTGAAAAACTACAGGTAAAGCTGATAGCCCAAGGTGGCCGCCTCTTGTGTGTGACGGTGCCCGATTTGTCTTTAAGGTTCATAGACTCGCTAAATTTCATCCCCATGAAGCTCAGTAAATTACCTCAGGCCATGGGCTTTTCAGGCGCCAAAGGTCATTTTCCACACTTTTTTAACACCCGAGAAAACCAAAGCTATGTAGGTACCATACCCGATGTGAAATATTATGGGTTAGAGTACATGGCCCCGGATGAGAAGGTAGAGTTCCTGGCATGGCATGAGGGTCAGAAACACACAGTTTTTGACTTCAAGAGTGAACTAAAATCATACTGCAAACAGGATGTTGAAATTTTGAGACGCGCCTGTGAGATCTATAGAGAGCGCATTATGGAAATGACGCTGAAAAGTGTTAAAAAATACTGTGACATTCAAAAAGAAATGGTTGTGGAGAGCAGCTGTATTGATCCTTTTCAATTCATCACCCTGGCCTCTGTATGTATGTCAATGTATCGATTTAAATTTCTACCAGAAAAAACGATCGCATTTTACCGGGTGATAATTATCACAAGGCGAAAAAGCGCTACTCATCCGCCGCTATACAGTGGCTCATGTATGTAGCGCATACCGAGAACATTGACATTCAGCATGCCTTAAGAGGAGGTGAGAAACAACTCGGTCAGTATTTTCTAGATGGTTATGCCTATGTTAACGGCCAGCACATAGCTTTTGAATTTCAAGGCTGTTTTTTCCAGGGTGCCCGTCGTGCTATAATGAGAATGATACAAATAAAGTTACAAACACCACCTACGGTCAGATTATATCATGCCTTTTTAGCTAAAAAGCGCTACCTGCATCTGCGCGGGTACACCATAAGAGTGATATGGGAGCACGAGTGGCGTGAAATGACTAAAAACGATTCTAACCTCCAGGCATTTCTCCAGCAAATGGATTTCCCCGCTCCCTTAGACCCCCGCGATGCGCTTTATGGGGGCGAACTAACGCTATTAAGCTCTATCACCAGGTGAAGCTGGTGAGACTTTACATTACTACGACTTCACAAGCTGTACCCCTTTGTAAACAAAACTAAAACATATCCCTGTAGGTCACCCCGATATCATCTATGACAACTTTGGTTTCATTAAAAAATACTTTGGCTTAGCTAGAGTCAAGGTCTATCCCCCGAGAGATTTATTTTTTCCCGTTCTACCTGTAAAACTCAACAAAAAATTGATGTTCCCCCTTTGCTATACATGCGCTGTAAATTCAGAGGCAGAGGAGTGCAGTCATAGTGATGAAGAACGTTCCCTGACAGGTACCTGGTGCACCATAGAGCTCGAGCTGGCGATAGATAAAGGCTACCGGATCGCCCCATCTATGAAATATGGCATTTTCCAAACACCAGCGATGATCTGTTTGCAGCCTACATTAAATTACACCTTAGGGATAAGCAGGAGGCGTCAGGGTATCCTAGCTGGTGCACCGATGATACCAAGAAAAAGCAGTACATTGACAGTTTTCTTGAAAAAGAGGGTGTGCGGTTACGACCTGAAAATATAGCCGTCAACCCCGCTAAAAGGCAGATCTCCAAACTTTTCTTAAATTCTTTATGGGGGAAGTTTGCACAGCGTGCCAATCTACCAAGCACCAAGATTGTTAGGGATCCTGATGAGCTTTTTAGGTATCTCTTCCTGCCCTACTATGACATTTCTACGCTGGATTTTATCGATGATGAAACCGCGACCATTAACTGGAAATATGCGGAAGGGCACCACACAGTCAACAGAAACACAAACATCTTTATAGCCTGCTTTACCACGCGTATGCGCGGCTAGAGCTCTATTCTTGCTGGACAGGCTGCAGGAGAGGTGCCTTTATCACGACACAGATTCAGTAATTTTTGTGCACAGGGAAGGTGAGTGGCAGCCGCCTCTAGGCGATTACCTGGGGGAATTGACGAGTGAGATACCCGAGGGCACATACATCACAGAGTTTGTTTCTGCAGGGCCCAAAACTTACGGGTACAAGCTCAACACAGGGAAGACTGTCTTAAAAGTGAAGGGAATAACGCTAAATGTTGGTAACTCCCAATCTATCAATTTTAGCAGTCTGAAAGATCTAGTTCTGGACTACCCCCGTAATTCAGACGCAGAAACTCAGAAGCGCATCGTCGTACAGCAACAGGGCATTGTGAGAGATAAAAAATATTGGAATATTGAATCTCGTGTCCTACAAAAGACCCAGAAGTGTGTCTACACAAAGCATCGCCTATTAGACGAATTCACCACCCTGCCGTACGGCTATTAGCCAAGTATTGTGATGTACACGAGGCTACAACACCCGCTCTCGTGCATTCTAGCGGGGCCGTCTAATTCTGGAAAGAGTTATTTTGTAAAACAATTGCTGTATAATATTGAAAGTAGTTTTTCTCACAAGCCTGATAATATTGTTTGGTTTTATTCATGCTGGCAGAAACTATATGATGAAATCTCTCTCTCTTTTCCCAACACCAGATTTGTGGAGGGTCTGCCGAATACATTCGTAGATGATGAATTATTCCCACCGGGCAAGGTGAATTTGGCGATTGTTGATGATCTCATGGATAGCGCTAGCGATAATTGTGAGATAGAAAAAGCGTTCACCAAGTATGTGCACCACAGAAATCTCAGTATTTTCTACCTGGTACAAAACATATTTTGTCAGGGTAAGAAAAGCCGTACCATAAATTTAAACACAAAGTACATGGTTCTTTTTAACAATCCACGAGATAAATTACAAATTTTAACACTAGCTCGTCAGATGTATCCTGGAAAAACACGTTTTTTCCTTGAAGCATTTGAGGATGCTACGCGGGAGCCTTATGGGTATTTGCTGGTCGATTTGAGAGCTAATACACCTGAGGATCACCGCTTACGGACGGGATTGTTTCCGCCGGCGTTACCAGCTGTCTATGTGCAGAAGAAAAAACGCTTCTAAAAAGTGAATTTTATGCGGGCTCGCACATTCCACGCTGTGTGCTTTGTGCTGTAAAGATGTCCGAGAGACTCCGGCGTAACTGGGCTCTCTTAAAAACACTGGTGAAGGCACCCCCATCCGTCCGGAAATCTATTTTGCGCAATGCGAGCGTGGATTTAATCACCGCTATAGGTGAGATTGCTTTAAACATCTTAAAAGGCAGAATCCCGCTGAAAGAGCGCAAAAAAGGCATACTGAAGAAGTGGCGTAAAGCTATAAGAACCATGAGCGATAGAGCGCAGTCCATAAAGAAAAAGAAACAGGTACTGAATCAGACCGGTGGCTTTATCGGTCCTCTTTTAGGCTTTGCAATACCCATAATAACGAGTCTGCTCGCGGGCAAATAATGGAGCATGCTGAGAAAATGTATCTAGTCCCCAAACAGGAGCTACACAAGCTAAGGTCACCAATCACCGAGAGCATGAAATTAACACCGTTTTACAGCGACGCGACATCCCCGACGATGTGAAAATTAAAATGTATAGCACAGTGCTGGAGCGCTACTTGGTACATATGAAACACAGCTCAAAAGAATTAACAACTTTAAATCTCGTTAGCCCTCAGGGTCCTGAGCATCAACAACCGCCAAATACCGACACCGATAAAAAAAATCACGAGATCGCTGAAATTGTAGGCCATATAAACCAAAGATATAAAAAGAATGCTGAATTTTTACTAAACAGGTTACTCCAGAATAAGAGTGTGACAGACTGGAATGATAAAGCCAAATTTATTTTCAAAGGCGCTGTAATACCCGGGTCTAACTTAGTGGATTTAGTACGTAGTACAACGCAGAGTCACGCTCTGACCGTCAGGAATTTACCTAGGGGTTGGGAATCGTTTATGCGAGCTATGGCCGAGCTGAATATACCCTCTACTGTTGTGGGTAATCCCACTACTAGACAACATTTAGACGAATTAAAAATGGCCTCCAGCGCTGGTGTATCTACACCGATGAGGATAGATCCCGCACCCCGTACAATTCATTCTCTGCACTCGCCGTCATTAGGCACCACAAGGGGAACTCTACTACCTAAAAAAAGGTCTCTACCGATACTGCCAGCCATGTGGCTCACGATGTAGCCTATGTACTTGTTAATTATCTATTTTATCGTGTGTGTGATGGTATTTGTTAATTGTACATGTGACACTTTTATATCATTCTGTATGTACTTTTAAATGCTTGAAATGTCTTTGAGCTGTATTTATTTATTACAATAAAATCTTGTAATCTTGTTTTACAATATCGTGTCATTGCTTTTTTAAAATACGAATAAAACATTCTGTAATATTGTAACACGGCCATATACATAATATGCCCGTACAATGAGACGTGGTTATAAGTCTCGTCAGTTTTAAACATGCCCCAACATGCCTGGGGCTATACACAACACAAGCCTTAGATACACTGCCCCTATAAGTTGAGCGTCATAATTCCAAATGTGTTATAAGTTGATACTTCAAATTAAACTGCCTTTGCAGCTGTAGTTTAAAACTTATATCCTGGATAATACTAAAAATAAACACATTTTAGCAGCTTGATACATCTATCCACCACAGTAGTGCTTTACATGCATTTCATCTCATAATGTGACCTCGCCTTGACTTTCCCCACACAATAGAGTGGTCATAGGATACATTTACTGGTTGACTTAAAAGAGCTCAGTATCAGACACACAGATAAAACAACTTTACACACATTTACAGGTAAATAGAGACAAATGAATTCATGAATGCATGCGACCTTCTCTCATTGTACTTACAGGTCATGACACAATACAGGGCTATTTAGTATATGTGGTTTCTAACATGTCACAATAGCATCGACCTTCACTCATTCTCTCAATGGTAATAAATTAGCTATCTGTAGCAAACCAGAAACTAGGTTGGAGATTCCTAACCCCGTGTCATTACATTCTTCCCAGTCCTGATATAAGTGTAGATACAATGGCAGGCTAAAAATATATATATAAACACTGAATAAAAACTATAAGATGAGAGTCATAATTCCAAATGTGTTATAAGGTGTTTTATACTGGATGGTACTATAGAATAATCGTTGCTTTTTTAATATAGCTCCTCATATGGATGTAAACAAGTCTTTGATCTGGTGTCTGTATTTCACTAAGAGTCTGTATTTCACTAAAAATTCTTATATACTAGTTATATACAGAAGTCTGTATTTAACTAGAACTCCTTATACATTTACTGTCTTTAATACACTAAAAACTACACAGACTAATCAAAGTCACTGAATAAAATATAAATAGAGATGAATAAATCACTTTGATTGAAATTCACAAATCCACCAGACCAGATTTCCCAGCCTGAGCAAAGTTCAGCCAGGGGGCGTGACGACCTGGATCAATCTGACAGGGAGACGGATAAAATGATAGGGGGCATGTCGACCTGTCAGATTTGAGTTTGATGAATGGTAGTGCCCCTATACTACTGTCACTTGTTTAGGGGGTTTCCACTGTTTAGGCACATCAGGGGCTCTCTAAATGCGACATGGCGTCCAGCCAATTCTGCGTTGAAAAGGTCAAGCGGCGCTCCTTCCCTTGAGACCTCTGCCGTGCGCCCAAAAAGTGGTTAACCCCCACATATGGGGTATCGGCGCATTCAGGAGAAATTGCAGAACAAATTTTGTGGTTCATTTTTTCTTTTAACACTTGTAAAAATAAAAAAAATTGGTTCTGAAATAAAGATTTTGCAAAAAAAGTTAAATGTTAATTTTTTCCTTCCACATTGCTTCAGTTCCTGTGAAGCACATAAAGGGTTAATAAACTTCTTGAATGTGGTTTTGAGCACCTTGAGTGGTTCAGTTTTTAGAATGGTGTCACTTTTGGGTATTTTCTATCATATAGACCCCTCAAAGTGACTTCAAATGTGATGTGGTCCCTAAAAAAAATGGTGTTGTAAAAATGAGAAATCGCTGGTCAACTTTTAACCCTTATAACTTCGTAACAAAAAAAAATTTTGTTCCCAAAATTGTGCTGATGTAAAGTAGACATGTGAGAAATGTTATTTATTAATAAATTTGTGTGACATATCTCTCTGATTTCAGGGCATAAAAATTGAAAGTTTGAAAATTGCTAAATTTTCAAAATTTTCGCCATATTTTTGTTTTTTTTCATAAATCAAAGCAAGTCATATAAAAATTTTTTTACCACTAACGTGAAGTACAATAAGTCATGAAAAAACTATCTCAGAATCAGATGGATTCGTTAAAACCTTCCAGAGTAATTACCTCATCAAGTGACAGTGGTCAGAATTGTAAAAATTGGCCCGGTCATTAAGCTGCAAAATGGCTCTGTCACTAAGGGGTTAAGGTTGACAAGCTTAAGTAATAATATTGATGTTGTTGTCATTGAAATGGGCACTGTAGGTGTGTTTACTGTCCTCTACTCCCTGCCGACTTTGCTACCCCATTGACTTGTATTGGGTTTCGTGTTTCAGTCGGACCTTCGACTTTTTCCGATAGTCGGCCAATTTCGTTCAACTCAACTTTCGTGAAAGTCGGGTGGTCTGAAACCCGACTCGACCCTCCAGGAGGCAAAGTCGCTCATATCTTGACATGATGTCTGCTAATGATTCCAAGAAATTTTACATTTAAAAAGTTAAATGATGATCCTTCCCTTCTGAGCCCTGCCCTGCGCCCAAACAGTAGTTTTCTCCCTCATGTGGGGCATCATGTACTCAAGAGAAAAAGCACCACAAATTATATGGTACTGTTTCTCCTGTTACACTTAGTAAAATGCAATATTTTGGGAAAATGTGATTTCTTTTATTTTCACGACTCAACGTTATAAACTTCAGTGAAGCAGCTGAGAGTTCAATGTGCTCACCACACATCTATATCAGTTCACTGAGGGGTTTAGTTTCCAAAATTGTGTAACTTGTGGGGGATTTTCACTATTTAAGTACATCATAGGCTCTCAAAATGTGACGTGGCAAATTTATTCAGCAAATTTTGCATACAAAAGTCAAATGGCACTTCTTCCCTTCCGAGCCCTGCCGTGCTCCCAAACAGTAGTTTTCCCTCTCATATGGGGTATCAGCATGCTCAGGAGAAATTACACAACAAATATGGGGTTCATTTTTTCCTGTTACCCTTGACAAAATAAAAAAATTTGGATCTGCAGTAAATTTTTTGTGGAAAAAATTTAAATGTTCTTTTTTTTGTCCACATTCCAAAAATTTCTGTAAAGCACCTCAAGGGTTAATAAAATTCTTGAATATGGTTTTGAGCACCTTGAGGGGTTCAGTATTTAGAATGGACCTCTGAAAGTGACTTCAAACGTGATGTGGTTTCTAAATAAAATGGTTTTGTAAATTTTGTTCGAAAAATTAAAAATGGCTGGTCGACTTTTAAACCTTGCAACTTCCTAATAAAAAAAAATTGGTTCCAAAATTGTGCTGATGTAAAGTAGACATGTGGTAAATGTTATTTATTAACTATTTTGTGTAACATATCTATGTGAGCTAAGGGCATGAAAATTGAAAGTTTGAAAATTCTGAAATTTTTGCCAAATTTCCATTTTTTTCACAAATAAGCGCAAGTCATATCAAAGAAATTTTACCACTAATATGAAGTGTCACACAATATGTCACAAGAAACAATCTCTGAATCAGTGGGATCTATTAAAGCGTTCCAGAGTTATGACTTCATAAAGTGACAGTGGTCAGAATTGTAAAAATTGGCCTGTTCATTAACATGCAAACCTTTGGGTGTAAAGGGGTTAATGCTGGATCCTACCTGCCTACTAATTTTTTAGGCTTATAGTTTGGGAGAGTCATGTTTGATAAATATTATGTTAGGTTCCCATCAAAGAAAGGTCACCTTGCTGTGGTTGAAGGACACACATGAATTGGCAAATCGATGTGCTAAGTACCTTAATTTTTGTAAGTATATTCTATATCACATTTATGCATTTTAAATCTCTTATTTTCAATGTTTATATATTTCTTAGTGCTTACAGAGTAGTGTTGCATTCTCTTGCTTGTGTATTGTGCAGTTATGGCAGCTTGCACCTGTTCACACTAGCTTTGTTCTGTATGGAGGTGCTTGTCAGACTTTGTTTTAATCCAGGAGAACTAGTCTGATTGACCTATGTGGAAGGATTTTTTCCCTAATATGGGTAAATTAGCATCATGATTTAATAGGTACATATTCTGTGTTAGGGCTCATACTCACTGGCTGGAAAAAAATCGGTCCGTTTTCTGCAGGGAAAAAACGGTACAATTGTTGTAAAAAGGCATGCGATTTGCATGCGATTTTAAATTGCACCATGCGTTTTCCATCAGTTTTCCATCTGTATGCAATGCGATTTTAACATGAAGTTTTACATAGAGCAGTTATCTCTATGTAAAAAGTCATGTAAAAATCACATTGTCAAAAAAAAATGTACACAAAAAGCAAGTAATTATATATATATATATATATATATATATATATATATAGGTCATACACTTCTACATAGTATAATAGCCGCTAATTCATCCCTGGCTATACTGTAAAATCACACTGACAGCTTTAATAAAGAATAGAAACAATACATATACACACATAGAATACATATATATATATATGTCATTGTGACATATATATATATACATATATTTATAGTTCATACACTTCTACATACTGTAATAGCCGCTAATTCAATTGCCGGCTTTTGTGAAATCACAGAAGCTGACATGAAATGACACATGGTTTACATACAGTTAACCATGTCATTTCATGTATTTTGTTATATGGTTTTAACTTACAATTACATAAGTGTATGTGTGCAATATTTCAGACATGTAGGGGTTAATTAAAGGTGTAAATTCGTTGAAAAAAAATGCGTGGGCTCCCGCTGTATTTTCTCCACCAGACAGACAAAGCCAGCGAGTGGGGGCAGATAATAATAGCCTAGGGAGGGTACATTTTTTTGTGCCCCCCCCTGGCTACTAACATCTGCCCCCAGACACCCCAGAAAGGGCAAATCTCTAATTAGATTTGCCCTTTCTGGCACTTTGCCCGTCTATTCCCATTGCCCTGTAGCGGTGGCGAATGGGTTAATAAGGGGTTAAAACCACCTTGCAATTGAAAGGTCACTTTAAGCCAGGTTAATAATTGAGAGCTGTCAATTAGACAACTATCAATTATTAATCTTATTGAAGTAAATAAAAAAACACACACACTTTAAGAATAAATAATTTTAATGAAATAAAAACACATTTTTTTGACCATCTTTTATTTTACTCTTAATCCGTGCGAAGCCCTTGATCTCCTAAAATAAAGAAAAAATAATAAAACAACATTATTCTTACCTATCTGGCGATCTGTCACGTCCCACGCTGTAATCCTTCACAAAGGGTTAACTAGCTTTGAGCCAAGCAGTGCAAGTAATGCTGCATGCTCAGCTGAAAGCTCCTGAATGAATGAGCTTATCTCCTGCCGACAGGAGAGGATGTGATTAATGAATGAAGCTTAATTGATTGCGTCCCACTTTCACTTTAGGTCAGGTCACTGAAGTGAAAGTGGCAATAAATCAATTAAGCTCCACTCATTAATCACTTCCTCTCCTTTCGCTGGGAGAGGAAGTTATTCATTCAGGGTGTTACAGCTCAGAAGGCAGCATTAGCTCCCTGCTAGCTGTAACCTGTTAACCCTTTCTGATGGATTACAACGTGGGACCTGACTGTGCATCGGATTGGTAAGAATAATTTTGCTTTTTTATTTTATTTTTATTACAGGAAATGGTTTTAGCAGGAAAATAAAATATGGTCAAAAACTGTGATTATTTCATTAAACTTCTTTTTTATTAAAGTGTGTGTGTTTGATTTTTCTTTCATACAATAGGATTAATAATTGATAGTTGTCTAATTGACAGCTCTCAATTATTAACCTGGCTTAAAGTGACCTTTCAATTGCAAGGTGGCTTTAACCCCTTATTAACCCATTCGCCACCGCTACAGGGCAATGGGAATAGACTGGCAAAGTGCCAGAAAGGGCAAATCTAATTAGAGATTTGCCCTTTCTGGGGTGTCTGGGGGCAGATGTTAGTAGCCAGGGGGGGCACAAAAAAATGTACCCTCCCTAGGCTATTATTATCTGCCCCCACTCGCTGGCTTTGTCTGCCACCTTCTGCTTGAATTACTGCTTTGCACACTCTTGGTATTCTCTTGATGAGCTTCAAGAGGTAGTCACCTTTTTTTGGAAGTGCATTTGAGCAGCAGGGTGATTTGCTGCTGAAGGAGACAAAAAAAAAATCTCTTTAAATCTTCTGCTTCAGCGAGTGTGAGCGAGCTGAGTGTGACCGGTGCGCAAGTGCGAACGGTGGTAAGTGTGACTTGAGATTCAGTGAAGAAGTATTTGAAAAACCTTTAATCAAATACCTGTGTGAATTGGTGTGAGTGGCTGAATTGAGGATTGCTGAGTGCCTTTCTACCTGTTCTATCTTTTGGGGGCTTTTTTAACCTATTTTTTCTCTCTAAAAGTTTAATCTCTTATTTTACTATCTGTGTGTTTAAAGGTTTAAAGGTTAACTATATTGCATTTAAATCTTGGTGTAGCTATATTCACAAGGGGTTAATTAAGGGTGGGGGTTCATAATTAAGTGTTTATAAGGGCCAGCTGGTTGGGGCTCAAGTCTTTTTGGAAGTGCATTTGAGCAGCAGGGTGATTTGCTGCTGAAGGAGAGAAAAAAAAATCTCTTTAAATCTTCTGCTTCAGTGAATGTGAGCGAGCTGAGTGTGACTGGTGTGCAAGTGCGAACGGTGGTAAGTGTGACTTGAGATTCAGTGACTTTGGATTCAGGGAGTTTCCAAGGGAGGATTTACTGAATTGCTGGTATATTTTATTAATACTTTTTATTTATTTTTACTTATCTTTGCTGTCTGGTGAAATCCCCATTAGGAATGTGCTCCACTATTGCCAATGCCATCCAGTGTACATCTTGCCACATGTATGCAGTCCTTGAACAGCCGGTCGAAGGTGCATACTGCTGTGCGAGATGTGAGCACGTTGTGCATTTGGAAGCCCAAATCCTGGATCTAAATGTGCAGCTGGCAACACTGAGATCCATAGACAATATGGAAAGGAGTCTTCTGCTCACTGAGCAGACGCTCAATGGGATAGATGAGGGGGGGATGCTAGGGTGGAGCTGCAGGACACTGAAGTAGGAAGCTGGGTGACAGTTAGAAGGCGGGGTAGAGGGAAGAGCACCAGGGAGGCTAGTCCTGATCTGGCACACCCCAATAAGTTTGCAAAGTTGGCAGATGAGGGGGTTGTCAGTACAGGGGTAGCACTGCTGCAGCCAGGCATGTCCTCTGAATGCCGGGGGAGTGTCTGCTCCAGTAAGGGGGGAATTAGGAGAGCAGGGCAGGCCAGACAGGTGCTGGTAGTGGGGGACTCAATTATTAGGGGAACAGATAGGGCAATCTGTCACAAAGACAGGGATCGTCGAACAGTGTGCTGCCTACCTGGCGCTCGAGTCCGACACATCGCTGATCGGGTTGACAGATTACTGGGAGGGGCTGGTGAGGACCCAGCGGTCATGGTGCACATTGGCACAAATGACAAAGTTAGAGGTAGGTGGAAGGTCCTTAAAGACGATTTCAGGGAATTAGGCTGCAAGCTTAAAGCAAGGACCTCCAACGTGGTATTTTCTGAAATACTGCCTGTACCACGTGCCACACCAGTGAGGCAACGGGAGATTAGGGAGGTTAATAAGTGGCTCAAGAATTGGTGTAGGAAGGAGAGGTTTGGGTTCCTGGAGAACTGGGCCGACTTCTCAGTTGGCTACAGGTTCTATGCTAGGGACGGACTGCACCTCAATGGGGAGGGTGCAGCTGTGCTGGGGAGAAAATGGCTAGAAGGTTGGAGGAGTCTTTAAACTAGGGACTAGGGGGGAAGGTATTCATTTTATAGGAGGGGAAGGCAGTGCAGATAGAGACCTGGGCACAAATAATGAAATTGGGGGTGGGGGTGGCATGGGGGGTGGGGTTAGAACAGATAATAATTTAAGAAAGAATAGAGGTTCAGAGAGATACATAAAGTGCATGTATACTAATGCCAGAAGCCTCACCAACAAAATGGCAGAATTAGAATTAATTTTGTTGGAACATAATTATGACATGGTGGGGATATCTGAGACTTGGCTGGATAAGAGCCACGACTGGGCGGTTAATTTACAGGGCTATAGTCTGTTTAGGAATGACCGTAAAAATAAGCGAGGTGGGGGTGTGTATTTATATGTAAAATCATCCTTAAAACCCATCCTGCGTGATATCTGTGAATCTAATGAAGATGTAGAGTCTCTGTGGGTGGAGATTAGGGGAGGGGGGAAAAATAATAAATTACTGATAGGGGTTTGTTATAAGTCTCCTAAAATAATGGAAGCAACAGAGAATATCCTCGTAAAGCAAATAGATGAAGCAGCAACTCAAGGAGAAGTCATTATTATGGGGGACTTCAACTACCCTGAAATACATTGGGGAACAGAAACCTGTAGTTCCAGCAAAGGTAATAAGTTTTTGGCAACTATGAGAGACAATTACCTTTCACAACTAGTTCAGGACCCAACAAGAGGGGGGGCACTGCTAGACCTAATATTATCCAACAGGCCAGACCGCATATCAAATATAAGGGTTGGGAGTCACTTGGATAATAGTGATCACAAAATAATAAGCTTTCATGTATCCTTTAATAAGATGTGTAGTCGAGGGGTTACAAGGACACTAAACTTCAGGAAGGCAAATTTCCAACGGATGAGAGATGATCTTGGTGAAATAAACTGGGACGATATCCTGAGACATAAAAATACACAAAGAAAATGGGAGATGTTTATTAGTATCCTGAATAGGACCTGTGCACAGTATGTACCCTATGGGAATAAATATGCTAGAATTAGGAGGAAACCACTATGGCTAAATAGAGCTGTAATCGGTGCAATAAGGGACAAAAAGAAAGCGTTTAGGGAATTAAAGCAAGTAGGTAGTGATGAGGCATTAAATAAATACAGAAGACTGAATAAATTCTGTAAAAAGCAAATCAAGACAGCAAATATTGAGGCAGAGAGACTCGTTGCCAGAGAAAGTAAAAATAATCCCAAAATATTCTTTAACTACATAAATAGCAAGAAACTAAAAAATGATAGTGTTGGTCCCCTTAAAATAGTCTGGGTGAAATGGTGGATGAGGATGAGGAAAAAGCCAATATGCTAAATGACTTTTTTTCAATTGTATTTACACAAGAAAATCCCATGACCGATAATATGATCAGTGATAAAAAAATTTCTCCATTTAATGTCACCTGCTTAACCTAGCAGAAAGTACAGCGGCGTCTAAAAATCACTAAAATTGACAAATCCCCGGGCCCGGATGGGATACACCCCCGAGTACTGCAGGAATTAAGTACAGTTGTAGATAGACCATTATTTTTAATCTTTAAAGATTCCATAATAACGGGGTCTGTACCACAGGACTGGCGTATAGCAAATGTGGTGCCAATATTCAAAAAGGGGGCAAAAACTGAACCTGGAAATTATAGGCCAGTGAGCTTAACATCTACTGTGGGTAAAATCCTGGAGGGTTTTTTAAGGGATACTATATTGGAGTATCTGAGGCTGAATAACCTCATGACACAGTATCAGCATGGGTTTACGAGGGACCGTTCTTGTCAGACTAATCTGATAAGTTTTTATGAAGGGGTAAGTTCAGGACTGGACCAAGGGAATGCAGTGGACGTGGTGTTCATGGACTTCTCAAAAGCTTTTGATACAGTGCCACACAAAAGGTTGATACATAAAATGAGAACAATGAGGATAGGGGAAAATATGTGTAAGTGGGTTAAGAACTGGCTCATGGATAGAAAACAAAGGGTGGTTATTAATGGAGCACACTCGGACTGGGTCACGGTTAGCAGTGGGGTACCACAGGGGTCAGTATTGGAGCCGCTTCTCTTTAACATATTTATTAATGACCTTGTAGGGGGCATACAGAGTAGTATTTCAATATTTGCAGATGACACTAAACTCTGCAGGGTAATAAATACAGAGGAGGATAATTTTATATTACAGGAGGATTTATGTAAACTAGAAGCTTGGGCTGATAAATGGCAAATGAGCTTTAATGGGGATAAATGTAAGGTCATGCACTTGGGTAGAACAAAAAAAATGTATAATTATGTGCTTAATTGTAAAACACTGGCAAAACTGTCACTGAAAAAGACCTTGGTGTATGGGTGGACGACAAACTCACATTTAGTGGCCAATGTCAGGCAGCTGCTGCCAAGGCAAATAAAATAATGGGATGCATTAAAAGAGGCATAGATGCTCATGAGGAGAACATAATTTTACCTCTATACAAGTCACTGGTGCGACCACACTTAGAATACTGTGTGCAGTTCTGGTCTCCGGTGTATAAGAAAGACATAGCTGAACTGGAGCGGGTGCAAAGAAGAGCGACCAAGGTTATTAGAGAACTGGGGGGTCTGCAATACCAAGACAGGTTATTACACTTGGGGTTATTTAGTTTGGAAAAACAAAGGCTTAGGGGTGATCTTATTACAATGTATAAATATATGAGGGGACAGTACAAAGATCTTTCTAATGATCTTTTTACTCTTAGACCTGTGACGGGGACAAGGGGGCATCCTCTACGTCTAGAGGAAAGAAGGTTTAGCCATAATCACAGACACAGATTCTTTACTGTAAGAGCAGTGAGACTATGGAACTCTGTACCGTCTAATGTTGTAATGAGTGATTCCTTACTAAAATTTAAGAAGGGACTGGATGCCTTTCTTGAAAAGTATAATATTACAGGCTATATTCACTAGTTTCCTAGATACTGCGTTGATCCAGGGAGCTAGTCTGATTGCCGTATGTGGAGTCGGGAAGGAATTTTTTTCCCCAATGTGAAGCTTACTGTTTGCCACTTGGGTTTTTTTTGCCTTCCTCTGGATCAACATGTTAGGGCAGGTTAGGATAGGATATGGGTTGAACTAGATGGACTTAAAGTCTTCCTTCAACCTTAATAACTATGTTACTATGTTACTGGAAATGGTCTTCCAAAAGTCTTGAAGGAGTTCCCAGAGATGCTTAGCACTTGTTGGCCCTTTTGCCTTCACTCTGCGGTCCTGCTAACCCCAAACAATCTTGATTGGGTTCAGGTCTAGTGACTGTGGAGGCCAGGTCATCTGGCGTAGCACCCCATCTGTTATGTTTCGGTAGCTGAGGAGGACAGGAACAACAGCAGGGCAGCCGAACACCTGAGATGTTGGTAACTTATGGGTTGCAGATTCCTAAACTAACGACACAACTAGAGGTAGCCGTGGAGCGTTCCTACGTTGATCCTAGACGCCTCGTCACAGCCTGAGAGATAACTACACCTAAAGGCAGAAAGATGAAAGCTATCTGCCCCGGAGCAGATCCCCAAAGAAAATAGGAAGCCCCCAAACATATAATGGCAGTTAGACAAGATGAAAATACAAACATAGGCAGAAAATAGACTGAGCAAACGCTGGGGCCACAAGCTGACTAAATAGGATAGGACAGGAGAGATTACTTTCTGCAACCCAGAAAACCCTACAGAAATCCAACAATTCTAATTACAAAAATACTGAGATTACACGATCTCGCCACCCACTAAATCAGATCTCAGTGTGAACAAAAACCAAGCCGCAGCCGCTGAAAAAACAGGAAAAAGCAAATGAGCAAATAACAGTGGCTGCAGAAAAACTGTGAGGAGCTCAGGCCCCAGAAGGGGACCTGGCTAACCTCCACAAAAGTGCAGAAAATAATGCAAAAAGCAAGCACAAAAAGAAAAGCAAAAAATATCTTATCTGAAAGCAGGAGATGCAGGCAAGACTCCAGCAAACTTCCAAATGAACCAGGAACCACAATTAAGACAAGAACAATTGATCACCGGCAACCGTCATGGGAGGGAACCTCCCTTATATCAGACCAGTTCGTGATTCCAGATTGCCACTCCTCGCTGAAAGGTTCAGTACTGTCTGTAACCACCAGAGGGAGCCTCTGCTCAGAAACCATCTCTAGCACATTCATAACAGTACCCCCCCTTGAGGAGGGGTCACCAAAACCCTCACTTGTGCAACCAGGCCGATCAGGATGAGCTCGGTGATAGGCACGGATCAGTCTCCTAGCATGCATGTCCGAAGCAAAACCCAAGAATTGTCCTCCTGACCATAACCTCTCCACTTAACCAAATACTGGAGTTTCTGTCTAGAAAAACGAGAATCCAATATTTTCTCAACCACATACTCCAGATTGCCCTCAACCAAAACAGGGTCAGGAGGCGCAGCCATAGGAACCACTGGCTCGACAAACCTCTTCAATAAGGACTTGTGGAACACGTTATGGATCTTAAATGTCCCTAGAAGAAGCAAACGGAAGGAAACAGGATTAAGAATCTCCATGATCTTATAAGGTCCAATGAACCTGGGCTTAAACTTTGGAGATGCAACCCTCATAGGGATATTTCTTGACGACAACCAAACCAAGTCCCCCACTTTAAACCGAGGACCATCAGTCCTATGCCGGTTGGCAAACCGTTGGGCCTTCTCCTGAGAGAGAGACAACCTCTCCACTACCTGGTCCCAAATCTGCTGCATTCGCTCCACAACAGAGTCAACACCCGGACAGACAGAAGCCTCCGCCTGTCCCGAAGAAAATCGAGGGTGAAACCCAAAATTGCAGAAATAAGGAGACATCAAGGTGGCAGAGCTAGCCCTATCATTAAGAGCAAACTCAGCCAAAGGCAAAAAAAAGTCATCTTGATCAGCAGACACAAAACATCTCAAATAAGTCTCCAAGGTCTGGTTTGTTCTCTTGGTTTGTCCATTGGTCTGAGGATGAAAAGCAGAGGAGAAAGATAATTGAACACCAAGTTTAGAACAAAATGTCCTCCAAAATCTGGAAACAAACTGGACTCCTCTGTCAGACACAATGTTCTCCGGAATGCCATGTAACCGAACCACGTGCTGAAGGAACAAAGGCACCAATTCGGAGGAGGAAGGTAACTTAGGTAATGGCACAAGATGTATCATCTTGGAAAACCTATCACAGATTACCCAGATAACGGTCATTCTCTGAGAAACAGGGAGGTCGTGAATAAAATCCATAGAGATATGGGTCCATGGCCTCTTGGGCACAGGTAATGGCATTAACAAACCACTAGAGCGAGAGCAAGGCTTGGAACGAGAGCAAGTCCCACATGACTGCACAAATTCCCTGACGTCACGAGACAAAGTAGGCCACCAAAAGGACCGACTCAAATCCACCAAATCCCGGGATGACCATCCAACGCGGAACAATGAATCTCAGACATCACACTCTTCTTCCACTAGTCTGGGACAAACAATTTCCCAATAGGGCAGCGCTCAGTTTATCCTCCTGACACCCTTCCAAGGCCAGTCTCAAATTGGGCGAGATGGCGGAAAGAACTACACACCTTTCAAAATAACAGTAGGATCAGATAACTCAGGAGAGTCCGCAAAGTAAACTCCTCGAGAGGGCATCCGCCTTAACATTCTTAGTGCCAGGAAGAAAAGAAACCACAAAATTAAAACGTGTGAAAAACAAGGCCCACCTGGCCTGTCTAGGATTAAGTCGCTTGGCTGATTCGAGATAAACCAGATTCTTATGGTCCGTGAGGACCACCACCTGATGTTTGACTCCTTCCAGCCAATGTCTCCATTTCTTCAAAGGCCCACTTCATGGCCAATAACTCCCATTACCCACGTCATAATTACGTTCAGTTGGAGAAAATTTTTGAGAGAAAAAGGCACAAGGGTTACTCTTAGAGGTCTCTGGATCTCTTTGGGACAAAACGGCACCTGCCCCAATTTCAGAGGCATCAACCTCCACCTGAAACGGTAGAGAAACATCAGGCTGCCATAGAACAGGAGCAGAAGTGAATCTCTGCTTAAGTTCCTGAAACGCAGAGACTCAGGAGTCCAATTCACCACATCAGAACCCTTTTTGGTCAAATCAGTCAATGGTTTAACAATACCGGAGAAATTACCAATAAATTTACAATAAAAATTGGAAAACCAAAAATCTCTGAAGAGCCTTTAATGAAGTAGGTTGGACCAATCACAGATGGCTTGAACCTTGACCGGGTCCATTTCAATAACAGACGGAGACAAAATGAATCCCAGAAATGAGACCTTCTGACGCCAAAAAGACACTTTGATTCCTTCACATACAGTGCATTCTCTTTCAAAATCTGGAACACAGTCCGAACATGTTTCACATGAGAGTCCCAGTCATTGGAAAAAATCAAGATATCATCCAAATAAACAATCAGAAATTTATCCACAAAATCCCTGAAAATATCATTCATGAAGGATTGGAAGACGGAAGGAGCATTAGTGAGCCCAAAGGGCATCACTAGGTACTCAAAATGCCCCTCTGGGGTATTAAACGCCATCTTCCATTCATCCCGTGCTTAATGCGAATAAGGTTATACGCCCCCTGAGGTCAAGCTTGGTAAACCAACTAGCACTTTTCACCCTGGAAAACAGGTCAGAAATCAAGGGTAACGGATATTGATACTTCACAGTCGATCTTATTCAAGAGACGATAATCAATACACGGCCTCAATGAACCATCCTTTTTGGCCACAAAGAAAAAACCGGCACCCAAGGGTGAAGAGGATGGTCTGATATGACCCTTCTCCAATGACTCCTTGATATAAGATTGCATAGCATCGTGTTCAGGTACAGACAAGTTAAAAAGGCGACCTTTAGGAAATTTACCACCAGGCACTAATTCAATAGCGCAATCGTAGCTCCTGTGAAGGGGCAAAGATGCAGATTTACTTTCACTAAATACAGCCGAAAAATCAGTCAAAAAGTCAGGAACATCCTGAGACTTGGGAGAGGAAAAAAACCAGGAGTGTCTGCATTAACACATTGGTCAGCCCCAACTGGTCACAGACACAGATTTCCAATCCAAAACAGGATTATGAAACTGTAACCAAGGGAAACCTAGTACAATAATGTCATGCAGATTATACAGCACCAGAAATTTGCAACTCTCCTGATGATCTGGTTCAACCCTATTATACCTGAGTAGAAACTGGGGTTTATTCTCCGCCAAAGGGGTAGAATCAATGCCCAGTAGGGGAATAACTTCCGCAGGGGTATCATGGGAACCCACAACATTTGGCAAATCAAAATCCATCAGGTTAATAGCTTTCTCCTGAATCAACAAAAGCCTGAGCAGAAAATGTGGACAGGGAGCAAATCAGGGTAACAGTCAACAGAAATTTAGTCTGAACACTACCCAAGACAACTGAGCAGTAAAACTCTTCCCCACTTAGGGCAGACTGAAACATAATGAGAGGCTCACCACAGTAGAAACATTTAACCCATTGCGCTTTCGAAACTCATGACAGCTGAGCCCCAGAAGTCACTCTATCACACTGCATGGGCTCAGAAGCTGGCTCACAAGGCTAACACTATCTCACGCATACCTCTGCGCTTACGCAAACGTCTGTCAATTTGAATACCAATGACATAGAATCATTGAGACTAGAGGGAGCAGGGAATCCCACCATAACATCCTTTACATTCTCTGACAGCCCCTTCCGAAAAGGCTGCCAAAGCATCATCATTCCATTTGGTCAGGACTGCCCACTTTCGGAATTTCTAACAGTACAACTCAGCGTCTTCAAGACCCTGATTTAATGCCAACATCACAGGTTTTTTATAAAGCGAAAAGCACTAGTGAGATCGACGCGCGCAGGAGAGAGATGACATTTTGAACCTGCTGTGCTGCTTACCTGAAGACTTAGGATTTAAGGCAAAAAACAACTTACAGTTATTTTTGAAATTCAGAAATTTAGCCCGATCCCCAAAAACAAATCTGCATGGGAATCCTAGGTTCCACAACCGGCAACCCAGCAAGATAGGTAGCAATACTCCGAACCTCAGTGGCAAGCTGATCCACACAGCCAGACAACTGTGCAAACTCCATTGAGAGAAAAAAAAATCTTCCTCAGCACCCAGAGAAAAAGAGGGAAAAAATGCAACAGACAGAAAAAAAATAAATAAATCTCTGACAACTCTGACAACTTTTTTCTTTCCACACTATTTTTCCCTTCTGTGAGTACCATATAATTTTCAGTTATGGCCGGTGATACTGTTATGTTTCGGTAGCTGAGGAGGACAGGAACAACAGCAGGGCAGCAGAACACCTGAGATGTTGGTAACTGATGGGTTGCAGATTCCTAAACTAACGACACAACTAGAGGTAGCCGTGGAGCGTTCCTACGTTGATCCTAGACGCCTCGTCACAGCCTGAGAGATAGCTACACCTAAAGGCAGAAAGATGAAAGCTATCTGCCCCGGAGCAGATCCCCAAAGAAAATAGGAAGCCCCCAAACATATAATGGCGGTTAGACAAGATGAAAATACAAACATAGGCAGAAAATAGACTGAGCAAACGCTGGGGCCACAAGCTGACTAAATAGGATAGGACAGGAGAGATTACTTTCTGCAACTCAGAAAACCCTACAAAAATCCAACAATTCTGATTACAAAAATACTGAGATCACACGATATCGCCACCCACTAAATCAGATCTCAGTGTGAACAAAAACCAAGCCGCAGCCGCTGAAAAAACAGGAAAAAGCAAATGAGCAAATAACAGTGGCTGCAGAAAAACTGTGAGGAGCTCAGGCCCCAGAAGGGGACCTGGCTGACCTCCACAAAAGTGCAGAAAACAATGCAAAAAGCAAGCACAAAAAGAAAAGCAAAAAATATCTTATCTGAAAGCAGGAGATGCAGGCAAGACTACAGCAAACTTCCAAATGAACCAGGAACCACAATTGAGACAAGAACAATTGATCACCCGGCCACCATCATGGGAGGGAACCTCCCTTATATCAGACCAGTCCGTGATTCCAGATTACCACTCCTCGCTGAAAGGTTCAGTACTGTCTGTAACCACCAGAGGGAGCCTCTGCTCAGAAACCATCTCTAGCACATTCATAACACCCATCACTCTCCTACTTGGTCAAATAGCCCTTACACAGCCTGGAGGTGTGTTTGGGGTCACTGTCCTGTGAAAAAAAATCATGGTACAACTATACGCAAACCGGATGGAATAGCATGCCGCTGCAAGATGCTGTGGTAGCCATGTTGGTTCAGTATGCCTTCAATTTTGAATAAATCCCCAACAATGTCACTAGCAAAGCACCCCACACCATCACACCTCCTCCTTCATGCTTCACGGTGGGAACCAGGCATGTAGAGTCCATCCGTTCACCTTTTCTGCGTCGCACAAAGACGCGGTGGTTGGAACCAAAGATCTCAAATTTGGACTCATCAGTCCAAAGCACAGATTTCCACTGGTCTAATGTCCATTCCTTATGTTCTTTAGCCCAAACAATTCTCTTCTGCTTGTTGCCTGTCCTTAGCAGTCATTTCCTAGCAGCTATTTTACCATGAAGGCCTGCTGCACAAAGTCTCCTCTTAACATTTGTTGTAGAGATGTGTCTGCTGCTAGAACTCTGTGTGGCATTGACCTGGTCTCTAACCTGAGCTGCTGTAAACCTGCAATTTCTGAGGCTGGTGACTCGGATAAACTTATCCTCAGAAGCAGAGGTGACTCTTTGTCTTCCTTTCCTGGGGCGGTACTCATGTGAGCCAGTTTCTTTGTAGCGCTTCATGGTTTTTGCAACTGCACTTGGGGACACTTTCAAAGTTTTCCCAATTTTTTGGACTGACTGGCCTTCATTTCTTAAAGAACTGATGGCCACTTGTTTTTCTTTACTTAGCTGCTTTTTTCTTGCCATAATACACATTCTAACAGTCTATTCAGTAGGACTATCAGCTGTGTATCCACCAGACTTCTGCACAACACAACTGATGGTCCTGACAGGGCACACCTGTGAAGTGAAAACCATTTCCGGTGACTACCTCTTGAAGCTCATCAAGAGAGTGCAAAGCAGTCATCAAAGCAAAAGGTGGCTACTTTGAAGAACCTAGAATGTAAGACATTTTTTCAGTTGTTTCACACTTTTAGGTTAAGTATATATTTCCACATGTGTTAATTCATAGTTTTGATGCCTTCAGTGTGAATGCACAATTTTCATAGTCATGAAAATACAGAAAAATCTTTGAATGAGAAGGTGTGTCCAAACTTTTGGTCTGTACTGTATGTCTACTGAAAGGTGGAGGTCCTCTTCCCATTTAATCATGTAAGGAGATTTACAAAAGGTTTGATCCAAGTTAAACCATTTATAAGGGTATTGATTGCTCCAAAAAATATTATGACCTACATTTTTTAACATAAGGACAGAAGGTTCAGAGAGATATGGTTTGGTCTGCAGAAAAAGCTCTATTTGGTTCTTCAATATTAGGAATTGTAAAAAGGCAGAAGAGTGAATCCCAAATGTGGCCTTGATTTGTGTAAATGGGTAGAAAAATCTACCATCGTACATGTCTTGAATTTTGGTAACACCACAACTAGCCCAGAGTGGATCTAGATTAAACTCTGCAATAACCTCAACCAAAGAAAGAGAGAGTCCTTTAATAAGTTCTGATTTAGGAACTTGCCTTCTAAGTCTGAATAATTTCATCCAAGCTTCCGAAATATCTAAGAAAATAGGATAATTAATATGGAAAGTCCCTTTTTTGATAAGCGATAATAATAATAGGAAAATAATTTTGTTTAGTGGGGTATCTTTATTGAAAAATAATTCACCACCAAATAGACTGCTTTATGAGATTAGCATAATAATATGCTGTAATGTTGGGCAGACCCATTCCACCATGTGGTTTGCTTTTAAATAATTGATTAGTAGCAATCCTAGCCCTTTTATTACCCCACGCAAAAAGATTAATATGAGATTGTAGGCTGGTTAAAAATGAGGTCGAAACAGATAACGGGAGAGATCAAAAAACATATAATATTTTGGGCAAAAGAATGGATTTGACAATTAAATTTTTCGCCCACCATGAAAGTCCTGTATCATTGTTAAAATTACAATTCTTAATAATAGAATTAATAAGATCATTGACATTAATAGAGATTAAAGAGTTAATATCCCTAGAAAACTTTAAACCTAGATATATGAAGTCTTTTTCTGCCCAGCTCCATGGGGAAATGTTTTTAACTTCTTGAATTTGAGAAGAGTTTAAATTAAAATGTAGAATTTTAGATTTGGTGACATTTATTTTAAAATATGAGATAAAAGAGAATTCATTGAGTAAATTTTGAATTTTATTGATGGATTTAGATGTTTCTGTCAGGGTTAATAAAATATCATCAGCGTATAAACTAATTTTATAGTCTGTGGAGTTAGTACTAATTCCTTTAATATCTTGGTCATCCCTAATTAATTGAGCAAGGAGCTCTACTGCTAAATGAAATAATAAAGGAGAAAGTGGGCATCCCTGTCTAGTTCCATTAGTAATTTTAAAATTGGTAGAAAGATGATTATTAACATAAATTCTTGCTTGTGGATTGGAATAAAGGGCCATAATTTTAGTAATACATGGGGATATTAAAACCGAATTTTTGTAGAGCACAATTTAAATAATTCCAATTCAAGCGATTAAATGCCTTTTCAGCATCTAAGGAAATCACAGTAGAACAAAGTTTTTGGTAATTTATTAATTTAATTATGTTTATTAATCGTCTGTTACCTTCAACAGACTGTCTGTGTTTTATAAAACCAATTTGATTGTTTGAAATTAAACTGGGCAGAATACAATTTAGTCTATTAGCAATGATCTTGGAATAAATTTTTAAAACAGTATTAATGAGGGAAATGGGCCTATAATTTATTATTTGGTCTGGGTTTAAGTTTGGTTTAGGAATAAGAATTATATTAGCTTCAAGATTTTCTTTCGGGAATGCACCTGTAGATGCAGCTACATTAAAAATCTGCGTTAAATGGGGTACCAGAATCTTGCTGAAAGATTTATAATACTGTATATACTCGAGTATAAGCTGTCCCGAGTATATGCCGACCCCCCTAATTTTGTCACAATAAACTGGGAAAACTTACTGACTCGAGTATAAGCCTAGGGTGGAAAATGAGATTATGCTCTATATGCAGCCCATGTATTATGCCCCATAGATGCTCCATAGATTGTGCCCCCATAGATGCTCCATAGATTGTGCCCCCATAGATGATCCATAGATTGTGCCCCCATAGATGATCCATAGATTGTGCCCCATAGATGCTCCATAGATTGTGCCCCCATAGATGCTCCATAGATTGTGCCCCCATAGATGATCCATAGATTGTGCCCCATAGATGCTCCATAGATTATACCCCATAGATGCTCCATAGATTGTGCCCCATAGATGCTCCATAGATTGTGCCCCCATAGATGCTCCATAGATTGTGCCCCCATAGATGCTCCATAGATTGTGCCCCCATAGATGCTCCATAGATTGTGCCCGCATAGATGCTCCATAGATTGTGCCCCCATAGGTTCTCCATAGATTGTGCCCCCATAGATGCTCCATAGATTATGCCCCATAGATGCTCCATAGATTGTGCCCCCATAGATGCTCCATAGATTGTGCCCCTATAGATGCTCCATAGATTGTGCCCCCATAGATGATCCATATATTATGCCCCCATAGATTGTGCCCCATAGATGCTCCACAGATTGTGCCCCCATAGATGCTCCACAGATTGTGCCCCCATAGATGCTCCATAGATTGTGCCCCCATAGATGCTTCATAGATTGTGCCCCATAGATGCTCCATAGATTGTGCCCCATTGATGCTCCATAGATTGTGCCCCCATAGATTGTGCCCCCATAGATTGTGCCCCATTGATGCTCCATAGATTGTGCCCCCATAGATTATGCTCCCATATATGATCCATAGATTGTGCCCCAATAGATTATGCTCCATTGTATAGGCCTCAATTGCTGACGCTGCTGCTGCAACCGAAAAAAAAAAAAATACATACTCACCTCTCGTTGTTGGGGACCAGGTGCCGGTGTCCTGAGCAGGCGGGGACACCGGCGCGCTATGGGGGACAGGTGCCGGTGTCACCGCTCGCTCAGGGCCTCGGCACCTGCGATATTTACCTGACACCCGTTCTGCCGCTGTCTTCCGGGTCTTCCAGCAGTGAATGATCAGGTAGAGGGCGCTGCGCGCAGTAACTACGTCATCGCGCCCTCTGTCTGAACATCGCAGCAAGAGGACCCGAGGACACAGCGGAACGGGACAGGTAAATATCGCTTATACTTTCCCTTCCGCTTGCGCGTCTCTGCCCTGTTCTTCTCCCACAGTCCCAGCACCAGTGTTCAGCGGTCACGTGTTACCGCTCATTAAAGTCATGAATATGTGCATATTCATGACTTTAATGAGCGGTACCAGCTGACCGCTGAACACAGGCGCCGGGACCGTGGGAGAAGAGCAGGAGCTTCAGAGACCGAGCCGGCGGAAGGGTAAGTATATAGGACAGCTGCGCTCCCCCTCCCCCGCCGACCCCCTGGTATATGACTCGAATATAAGCCGATAGGGGAACTTTCAGCCCTAAAAAATGGGCTGAAAATCTCAGCTTATATTCGAGTATATACGGTAGTTATTACTATATAGATCAGGACCAGGCGCTTTCTGGGAGTGAAGTTGTTTAATAATATTAGATGTTTCTTTGTCATTAAAAGGAGAAGATAGAATCTCTAAATCATCCCTAGTAATATTAGGAAGATTTATTGAGGATAAAAAATCTTTAATCGTTTTTTCATTGGGAGTAGGATGGGAGGGATTCTCATTTAAATTATATAAATTTTTATAGCCCTCTGCAAATGAATTAACAATTTTTTGAGGGTGTAGAAGTGTAATTTCTTTGGGGTAGTAATCTTATCAATCCTGTTTCTAATTCTTTGCTTTTTGATTCTATTGAACATAAATTTAGATGGCTTGTTTAAAGACAAGTAATATTTAAATTTGGAGTTTTTGACTGCTGAGTCGTAAAAAGAGAATATAATGGCTTTCAATTCAATTCTTAATTTTAATAGATCTGATTTTATTTTGGGACAAGGGGATGAAGTATTAGTCAGAGACGATTCCTTATCTTTAATCATGGACTGTAATTCTTAGATTTTATTTCTGTTGAATTTTTTAATTTTAGATGAGATTTGTATTAAGGTACCTCTAATGACCGCTTTGAGCATTCCATTGTAAAAAGGACTTCATAGAATCAAAAGGGTTTTCTCTAAAATAATTACTTAGGGCCAGGGAAATTTCTTTATGATATTTGGAATTTTGAAATGTTGAGGAATCACACTTCCATAAAAATCAATTGATAATTGTATGGCCTTCTTCAAATTCAGCAAACATTGGGGCATGGTCAGAAATAGTTTTACTACCTATAGAAATGGATTTGAATCTAGGGAGGGAAAATATATCTGTCAGGATAAGATCTATCCTTGAAGCAGATAAATGAGTGTCAGAGAAATAGGAAAATTCTTTCAATGTGGAATTAAGACATCAAAATGAGTCAAATAATTCATTTTTAAAAATCGAACAATTTAGTGAGGGAGATTTGCATCTATTAGTAGGGGATGAATCAAGAATGTTATCTGGTACAATATTATAGTCTCCCAACATCAGTAAAATACTTATTTTAATTTGATCAACTTTTTTAATTATTTTATTTAAAAATTTTATTTGACCCTTATTTGGGACGTATAGATTAACTATTGTGTACATTTGAGAGTTTAGATTACAAACCAAGATATGGTAGTGTCCATTAATATCAGAAACCTCTTCTTAAGGGTATGCCACACTAAGCGAGATCGCAAACGAGATCGCTAACGAGATCGCAATTGTGTCACCATTTATGACGCAGTTAGCGATCTCGTTAGCGACTTAGCTGTGTGTGACATGTAGCAGCGATGTGGCCCCTGCTGAGATGTCGCTGATCGTTTGTAAACGTTTTGAGCCGTTTTTTGGTTGATGGTGTCCCGCTGGTGAGCCTGAATCGATGAGTGTGACACCCTTTATGAACGACTTCACCAGCGTCGCAGGTGGGACTACAGTCATGGCCAAAAGTTTTGAGAATGACACAAATATTATATTTTCACATGATCTGCTGCCCTCTGGTTTTTATGTGTGTTTGACAGATGTTTTTATCACAGGCAGAAATATAATAATTGCAAACATATGAGTAACAAAAGCTTATATTGACAGTTAGAATGAGTTAATGCAGCAAGTCAATATTTGCAGTGTTGACCCTTCTTCAGGACCTCTGCAATTCTCCCTGGCATGCTCTCAATCAACTTCTGGACCAAATCCTGACTGAAAGCAGTCCATTCTTGCACAATCAATGCTTTCATTTTGTCAGAATTTTTAGGTTTTTGTTTGTCCACCCGTCTCTTGATGATTGACCACAAGTTCTCAATGGGATTAAGATCTGGGGAGTTTCCAGGCCATGGACCCAAAATCTCTATGTTTTGTTCCCTGAGCCATTTAGTTATCACCTTTGCTTTATGGCAAGGTGCTCCGTCATGCTGGAAAAGGCATTGTTGATCGCCAAACTGCTCTTGTAGGGTTGGGAGAAGTTGCTCTTGGAGGACATTCTGGTACCATTCTTTATTCATGGCTGTGTTTTTAGGCAAGACTGTGAGAGAGCCGATTACCTTGGCTGAGAAGCAACCCCACACATGAATGGTTTCAGGATGCTTAACAGTTGGCATGAGACAAGACTGGTGGTAGCGCTCACCTTGTCTTCTCCGAATGAGGCGTTTTCCTGATGTCCCAAACAATCAAAAAGGGGATTCATCAGAGAAAATAACTTTACCCCAGTCCTCAGCAGTCCACTGCCTGTACCTTTTGCAGAATATCAGTCTGTCCATGATGTTTTTTCTGGAGAGAAGTGGCTTCTTTGCTGCCCTCCTTGAGACCAGGCCTTGCTCCAAGAGTCTCCGCCTCACAGTGCATGCAGATGCACTCACACCTGCTGCTGCCATTCCTGAGCAAGCTCTGCACTGCTGGTAGCCTGATCCCGCAGCTGAAACACTTTTAAGAGACGGTCCTGGCGCTTGCTGGTCTTTCTTGGGCGCCCTGAAGCCTTTTTGGCAACAATGGAACCTCTCTCCTTGAAGTTCTTGATGATGCGATAGATTGTTGACTGAGGTGCAATCTTTCTAGCTGCGATACTCTTCCCTGTTAGGCCATTTTTGTGCATTGCAATGATGACTGCATGTGTTTCTTTAGAGATAACCATGGTTAACAGAAGAGAAACAATGATGCCAAGCACCAGCCTCCTTTTAAAGTGTCCAGTGGTGTCATTCTTACTTAATCATGACAGATTGATCTCCAGCCATGTCCTCATCAACACCCACACCTGTGTTAATGGAGCAATCACTGAAAAGAGGTTAGCTGGTCCTTTTAAGGCAGGGCTGCAATGATGTTGAAATGTGTTTTGGGGGATAAAGTTCATTTTCTAGCCAAATATTGACTTTGCAAGTAATTACTGTTAAGCTGATCACTCTTTATAACATTCTGGAGTATATGCAAATTGCCATTAGAAAAAGTGAAGCAGTAGACTTTGTAAAAATTAATATTTGTGTCATTCTCAAAACTTTTGGCCATGGCTGTAGGTTTTCTCAACGACCGCAGAGGTCGTTATACAGATCGCTGATAAGTTGTGTTTGGAATCACAGATTGCTGATGAGATGTGTTTGGAATCACACAGCTAAGTCGCTAACGAGATCGCTACTGCGTCATAAATGGTGACGCAGTAGTGATCTCATTAGCGATCTTGCTAGCGATCTCGTTTAGTGTGGCATACCCTTAACAATTCAAAAGATAAAGAATTCCTTATCATAGTGATGACTCCCACCTTCTTTGAGGAGTTTGACGACTCAAAACTAATAGGATAATTTCTTAAAGAAAATTCTGGGTGATTATTTCGTTTAAATTTTGACTCTTGTAAACAACTATGTCTGCTGAAGATTTGAGAATTTCTCTCTGGATGGGAAAGCGTTTATTAGGACTATTAAAGGGAACCTGTCACCCCCCAGGGCGTTTTTAAGTAAAAGAGCCACCTTCAGCAGCACTAAGGCTGCAGTCTGTGAAAGTGGCTCTTTTGTTTCTGCTCCCCAGCAACGCTGAAATATTGAGTTTTATAAATAGGTTCCCATACCTTAATTGAGTCCCATAGGTATGGCTTCTTCCCCTGTCTCATCCTCCTCCCAGCCATCCATCATCCCCCTGCTGAGTCACTTTGCCTCCTCCAGAGTTGTTTTTCTTTCTGTACATGCTGTTGGGCGCCTGCACTGTTGGAACAGTCCTCGGGCATGCGCAGTGCGCGCTGCCCGGGAGCTGACTTAAGGCTATCGCACCTGCGTCTTTCTGGGGCACCAGATTCCACCCCGCAGTGTGTTATGATGTATTCACAATGCGGGGCTGGCAATCTGGCGCCTGCGCAGTTAACAGCTTTAGCTGCGCCTGCCCCCTTTTCCCTCCACTTTCGCTGCGTTTTATTGCGCAGCGCATCGTGCGCTATCGGTCGCATGCGCAATGTACCCCTATCTTTAACATGGCGGGCGCAGTGTCTAGCGTTTGAACGCGTTCATCAGCGTTTTCGTGCGCTGCGCATTTTCCAGGTGTGCACCCAGACGCGCTAGATGCTACATGTTGCATTTTTTGTTATGCCCAACCACTTAAAAAAAATCACGTGCGCACAAGTGCGCACTTTATGCTCCAAATAATAACATTACAGTCTATGGTGGTGCTGGCGTGTGCATGGCTGTGCGCTCGTCAGCGCTTTTGCGCGCATGCGATTTTTGAGTAAACAATGTCTAGACACTTGTTTAAACCACCCCCTACACAAGCAACATTGTTTGTGGGGAGAGTAGATAAAAGAAGAACATAGTAATGTTTTTCTTTTCTTTCCACAGCACCTGGAGCAGCACCATGCAACCTGTCCCTGAAGTGGTCCTTCATCAGCCGACCTTGGACCCGTCCCAGCTATCCGACAGCCCGGAAGCAACTTGCAGGTCAGCAACACAGACAGCTGGTGACCAGGAAGCTGGTCAATCAGGTGGTCCCCTGTCCCAGGTCTCTGCCACTGGTTATGCGGGCACTTCCCGCCAGCGGCAGAGGGCCTTGGACCGGAATGTCTTGCCTGAGTTCATGCACTTGAGCGAGGCCTTTCATGCCAGTATGAAGTCGCTATCCGACAGAGTGGAAAGCGGTTTTTCACTTTTTGAACGTGGTTTTACCCACATGGAACACCGCTTCCACTCTGTTGACCAGCGCCTTGATCGGCTGGAGGCTGACCTCAACAGACCAGCGCACCATTTTTTCAGTAAAACTGAATGGTACATGGCAGAACACCTTTGTCCTGAGCAACAGTTGAGTGTGTTGCAGGCCTGCAACACTGCTTACTTGCAGGCTATGCAGCAGAATCGGTACGTGCAGCAGTCAGTGGTAGCTTTCCAACTGTGCCACCACTGACTCGCCACACCACACTACCGACTTCTGCTGCATACCACTACACAGCCACCTGCATTCCGAGTCAAGCCGGACACCACTACACCACCACAAGTCCGAGTGCTGCTGGACACTCCACCGTCGCCACCACCATGACAAGCACTGCTCCTGTCTGGAGCACCACCACCACAGACACGCTCTTGGACTACCGCCACCGCAGCACCTGCTTGGGCCACCGCCACCTATTCTCCTGTACGGACCACCGCCACATCTCTGTCTAGGAGTACCGCCACCACTCAGCACCATTTTAGGAGCACAGCCACCACTTCTCCGTCTAGGAGCACCGCCACCACTCCACACCATTTTAGGAGCACAGCCACCTCTTCTTCTCCTAGGACCAAGTGGGGTACCACAAGGCTCTGTTTTGGGCCCTGTATTGTTCAACATCTTTATCAATGATTTAGATGAAGGAATTGAGGGTAAACTGATCAAATTTGCTGATGACACAAAGCTAGGAGGGGTAGCTAATACTAGAGAAGAGAGAGAGAGGATTCAAAAAATATACATAACTGGAGCAGTGGGCAGCAACTAACAGAAATGGATTTTAACAGGGAAAAATGCAAAGTACTACATCTGGGCAATAAAAATGAAAAAAGAATATACAAAATGGGAGAAAGGGCTAAGTAACAGCACATGTGAAAAAGACTTGGGTATACTAATTGATCACAGACTTAACATGAGTCAACAGTGTGATGCAGCAGCAAAAAAGACAAATGCAATTCTAGGATGTATCAACAGAAGCATACAGTCTAGATCACGTGAGGTCATTATTGCCTCTACTCCTCTTTAGTCAGACCTCATCTGGAATACTGTGTCCAGTTTTGGGCACCACATTTTAAAAAAGACATCAACAAACTGGAGCAAGTTCAGAGAAGAGCCACCAGAATGGTGACCGGTCTGCAAACCATGTCCTATGAGGAACGGTTGCAGGAATTGGGAATGTTTAGCTTGCAAAAAAGAAGACTGAGAGGAGACTTAATAGCTGTCTACAAATATCTCAAGGGCTGTCACATTGTAGAAGGATCATCTTTATTCTCATTTGCACAAGGAAAGACTAGAAGCAATGGATGAAACTGAATGGGAGGAGACACAGATTAGATATTAGAAAAAACTTTTGACAGTTAGGGTGATCAATGAGTGGAACAGGCTGCCACAAGTGGTGAGTTCTCCTTCAATGGAAGTCTTCAAACAGAGGCTGGATAGACATCTGTCTGGGATGATTTAGAGAATCCTGCTTTGAGCAGGGAGTTGGACCAGAAGGCCCAGGAGGTCCCTTCCAACTCTACCATTCTATGATTCTATGATTCTATGACCACCGCCACCACTTCTTCTTACTATGAGCACCACCACCGCAGAGCATGAAAGGGGTGACGACATTCCCTTTTTTATGTATCAAGGTCACGGTCCACCAGCTCAAGGCAGTCAAGCAATTTAAGGCGGTCACACGGTTCCACGCAAGGACTCCTGCCCCAAAGAAGACCAAAAAAAAGACATTGTTTGTCCATCCCCTTTCCTCCTAATGTGTCTCACCATGCCTCCATTTCCATCCCTGATCTCCCTTCCCCCACTACTTTTGTCGCCCCTTCCCCTAGAACCCCTTCCTCACTTTCCAGCCATTCCTCGTCTCTCCACACCCCCAAAGTATCCCAATCTTCCCCCAAATGTCCTTCACAATAAAAGATTTTTTCTTTTGTTTTTAAATA
>JARQOD010000006.1:268165217-268224415 GCA_033576555.1 Oophaga sylvatica
CTCCCAACATCAGTAAAATACTTATTTTAATTTGATCAACTTTTTTAATTATTTTATTTAAAAATTTTATTTGACCCTTATTTGGGACGTATAGATTAACTATTGTGTACATTTGAGAGTTTAGATTACAAACCAAGATATGGTAGTGTCCATTAATATCAGAAACCTCTTCTTAAGGGTATGCCACACTAAGCGAGATCGCAAACGAGATCGCTAACGAGATCGCAATTGTGTCACCATTTATGACGCAGTTAGCGATCTCGTTAGCGACTTAGCTGTGTGTGACATGTAGCAGCGATGTGGCCCCTGCTGAGATGTCGCTGATCGTTTGTAAACGTTTTGAGCCGTTTTTTGGTTGATGGTGTCCCGCTGGTGAGCCTGAATCGATGAGTGTGACACCCTTTATGAACGACTTCACCAGCGTCGCAGGTGGGACTACAGTCATGGCCAAAAGTTTTGAGAATGACACAAATATTATATTTTCACATGATCTGCTGCCCTCTGGTTTTTATGTGTGTTTGACAGATGTTTTTATCACAGGCAGAAATATAATAATTGCAAACATATGAGTAACAAAAGCTTATATTGACAGTTAGAATGAGTTAATGCAGCAAGTCAATATTTGCAGTGTTGACCCTTCTTCAGGACCTCTGCAATTCTCCCTGGCATGCTCTCAATCAACTTCTGGACCAAATCCTGACTGAAAGCAGTCCATTCTTGCACAATCAATGCTTTCATTTTGTCAGAATTTTTAGGTTTTTGTTTGTCCACCCGTCTCTTGATGATTGACCACAAGTTCTCAATGGGATTAAGATCTGGGGAGTTTCCAGGCCATGGACCCAAAATCTCTATGTTTTGTTCCCTGAGCCATTTAGTTATCACCTTTGCTTTATGGCAAGGTGCTCCGTCATGCTGGAAAAGGCATTGTTGATCGCCAAACTGCTCTTGTAGGGTTGGGAGAAGTTGCTCTTGGAGGACATTCTGGTACCATTCTTTATTC
Organism: Oophaga sylvatica; assembly: GCA_033576555.1. Lineage (NCBI taxonomy): Eukaryota > Metazoa > Chordata > Amphibia > Anura > Dendrobatidae > Oophaga > Oophaga sylvatica. The sequence continues at coordinate 268,166,218 of JARQOD010000006.1, forward strand.
ATGGCTGTGTTTTTAGGCAAGACTGTGAGAGAGCCGATTACCTTGGCTGAGAAGCAACCCCACACATGAATGGTTTCAGGATGCTTAACAGTTGGCATGAGACAAGACTGGTGGTAGCGCTCACCTTGTCTTCTCCGAATGAGGCGTTTTCCTGATGTCCCAAACAATCAAAAAGGGGATTCATCAGAGAAAATAACTTTACCCCAGTCCTCAGCAGTCCACTGCCTGTACCTTTTGCAGAATATCAGTCTGTCCATGATGTTTTTTCTGGAGAGAAGTGGCTTCTTTGCTGCCCTCCTTGAGACCAGGCCTTGCTCCAAGAGTCTCCGCCTCACAGTGCATGCAGATGCACTCACACCTGCTGCTGCCATTCCTGAGCAAGCTCTGCACTGCTGGTAGCCTGATCCCGCAGCTGAAACACTTTTAAGAGACGGTCCTGGCGCTTGCTGGTCTTTCTTGGGCGCCCTGAAGCCTTTTTGGCAACAATGGAACCTCTCTCCTTGAAGTTCTTGATGATGCGATAGATTGTTGACTGAGGTGCAATCTTTCTAGCTGCGATACTCTTCCCTGTTAGGCCATTTTTGTGCATTGCAATGATGACTGCATGTGTTTCTTTAGAGATAACCATGGTTAACAGAAGAGAAACAATGATGCCAAGCACCAGCCTCCTTTTAAAGTGTCCAGTGGTGTCATTCTTACTTAATCATGACAGATTGATCTCCAGCCATGTCCTCATCAACACCCACACCTGTGTTAATGGAGCAATCACTGAAAAGAGGTTAGCTGGTCCTTTTAAGGCAGGGCTGCAATGATGTTGAAATGTGTTTTGGGGGATAAAGTTCATTTTCTAGCCAAATATTGACTTTGCAAGTAATTACTGTTAAGCTGATCACTCTTTATAACATTCTGGAGTATATGCAAATTGCCATTAGAAAAAGTGAAGCAGTAGACTTTGTAAAAATTAATATTTGTGTCATTCTCAAAACTTTTGGCCATGGCTGTAGGTTTTCTCAACGACCGCAGAGGTCGTTATACAGATCGCTGATAAGTTGTGTTTGGAATCACAGATTGCTGATGAGATGTGTTTGGAATCACACAGCTAAGTCGCTAACGAGATCGCTACTGCGTCATAAATGGTGACGCAGTAGTGATCTCATTAGCGATCTTGCTAGCGATCTCGTTTAGTGTGGCATACCCTTAACAATTCAAAAGATAAAGAATTCCTTATCATAGTGATGACTCCCACCTTCTTTGAGGAGTTTGACGACTCAAAACTAATAGGATAATTTCTTAAAGAAAATTCTGGTGATTATTTCGTTTAAATTTTGACTCTTGTAAACAACTATGTCTGCTGAAGATTTGAGAATTTCTCTCTGGATGGGAAAGCGTTTATTAGGACTATTAAAGGGAACCTGTCACCCCCCAGGGCGTTTTTAAGTAAAAGAGCCACCTTCAGCAGCACTAAGGCTGCAGTCTGTGAAAGTGGCTCTTTTGTTTCTGCTCCCCAGCAACGCTGAAATATTGAGTTTTATAAATAGGTTCCCATACCTTAATTGAGTCCCATAGGTATGGCTTCTTCCCCTGTCTCATCCTCCTCCCAGCCATCCATCATCCCCCTGCTGAGTCACTTTGCCTCCTCCAGAGTTGTTTTTCTTTCTGTACATGCTGTTGGGCGCCTGCACTGTTGGAACAGTCCTCGGGCATGCGCAGTGCGCGCTGCCCGGGAGCTGACTTAAGGCTATCGCACCTGCGTCTTTCTGGGGCACCAGATTCCACCCCGCAGTGTGTTATGATGTATTCACAATGCGGGGCTGGCAATCTGGCGCCTGCGCAGTTAACAGCTTTAGCTGCGCCTGCCCCCTTTTCCCTCCACTTTCGCTGCGTTTTATTGCGCAGCGCATCGTGCGCTATCGGTCGCATGCGCAATGTACCCCTATCTTTAACATGGCGGGCGCAGTGTCTAGCGTTTGAACGCGTTCATCAGCGTTTTCGTGCGCTGCGCATTTTCCAGGTGTGCACCCAGACGCGCTAGATGCTACATGTTGCATTTTTTGTTATGCCCAACCACTTAAAAAAAATCACGTGCGCACAAGTGCGCACTTTATGCTCCAAATAATAACATTACAGTCTATGGTGGTGCTGGCGTGTGCATGGCTGTGCGCTCGTCAGCGCTTTTGCGCGCATGCGATTTTTGAGTAAACAATGTCTAGACACTTGTTTAAACCACCCCCTACACAAGCAACATTGTTTGTGGGGAGAGTAGATAAAAGAAGAACATAGTAATGTTTTTCTTTTCTTTCCACAGCACCTGGAGCAGCACCATGCAACCTGTCCCTGAAGTGGTCCTTCATCAGCCGACCTTGGACCCGTCCCAGCTATCCGACAGCCCGGAAGCAACTTGCAGGTCAGCAACACAGACAGCTGGTGACCAGGAAGCTGGTCAATCAGGTGGTCCCCTGTCCCAGGTCTCTGCCACTGGTTATGCGGGCACTTCCCGCCAGCGGCAGAGGGCCTTGGACCGGAATGTCTTGCCTGAGTTCATGCACTTGAGCGAGGCCTTTCATGCCAGTATGAAGTCGCTATCCGACAGAGTGGAAAGCGGTTTTTCACTTTTTGAACGTGGTTTTACCCACATGGAACACCGCTTCCACTCTGTTGACCAGCGCCTTGATCGGCTGGAGGCTGACCTCAACAGACCAGCGCACCATTTTTTCAGTAAAACTGAATGGTACATGGCAGAACACCTTTGTCCTGAGCAACAGTTGAGTGTGTTGCAGGCCTGCAACACTGCTTACTTGCAGGCTATGCAGCAGAATCGGTACGTGCAGCAGTCAGTGGTAGCTTTCCAACTGTGCCACCACTGACTCGCCACACCACACTACCGACTTCTGCTGCATACCACTACACAGCCACCTGCATTCCGAGTCAAGCCGGACACCACTACACCACCACAAGTCCGAGTGCTGCTGGACACTCCACCGTCGCCACCACCATGACAAGCACTGCTCCTGTCTGGAGCACCACCACCACAGACACGCTCTTGGACTACCGCCACCGCAGCACCTGCTTGGGCCACCGCCACCTATTCTCCTGTACGGACCACCGCCACATCTCTGTCTAGGAGTACCGCCACCACTCAGCACCATTTTAGGAGCACAGCCACCACTTCTCCGTCTAGGAGCACCGCCACCACTCCACACCATTTTAGGAGCACAGCCACCTCTTCTTCTCCTAGGACCAAGTGGGGTACCACAAGGCTCTGTTTTGGGCCCTGTATTGTTCAACATCTTTATCAATGATTTAGATGAAGGAATTGAGGGTAAACTGATCAAATTTGCTGATGACACAAAGCTAGGAGGGGTAGCTAATACTAGAGAAGAGAGAGAGAGGATTCAAAAAGATATACATAAACTGGAGCAGTGGGCAGCAACTAACAGAATGGATTTTAACAGGGAAAAATGCAAAGTACTACATCTGGGCAATAAAAATGAAAAAAGAATATACAAAATGGGAGGAATAGGGCTAAGTAACAGCACATGTGAAAAAGACTTGGGTATACTAATTGATCACAGACTTAACATGAGTCAACAGTGTGATGCAGCAGCAAAAAAGACAAATGCAATTCTAGGATGTATCAACAGAAGCATACAGTCTAGATCACGTGAGGTCATTATTGCCCTCTACTCCTCTTTAGTCAGACCTCATCTGGAATACTGTGTCCAGTTTTGGGCACCACATTTTAAAAAAGACATCAACAAACTGGAGCAAGTTCAGAGAAGAGCCACCAGAATGGTGACCGGTCTGCAAACCATGTCCTATGAGGAACGGTTGCAGGAATTGGGAATGTTTAGCTTGCAAAAAAGAAGACTGAGAGGAGACTTAATAGCTGTCTACAAATATCTCAAGGGCTGTCACATTGTAGAAGGATCATCTTTATTCTCATTTGCACAAGGAAAGACTAGAAGCAATGGGATGAAACTGAATGGGAGGAGACACAGATTAGATATTAGAAAAAACTTTTTGACAGTTAGGGTGATCAATGAGTGGAACAGGCTGCCACAAGAGGTGGTGAGTTCTCCTTCAATGGAAGTCTTCAAACAGAGGCTGGATAGACATCTGTCTGGGATGATTTAGAGAATCCTGCTTTGAGCAGGGAGTTGGACCAGAAGGCCCAGGAGGTCCCTTCCAACTCTACCATTCTATGATTCTATGATTCTATGACCACCGCCACCACTTCTTCTTCTATGAGCACCACCACCGCAGAGCATGAAAGGGGTGACCGACATTCCCTTTTTTATGTATCAAGGTCACGGTCCACCAGCTCAAGGCAGTCAAGCAATTTAAGGCGGTCACACGGTTCCACGCAAGAGACTCCTGCCCCAAAGAAGACCAAAAAAAAGACATTGTTTGTCCATCCCTTTCCTCCTAATGTGTCTCACCATGCCTCCATTTCCATCCCTGATCTCCCTTCCCCCACTACTTTTGTCGCCCCTTCCCCTAGAACCCCTTCCTCACTTTCCAGCCATTCCTCGTCTCTCCACACCCCCAAAGTATCCCAATCTTCCCCCAAATGTCCTTCACAATAAAAATGATTTTTTCTTTTTGTTTTAAAATAAATGTGCAATTATGCTTTTGCAAACTACTGTTTGATTAATGTGTCTTTCGGCGCCTACACGCCTACATGAGTATGGTGTGTTTTTACCATCATTTAACTCTTTGTGATACAAGGCCAGAGATTCTAGATATACATTGTAATTAACCACATCCTCTATTCAGTGTGTATTGAATAAACTGAGGAGATGATGGTGAAAATACACGCCATATTTTCAATCCCCTGGCCTTGTATCATTACTATCACACCTGGGCAGGTGAATACACGAGTTTTAACCTACAGCGTCGCTTCAGCCTGCATATATTTCAACCATACTGTAGCAATGCTGCAGTTTAAAACTCATATGTGTGTTCTCCTGATCATGTGTGATACATTCTGAAGTGAGGATGCGTTATTTTGGGCGTCCTCCCTTCAGCATGACACCAGGCCTGGGGATTGTAAAGATGTATAAACTTTATCATCTCTCCAGTCTGCGTTCAAAATCAAGCCACAGTGATGATATTACAATAATATTTATAGTCACATGGTCAGGTGTAATAAAGAATCACTAAGAATCACTATTTGTAAAGGCCAGGTGACACAAATATTAGTTGTTTTATCTCCACCGTCGCTGAAAATTGAACACAAACTGGAGAGATGATAAAGGTCATACAACTTGTGTGTGTGTGTGTACTGTATGCATAGTCACCTGGTCAGGATTACTAGGGAATTCATGATGCACAAAAAACACAGCATCATGAAATCACTGCTAAACCTGGACAGTTGATTATTGTATTTGAGTGTAAAAATACAGAGTGCACTCGGTACAGGTATCAAAACAGTTATTTTATTAACATACACACAAGAAAACTTTTTTACACCATTTGATCTTGCCATTCCACCCGTCCTACATCTGAGATGAAGTAGGCCGCAAATTGGTCCCTCGTTTGGCAAACTTCAACGGATGACCTGAGAGGGTGCTGAGTGAATTCAGGCAATGGGTTGCGAGCTGCATCATCGAGTTCAAAGTTTGGGTGCTCTTTAGCCATCACAAAATTATGTAGAACCACACAGGCCTTCACGACTTCATCTACTGTTTCCAGTTTCAGATGAATGGCTGTGCCGAGAATGCGCCATCTGGAAACAAGTATACCGAAGGCACACTCTACTGTTCTTCTGGCCCTGGTCAGCCTGTAATTAAAATTTTTTTGGTGTGGTCCAAGTCCTGGCTGGAGTAGGGTTTGAGCAGGTGTTGGCACATCTGGATTGCCTCATCCCCAACCATGACAAATGGCTGTGGCAGACCTTCAGTGTTGGGAAGAGGACGTGGCATGGGGAAATTGAAATGGTTGCCATACAACCTCCGGCCCATGTCCGAGTTCTTAAAAGCTTGGGAGTCATTCCCATGGCCAAATGCCCCAATGTGCACTGCAACAAACATACAGTCTGCATCCGCAATGGCCATAAGAACTGTAGAGAAGTACTTTTTGTAGTTGTAGTACTCCGAGCCTGTTCTTTTGGGTTTGATTATACGGATGTATTTCCCATCAACAGATCCCAAACAGTTGGGGAAATTGCACGTTGTCCAGAATTTTTTGGCTATTTCGATCCACTTTTCGGTGGTGGGCAGGGGCATAAAATCTGGACAAAGAACGTTCCACAATGCCCGGCAGGTGTCCACAACAATTCCTGACAAGGTGGAGATTCCAATCCGGTACTGGAAGTGGAGTGAAGAGAGGCTCTCTCCAGTAGCCAGGAATCTGAGAAAGAACAAAAAAATATATTATTGTATATGTTTTTTAAAACATTAAAAGAACAAAAAAAATATTAGTACATGGCATAAAAATAATTCTGCAGGACTTTCTTTACTACATGGCAGAACAATAATTCTGCCAGCTTTGCAATAGTACATGGCAGAACAAATAAAATTATGCAGGCATTGATTTAGCAATATTACTTACCGTAATGTCACCAGGAGCCTTTCCTCCGGAGGAATCGCACGACGGAGCTGTGTGTCCTGTCTCCAGATGAATTCTTGGACACGAGCAAGCAAATCCCTGAAGGTTTCTTGGGACATCCAGCATAGTCACTAAATTTCTCCGGGTTTGCCCGGAGATCACTATAGAGGGTGTGGTACGCTCCACGGCTCTCCCGGAGTTCAACAATCGGATGTATCCACAAATGCCGCCGCTGCCATTTTCGCTGTCTCTCTCTCTCCCTTTCTTGATGGCAAGCAACTGCATAAGCCTGAGCCATCGCGATGTCCAGATCCAAGTTAAAGTGAAAACTCTTCCAGCGCAGATCCATGTTCACAAAGGAAAATGCAAGCAAATGTGAAGAATTCGGCTGTAAACAGGCTCTATATAAAGATTTCTCATAACACACCCCCACTAGTGTCCCATTGGTGGAGTCTGTTGCAAGAATTTTTCAAGGATTTTCCTCCTGTGAAATGTGACACCTAGACAACCCATGTGCCGAAAAAACGCAAACGCATGCAAAATTGCTTGAAATCGCATACAAACAATGCATTTTTTGGTCGTAATGCACACGCTGATGCACCAAAATATCGCAGCATTTACAAGCGTTTGCAAGCGTTTTTTCAATGCGTTTGATGTGCGCTCGAAACGCAGCGTAAAAAGGCGCAAGTGTGAAAGTAGCCTTAGTAATGTCCTTTCACTTGCAGTGAGTCAGAATTGTCAATCAGCAGATTGCGCTGAGGAAAATTCCAATGAATAACAACCTATTGAAATCCACTTCAGCCTTTGTTATTATCTGAGGGAGGCTAATGTAAAAAAACTGAATAATAATTCCACTGTATGAACTGTAAAAGTAATTCTGACGGCCGCTATTGCCTGCAGCGGCTCAGTGTTATCAGCCACCACCGGGAACCGGGTTTCTTAGTGACATTGATGAAAATTCCCATGAATAACAACCTATTGTAATCCTCTGTAGCCTCTGTCTTTATCCGAGGGAGGCTAATATAAAACTGAATAACAATTCCTCTGTAGCTGGGTTGAATAAATTTCACCACTGAGGTGTCGGTATTTTACCTGAGCATCTCAGAAGAAACAGTCTCCAAGTGATTTGATGTTAATTAATCACAAAAATTTAGATGAAGAATTAATTCATCACGTAAAAGAGAGCTAAATTGCCAAATTTTAATGAATTTTATGATGAATAAATTAAAAAAGTCAGTCATAAGAAGTGTGTCAGCTGCAAGGCAATTAGGCCTCAATGTCACAGCACAGTAATCATGCAACAGCTGATGGTATATCCTCACAGGAAAAATGTCTTAAATATAAAAATATTCCTCGAAAAAGTGGTTAAGACGTTTAACAGATGTTCCTTGACATTTTTATGAGGAATTGTGATTATTGGCCAAGTTTTTGTAGATTTTAGAGGCAATTACCTCAGAGCACCAGACAAGTGCGACTCACGCCATCACCGTCCTAGGCCACGCCCTGTACCATCACATTTGTAAGCATAAGACAATATACCATAAATTTGTGTTTTTTCAGTTGTCTTCTACTACATAAAAGTAAGTATTCATCATGAGGACATTTTAAAATTACCTGCCTTTACATTTGTCAGCTCATCACTATAGCCGGCAATTATGATGATTCATGGCAGTGAAAAGTTTCAGATTTATTCTTGATGAAACATTTAAATTGCCAAGTATGAAGCACAAGTCCCATGGTATAAATGTATTCTGAACAATGAAATCAAAGAATGTTAAAAAGTGTTCATGTATTCAGGGTTTCTATAAATCGTTTTAGAAAATATGAATTATGGTGACAATTGGAAAGAATGATTGGGTAAAGCATATCTGGAGAGGCAAGGACAATGGTCTTGAATTATGTGCCACTAAGGATCTTCAATTATTGAAAAAATAATCTTTAAGATGATTGTATATGAGCTGTGTAGAAATAGGCAGCTTATGTATTAGAGCAGGGGTCCCCAACCGCCGGTCCGTGGCCCAGCATGGGCCATTGCAGTTCTGTTGCCGGGCCGCGGAGCCACGGCACAGAATGCTGGACACACATGGAGCCGGCGGCTGTAGCACTGTAGTGACAGCTACAGCCGCCGGCTTTATTAGACATCGATACTCACCTTCCGTCGCTGCATACCTGTCAGCCACTGCGGCTTCATTCAGTGCTGAGCGGTGACGTAGTACCGCTCATTATGGTCATGAATATGGACGTGACTCCACTCCCATAGGCGTGGCATCCATATTCATGACCTTAATGAGCGGTACTACATCACCGCACTGCACAGTAGGAAGCTGCCGCGGCCAACAGGGATGCAGGGACATGCAGCGACGGAGCGAGGAGGGTAAATATAATGGGGGGGAGGACGGGGGAGCCTAGCCATGCAAGGGTGGGTGTGGAGTTTTTTATACAAGGGAGGGAGCAGAGGCTTGAATACAAGAGAGGGAGCAGAGCCATGTATATGAGGATGGGAGCGGAGCCTTGTATACAAGGGTGGGAGCAGAGCCATGTATACAAGGGTTGGAGCGGAGCCTTGTATACAAGGGTGGGAGCGGAGCCATGTATACAAGGGAGGGAGCAGAGCCATGTATACAAGGGAGGGAGGGAGCAGAGCCATGTATAGAAGGGAGTGAGCGGAGCCTTGTATACAAGGGTGGGAGCGGAGCCATGTAAGGGAGCAGAGTCATGTATACAAGGGAGTGAGCAGAGCCATGTATACAAGGGTGGGAGCGGAGCCATGCATACAAGGGATGGAGCAGAGCCATGCATACAAGGGTGGGAGCAGAGCCTTGCATACAAGGGAGGGAGCAGAGCCTTGTATACAAGGGAGGGAGCAGAGCCATGTATACAAGGGTGGGAGCGGAGCCTTGCATACAAGGGAGGAAGCGGAGCCATGTATACAAGGGAGGAAGCGGAGCCATGTATACAAGGGAGGAAGCGGAGCCATGTATACAAGGGAGGAAGCGGAGTCATGCATACAAGTGTGGGAGTGGAGCCTTGTATACAAGGGTGGGAGCGGAGCCATGCATACAAGGGTGGGAGCGGAGCCATGGATACAAGGGTGGGAGCGGAGCCATTCATACAAGGGTGGGAGAGGAGCTTTGTATACAAGGGTGGGAGCGGAGCCATGTATACAAGGGTGGGAGCGGAGTCTTGTATACAAGGGTGGGAGCGGAGCCATGCATGCAAGGGAGGGAGCAGAGCCATGTATACAAGGGTGGGAGCAGAGCCTTGTATACAAGGGAGGGAGCAGAGCCATGTATACAAGGGTGGGAGCAGAGCCTTATATACAAGGGAGGGAGAGCAGCCTTGTATACAAGGGTGGGAGCTGAGCCATGCATACAAGGATGGGAGTGGAGCCATGCATACAAGGGTGGGAGCGGAGCCATTCATACAAGGATGGGAGCGGAGCCATGCATACAAAGGTGGGAGCGAAGCCTTGCATACAAGGGTGGGAGCGGAGCCTTGTATACAAGGGTGTGAGCGGAGCCATGTATACAAGGGTGGGAGCGGAGCCTTGTATACAAGGGAGTCACATTCACATTATAAATGTTATAATTAAATGATAAGTATGCACTACTACTAAACTACAACCCCGTCCATAGCCCCGCCCCCTTATGACCAAAGCCCCACTCCTGACACATCTCCATCCCCGCCCTGCCGGGCCATGGAAGAATGGTCTTGCTTGAAGCCGGTCCCTGGTGCAAAAAAGGTTGGGGACCACTGTATTAGAGCATTGATTTGACCTTTAATGAGGTAAAGGGCACTGAAATGATTGTAACGCTCATATATTTTTGTGCCATTCCTTTAAGGTATCGCTCCTGAAGGAATACTGAAAATTCATTGTAACTGTATGAGTATCTTTATTATGCCTCACCTTTCTCCTGTTGCCGTCATTAACACTTTTTTAAACCTCTGGAGTTTTCAGGATTTTTAATCATATTTTAAGTACAACATATTGCTATAAAATGCATTTTTTATCAATTGTAGGCAAATTAAAAGTAATAATAACTTCATGTTTAAGGAGAAACATTTGCTTCAAATGTAAGAGAAATGTTCTGAAGAATAAAAATGCTAATTTTTGAATAGCAGAAAACATACAAATGTGGGTAGCACAGAACTTTTTAGTAGTGCAATATATTCACTATCTACACATCAAATGTAATTTCTTACCATTGCTCAAGTTTTTAGTTTAATTTTTCTTTAAAAGTAATGAAAATGGTTAATACCGCAAATTAAAAAAGTAAAATTCAGGTTCATACACTAAAGTCTGCTTCAGCACCATTCCAGCGTATTCTTAAATTTATTTTGTGCTGAAGTGGTGCGACTAATCTAAGTTCTCTGCCACTAATATTATGCTTGCCAGCCACCAGCTTCAGCTGTTCCTGATGCCACTATGGTTACCAGTCAGAGGTAATGGTTACAAGCTCTCAATATAAGTCTATGAAAGCCTCGTTCTAACCTACCTCTGGTTCTCATAGACTAACACTGAATAGTGACTTCTGTAAGGCTCACCCAGCAAACAGTGGAGTGATCCGGCAGGTAACAACCTGAAGAAGACCAACTGGAGCTGTCCTGATAAAAGATGAAAAAAGAAGATGGTAAGTATAATATGAGGGGCAGGGGACTTTTATTGGTATTAACACTCCAGTGGTAAATGGAAACAAAAAAACGCTGGAGTTGTGCTTTAAATAATTAGACCCATGATGCAGTTGTCCTAGCTTCACCAAAAGAAGATTAACCCCTTAACGACCGCCGATATGCCTTTTAACGGTGGTCTTTAAGGGTACTTAAACCACAGCGCCGTTAATTAATGGCGCTGTGGAAAAAGTGAATAGCGCCCCCCGCAGTCGCATTTTCTCCGGGGTCTTGGCTGCCGGGGGTAGCCGAGACCCCAGAGAACATGAATCGGGTCGGTTTTTACCGACCCCGGTGTTGCGATCTGCCTTATTAACCCTATAATGGCGATCGCAACAACAAAAAAATAATGTGCCATTTAATTTCTCTCTCCTCTGATGTGATCGGACATCAGAGGAGAGAGAAAAATGGTCCCCGATCCCCCCCTTGTGGCCCCTGATCCCCTCCATGTGGCCCCCGGGCACTCCTGCCTCCTCCGGTGGGCGCCGGTATCTTTGAGGCTGAGAAAATGGTGGGCGCATGCTCAGTGCGCCCGCTGCGATGTGCTGGGGGGGCTTGGGCAATTTTCTCCCGTGTCTCGGCTGCCGGGGGTAGCCGAGGCCCCAGAGAACATGATCCGGGTCGGTATTTACCGACCCCGGTGTTGCGATCGCCGTTATAACAGTATAACGGCGACCGGAACAAAAAAAAAAGATTTCTCTCCTCTCTGATGTGATCACACATCAGAGGGGTGAGAAATAGTGTCCCGGGACCCCCGATCACCCCCCTGTACCTGTAGGTGTTTCCCATGTCCCCGTGTCCTCGGATCCTCTCGGGTCTTCTTCCTGTAAAAAAAAATGGCGGGCGCATGCGCAGTGCGCCCGCCGAATATGCCTGGCGGCAGATTCAAAAAATGTTTCATTCATTCTCCAAAAGTAGATTTTGATCACTGTGATAAACTATCACAGTGATCAAAATAAAAAAAAACAGTACATAACCCCCCCCTTTATCACCCCCTTAGTTAGGGACATATAATAAAATGTAGAAATTGCATTTATTTTCATTTTTCCAATGAGGTTAGGACTAGGGTTAGGGTTAGGGCTAGGGTTAGGGTTAGGGCTATAATTAGGGTTAGGGTTAGCATTAGGGTTAGGGTTAGGCTGGGTTCATACTGCGTTATGGCAGTCCGTTAGACTGACTGCGTTACACCGCGGTATAACGCGGTGTAATGCAGTCCGTTAACGCTGCCATTCACCCACATTTGAGGGCGCATCGCGACCCATGCCATAAAGCGGCATGCGTTCACGACGTGCCGTCATTCAGTGACGGAGCCTCAGACGCGGCCTGCAGCGTCTGGGCTCTGTCACCGCTAGCGCAGATGAATCATCTGCTGATTCCTCTGCACTAGCGGGTATAGCATAACGCGATCGCGTTATGCTATACCGTTACCAGCCCGTCAACGCTATGTGTTGAGCGGTCTGGTAAAACGCAAAATGAACCTAGCCTTAGGGTTAGGGTTATAATTAGGGTTAGGGTTACCATTAGGGTTAATGTTACAATTAGGGTTAGGGTTACAATTAGGGTTGGAATTAGGGTTGGGATAAGGGTTAGGATTAGGGTTAGGTTTGGGATTAGGGTTAGGGGTGTGTTGGGTTTAGGGTTGGAGCTAGAATTGAGGGGTTTCCACTATTTAAGCACATCAGGAGGTCTCCAAACACGACGTGGCGTTCAAAATGTGAAATGGCGCTCCCTCGAATCCGAGCCCTGCCGTGCTCCCAAACAGTGGTTTACCCCAACATATGGGGTATCAGCGTACTCAGGACAAATTGCACACCAATTTTGGGGTTCTAATTTCTCTTGTTACCCTTGGGAAAATAAAAAATAGCTGGCTAAGAAAATCATTTTTGAGGAAAAAAAAGATTTTTTATTTTCACTGCTCTGCGTTTATAAATTTCTGTGAAGCACTTTGGGGTTGAAAGTGCTCATCACAGAGCTAGATAAGTTCCTTAGGAGGTGTAGTTTCCAAAATGGTGTCACTTGTGGGGGTTTTCCACTGTTTAGGCACATCTGGGGCACTGCAAACGGAACATGTCCCCCATCAACGTCTGCATTCCAAAACATTATTACTTCCTTTCCAAGCCCTGCCGTTCGCCCAAACAGTTTCCCACCCGACATATTTGGTATCAGCGTACTCAGGACAAATTGGACACCAACTTTTAGGGTCCAATTTCCTTGTGAAAATTCAAAAATTTGGGACTAAAAAATAATTTTTGTGGAAATTTTTTTTTTTTTCACACCCAGGCACTATAAACTTTTGTGAAACACTTGGGGGTTCAAAGGGCTCACAACAGATCTAGATAAGTTCCATAGGGGGTCTAGTTTCCAAAATGGTGTTACTTGTGGGGGGTTTCCACTGTTTAGGCTCATCATGGGCTCTCCAAATGCGACATGGTGTCCAATCTCAATTCCAGCCAATTTTGGTTTGAAAAAGTCAAACTACGCTGCTTCTCTTCCAAGCCCTGCCATGCGCCCAAACAGTGGTCGCCCCCCACATATGGGGTATCAGCGTATTCAGGACAAATTGGACAGCAACTGTTGTGGTCTAATTTCTCCTGTTACCCTTGGGAAAATAAAAAACTGGGGACTAAACGATCAGGTTTGTGGAAAAAATATGATTTTTTATTTTCACGCCCGGGCGTTATAAACTTCTGTGAAGCACTTGGGGGTTCAAAGTGCTCACCACACATCTAGATAAGTTCCTTAGGGGGTCTAGTTTCCAAAATGGGGTCACTTGTGGGGGGTTTCCACTGTTTAGACACATCAGGGCCTCTACAAACGCGACATGGCGTCCAGCCAATTCTGCGTTGAAAAAGTCAAACGGCACTCCTTCCCTTCCAAGCTCTGCCATGTACCCAAACAGTGGTTTACCCCCACATATGGGGTATCAGCATGCTCAGGACAAATTGCACAAAAACTTTTGGGGTCTTGTTACCCTTGGGAAAATAAAAATTGGGGTGAAAAGGTCATTTTTGTGGAAAAAATATGATTTTTTTATTTTCACGGCTCTACGTTATAAACTTGTGTGAAGCACTTGGAGGTTCAAAGTGCTCACCACACATCTAGATAAGTTCCTTAAGGGGTCTAGTTTCCAAAATGGGGTCACTTGTTGGGGGTTTCCACTGTTTAGGCACATCAGGGGCTCTCTAAATGCGACATGGCATCCAGCCAATTCTGCATTGAAAAAGTCAAACGGCTCTCCTTCCCTTGCGACCTCTGCCGTGCGCCCAAAAAGTGGTTTACCCCCACATATGGGGTATCGGCGTATTCAGGAGAAATTGCACAACAAATTTTGTGGTTCATTTTTTCTTTTAACACTTGAGAAAATAAAAAAAATTGGTTGCGAAGTAAAGCTTTTGCAAAAAAAAGTTAAATGTAAATTTTTTCCTTCCACATTGCTTCAGCTCCTGTGAAGCACCTCAAGGGTTAATAAACTTCTTGAATGTGGTTTTGAGCACCTTGATGGGTGCAGTTTTTAAAATGGTGTCATTTTTGGGTATTTTCTATCATATAGACCCCTCAAAGTGACTTCAAATGTGATGTGGTCCCTTAAGAAAAATGGTGTTGTAAAAATGAGAAATCGCTGGTCAAATTTTAACCCTTATAACTTCAAAACAAAAGAAAATTTTGTTCCCAAAATTGTGCTGATGTAAAGTAGACATGTGGGAAATGTTATTTATTAAGAAATTTGTGTAACATATCTCTTTGATTTAAGGGCATAAAAATTTCAAGTTTGAAAATTGCAAAATTTTCTAAATTTTCGTCATATTTCCGTTTTTTCATAAATAAAAGCAAGTCATATAAATTTTTTTTTACCACTAACGTGAATTACAATATGTCATGAAAAAACTGTATCAGAATCAGCTGGATTCGTTAAAGCATTCCAGAGTTATAACCTCATAAAGTGACGGTGGTCAGAATTGTAAAAATTGGCCCAGTCATTAAGCTGCAAAATGGCTCTGTCACTAAGGGGTTAAAGGTGCTGCCTTAGTTAAAAGTAGAGATGAGCGAGTTTGCCTTTTTTAGGGTCGAGTCGTGTTTCATGAAACCCGACTTTCGCAAAAGTCGAGTCGAACGAAATCGGCCGACTATCGGGAAAAGTCGGGGGGTCCGACTGAAACACGAAACCCAATGCAAGTCAATGGGGAAGCAAAGTCGGCAGGGAGTGGAGGACAATAAACACACCTACAGTGCCCATTTCAATGCCAATGACATCAATTATTATTACATAAGCTTGGTAAGCTTAATTAACTTTATAATAATAGTCACGCATTGAAAACTGGGGTTTATTTGGCTAAACTTGTGGGGGGGGTTGGACTGGCTCCCGGTTTTCGTGTGCCCTTGGTGAAAGAGAGTCAGTGGGCCCCTTTAACACATACCACAATTCATGATGCTCCGATAAGGCACAGAAATATAGGTATAATGCAATGAAAAATACTTCACTTCTTACATGACATGACTGATATCTATGTTAAAATCTACTAAAGCTCAAAAACCGGACAGTATATTCCTCCATACAGTATTATGGCCACTACATAGTGCGCCATACAGAATAATGAGCCCCATATATTGCTCCATACATAATTGGTCCCATATAATGTTCCATACAGTATATGATGAGCTCCACATACTGCTCCAGTATATGATGGTCCCCATATAATGTGCCATAAAGTATAGGACGGTCCCCATAGAGTACAATGAGCCCCACATATTGCTCCATACAGTATAATGAGTCGCATATAAAGCTCCAAACAGTATATGATGGGCCTCATATATTGCTCCATACAGAATGGGCTCCATATAATGCTCCATACAGAATAGGCCCCATATGTTCCCCATATGATGCTCCATACGCTATATGATGCCCCATAAAAAATAAACCCCATATGATTCTCCAGTATATGATGGGTCCCATGGATGATGCTCCAGTGTCTTATGAGCCAAAGTAATGCTCCATATATAATGGGCCCCATTTATAATGCTCCATTGTATAATGGTTCCCGTAAATACTGCTCCCGTGACTGTTTTCCCCTTTTAGAATGCTCCAGTATATGATGGGCCCCATGGATGATGCTCCAGTGTCTGATCTGCCCCATTTATAATGCTTCAGTATATGATGGGCTCCATAGATGATGCTCCAGTGTCTTATGGGCTAAAATAATGCTCCATATATAATGGGCCCCATTTATAATGCTCCATTGTATAATGGTCCCCGTAAATGCTGCTCCAGTGTCTGTTTTCCCACTTTTAGAATGCTCCAGTGTATGATGGGCCCTATCTATGATGCTCAAGTGTATGATGGGCCCCATATATAATTTTCCAGTGTATAATGCTCCCCATATATTGCTCCAAACATAAAAGAAAATGAAATACCTCTCCTCGCTGTGTACTGCTCTACTCTGGACTCCTCAGCGTCACCATCTTACAGCTCTCTGCACTTGGACTGTTTAGGCAGAGGGCGTACAGACGTGACGTCATTGCGCTCTCTAACCTGAATGTCACTGTCAGGAAACCCGGAAGACGTCACACCGGTGGAGCATGGAGAGGTAAGTATTGCAAGTGCTGGGGCCCTGAGCAAGCAGGGGGGGCCAACTCGTGGGCGATTGCACTGGCACAGGTCCCCTCAGAGTACGCCGGAGTGTCTGAATGCGAGTGGGCCCTCCCACAGTCAGAGACACTTTTTGTACTATGAGGGGCCCTGTTCCAGTGCTGTCGCCCACGA
Source organism: Oophaga sylvatica (assembly GCA_033576555.1). Lineage (NCBI taxonomy): Eukaryota > Metazoa > Chordata > Amphibia > Anura > Dendrobatidae > Oophaga > Oophaga sylvatica. Next base: position 268,183,193 of record JARQOD010000006.1, read on the forward strand.
GTCGGCCCCCCACCTGCTCAGGGAACCGGCACTTGCAGGGAGGGGATTTGTAGGTTTTGTAGTCCTTCCACGCTTGCAAGTGCATGTTCATTAAATGTCTAAGCATTCCACTGGTATTCAAATTTCTGAGATTTTTCCCTCGGCTAAAGGTCCTTCCGCACTTCTTATAGATAACCTTTGCCTCATCAATAGGATTTTGGTCAAAGTGCCACACTGGACTCTTCCTACTATGGTATAAATTTTCAGGGCTTGCACACTGTGCTACTTTGACCATCTGGCCAAGCTGTTCTGCAACTCTTTTTGTTTTTTTAACACCTTTTTGGACTGCTACGGGCCTGCCAGATAACCCCAGCTGCGATGTCGATGCCTGCTGCAGATCCTCCTCCTCTTCTGAGCTATTGCCAGTGGCACCCTCTTCCCCCACTGGATGTCAACAACTGGGTTCTCCATCACCTCCTCTTCAATTTCATCTGCACCTTCCTCTGTGTCACCATGTAAGGTGGTATAGTATGCAGGAAGGGGCACCTGAGTTTCATCAGGGTCACATTCTGGCTCAGTAGACTGTGAGGGCAATGTAGTGCTCTGGTTGAATGTACCAGCAGAATCATATAGCAGTGGCTGTGAATCAGTGCACTCCATGTCAGATTCATCTTGGACTGGGGAATTCAGGATTTGACTTGATAACCCAGGCATGGTATGTGAAAAGAGCTCCATGGAGTAATCTGAAGTGTGGGCTGCCGCATCCTTCACTTTTGGTGGGGTGAAGGACACAAGGAAAGGAAAGGGGTTGTTCCTGAACAGAAGCCTGCACTGATGACATTTTTTGAAACTTCAGAAGAGGAGGCGATAGAGCTGGAGGCTGTTTCGGCAATGTAAGCCAAAACCTGTTCCTGATGCTCCTGCTTTAAAAGAGGTTTATGTACTCCCAGAAAAGGGAGCCTTCCAGGCCTTCTGGAGCCAGATGATGATGCAGGCTCAACACCTCCTGCCTTAGGTGCTATTGTGCTTTTGGCACTACCAGCAGATGCATCACCACCACCATCAGTACCAGCTGCCCCCCCGCCCATGTCCACGGCTTCTTCCACCATACTTCCTCATGTTTGTGAAAATGTACCCTAAATACCAGCAGATATATGGTACTGTGTCAGAAGTGTACAGCTGTATACGGTGAAGGTGAAAAATTTTAATCTCCGTATATATTTGCAGAGTAACAGACACAGACTCTCACAGGCTCAGTATAGATTACACCAGAATATGAGAAAAAGTGTACTGTATTAGTAGCGTACAGCTGTATACAGTGTTGGGGTAATTTTAAATCTCTGTATATATTTCAGGAGTAACACACACGCTCACCGGCTCAGTATGGATTACACCACAATATGAAAAGCATAAAAAGTGTACTGTATCAGTAGCGTACAGCTGTATACAGTGTTGGGGTAATTTGAAATCTCCGTATATACTTGAGGAGCAACACACAGACTCTCAGTATGGATTTGACCGTAATACAGAAGGGAGAAAAACGGTACTGTATCAGAAGATACCAGCTGTATACGGTTTTGGGGAAAATTTAAATCTCCGTATATATTTCCGGAGTCACACACAGATAGTCAGCATGTATTTGTCCGTGATACCAGCCAGTACATGGTAGTATGAGGAGCGTACAGCTCTATATGGTGTGGGAAAAAATGAACGCTCGGTAACTGTGCAGAAAAAAAGAATAAAAGTATTAGTGCTGTGTAGGTGCTGTGTTAAAAAGCACTCTGCACAGCAGTGTACACACAGCAATACAGCTAGCAGGCAGCCTAATAATCAGGTCTGCTGCTGCACACAAGAAATTCCTCCCCTGTCACTGGCAGGCAGCCTAATAATCAGCTCTGCTGCTACATACAATAAATTCCTCCCCTGTCACTGGCAGGCAGCCTAATAATCAGCTCTGCTGCTGCACACAAGCAATTCCTCCCCTGTCACTGGCAGGCAGTCTAAGAACCAGCGCTGCTGCAGACAACAAAATCCTCCCCTGTTACTGCACACTAACTGTACAGCTAATCGCTATCAGCACAAGCACAGAATTAGTGTTTTTTTTACTGCTTAACACTCTCCCTACTGAGAACCAGCGCCAGCAAACTCTCCCTACCCTAAGATCAGCAGAAGTAAAATGGCGGTCAGCGGTGAGGGCTTTTATAGGGACTGTGACGCCACACAAAGCAAGCCAATCACTGCAATGCCCTTCTCTAAGATGGTGGTGGCCGCTGCTGAAGTCATTGCGTTGCCCACAGTTTGTGTCCTTGCTCATTGGCTGAGAAAAGGCCCTTCAAGCATTATGGGAAAACCGACTTTGGCGCTTGGGTCGCCGAACGCATGGCCGACCTCATGCTCTGCCGAGCGAAACCCGACTTTGGTGAAAGTCGGTCTTTTTTTAATCTGACCGACCTGTTTCTCTCAACTCTAGTTAAAAGAATAAGGTGACTTGAAGTTTTTGTCACTAGAGGCACAGACACAGAGTAGAGAAGAGTGGATCGATCTGTAGAAAACTGACTTCAAGCTGAATTTCCTTAGAGATTAAAATAGCAAGGATTGAAAAAAAATCCATGCCCAGCACAATTTCTCACAATTCTAAAGTATGAGAGAGTGGGTTAATGTTTTCTGCATCCGTGAAAGCTCAACCTGTAACTGTGATATCACATATTCTATCCCACTTTATTAACCAGATTATTATACCTTGTATGATGGTGACTAGTACCTGGGTTATCAAATCAGAGATCAGCTGGTGCCAATGTAAGGGGTGATGGAATGTTACTGTTTCGCCCCGCCCCTTGAGTTTACTTAATGTTTCCTATGTAAATAATCATTGTGTGGTTATAAACATTCAGTGGTACTGCTACATAACATTATGTATTACCTCAATATTTACGGTACTGCCACATTCATGATGTGTTACCATTATGTATCTACACTGCTCAAAAAAAATAAAGTGAACACTCAAATAACACATCCTAGATCTCAATGAATTAAATATTCTCATTGAATACTTTGTTCTGTACAAAGTTGAATGTGCTGACAACAAAATCACACAAAAATTATCAATGGAAATCAAATTTATTAATCAATGGAGGCCTGGATTTGGAGTCACACACAAAATTTAAGTGGAATGTAATGTCCTTAAAACAAGTCAAAATGATGCTCATTAGGGTTTGTGGCCTCCACGTGCCTGTATGACCTCCCTACAACACCTGGGCATGCTCCTGATCAGGCAGCGGATGGTCTCCTGAGGGATCTCCTCCCAGACCTGGACAGTCTGTGGTGCAACGTGATTGTCATGTATAGTGTACAGTTCCTATAGCGTCTTGTGCTTGGGTGCGAGGAAAACACAGGAGACATAGGTTGAAATGAAATGACTTGTATTACTTCATACAAGCATGCTGAAAAGTTCACACAGTTTGCAGGAACAGCGACAGGAGACACAGCAGGCCAGAGTAACTTCAAGCACTACAGTAAATCTCCAAAGCAGGTTCAGGATCTCTTCTCTGTACCGTAATTCCTCTGCAAACATGGATTCACCAAACAGCAGGTTTCCAGAGTCCAAAAGTGTTCCAAGGTTCCTCAGTAGGGAATAGCTGTAGTACAAGTCCAAGGCTTCCAGGAGTCAGGTCACAGACTGACTGAGGCTTGATTCAGGAGCACTGATTGTTCAGCTGAGGCTGCTTAAGAAGCAAGAGGGAAGAATCAGGGCGGGAACATGAAAACTGAAAACTCCATATTAACTGAGGGCAAGAGCTGCAGAAAGACAGAAAGCAAAATGGCCGACGGAAAACTGAGTTTCAAGGAACATGTCAACAGAGACAAAGAACCTTACATTACTCCCCCCTTAGGGACAACCTCCGGATGACCTCAGACCAGGCTTGTCAGGGTACCTCTGATGAAACTGGTGGAGCAGGCGAGGAGCATTTACATTATTAACTGGTTCCCATGAGTTGTCCTCCACTGGGTAGCCCTGCCATTTAATCAAATATTGCAACTGATTTCTGTACAACCTGGAATCTAGAATCCTTTCCACCATAAATTCTTCCTGACCAACGACCAGCACTGGGTCAGGGCAAGGAGAAGAACGTCCAGGAAACGTATTGGGTGTTGCAGCCTTTAGTAGGGATACATGAAAGACAGGGTGGATTCTCATAGTTCTGGGCAGTTGAAGACGACAAGCAACAGCACTTATAATCTTATTGATCTTATAAGGTCCAATGTACTTATGTCCCAATTTAGACGATGGAATCTTTAATTTAAGATTTCTGGTTGACAGCCAGACCAAATCTCCTACCTTGAAAGCTGGTGCAGGTTTACGAAATTTATCTGCTGCTTTCTTGTACCTTTCCTGAGCCAATTCTAGATTTTCCTTTAGAAGATCCATATTCTTTTGTAAAGAAGTGATTCTTTCAGCAACTGCCGGCAAGGGCGTATCTATGGGAAATCGAGGAAGAATGTTAGGATGATAACCTAGATTGGAGTAAAAAGGAGACTGCTTAGTGGAGGCGCTCTGAGAGTTGTTATAAGAGAACTCAGCCAGTGGAAGTAGATCCACCCAATCATCCTGTAGGTGGCAGATAAAACAGCGGAGATACTGCTCCAGGGTCTGATTGGTTCGTTCTGTCTGTCCATTAGTCTGGGGATGAAAAGCAGAAGAAAGGTTTACTTTAATGTCCAATGCTGCACAGAAATTTTGCCAAAACCTTGAAGTGAATTGCACCCCTCGATCCGAAATGACCTCATCCGGTACTCCATGTAAGCGAAACACATTCTTAATCATCAAGTCTGATGTCTGTTTTGCAGTGGGTAAGCCGACACAAGGGATAAAATGAGCTGCCTTTGTTAGACGGTCAACCACCACTAGAATGGTGTTCTTTAGTGTTGAGCGATACGATACTGCAAATATCGGGTATCGGCCGATATTAGCTGTATCGGGCTTTCGATTCCGAATACCGATATTTTCGTCATATCGAATACCGGAATCGGATTTGTCACTGTCACTGTGAGTGTCCGTCGGTCGGGTCTGTCAGGAGTCAGCGGCACTTACCTGGCAGAAGATCTCCGGCGGTCACGTCCTGGACTGCTTGATGGCCGCCATTATCTTCTCCCTGGCGGTCACATGCAGTTTTTCGCGATAACTGCAGTGACTGCAGGGTAATCCCGGCCGTAAACCAGTCCGATGACGTCACCGCCGGGGAAGCAGGTAATCAGCTGTGCTGCGCCGGGATGACAGGCTCTGCCTGTCATTCTGATGTAGCAGAGCTGGATCGTCGTGGGACACTAGTTACTATGGACTGCGTCGGTCAGGTGGTATACTTTTTTTTTTTCATTTTTTTACAGGAGATCGATGGCGTCGCAGGATGAGACTGTAATAAAAGTAATGAAAACTGTGTTTTTTTTTTTTTTTATTAAATTAAAAAACTTTTTTATGAACATTCACCCGTCCGGGTACATCAACAATTTAACTATTTACATACAGGGACCCTGTCCGGGTTATTTATAATTCTTTGGCAGGGGTGTTCCAGGTACCACCTGGTACTCTTCTGATGCTTGCCAAACATCCGAGACACCAAGGACCACCAGGACCTGATGACGTCGTGTGGTCTGTACAGTCAAGTCGTGACCCGCTATCTGGGTCTGTGTGGCCACCTCTTTCATCTCCCTCCGGGTCTGGAACCCTATGTCCCGGACTGAACGAACCCAGGGGGCCTAACAGGCGCCGGGTACGGGCCAGCTATACTTATCATGTCCATAGCTGGGGCTGCTGAGGAGACCACTGAGGGAGGCTGGGGAGATTTACGGCATGGGGTGGGCACTTTTGCAGAGGCCCGGATGTGGGAGGCTGAAGGCTCCGAGGGTCTCACAGGTTCCTGACACTCTGGGGAGTAGGGGTCGCACATGGTAACATTTAGGGCGTACCATCCATTGTAACCCCAGTGTCAGGTGTAAGTCACCAAGTCTCCTGGCAACAGGTCCCTCCCCGGGTGTCCTTCTGGGAGGTGAGCCTCCACGTCCCGCCGGTTCACAAAAACTTCTAAATAAAGTCCAGGCTCCTGGATGAAGCCCCAACCACCTTTCAATTTAAAGCTCCGTACTGCACCCTTACGCCGCGGCTCCCACAGGGTTCCTTTATCTTTTCTCATCCGGTCCTTATCTGCCCGGTCCTTCTCCAGGTTACGTTGCCGAAGCTTTTGGGTTTCTCGCTGCTCCCTTTGTCGCTCTGCTTCCCGCTCCCAACGTCTCCACTCTTCCTCCTGACGCCGGTTGAAATTCTCCGCCACCAGCAGCTCCATGTCTCCACCATCAAACTGCAGCTTACAGTGTCCGGTTTGCGGCAGCTCTCCTGGCGCCCCCCAGTCCTGGCGGCGCTCACCTGCGGAGGAAGCAGCCGGCTCTGGAACAGATGACAGTCGGGGCTACGGTACAGGCAGGTAGTGCTCTGGTGCCTGCGCGGCCTCCTCCATGAGGACGGGTGTCGCTTCTTCTGTCTCAGCGACGGGGGCAGACAGCGGGATCTGGGGTGCTGCCGGTGCAGAGTTTTTTGCAGGAACGGGTGCCTCCACTGCGACAACGTCAACCGGATCACATTGCAAGGGCTGGGATGCCTGCATGGACTCCTCTACTAGAACGGGTGCCTCACCTTCCGGTACAGACACTTCAGGTAAGAGGGATTGGCGCCGCTCCAAGTTTAGTTTTAGGGCACGCCAGCTGGCTTCCATCCTGGCGACCTCCTCCCGGTGCCGGGCCAGGCCTCTTAGGGTATCCTCCGCTTCTTGCAGCGTAGGAGGGTTTCCAGGCCGGGTACCCAACGGTGGTTCCGTGGCGATCGGGTCGCTTCCGTGGGGGGAGAGCTCTGACTGCTCCATCCCTTCACACTTCTGCTCGTGTCCATTAGCCATCTCTGCCAAGTCACATGTGTCATTAGCATCTGGAGAGGGCCCCTCTTTTGTAGGGAGGCGGGACCTTCGTGTTAGTTTCCGCACACTGAGGAGGATGAGGAGGCGGAACTGAAGAGCTGTGGGGCACGATCTTACATTGCAGTACCATTTACAGTGGTCGGCCATCGTTTTCGCGCCACTGAGTGAGTGTACACCCACGAAGAGCACGCCCTTCTTCTTCACCAGTGCCTCGTCGTGACGCAGATATGGCTGAAAAATGGCAAATACATTCTCTGATGATTTTAGCAATTCTCAAGCACAAAACCAGTTCAATTCAGGCACACAGGACTCGCTTATAGCGAGCTACAGAATCCTGTTCGTGACGCCCAAGTTGAGTCGCACAGAGCCAGAGGTTTTGGGGGTACTCGGCACCGAGCCCGTCGACTTCTATGGGGTATGTCACGGCTTTACCCAGCAATTGAATCAGAGTCTATTTTACTATGTAGAAGTGTATAAACTATAAATATATGTATATATATATGTCACAATGACATGTATATATATATATATATATGTATTCTATGTGTGTATATTTTGTGTTTACAACGAAGGAAAGGGTTTTTTTTGTTGCGATATTTTGTTCCCATAGACTTACATGGGACTTCCGGTATCAGAATCGGATATCGAAGATATTTAGTGATATTGGCGATACCATTTCGATACGATATTTTTAGATATCGAGCAGTATCGCTCAACACTAGTGTTCTTCCCTTGAGAGGTTGGTAACTCCACAATGAAGTCCATAGAAATGGATCCCCACGGGCGGGACGGGGTGGGAAGAGGTTGCAACAGACCAGTTGGTGAGGAGCGAGGTATTTTGCATCTTGCACAGACTTCACATGAGTGACATAGTTTAAGACATCTTTCCTGTAAGTGGGCCACCAAAAGAAACGAGAAAGAAATTCTTGTGTCTTTAGAATTCCCCTATGCCCGGCTATCTTGGAATCGTGGATGAGTTGCAATACTCTCAATCTGACTGTTTCAGGTATATACAGACGTTGTCCCTGAATCCACACACCATTCTTAAAGACAAGACTTACGTCCCTTGGGGGTTGAGCCAACAAAGAATCCGCATGGTATGCTTCCTTGATGTCCTTAAGTAGGTCTTGATTATGAATCACTCCCAGGAATCTAGAGTCAGGAAGAATAGTCTTAGGAGGAGTAAGTTGACGTGTCTCTGCTGAATGAATCCTAGAGAGTGCATCAGCTTTTCCATTGCGCGATCCTGGTCTATAAGAAATGACAAAATTAAATTGGTTTAGGAAAAGATTCCAGCGAGCCTGGCGAGGAGTCAGGCACTTAGCCGACCTGATAAATTCAAGGTTACGATGGTCTGTCAGGACGACTATTTGCTGTGCAGCACCCTGAAGAAGGTGTCTCCATTCCTTGAAGGCGGCAATAATGGCCAACAATTCTCTATTGCCCACATCGTAGTTCCTCTCAGCCGAAGACAACTGCTGGGAAAAGAAGGCACAGGGATGCAAGACATTCTTCTCACCTGTTCTCTGAGAGAGTATAGCTCCAACGGCACAGTCTGAAGCATCCACCTCTATTATGAAGGCAAGCTCGGGGTTGGGATGTACTAAGATAGGTGCGGTGGTAAATTTATCCTTTAAACAGGAAAATGCTTCCTGAGCTTGCGGGGTCCAGGAGAACCTAGACTGTTTCCGGGTAAGTTGGGTGATAGGTGACACTACCTCAGAAAAATTCTTAATGAAACGTCTATAGAAGTTGGCAAACCCGATGAAACGCTGCACCTCCTTCACATTTCTAGGAATTGGCCAATCCTTGATGGCTTGGGTCTTGCTTCCATCCATACTAATCCCTTGCGTAGATAGTACATACCCCAGAAATTTAATTTCGGTCCTATGGAATTCACATTTTTCAAGTTTGATGTAGAGATGGTTTTGTCTTAGGCGTTCTAAGACCATTCTCACATGTCCATGATGTTCCTCTGTGGAGTTAGAAAAAATTAGAATATCATCCAGATAAATCACCACAAATGTATCTAGGAGATCCCTGAAGATATCATTCACGAAGTGTTGGAAAGTGGCTGGGGCGGTACTCAGACCAAAAGGCATAACTAGATATTCAAAGTGTCCATAGCGTGACCTGAAAGCAGTCTTCCATTCATCCCCAGGTCTAATACGGACCAAGTTATAGGCCCCACGGAGATCCAGTTTAGAGAAAATTTTGGCATGCCGCACTCTCTCCAACAACTCAGGGATTAAAGGCAATGGATAACGGTTTCTAATAGTAACCTTATTGAGTTCCCTATAGTCTATGCAGGGTCTCAGAGATCCATCTTTCTTCTTCACAAAGAAGATGGGTGCACCTGCGGGAGATGAAGAGGGGCGTATGAAGCCCTTGGCTAAATTTTCGTCTATATAATCCTTCAAAGCTTTTAGCTCGGGCCCCGCTAGGGGGTAGATCTTACCAAAAGGTATCTCAGCTCCGGGCAATAATTCAATTGGACAATCATATGGACGGTGAGGAGGAAGCTGATCAGCTTTCTTCTTGTCACATAAATCCACATAGTCCTGGTATACAGCTGGTAGTTCAGGGACTGACATGGTTCCTTTAGGAACAGAGCAAGCTGAAACTCCTTGACTCATCTGTTTCTCCGGAAAGTGTAATTCCTTGGTCTCCCAGTTAATCGTAGGATTCTGCGCCTGCAGCCATGGTAGCCCTAGAATGATGGGAAAGTGGGGAGAAGAGATAAGCAAAAAAGACATTTTCTCCTGATGATCTTTACCCATAAGGACCCTCAAAGGCTCTGTTTCTTGATCCACTGGTCCAGAAGTCAGTAGAGAGCCATCCACAGTCTCCATCTGTACTGGAGTAGCCTTCTTCACTGAACGTATCCCCTGTTTCAGAGCAAAGGAGATATCCATAAAATTTCCACTTGCTCCTGAGTCGATCATAGCAGAGCTAGACACCCAGACTGAGTCAACCCAGAGTTTGATGGAAAGGAAGCAATGCGAATTGTTTCTTTTACAACTCAGCTGGGACACCGCTGAGGAAACTTGAAAAATTGCAGCGTTTATACCGTCATCGTCCCCAGAACTAACAGAGTTTAAGTCCGAGAAATCAAGATCTCTTGCAGCAGATCTCTCTGGAGCCTGAGGCTCGGACATGACAGAGCTCCTTTCGCAACACTCAAAGTGAATGACTGCTGCAGTAGTCTTACCAGAACGGCTGGGGCAGTTTATAATGAAGTGCCCTGACTTACCACAGTAGAAACATAGATTTTCCTTTATACGATGTTCTTTGCGTGCATCACTAAACCGTCTTTGCAAAGAGTCCACCTGCATGGGTTCAGGTTCTGGTTCCCTTGTGATCCTACTCAAAGGTTCCTTAGCTGAGGAGGGAGGTAGTAAAAGGTTAGTGCGATTATTTTCGAACCATTCTCTTGTCTGCGTTCAGTCAGACGAGCATCAATACGGATACAATAGTTGATAAAGTCACCTAACGCAGTGGGAGGGTCGGCACGAGCAAGTTCATCCTTAATCAGTGGAGACAACCCTTTCCGAAAAATAGATTTTTTAGCGGAAGTGTCCCAAGTGGTATCAAGAGCCCATCTCCTGAAATCCAGGGCATATTCGGCTACTGAACGCTTACCTTGGCGCAAAGTTAACATGGCTGCTTCAGCTGTTGCACCTCGATTGGGGTCATCAAACACCTGCCCCATGGCTGAAATAAAAGCATCAAGGTGATTCAAACAATCATCCTCAGTCTCAATCAGAGGGTTTGCCCACATCAAAGCCTTATTGGTAAGCAACATGATTATAGTAAGCACTTTGGATCGTTCAGTGGGAAATTGTGAAGCATGTGCAGAGAAAAATAAATTGCATTGATTAATAAATCCCCTGAATTTCTCACGTTCACCGCCAAAACGAAAAGGAGGTAATTTGGGGATCCCAGAACTTGGGGTTATGGCAGGAGCCTGGGCTCGTTCCTCTAGAGCCTCAATCCTGTCTCGCAATTCCTGGGTAGTCTGTCCAAACACTTGCAAATTATGATTAGTGAGGTCCTGTAGGCTTGCAAAACGGGTTTTTAAAGTCTGTACATCTGAAAGGATTGTATCAGTCACTCCGCAAAGTTCCTTTATGCGGGCCTCCATCTTCCAGATCTTTTAAGGCAGAGGTGCTGGAAGGAGAAGAGGAAAGGAAAAAAAAAAAAAAACAATAGTGTTTACCTGTGGTAACACTCCAGAGTAAAATTTTAAGGGAATGCGCTCACCTGGAATGGTTGTGAGAAGTCACAACCACTGTCATCACATAAGGTATTAAACGGACATCTGATATCCACAGTCACAGCAGACACGGCTTTCCCAGACCCAGCAGACACTAAACATTGGCTCCTGAATCTTGTCATCGTCCCCAGAACTAATGGACAGACAGAACGAACCAATCAGACCCTGGAGCAGTATCTCCGCTGTTTTATCTGCCACCTACAGGATGATTGGGTGGATCTACTTCCACTGGCTGAGTTCTCTTATAACAACTCTCAGAGCGCCTCCACTAAGCAGTCTCCTTTTTACTCCAATCTAGGTTATCATCCTAACATTCTTCCTCGATTTCCCATAGATACGCCCTTGCTGGCAGTGGCTGAAAGAATCACTTCTTTACAAAAGAATATGGATCTTCTAAAGGAAAATCTAGAATTGGCTCAGGAAAGGTACAAGAAAGCAGCAGATAAATTTCGTAAACCTGCACCAGCTTTCAAGGTAGGAGATTTGGTCTGGCTGTCAACCAGAAATCTTAAATTAAAGATTCCATCGTCTAAATTGGGACATAAGTACATTGGACCTTATAAGATCAATAAGATTATAAGTGCTGTTGCTTGTCGTCTTCAACTGCCCAGAACTATGAGAATCCACCCTGTCTTTCATGTATCCCTACTAAAGGCTGCAACACCCAATACGTTTCCTGGACGTTCTTCTCCTTGCCCTGACCCAGTGCTGGTCGATGGTCAGGAAGAATTTATGGTGGAAAGGATTCTAGATTCCAGGTTGTACAGAAATCAGTTGCAATATTTGATTAAATGGCAGGGCTACCCAGTGGAGGACAACTCATGGGAACCAGTCAATAATGTAAATGCTCCTCGCCTGCTCCGCCAGTTTCATCAGAGGTACCCTGACAAGCCTGGTCTGAGGTCATCCGGAGGTTGTCCCTAAGGGGGGAGTAATGTAAGGTTCTTTGTCTCTGTTGACATGTTCCTTGAAACTCAGTTTTCCGTCGGCCATTTTGCTTTCTGTCTTTCTGCAGCTCTTGCCCTCAGTTAATATGGAGTTTCCAGTTTTCATGTTCCCGCCCTGATTCTTCCCTCTTGCTTCTTAAGCAGCCTCAGATGAACAATCAGTGCTCCTGAATCAAGCCTCAGTCAGTCTGTGACCTGACTCCTGGAAGCCTTGGACTTGTACTCCAGCTATTCCCTACTGAGGAACCTTGGAACACTTTTGGACTCTGGAAACCTGCTGTTTGGTGAATCCATGTTTGCAGAGGAATTACGGTACAGAGAAGAGATCCTGAACCTGCTTTGGAGATTTACTGTAGTGCTTGAAGTTACTCTGGCCTGCTGTGTCTCCTGTCGCTGTTCCTGCAAACTGTGTGAACTTTTCAGCATGCTTGTATGAAGTAATACAAGTCATTTCATTTCAACCTATGTCTCCTGTGTTTTCCTCGCACCCAAGCACAAGACGCTATAGGAACTGTACACTATACATGACAAGAAAACTGAGTTTCAAGGAACATGTCAACAGAGACAAAGAACCTTACAGTGATGTTGGTGGATGGTGCAAGACATGATGTCCCAGATGTGCTCAATCGGGTTCAGGTCTGGGGAACGGGCGGGCCAATCCATAAATTCAATGCTTTCATCTTGCAAGAACTTCTGACACACTCTAGCCACATGAGGTCTGGCATTGTCCTGCATTAGGAGGAACCCAGGGCCAACCGCACCAGCATATGGTCTCACAAGGGGTTTGAGGATCTCATCTCGGTACCTAATGGCGGTCAGGCTACCTCTGGTGAGCACATGGAGGGCTGTGTGGCCCTCCAAAGAAATGCCACCCCACACCATTACTGACCCACTGCCAAACTGGTCATGCTGAAGGATGTTGCAGGCAGCAAATCGCTCTCCACGGTGTCTCCAGACTCTGTCACATCTGTCACATGTGCTCAGTGTGAACCTGCTTTCATCTGTGAAGAGCACAGGGCGCCAGTGGCAAATTTGCCAATCCTGGTATTCTGTGGCAAATGCCAAGCGTCCTGCACGCTGTTGGGCTGTGAACAAAACCCCCATCTGTGGACATCAGGCACTCAGACCATCCTCATGGAGTCGGTTTCTAACCGTTTGTGCAGATACGTGCAAATTTTTGGCCTGCTGGAGGTCATTTTGCAGGGCTCTGGCAGTGCTCCTCCTGTTCCTCCTTGCACAAAGGCAGAGGTAGCGGTCCTGCTGCTGGGTTGTTGCTCTCCTATGGCCCCCTCCACATCTCCTGGTGTACTGGCCTGTCTACTGGTAGCGCTTCCAGCCTCTGGACACTACGCTGACAGACACAGCAAACCTTCTTGCCACAGCTCGCATTGATGTACCATCCTGGATGAGCTACACTACCTGAGCCACTTGTGTGGGTTGTAGGGTCCGTCTCATGCTACCACAAGTGTGAAAGCACAACCAACATTCAAAAGTAACCAAAACATCAGCCAGAAAGCATTGGTACTGAGATGTGGTCTGTGGTCCCACCTGCAGAACCACTCCTTTATTGAGTGTGTCTTGATAATTGCCAATAATTTCCATCTGTTGTCTATTCCATTTGCACAACAGCATGTGAAATTGATTGTCAATCAGTGTTGCTTCCTAAGTGGGCAGTTTGATTTTACAGAAGTTTGATTTACTTGGAGTTATATTCTGTTGTTTAAGTGTTCCCTTTATTTTTTTGAGCAGTGTATATGATTGCCTATGTCTTGTGTTCCTTTGTATAATATTGTAATATGTAATGTGTTTGATGTTCTTTACATATGTACAGCTTAAGAAAAGTTAAGTGCATCCTTTTGGGACAATAGAGAAGGGCACTTTATTATATAGTTTCTATACCTGGGATAAGTGTATTTTTTCTGTGGGCCACTAGGTGGGGGCATACTAGTGGGCCTTGTTAGGTATAGCTGATAGGTAGTTCACATAGGGTTAAGTGTAGGAGGGGCTGCCGGGTAGTAAGACAGGAGTTTGTAGGAAGTTAGCTCAGATGGGACCAGTGTGCCCAAGTGTCCACAAGGGCTTAGGCCCAGACAACCAGCAGCCACGCAATGTTTAAGTACAGCAAACCATGTTACCCAAGGCCTCTGCATAGTCTCGCAGTGGGCCTATACAGAGAAAAAACATGTGGCATCTTACCACCTGGGCCAATGCTTTTAGGGCAGAAGTTGGCTGGACCAAGGAAGTGAAGGGAGCTGGAGCTTCGACAAGTTCAGTACAGATGGGCCGGATGCTTCACCGGGGGCCACCAAATGTAGTGATTGATTAATTCTGTTTTGGGGCGAAGCAGGCTGAAGGAAATGTCATTATAGCGAGGTCAGGCCTGGAAGGAACTGGTGAGCAGTCTAGGACGGTCCAGGCGTGCACTGCACAGAAGTGACTGCAAAGCATTGAGAGATAAGGAAACGAACGTAACACCTGTTGTGACAACTGTGGATATAACGTGTGAAGAGTTAAGTAAGAGTTTGTTCAAGTTGTTCTGGACTGTGTCTCCATTACTGGGGGTTGCCTGGAAGAGGGACCGTCGATGCCTGGAAGGTGCCCAGGAGAAGTAGAATCTGGAGATGCAGGTATGCCAGAGGGAAGAACACAGTTTCATGTAGGGGAAGGACTGGACATGGATGTTACAGTAATCCAGGTCACGACTACAGTCCTGTTCCTCCCTTACACCAAGATGCACAGCCGAGCTCAGGTCTGGAAGTTCATACAGCAGAGTACAATTTAATCTTCAGATTCACTGAGTAAGTGGATTACACAGATCATATTGTGTATCTCTCTCTGTCTCTCCTTATCTCTTTCTCTCATCTCACTTTCTCACTCTTCTTTTATAAAAAAAATTAAGAGTGTTATACTTTCTCCAAGCAATTACAATCTGTCCAGTACTATACTTCACAGCAATATTATTGAACACAAATCAAATTTTTGGAGAAATATTTGGCAAAGCTGGCAATTCAAGTCACAAATGAATCTATCATCTCTAGCACAGAGGCATTATTGTTTCTTTATTTAGTTGCTTTTTTTAACTGTAAATTTTTATTAATGTTTCATCAATTTTTGACAAATAAAGGAAAGTCAACACAAGCTTTTGCAGTGCAAAGCAGAGCAGAGAAAATAAGAAGAATGTCAATGACTGTCCATATAAGTCCGTGTTGCCCAGCGACAGGCCCAAAATATCACTGCTCTAGAGGAGATCTGCATGGAGGAATGGGCCAACATACCACCAACAGTGTGTGCCAACCTTGTGAAGGCTTACAGAAAACGTTTGACCTCTGACATTTCCAAGAAAGGATATATAACAAAATATTGAGATGAACTTTTGTTAATGACCAAATACTTATTTTCCACCATAATTTTGAAAATAAATCTTGCCAAATCAGACAAAGTGATTTTCTGGATTTGTTTTCTTATTTTGACTCTCATAGTTGTGGTCTACCTATGATGTCAATTAGGCCTGTTTCACACATCAGGTTTTTGCAATCAGGCGAGTTCCGGCATATTTTCTGAAAACCGGATCCGACAAAATGTAAAACCGGATCCGGTTTTTTACCATTGATTAACATTAGTGCCGAATCGCGCCGCATAGCCATGGGGTGCATCAGTTTGCTGTATCCGGCATCTGGTCTCAATCCAGCGTCTGGAAAGAACGTCTCATGTAACATTTTTTGTCTCCGGCGAAAAGGCCGGAAGCGCCGGATTGGGCGCTTCCGGCTTTTTGCTACAATGAAAGTCTATGAGCGCCGCAATGCGCCGGATCCAGTTTTTGCCGGATCCGGCATCCGGATCCATTTTTTTTTCTGGTTTTGGTTTTGTAGCCCAGCCCACAGCCAATCTATATAAACAATGCCAGTGGGACCACCCTCAGCCATAACCATGCAGCCAGCAAAGAAAGCAGGAGGACGATATGGAGTCAGCCGCCGAGGAGTTAGCCGCAGGAGAGGACAGGAGACCAGACCACCACCACCACCACCAGCACCAGCACAACCAGAAGAATTTGGGGCCATGATGCAGCCGGGACCAAATGCAAGACGGTAAATATCACAAACAAGCACTATGCAATATCAATATATTCATGGCCCTTTTTTTTTTCTCTTTATTCAACAGCACAAGCCGGTCACTAGGAGCACCTACACCCCCAGGACTCCAACAGATGCGGCTGCTGATGGAGAGCATGGGAGCAGAGGCCAGACGGTAAATATCACACACTACCTCTTCCAGCCAGGTATTGCATGGCCTTTGTTTCTCCTTATTCCACAGAACAAGCTGACCAACAATGCCGACGCCATCAGTACCACCACCACCTTCAGCCCAAGAAGAGCAGGAGAGCACGTCAGCAGACAACAGATGGTAAATATCACACACTACCCCTTCCAGCCAGGGCCATGCAATATCAATTGATATTGCATGGCCTTTGTTTGTCTTTATTCCACAGCAGAAGACGGCCCTCAACACCAGCACAGGACAGTTCAGGCAGTGAGGATACCACAGCAACAGACAGCAGATGGTAAATATCACACACTACCCCTCCCAGCCAGGGTCATGCAATATCACTTGATATTGCATGGCCTTTGTCTTTATGCCACAGCAGAAGATGGCCATCAACTCCACCAGCACAGGACATGTCTTCCTCTGGGAGCCCTCCGACGCATCGTCAGCGTTTAGAGGTAAGTCTGTTTTTTTTTGGCACAATCACATCTCTGTTATTTATATATTAATGGATAACTTTTTATTTATAACAGGAAATGGAACCTGAAGAGGAGCTCCCAGGAGAAGAACAAAGTGGTGGAGAGATACCCAGAGTGGGCTCGCAATTCGTAAGTTTCCTGCATGCATCGCTCAAACACAACATCACACTACACACAACACATAGAAAACAATTTAGTAAAGACATCACACTGCACCCAAACACATATGCCTACATCCAAGCACATAATTTTTTTTCTTTTATAGTGTTCCGGAAATGGTGCTCGGCAAAGAGGTACTCGCAGTGCCTCCCAGGGTCGTCGTCGTGAGCAACGCGGCGGTCACCATCATGTATATCATGTAAGTATTTTTTTTTTCAATTTTTTGGTAAACTTTATTGTTTTACTTTTGTATTTACATGTATTTTTTTTCCTTTGTAGTTTGGAGACTAATGTATATTTTTTCTCTTTTTCTTTAACAGGCTTCACAGCGTGCTCCCGACACGGACGGTGAGGTGGGGGTTGTCAACGTCGACCTCCTCATTGATCTGGTCCGAGAAAGGGAGCCGCTGTGGAACATGGGGGACCGCCGCCATGCTGATGTCATAGTGACCTGTGGCACCCCAGGAGTTTGGTTGCCAAACGCTTTTCTGACTCCAGACCAGAAGGGGGAGCTCAAACACCTGATTTGAGGGGAGCTTTCCTGGAATATTCTGGCTAGGGGAGGAGTTAGGCAGTCTAGCTGAGGGAATGAGAGGGAGAAGACGTGGAGAGACAAGGTGGAGAACGGAAGTCATAACAGGGCTCATCCCCAGGTCTAAGCGCCAGAGACCGGACCCCTGGAGTCCGAGGCTGAGAGGGTGTAGTAAAATCCCAGCAGCAGAATCCGGAGGACAGAGGACGGAAAGTTCTCTGTTCCCATTAAGACTCTTCCACAAAGCAGCAGCACAAGTGAGCCGGAGACTCCATAACGGATTAGTTCCTGAAGCAGGCTACAGCTGCATGTAATGAGAGTGAAGTTCACCTTACCTGAGAGAGAGAGAATCCAGAGGACTTGGAAGGAGCTTATAGCAGCCAATGCTTCACAGAACAGCGCTAGTAAGGAGACCTCACATCCCACCTGTAATAAGGGGATCCTAAACTGCTTTCAGGCTGACCTACTCCAGTACGACCTGCTACACTCAGCTACATCCTGAAACACCATTACCACCTACTACAACATCTGCCTGCCCTGGGATCCCATAGTCTCACCTGTGGGAGACTGTACCAACTCTGCTGCATCTCACCATCTATCCCAGAGGATCTGCACCACAGTGCTGGTCGCCATTGACCAGATACCACAGGTGGCATCACGAATACCTACACTACAAACTCTAACATCCCCTGTAAATAATCCCCCTTTCATTGGATGCCCAGGGCCACCGCCGCTGTGACACATCACCTCAATACACCTTTTCACAACTCGTGGACCGCTGGGAGGACCTCGATGCTTGGGCCAAGATTAAACACCGTAAGTATATACAGTTCAGGTTGCTGGACTCAAAGCTGTGTTTCCCAAACTCCAGTCCTCGTGGCCCACACGGGTCATGTTTTCAGGATTTCCTTTTGTGCAACACTGGAAATCCTGAGAACATAACCGGTGTGGTCTGTGAGGACTGGAGTTTGGGAAACACTGATGTTGTATATTAACCAATGTTTGCTATCTCGTTTCAGGGGACAGAATTGTGAAGCGGTGGCAGTCTGTGAGGGATCGCTTCAAGAAGGAGTTCACCAAAGAGATGCGGGCCCCGAGTGGACCTGGAGGACGCAGGAGCAAATACAAGTACGCTGAAGCCCTGTCGTTCCTCTGGGTAACAATGGTCACCAGAAGGTAAATATTACCCACCCTAAGTTTTAAAAAATGCTAACATGTCTAACTAAATATTTTTTTTCAGCCAGGGCCATTCAATAACAGTATATTAATTGTATTTTTTCTCTTTATTCCACAGAACGGTGACCAGCACTCGGGCGCCCGCAGAGTTGTACCCTTTTGGGGCGATCCCTCAGGAGACCGGCACCGAGGGACCCTTTGACAGCCCCGGCCGATCCGCACCTTCACAAACACGTGAGCCCTCTGTCCCCTCCACCAGCGCTTCAGCATCGTGGCTGAGTGCATTGCATGAGGCTGCTGGTCAGGAGATAGATTTCCCTTTACCCCACACTTCTGCCGCTGCCACCTCTAGTACACCTGTGGCTACTGGGCGGCTGCGGCAGAGGGGTCAGGAAAAGAACTATGCGCCTGAATTCTTGCATCTTAATGCATCATTTCAGAACTGTCTTAAAGTCTTGTCAGAGCAAATGGCTGCAGGCTTTAATCAGCTCAGCTCCAGCATTCTGGAGCTAAAGACACTTCTGCAAACGATGCATTCAGAAGCAAGAAGTTCGCCAAACCACAGTTTTTTCCAGTCTGTAGCCGAGCGCATGGATACGCTATCTCCTAGCCAGCAGATGCATGTAATGCATACGTGCCACGGTGCTCTAGCGCAGGTTACCTCCCAACCTACACCCACCCCAGTTGTTCCTCCCACACCTGCCCCCCCTCCAGCCACCGTCCCTCCTCCCCCACCCATTCAATACCAACAACCTTCCCAGTACCAACAACCTCCCCAGTACCAACAACCTTCCCACTTCCAGCAACCTTCCCACTTCCAGCAACCTCCCTACAACCTGCCCAATACCAATTCCCAACCACATCTGCTCCTCTACTACCTGCCCAATCCTCCTCTCCACCACTTACCTGTTCTGCCTCCCACCTCTCCACCTCTCCACCCGTTCCATTTCTTTTTCCACCCCTTCACCTCTTTTACCTGATCCTTCCCCAACACCATCCCAGTCCGCTCTCCACACTCCCACTGTCGAAGGGTCCCACAGCCCCTCCAGTAGTATCTCCACCCCAAGTACACAAATTTGTAGATATGTGTAAATAAATTTTAAAATTTTCTTTATTAAAAAACAATTTCTTTGACATAGAAAAAAAAATTATTTCACATTGAAAAAAGTTAATAAAGATTTGACATTGAAAAAAATAAAGCTTTTTCACATTGAGAACAAAGTTAAACATTTTTGACATTGTTAAAAATTTTCAAAAATAAAAGTTTATTTGGTTGATTAAAATGGTTGTCTGTCATTTATTTCTAAGGTAAAATAAAGGTAGAATGTATTGGTTATACAAAAGCAGGCACATAACTTTGGGTAAAAGGTAAAATAATTTTACCTTTTGTCCAAAGTTGTGTCCCTGGTTGTGTAAGTATTTCACCTTTTAAACAGAGTTCTGTACCTTGTTGGGGATTAATTAACAATGTACAGAATTCTGTTTAAAAGGTGAAATACTTACACAACCAGGGACACAACTTTGGACAAAAGGTAACATACTGTACATAATACACTACAAGATAGACAACTTTGGTTGGCAAAGGTATACTGTGGGTACAGAAGGTACAAAGGTCACAGAGCAGTTTATTAAACTCTGTCATACTGCCAGTCTACTCTTCCTTCAGGGGACATAAAGTATTGGGCAAATTTGTCCCTCATTCGGGAACAGTCACAGAAGTTCTATTGATAACGTTCTGGTAATCATGCAAGGTGGTTTCTTCACAGTGTTCCTCAATGGAAATCTGTTCCTTGCTGATGACAAAATTGTGTAGAACCACACAAGCTTTGATTACCTAGTCCACAGTTTCAGTTTTTAGGTTGATAGCGGTCAATAGAACACGCCATTTTGCTGTCAGAATCCCAAAAGCGCACTCCACCATTCTTCTGGCTCTTGTGAGGCGGTAATTAAAAATTATTTTTGTGTCTGTCAATCCTCTGCTGGAGTACGGTTTGAGCAGGTGTTCTGACAGCTGGAAGGCTTCATCCCCTACACAAACAAAAGGCATTGGTGGGCCAGAAGTTTGAGGCAGCGGTCTAGGGGGTGGGAAATGGAATCTGTTTCCATACAGCTGATGGCCCATTGCTGACAGTTTGAAAACTTGAGAGTCATTTGAGCGGCCATAGGCCCCAATATCTACGGCAATAAATTTGTATTCTGCATCAGCGATGGTCATGAGGACAATGGAGAAATATTTCTTGTTATTAAAATATTCGGATCCAGATCCTGCTGGCTTGACAATCCGGAAATGTTTCCCGTCCACAGCGCCCAGGCAATTAGGAAACTGACATATTTGAAGAAACTTTTCTGCAATTGCAATCCAACTGTCTGTTGTGGGCTCTGGTAGAAATTCTGCAACTAGAGAGTCCCACAATGCACGGCATGTGTGCTTCACAATTCCAGAGATGGTGGAAATCCCAAGTCTGTATTGAAAATGCAGTGAGGAAAGAGATTCTCCAGTTGCCAGGAATCTGTGTATAAACAAAAAAAAGAGTTTAAAATCACTGCATTTCATACCACACATCAGCTATAACAATTGGAGATACTATAAAAATAAATTTATTTTATAGTATCTCCAATTGTTAAAGCTGAGTCAGATGGCCGTATACAAACTACCAGCAACATTCCAGGACAAGTGTGCTCTGAAGCAAGCAGATGCAATAAATATGGCTTACCGAAGTCACCATCAGACGCTCCGCCGTTGAAATGGAGAAGCGGCAATAGGTGTCCGATCTTCTTATGAGGTCTCCAACACGATCCACCAACAAATCATAGTTCTCTATTTTCATGCGAAGATACGCAAAAAATTTCTGAGGGCTTCCTCGTAGCTCTATGGAGAGTGTAGAAAACACCCCACACGTCATTTTATGGGCTGTGATGGGTGGATCCAGAAACGGCGTCGTCGTTGTCGTTGTCGCTGTAGTCTCTTTCTCTCCTTCTCCAGAACAATCGCTTTCAGACGATTCGCCTCTACGGTGAAATCTGCCAAATTCTTCAGAATGTTTCCTATCACAATGTCCATCTTCAGCAGCCACTTGCTCTTCTCTCCAACTGGCACTTGCTCCTATACAACAAGATGGGCTATAGGAACAGTGTATATATAGGTTTTCAGTAGCCAATCATGTTTTAACCCCAAAAAGGGCGTTTTTAAAAACTGGATCCGGCGTAATCCATCAAAAAATGGATAAAAAACCGGATACACCAGATGAGACGGATCCGGTTTTCCGCCGGATGCGTTCGAATAATACGGCCGAAAACCGGATCCGTTGTATCCGGTTTTACATTTCAAAAACATGATCCGGCGATCAGGCGAGATGCCGCATCGCGCCTGATGCCGAAAACCTGATGTGTGAAAGAGGCCTTACAGGCCTCTCTCATCTTTATAAGAGGGAGAACTTGCACAATTGGTGGCTGACTAAATACTTTTTTTCCCACTATAAGTAAATAAAACACCATTTTTCCCAGGAATAGGAAGCCTGGTCTGTGACTGACCCCGTGGAAAATGGCAAACCCGCAGGGTTAATAATGCACAGCAGCCATAGAAAAAGTTTTCAGGGAGACGTAGCCCACCGCCTAAATCCCGAAAGATGAAAACAACAATAAAGGAGCAAACCCCTGACACAAGACCAAACAGGGCTCCCTCAGGCACACAACATCATCAATTTGCAGGTCACCCTTTTAAAGAGGGTGAAAAGAGAAACGGCTATTAAAATATTATAAAATGCTATAGAAATTAGCATGCTCAGCTAATACATTTAAAAAGTCTTAAACAATTGTCAAACCAAGTTTTGCATTCTTTATGAGGAAAAAATGCGAAAAGTAGTGAAGAAAGAAAAAAGTTCTGTTCATGAGATCTGTGAAGACCTGATGTTCCCCTCCTTTCTCCTCCTTTTCTCAGACGATCCTTCCTTCTCTTCTGCGTCCAAACTGGAGGTGGAGGCGGACCCACCGGGACAGGGATGTCCCAATCAGAAATTTTGGGACCTGGAGATCCAATTTCTCACAAAAGGATGGCAATTCTTCTAGGAAGCGCAGAGTTGCTGACACGCCCTCTCTCCGGGTAGTAAAGGCAAAGGGGAACCCCCACCGATAAGGGATGTTGAGATCCTTCAAAGTGGACATTAAAGGCCGGAGGAGTCTACTGTTTTGTAAAGTTATGCGAGATAGATCCGGGAATAATTGAATGGCCATGTCCTGATACAAAATCTCCTTTAGGGACCTGGCCTTCCTCATAATCTTCTCCTTAATATCAAAGTCGTAGAGACAGCAAATAATGTCTCTTGGGAAAGGAGAAGCTCCTTTGGGCTGTAAGGCCTGATGTGCCTGGTCAAAGTTAAAGGGAGTGTAGACTGGGTCACCTAAGATGGAGGTGAATATTTCCTGAATAATTATTTTAACATTTTCCTTACCATCCGATTCGGGGACTCTCCTCACCCTAATGTTGCAACTCTTGCCCCTGTTATCCAAATCCTCTACTTGAACCTGAAGGTTTCTAACCACTTTCTGCTGCATAATAGAAGTCTGATGCAAGTCCACCACATAGGATCTGGTTTCAACATGCTCTCTGTTGTGAACATTTTGGAGACGACTTCGGAGCTGAGGCTCCCTCTGGTGGTTGCTGAGGGTATTGAACCAATGCTGAATACCAAGAGCCCTACACCTGTAAATAACGAGTGGTGGTCAGGTGGTAATGACTGGCCTGATATAAGTGAGCTGGACTCCCATGATCCATCTCCCTGTTGCGCGGTGACCCTCAGGATTGGGTCTTTTCCCTGACACCTGGGGATCCTGTACTATTCTATCTAGATAGTTTTGGGCCCCAGCGTTTGTTCAATCGATTTTCTGTCGGTGTTCGTGTTTTCATCTTGTCTAACCGCCATTATATGTTTGGGGGCTTCCTACTCTTTTGGGGTCTACTCCGGGGCAGTCAGCTTTCCTTTTTCCATCTTCAGGGATAGCTATCTCTCTGGCTGTGCCGAGGCATCTAGGACCACCGTAGGTACGCTCCACGGCTGCTTCTAGTTGTGCGGTTAGTTTCCAACCTCCCTGGTGTCAGGCTGCCTATGTGGTTTTTTGCTCCTGCCTCCTCAGCTACCAAAACATAACAGCTCTCCTTCCAAAGAATCAATTCTGACCGCTAAAAGCTGCAGGTCCTGTCACACACATGCAATTTCTGACCTGCACGTGTCTTTGATCTCCGTTATTAATGCTCTAAAGTCCTCTCTTGAAGGGAAACGAGAGAGGAACTTCAGCCATTATGGAGGTAGATGATCGTCGGGTGGCCACCCTCTTCATTAGAGGACTGTAATGTATGTAGTACAGTTCATATAGCGTCTTGTGCTTGGGTGCGATGAAAATACATGAGACACAGGTTTGATATAGAAAGTCTTGTATTACTTCATACAAGTTGGCAAAAATAGTCACACAGTTTGCAGACACAGAAGCAGGAGACACAGCAGGCCAGAGTAATCTAAGCTCAGCAATCACTCTCCACAACAGGTTCAGGATCTTCTTCTCTGTTACCGTAAGTCCATGCAAACGTGGGTCTTTCAAAGAGCAGGGTTCAGAGTCCACAAGTGCTTCAGAGTTCCTCAGTAGGAATAGCTGGAGTACAAGGTCCAAGGCTTTAGGAGTCAGGTCACAGGTTCACTGCAGGCTAGATTCTGAAGCACTGATTGCTCAGCTGTGGCTGCTTAAGAAGCAAAAGGAGAGAATCAGGGCGGGAACATGCAAGCTGGAAACTCCATTTTGACTGAGGGCAAGATAGCTGCAGCAAGACAGAAAGTAAAATGGCTGACGAACAAACTGAGTTTCAGGAACATGTACACAGAACCTTACATTACTCCCCCCTTAGGGACAACCTCCGGATGACCTCAGGCCAGGCTTGTGTGGGTACCTCTGATGAAACTGACGGAGCAAGCGAGGAGCATTAACGTTATTGACTGGTTCCCATGAGTTGTCCTCCACTGGGTAGCCCTGCCATTTAATCAGATATTGTAACTGATTTCTATACAACCTGGAATCTAAAATCCTTTCCACCACAAATTCTTCCTGACCATCGACTAGCACTGGGTCAGGGCAAGGAGAAGAACGTCCAGGAAACGTATTGGGTGTCGCAGCCTTTAGTAGGGATACATGAAAGACAGGGTGAATTCTCATAGTTCTGGGCAGTTGAAGACGACAAGCAACGGCACTTATAATTTTACTGATTTTATAGGGTCCAATGTACTTATGTCCCAACTTAGACGATGGAATCCTTAACTTAAGATTTCTGGTTGACAGCCAGACCAAGTCTCCTACCTTGAAAGCTGGTGCAGGTTTACGAAATTTATCTGCTGCTTTCTTGTACCTTTCCTGAGCCGATTCCAGATTCTCCTTTAGAAGATCCATATTCTTCTGTAAAGACGTGATTCTTTCAGCCACTGCTGGTAAAGGCGTTTCTATGGGAAATCGTGGTAGAATGTTAGGATGATAACCTAGATTAGAGTAAAAAGGAGACTGCTTAGTGGAGGCACTCTGAGAGTTGTTATACGAGAACTCAGCTAATGGAAGTAGATCCACCCAATCATCCTGTAGGTGGCAGATAAAGCAGCGGAGATACTGCTCCAGGGTTTGATTGGTTCGTTCGGTCTGTCCATTAGTCTGGGGATGAAAAGCAGAAGAAAGGTTTACTTTAATGTCCAATGCTGCACAGAAATTTTGCCAAAACCTAGAAGTGAATTGCACCCCTCGATCCGAAATAACCTCATCCGGTACTCCATGTAAGCGAAACACATCTTTAATCATCAAATCTGATGTCTGTTTTGCAGTGGGTAAGCCGACACAAGGGATAAAATGAGCTGCCTTTGTTAGACGGTCAACCACCACTAGAATGGTGTTCTTCCCTTGAGAGGTTGGTAACTCCACAATGAAGTCCATAGAAATGGATCCCCACGGGCGGGACGGGGTGGGAAGAGGCTGTAACAGACCAGTTGGTGAGGAGCGAGGTGTTTTGCATCTTGCACAGACTTCACATGAAGTGACATAGTTTAAAACATCCTTCCTGCAAATGGGCCACCAAAAGAAACGAGAGAGAAATTCCTGTGTCTTTAGAATTCCTCTATGCCCAGCTATCTTGGAATCGTGAATGAGTTGCAATACTCTCAATCTGACTGTTTCAGGAATATACAGGCGTTGTCCCTGAATCCACACACCATTCTTAAAGACAAGACTTACGTCCCTTGGGGGTTGTGCCAAAAAGGAATCCGCATGGTATGCTTCTTTGATGTCCTTCAGTAGGTCTTGATTATGAATTACTCCTAGGAATCTAGAGTCAGGAAGAATAGTCTTAGGAGGAGTAATTGGACGTGTCTCTGCTGAGTAAATCCTAGAGAGTGCATCAGCCTTTCCATTGCGCGATCCTGGTCTATAAGAAATGATAAAATTAAATTGGTTTAAGAAAAGATTCCAGCGAGCCTGGCGAGGAGTCAGGCACTTAGCCGACCTGATAAACTCAAGGTTACGATGATCTGTCAGGACGACTATTTGCTGTGCAGCTCCTGAAGAAGGTGTCTCCATTCTTTGAAGGCGGCAATGATGGCCAACAACTCTCTATTGCCCACATCGTAGTTCCTCTCAGCCGAAGACAACTGCTGGGAAAAGAAGGCACAGGGATGCAAGACATTCTTCTCACCTGTTCTCTGAGAGAGTATAGCTCCAACGGCACAGTCTGAAGCATCCACCTCTATTATGAAGGCAAGCTCGGGGTTGGGATGTACTAGGATAGGTGCAGTGGTAAATTTATCTTTTAGACGGGAAAATGCTTCCTGGGCTTGGGGAGTCCAGGAGAACCTAGACTCTTTCCGGGTAAGTTGGGTGATAGGTGACACTACCTCAGAGAAATTTCTAATGAAACGTCTATAGAAGTTGGCAAACCCGATGAAGCGCTGTACCTCCTTCACATTTCTAGGACTTGGCCAATCCTTGATGGCTTGGGTTTTGCTTCCATCCATACTAATTCCTTGTGTAGACAGTACATACCCCAGAAATTGAATTTCGGTCCTATGGAATTCACACTTTTCAAGTTTGATGTAAAGATGATTTTGTCTTAGACGTTCCAAGACCATTCTCACATGTCCATGATGTTCCTCTGTGGAGTTAGAAAAAATTAGAATATCATCCAAATAAATTACCACGAATGTATCTAGGAGATCCCTGAAGATGTCATTCACCAAGTGTTGGAAAGTGGCTGGGGCGGTACTCAGACCAAAAGGCATAACTAGATATTCAAAGTGTCCATAGCGTGACCTGAATGCAGTCTTCCATTCATCCCCAGGTCTAATACGGACTAAGTTATAGGCCCCACGAAGATCTAATTTAGAGAAAATTTTGGCATGTCGCACTCTCTCCAATAACTCAGGGATTAAAGGCAATGGATAACGGTTTCTAATAGTAACCTTATTGAGTTCCCTATAGTCTACGCATGGTCTCAGAGATCCATCTTTCTTCTTTACAAAGAAGATGGGTGCACCTGCAGGAGATGAAGAGGGGCGTATGAAGCCCTTGGCTAGATTTTCGTCTATGTAATCCTTTAAAGCCTTTAGCTCGGGCCCCGCCAGGGGGTAGATCTTACCAAAAGGTATCTCTGCTCCAGGCAATAATTCAATTGGACAATCATATGGACGGTGAGGAGGAAGCTGGTCAGCGTTCTTCTTGTCACATAAATCCACATAGTCCTGGTATACAGCTAGTAGTTCAGGGACTGACATGGTTGCTTTAGGAACAGAGCAAGCTGAAACTTTTGGACTCATCTGTTTCTCTGGAAAGTGTAATTCCTTGGTCTCCCAGTTAATGGTAGGATTCTGAGCCTGCAGCCATGGTAGCCCTAGAATAATGGGAAAGTGGGGAGAAGAGATAAGCATAAAGGACAGTTTCTCTTGATGATCTTTACCCATAAGAACCCTCAAAGGCTCTGTTTCCTGATCCACTGGTCCAGAGGTCAGCAGGGAGCCATCCACAGTTTCCATCTGTACTGGAGTAGCCTTCTTCACTGAACGTATCCCCTGTTTCAGAGCAAAGGAGACATCCATAAAATTTCCACTTGCCCCTGAGTCGATCATAGCAGAGCTAGACACCCAAGCTGAGTCAACCCAGAGTTTGATGGAAAGAAAGCAATGAGAATTGTTTTTTCTTACAACTCAGCTGGGACACCGCTGAGGAAACTTGAAAAATGGCAGCGTTTACACAGTCAACGTCCTCAGAGGTAACGGAGTTTAAGTCCGAGAAATCAAGATCTGTTGCTGCAGATCTCTCTGGAGCCTGAGGCTCGGACCTGACAGATCCCCTCTGCAACACTCACAATGAATGAGTGCTGCAGTAGTCTTACGAGAACGGCTGGGGCAGTTTATAATGAAGTGCCCTGACTTACCACAATAGAAACATAGATTTTCCTTAAAACGATGTTCCTTGCGTGCATCACTAACCCGTCGTTGTAAAGAGTCTACCTGCATGGGTTCAGGTTCAGGTTCCCATGTAATCCTACTCAAAGGTTCCTTAGCTGGAGAGGAAGGTAGGAAAAGGTTAGTGAGATTGCTTTCGAACCATCTCTCTTGCCTGCGTTCAGTCAGACGAGTATCAATACGGATGCAGTAGTTAATAAAGTCACCTAACGCAGTGGGAGGGTCGGCACGAGCAAGTTCATCCTTAATCAGTGGAGATAACCCCTTTCGAAAAATAGATTTTTTGGCGGAACTGTCCCAGGTGGTATCAAGGGCCCATCTCCTGAAATCCAAGGCATATTCAGCTACCGAGTGCTTACCTTGGCGCAAAGCTAACATGGCTGCTTCAGCTGTTGCACCTCGATTGGGGTCATCAAACACCTGCCCCATGGCTGAAATAAAAGCATCAAGGTGATTCAAACAATCATCCTCAGTCTCAATCAGAGGGTTTGCCCACATCAAAGCCTTGTTGGTAAGCAACATAATTATAGTAAGCACCTTAGATCGTTCAGTGGGAAATTGTGAAGCATGTGCAGAAAAAAAAAGATTGCATTGATTAATAAATCCCCTGAATTTCTCACGTTCACCGCCAAAACGAAAAGGGGGCAACTTGGGAATCCCAGAACTCGGGGCTACGGCAGGAGCCTGGACTCGCTCTTCTAGAACCTCAATCCTGGCTCGCAAATCCTGGGCAGTCTGTCCAAACACTTGCAAATTGTGATTAGTGAGGTCCTGTAGGCTTGAAAAACGGGTCTTTATATTCTGCAAATCTGCAAGGATATTATCAGTCACTCCGCAAAGTTCCTTTATGCGGGCCTCCATTTTCCAGATCTTTTAAGACAGGAGTACTGGAAAAAGAGGAGAGGAGAAAAAAAAAAAACAATAGTGTTTACCTGTGGTAACACTGCAGAGAGAAAAAAAAATTAAGGGAACTGCTCACCTGGAATGGTTGTGAGAAGTCACAACCACTATCATCACAGAAAGTTCACCCGGACATCTGATATCCACAGTTACAGCAGACAAAAAAAAGAGAAAAGAGAAAAAAGAAACAATAGTGTTTACCTGTGGTAACACTGCAGAAAAAAAAAAAAAAAAGGGAATTGCTCACCTGGAATGGTTGTGAGAAGTCACAACCACTGTCAACACAGAAAGTACAACCGGACATCCGATATCCACAGTTACAGCAGACACAGCCTTTCCAGACCCAGCAGACACTAACGTTTTGGCTTCAGAATCTTGTAATGTATGTAGTACAGTTCATATAGCGTCTTGTGCTTGGGTGCGATGAAAATACATGAGACACAGGTTTGATATAGAAAGTCTTGTATTACTTCATACAAGTTGGCAAAAATAGTCACACAGTTTGCAGACACAGAAGCAGGAGACACAGCAGGCCAGAGTAATCTAAGCTCAGCAATCACTCTTCACAACAGGTTCAGGATCTTCTCTGTTACCGTAAGTCCATGCAAACGTGGGTCTTTCAAAGAGCAGGGTTCAGAGTCCACAAGTGCTTCAGAGTTCCTCAGTAGGAATAGCTGGAGTACAAAGTCCAAGGCTTTAGGAGTCAGGTCACAGGTTCACTGCAGGCTAGATTCTGAAGCACTGATTGCTCAGCTGTGGCTGCTTAAGAAGCAAAAGGAGAGAATCAGGGCGGGAACATGCAAGCTGGAAACTCCATTTTGACTGAGGGCAAGATAGCTGCAGCAAGACAGAAAGTAAAATGGCTGACGAACAAACTGAGTTTCAGGAACATGTACACAGAACCTTACAAGGACCCTCTAAATAATTGCTACCATCCTTAGTGCAGGCATTGCTAGGGGTTAACTTAGGAGGTTCTCTATTAGGGCAGAGACCCCATTATTTCCATGAGAACCATTCCCCTCCATATGAGACCCTTAGTGGGTGATCTGTTGTAAGGGTTCTGTAGGCTGAGGCGGGGGAGGAAAATGGCTTCTCCTCACAGCATGCTGCACAGTGCCCAGGACCTCAGCATGCGGGCCAGGGGAAGAGGGCTCTTGCAATAATCCAGCAGGGGAGCACAAGTTTGGAGTGACATTTGGATGTGGAGCTATATCCCCGGGTAGTCCAGCATCAGCATGGCCTGAAGACTTCTCACCAGTCCCTCTGGTAACAGCCCCCGCATCCTCTGCCCACTCCCGAGCTGCCTGAGCCACCTCCACGATGAGGCAAGATGGCGCCTGGACTCCAGCGGCACCCTGATGTCAGTGGAGGAAGGCGTCCAGGGCCGTTGCAGGACCCTCGGATGCCACTTCAGACAGCACAGGGTTCCAGGACCTCCTGGGGCCCATCTGGTGAGGTATTTAAGCACCAATTCAGGGTGCTTCAGCCTCGAGTCTTATGTGCCCGGTGGGAGCTCCGTAGCTACACGACCGCTCATGCCTGCATCAGGACATGCCCCCCCTTTAGTCATTGTTTACCATATGATAAACAGTGCAAAAGCTGATGGTATTGATCATAGTTTAAGGTAAAGAAAACTTATGAGGACTGCATGATAATTCTGTCAGTTAGTATATGGGAGGGGGGAAACTTTTCAAGATGGGTGGCGACCATGGCGGCCATTTTGAAGTCAGACATTTTGGATTCAACTTTATTTTTTCCAATGGGAAGAGGGTAATGTGACAAATCAAATTTATTGAGAATTCCACAAGAAAAATAATAGTGTGCTTGGTTTTAACGTAATTTTATTCTTTCATGAGTTATGTACAAGTTTGTGACCACTTATAAAATGTGTTCAAAGTGCTGCCTATTGTGTTGGATTGTCAATAAAACCCTCTTTTCCCACTCTTGACACATTGATAGCAACGGCGCAGAAGAAATGCTAGCACAGGCTTCCAGTATCCGTTATTTCAGATGCTGCACATCTCGCATCTTCACAGCATAGACAATTGCCTTCAGATGCGAGATGTGCAGCATCTGAAACAAAATATTTTATTCTGAATACGATTATTCTGTATGTATTTGTGCGCTGTATGACACTAGTGTCACAGAATGGCTAAATAATAGTGTTTGGACACTCTAGAACTAATTTTTCAGCAATATGCATGTCCAGTGTGTTCACGAAATTAAGGTTTAGCTGATTGCAAATTTCATAAAAGGTGTGGTTTCCTATTTTTACTTGTAGCTAAGATGTGGTTAAATTATACAAATATTTTTTTTCACTATAGAATACATACTACCTCACCTATCTGAAAACTGTCTGGAATAGATGTCAAGGCTGATGGAGCAATGTTATAGGAAGGAACAACAGTATTGAATATTCTTTCTACATTTCAAGCCATTGTGGAAACTGTCCTCCTGTCAGGCTTCTTCTTTCAAAAAAATAAGTGAGCTTTGTTATTCAGCCTTATACTTGACTACAGCATGTCACCTAATAAAGGGCAAATAAAAAAAAAAAACTAGAAGACAGGAGATACAAGCTATGTAAACGTGACATCAATATAAAAATGATCTTCATAAATGTCAAATATCTTTAATTATTAATTTCGAACACCAAGTAATAGAAAAAAAATATAATTTTCTTTGATACGGTGTAATCACATGAGGCTTTGCTAATAAATAAAATTTAATAGGAATGTGAAATATGAAAACACTAGGGCCAAATGGGGAAAAATCAAGGAACATTTGCAAAAATAGAAAACATTGGGAGAGATTTGCTAATCCAAATGTGACAGAATTCATGTGCAGTTTGCAACAAATACTATTGTGCTTATTTTGCACCACAGTTAATGTGCTGAAAACATTTTTCTTTTGCAAGAAAGGGGTCACATCTTAACATGTGACACTGTGCCAAAAAAAATCCCCAATATTTTGATCGACATTTCTGGCACAATGGAAGCCTAGAATAATAAATGATATAAACTTTGTCCAGAAAATGTTAACAAATTTATTCTCAAACATCATGTGATAAATTTGGATCTTTTTTAAAATTGTCTATTTTGAGACCCCAGTTTATCAATACAAGTGTGAACCACGATTGCAAGGAACGCCATGGCCCATCATGAATTAGACAAGCTATGACATCACATCCCTGTTGCACCCTGTTCTTCCCTATCTCTGCTCATTTAGGCAGAACTTGGAGAAACTAATGTGAAAATTCTGCAATCGGCAAAAATGTTGCGAATTTTCAAAATGATTTATGCTAGAATTCTGGAGTAATAACTTTGATGAATTAGGACCTACGTTTTAAAATTAGACAGGATTAGTACATTTGACCAATTAGTAAACCTATTTTATTTGACTACATTTACCTATTCTACTATTTAAAGTGAATCTGTCAGCCATGGGCTGCATGTATCAGCCACTAGCTGTATGACCTAGCCATGTTTGTCTCTGAAACGCTGGGGCATACTTTTAGTAGCCACATGAGTGACTAGTTGTACAGGCGGGTCCCCGGCGGCTTCTTCTCACCCACTGTCGGTGACTGGAAAGCCTCTGCCTGCATAAACGTGTAGGCAGAGGCTTGTCAGTCACTGTCAGTGGCAGAGAGAAGCTGCAGAGGACCACTACTGGCATTTCAGAGACAAACATACATGGCTGTGATCATGCAACAGTGTCTGATGCTTCTGCCCAAGTTTTGGGCTCCATGTATCAGCTGACAAGTTCTGTTTAATACAGATTTAACACAGCTAAATGTATAAAATGAATAATCTTCTATTAATCTAATTATTATGTTGTGTCCAGTAAAAATAAGCAATCATCTGTTAATAGTCATGAGTTAAAAAAAAATAGATTTTGCAATAATGAATAAAACACCCTGGCACTCACCAAACGCCATGTACGGGTAAAAATTACGTGAATAAGCCGCTTGTAGAGAGACAGGCTCTGTATGATAGCCTGTCAAGGATAAAATTATTTGATAAACTACCACGCTACCTCTTTCAGTCCCAATGTGAGAACCAATATTGAAAATAACAGCTAGTGATTATTATTTTTATCTGCCTGACACACATTTGTAAACTGTGCATCGATTAAAGCAGATATGTAATAGCTTATAATACAAATAATGTACAACAATCAACAGTAGTAGACAACAAAGGCTGACAGTCATAGAAGGGAGCCATGCATACAGCCACAAGGTATTGCTAAAATGAAGCCCTATAGAGCAATGCACAATGGCACTCAGTCAATTTATGTCCAGGGATTTTCACTTACTGCGGGCTTGAAATGGAGATTAACCCCTTCATGACTCAGCCTATTTTGACCTTAAAGACCTTGCCATTTTTTGCAATTCTGACCAGTGTCCCTTTATGATGTAATAACTCTGGAACGCTTCAACGGATCCTGGCGATTCTGAGAATGTTTTTTCGTGACATATTGGGCTTCATGTTAGGTAAATCTAGGTCGATAATTTTTGCGTTTTATTTGTGAAAAAATGGAAATTTGGCGAAAATTTTGAAAATTTCGTAATTTTCAAATTTTGAATTTTTATTCTGTTAAACCAGAGAGTTATGTGACACAAAATAGTTAATAAATGACATTTCCCACATGTCTACTTTACATCAGCACAATTTTGGGAACAACATTTTTTTTTGTTAGGAAGTTATAAGGGTTAAAAGTTGACCAGCGATTCTCATTTTTACAGCAAAATTTACAAAACCATTTTTTTTAGGGACCACCTCACATTTGAAGTCACTTTGAGGGGTCTATATGGCAGAAAATACCCAAAAGTGACACCATTATAAAAACTGCACCCCTCAAGCTACTCAAAACTACATTCAAAAAGATTATTAACCCTTCAGGTGTTTCACAGGAACTAAAGAAACGTGGAAGGAAAAAATGGACATTTTAATTTTTCCAACAAAAATTTTCTTTTAGCATCAATTTTTTCATTTTTACATGGGCAACAGGATAAAATAGATCCTAAAATTTGTTGGCAATTTGTCCTGAGTAAACAGATACCTCATATGTGGTCATAAACCACTGTATGGGCGCACAGCAGGGCTCAGAAGGGAAGGAGCGCCATTTGACTTTTTGAATGGAAAATATGCTAGAATATTTAGCGGTTGCCGTGTCGCCTTTGGAGAGTCCCTGTGTGCCTAAACATTGGAGCTCCCCCACAAGTGACCACATTTTGGAAACTAGACCCCCTAAGGAACTTATCTAGATGCATAGTGAGCACTTTGAACCCCAGGTGCTTCACAAATTGATCCGTAAAAAAAAGAAAGTACTTTTTTTTCACAAAAAATTTCTTTTAGCCTCAGTTTTTTCATTTTCACATGGGCAACAGTATAAATTGGATCTAAAATTTGTTGGGCAATTTCTCCTGAGTACACAGATACCTCATATGTGGTCATAAACCACTGTTTGGGCGCACAGCAGGGCTCAGAAGGGAAGGAGCGCCATTTGACTTTTTGAATGGAAAATATGCTGGAATATTTAGCGGTTGCCATGTCGTATTTGGAGAGTCCCTGTGTACCTAAACATTGGAGCTCCCCCACAAAAGACCCCATTTTGGAAACTAGACCCCCAAGGATCTTATCTAGATGCATAGTGAGCACTTGAACCCCAGGTGCTTCACAAATTGATCCGTAAAAAAAGAAAGTACTTTTTTTTCACAAAAAATTTCTTTTAGCCTCGTTTTTTCATTTTCACATGGGCAACAGTATAAATTGGATCCTAACATTTGTTGGGCAATTTCTCCTGAGTACACAGATACCTCATATGTGGTCATAAACCACTGTTTGGGCGCACAGCAGGGCTCAGAAGGGAAGGAGCGCCATTTGACTTTTTGAATGGAAAATATGCTGGAATATTTAGCGGTTGCCATGTCGTATTTGGAGAGTCCCTGTGTACCTAAACATTGGAGCTCCCCACAAATGACCCCATTTTGGAAACTAGACCCCCTAAGGTTTTCGATGTGTGAGCACTTTAAACCCCCCCGGGGTTCCAAAAATTTTATCCGTAAAAAAAAAAAGTCTTTTTTTCAAAAAAATTTTCTTTTCCCTCATTTTTTTTTTTTTCCCCCGGGGAACAGGATAAATTGGATCCTAAAAATTTTTTGGGGGGAAATTTTTTCCCGAGTACAAAAACCCTCATAAGGGGGCAAAAACCCAACGTTTGGCGCAAAAAAGGGGGGTTAAAGGGAAGGAGCGCCATTTGTTTTTTTTAATGGAAAAAAAAGCGGGAAATTTTTTTTGGGGTTTTCCAGTCGCTTTTTGGGGAAAACCCTTTTTCCAAAAAATTGGGCTCCCCCAAAAAAGGGCCCCCTTTGGGAAAATAGCCCCCCTAAGGTCTTATAAAGATGCATAGTGGCACTTTGAACCCCAGGTGTTTCCCCAAATTGATCCGAAAAAAAAAAGAAAGTTTTTTTTTCCAAAAATTTTTTTTTGCCCCTTTTTTTTTTTCACAGGGGGAAACCCAAATAAATTTGGATCGAAAATTTTAAATTGGGCAATTTCTGGGGGTCACGGGATACTCTATGGGCCCTAAACCCCTGTTTTGGCGCACAGCGGGGGTCAAAAGGGAAGGGGCGCCATTTGCTTTTGAATGGAAAATATGCGGAATTTGGGGGTTTTTCCTTTTCCTTTTTTGGAGAGCCCCTTGTCCCTAAACTTTGGGACCCCCCACAAGTGCCCCTTTTTGGGAAACTAGCCCCCCCCAAAAGGAATTATCTAGAGGGCATATTGGCATTTAAACCCCCGGGGGTCTTCAGAATTTAACGCAGAGCCGGAAAAAAAAAATTTTTTTTTTTAAAAAAAAATGATATTTTGGCCCCTATTTTTTTTTTAAAAGGGGTTACGGGAAATTGGCCCCAAAAGTTTTGCCCAGTTTGCCCTGTTTAGAAATTCCCCATTGTGGGGGGGAACCCTGGGGGGGAAACCATTGGTGCTCGGAAGGGAAAAAGAAAAGTTTTGAAAGCGACTTTGATGGAAGGTCTGCGGGCTATTTTACTTTTTCAGACCCTATGTGCCTAAACATAGAAACTCCCCCCAAGTGCCCAAATTTGGGGAAATAGCCCAAAGCAAAGAATTATCTAGATGTGGGGGGAGCACTTTGAACCCCCGGGGAAACAAAAAAATTTTTAAAAAACCCCCCGGGGTGAAAATAAAAAACATATTTTTTCCAAAAACAGTTTTTTGTCCCCAATTTTTTTTTTTTCCCCAAAGGGGAAAACGGGAGAAAAAGACCCCAAAATTGTTGTCCAATTTTTTCCTGAGCACTCTGAATCCCCTTTGGAGGGGGGAAAATTTTTATGGGCCCCAAAAAGTCGAGGGTAAGGGAAGATGCGTTTGAAATCCGACTTGATAAAAGGGGCTGCTGGCGTCATGTTTCGTTTTTGGGACCCCCTTTGCCTAAACATTTAAAAAAAACCCCCCAAGTGCCCCATTTTTTAAAAAAGATCCCCCAAGGGAATCCCTAAAGTTGGTTTAAAATTTTTAAACTCCAAGTTCTTCAGAAAATTTTAAAAGCAGAGCCCGAAAAAAAAAAATCAAATTTTTTTTTCCCCAAAAAAAAATTTTTTTGCCCCCCAATTTTTTTTTCCCCCAAAGTTACGGGGGAAAAATTTGACCCCAAATTGTTGTGCAAATTTTTTCCCCATACGCAAAACCCCCCCTAGGGGGGGAAAAAAGTTTGGGCATACCAGGGGGGTTGGGAAAAAAAAAGGGGTACTGTTTTTTTACTTTTAAAGCAAAATTTGCAGGAATAAAAAGGTGGCGCATGTTTTCCCTAGGGGGAAAACCCCCCGTGTGCCAAAAAAGTGGAAACCCCCCAAAATTTTAAAAACCCCCAACCCCCAACCCCCAAAACCCCTCCCCAACCCAAACCCCAAAAAACCCCCCCAAAACCCCAATAAAAACCCTTAAACCCAAAAACCCAAAACCCCCAAACCAAACCCAAACCCCCCAACCCCCTCTAACCCTAAACCAAACCCCCAAGCCTAACCCCAACCCCCCCCTAAAACCCCAAAAAACCCCCCCAAAAACTTATCCTAACTCTCCCCCAAAACCAAAAAAACCCAACCCTTTTAACCCCCAAAAAAAAAACCCCAAATTTCCAACCCAAAAACCCCAAAATTTCCCAAACCCCAAAAAAACCCCAAATTTCCCAAAACCCCAAACCCCCAAAATTTTAACCCCTCCCTAATTCAAAACCCCCCTGCCCCCAAACCCCCATTTTAAAACCCCCCCCCTAAGGCCGGGGTTCCCATTGTGATTTCCCCCCCCTTTTTCACGTGCTTTTTGGGGGTGGTAACGGTAAAAAAACGCGATCGGTTAAAGCCAAACCCCCAAAGGGAGATGAATAGCGTGAAACCCTTGTGTAGCGGACGGAGCCCCGAGCTGCAGCCCCCGGCCCCGGGTCCGTCACGAATGACGGCACTCGCGAACCATTTCCCCTTTCGCATGCGTGGATGCGGGACACAAGGGGGGAAAAGGCAGCAAAAAGGCCCGCTTACACCGCGTTTCCCCTGGTGAAACGCGCCCCTTAAAAAGGACTGCCTAATGAAATATAAAACCCCCCCCAAAACCCAAAAACCCCCCCTGCAATTGTATTTTTTTTTAAAATCCGCGGGGTTTAAAAAGCCTCCCCTTTTACCTGCGTTTTTACGCGGATTTTTCCCCCGGGGTTTTTTTAAAAGGGGGAGGTTAAAATGCTGGGGAATCCGCACAAAAAATTGACATGCTGCGGGTTTAAAACCCGCAGCAAATCCCCGCAAAAAAATCCGCAGCATGTGCCAGCGGTTTTTTTTTACCTTTTATTTGATTGTACTGACATGGTTTTGGATCTGTGTGGATCCGCAAGCCAAATTTGCTGGGGATAGCAGCAAAATCCGCTGCGGATCAGCACAAACCCGGCGGATCAGCAAAAAAATTCCCTGGGGATCCGCAGCAAAACCCCTGGGGGATCAGCGAAAATTCCGCTGCTGATCCGCACAAAATCCCCCGCGGTCTCGAAAAAATTACCCCGCGGATCCGCAGCAAAAATCGTGGGGATCCGCAGCAAAATACCGGGGTCCGCAGAAAAATACGCAACGTGTGCACGGGGCCTAATAGGAAAAAAAAAAAAAATCTTTTTTTTTTTTTATTGTCCTACCTATGTAAAGGGGGGGTCATTTACTTTTTTTATTTTATCACTGTGAAGTTTATCACAGTGACAAAATACTTTTTTGGAATGGGGGCCCCACTGGCATCGCCCCCTTTTTTTAAATGGCGGGCCCCCGAAAGGGCCCGGGCGGACGCCGGGGGCCCATCCAGGGTATCGGTGGATCGGGAGAGGGAGTAGGGGGGTCGGGAAAGGTTGGGGGGGATGGGAAAGGGGGGGGCACGGGCAAAGGGGGGGGATGTTAGTGCGGCGGGACCCATCGCTGCAACTTTTGGGGGCGGCGGCCGATCGCTGCCTGTACTTGAGGGGGACAGGGCTCGGGGGTCCAGCATGGCAGATGCTATTGCAGATCGGCCAGCGGATTTAATATTCACCAATTTAAATTGGGGAAAAATTACAGATTGCTTGATTGGGTGTTTCACTTTTTAACAGCCAAAAACGAGCGATGTGGCCACGGGGGGTTAACCAACCCCCCGTGGGGAAGCCCAAGGCCTGTCCGGGGGGTGGGGGACCCTTTTAGTGACCCCGGGCTCCCCCGCAGGAAAAGGGGCCTTTATGACAAGGGATGTCAAAAGGGCGGATTGGGACCGACTTTATGACGATACGTGTGTCAAAGGCGGGAAAGGGGGTTTAAACCAAGGGAGTCATTCCTTTGCCTTGATGCTCGAGTCCCTTTTTTGAGAGGGTCTCAGGTAAATCCCGTGGAAAGGAGTCGACGCGGTGACATTAGCCTGCGTGGAAAAGGGGTTAAACAAAACTTTATACTTTTATTGGAAGTTTTGCCCTAAAAAATGTATGCTTTTTAAATCCCTTTCATTGTATCTTTTTTTGTATGCCTATGAGCTAATTTAAAGAATTATCATGGACTCATTATTTTTTGTTTTTTTACTTTTTTCTTTTTTCTTTATATTTTTTTGTATTTTTGCGAGGATCTTGAAAAAGGCAAAATAAAATGCCGAAACTCGTTTTAATTTTACAAACCCCTGGCAAAAATTTTGGAAAACAGGCCTTGGAGGATGTTTATTTAGCTGTTTTTTGTTGTTAAAAAAAACAATCCCCGATATGGCAAAAATTCTGAAGTCATTTCAAATGGGAACTTTGGCTTTAAGAAACCAAAAAAAATCAAGAAAAAAATGTGGGATCAGTAATGGTTATTTTTTTTAACCAAGCTAGGGAAAAATTATGGAATCACTCAATTCTGAGGGAAAAAAAATTTTGGAATCATGAAAAAAAACAAACAAAAAACATCCCAAAACATCACTGGTATTTTGTTGCACCACCTCTGGCTTTTACAAAAGCTTTCAGTCTTGAGGCAGGGCTTAAGAGTGTCACACAGTACCTTTATCAATCTGGCTCCCACTTTCCTGATTGCTTTTGCCAATCAAAATTTGCAGGGTTTAAGCCTTGTATACCATTTTCTTCAACTTCCCCCAAAAAATTTTTTAATTGGATTTAGATCCGGGGCTATTTTAGGCCATGACATTGACCTTTTTTCTTCTTTAAGGGAAAGTTTTCACAGTTTTTTTCGCTATGCAGGGTGTATTATATTTGAAAAGTTTATCATCCCCAAAAAAAACCCTTTTAATTGTGGGGTAAGAAAGTGTCCAAATATCACATAAACTTGTGCATTTTTTAAAGATGTATGACAGCTTTTCCCCCTTGCCTTTACTGCTTTGCGCCCCAATCATCATAAACTGGGAAATTTGCATGTTCTTTTCAAAAAAATTTTTGAATTGAAAGCCCTCAGTGGTTGATACCTTTTAAGGGCTAACAAAAAGAAAAACAAGTTGAAAAGTTTTCGAAAACCTCAGGTCCCATAGGCAAAGACTAAAAAACCATCTGAAGATGAAGGCCTGAGTAGTCCAAAAAGCTTGAGATTTTTCCCATTTTCTTAGCAAAAAAGGTATCAACCACTGAGGTTTCAATTCTAATTTTTTCTTCTACTGGTAACACGGTCAAAGATTACAACTTTCCTTTATCATTTCTTCAGGCTATCTTTACAAAACTCATTTGGGAAAAGGCACCAAACAAAAATTCCCGAATCTACCCTTTCCCAAACAGATTTGCGATTCATTACTAAAAATGACTTTCATCCAGTCACCACAGTCCACGATTGCTTTTCCTAGCCCCTTTAACCTTGTTTTTTTTTTGTTTAGGTTTAAGATGGTTTTGTTTACTTTTCTGTATGTAACCCTTTTCCTTTTGCTGGTTTTTTACAATTCGGGCACAGATTTTGTTTTCCCTTTCCCCCCCATTGTTCCCATTTGTTTTGTTATCATTTTTGTTTTTGGGACATATTGTTTTAAGTTTCCGGTCTTGTGCTTTTATTCTTCATGGCTACCCGAAATTTTTTCTTTAAAAACCTTCCTGTTGTTTGATTTGGGCCAATTTAGACACAGTGATGTGCACAACCAACATTTTTGCAAATTGGTGAGATTTACCCCTTTTAAGGTTTGATAATCCTCTCCTTTTTTTCAACTGCATCTTCGTGTTGGGGCCATGATTAGCATCCCCTTGGTGCAAAGCTCTCCCAAATTGTGATCCTCCTTTTTAGATGAATAAAGGCAGATCTAATTTGATGCAGGTGTTTTTTGGGGAAAAAAATTTACAGTGGATTCCTTTATTTTTTCCCTCAGAAAATTTTGTGATTGCATAATTCTTGGGTTAAAAAAATAACCATTACTGACTACCCATTATTTGTTTTTGTTTTCTTTAGTGTTTCTTAAAGCCGGGAAATTGCCCTTTTGAAATGACTTCGTTTTTGCATGTTGTGACCCGTTTTTTTTCAACAAAAAAAACAACGAAGAAATCCTCCAAGGCCCGGGATTTATTTTTTTGCCCGGGTTGTATAGTTGCATTTTCTGTTTTTGAGATTTCGG
>JARQOD010000006.1:268224515-268385230 GCA_033576555.1 Oophaga sylvatica
TTAATGTCTCCTCAACCTTCCACAATACATTGTACATTACTCTTTGTTGTTTTCCTTCATGTACAATTAACCAACAAGGCAAGAATGGGGTTTTTTTAATTCCGATATTTTGTTCCCATAGACTTACATGGGACTTCCGGTATCGGTATCGGGTATCGCCGATATTTTCATGGTATCGGCGATACCATTCCGATTCCGATACTTTTGGATATCGGAAAGTATCGCTCAACCCTAATGGTGAAGCTATTATAGTTCTTTTGTTAACGTCACCTACTAATGTTAAATCCAGGAAATTGATCGTGGATTTATCAAATTGATAAGTAAATTTTAGATTGAAATCATTGTTGTTAAAATATTCAAAGCAATCTAACATTTCCTCTTCAGTGCCCCCCCAAATAAACAATAAATCGTCTATGTAACGACCATACCATTTAATATATTTAGCATGAGGGTTGTTATCACTGTAAATGAATGATTCCTCCCAGCAGAACAAAACACAAAACTTCACTTCAGCGCTGAAAGATAAAGTGTATCACATTAATCATTACATTAATTGTAACACTGCGTTTGTTGTCTATTTGATTGCCTGCACTAAGTGTGATTTACTTTATGTTGGATGCACTTCATGCCCTCTGAAAATACGTATCAGACGGCATCTGTCAGATGCAACTAATCCCCTAGCCCTTTCATCCTCGGCAGTGTCTAAGCACTTCTTGCTTAAACATAAAGGTGACAAGTTCATTCAGATTTAATGGCATAGAGAAAGTGCTACAACCGCATCGAGGTGGAGACCATAAACGCAAACTCCTAAATAGGGAGTCTTATTGGATCTTCACCCTAGGCACACGTTTTCCAGCAGGGTTAAATGCTAGATGTGATTTGATCAAACAATACTAAATTTAAAACAGTATATCTATCACATGGTTTTGGTCATAAACTAACATCTTTTAAATTTATCTATATATAACCTTTCTTTTTTATTTTTATTTTCACATATTGTTTTTTGGTGTTATAAACTAGTTATGTTGGTAATTTATACATTTTTTTGTAATTTCTTATGTAGTCATTCCTGCAATTATCTCTAATTCCCCACATATGGGTATTGCACCAGAAGCTTTTGCCCAGGTGCAGATTGTTACCACCATAAATAACCTTTTGCTTCAGTCAGAACTAGATCTTGAGAAAGACACACGTCGAAACGCGTAGATCGTTCTGCCATATTTCTGTGGTACTGTACTGCTTGATATTGCTGTCTATTTTTAACCAATCTCATTAAAGAATTTTTATTTTTAATCATCTCTGCTCCACGCTGGATTTTTCCTTTTTTTTTTTTTTTTTTAGAAATT
The DNA here is from genome assembly GCA_033576555.1 of Oophaga sylvatica. NCBI lineage: Eukaryota > Metazoa > Chordata > Amphibia > Anura > Dendrobatidae > Oophaga > Oophaga sylvatica. The sequence continues at coordinate 268,225,862 of JARQOD010000006.1, forward strand.
TATATGGTCTTCATCACAAAAGAGGTGAATACATATGCATATACCAATTTTTAGTTATTTGATCCTGATCACTTTATGTTATCAAATTAGACTATTTCATGCTGATGCAACACACACAAATTTGATTACAAAAATATTTAAACACAGGTTGTAATATAACAGAATAGGTAAAAAGTGAATACTTTCGCAAGCTACTGTATATATGGTGATGAGCAAAAGTGTAACAGTGTTTTGAACTTTTGACTTTCAAGCCCAATATATCACCAACCTAACTACCACTTCAAACGGGAGACTACCATCATTTTATAGATGGCTATCTCCTACATAAATTTGACTTGCAACCATTTAGTATATGATTAGTGTGAAGAAACCAGATTGAATCTTAATTTCCCAGACAACCATGTTTTTGTAAACCCACAAGAATTGACCTTTTATCCGTATATTGGCTTATGAATTTAAGTGTTTATGTCTGGTGGGTCAAGATAACAGTCTTGCAACTGATATACTATTTAACATACTGTGTAAAGCCCCCGTCTCACACAGCGATCTCGCTAGCGATATCGCTGTGTGTGACATTCAGCGACGATCAGCCCCCCTGCTAGGTATCGCTGATCGTCGCTGAATGCCCTGGACATTTTTTTGATCGCTGGTCTCCCGCTGGCCAGCATGCATCACTGTGTGTGACAGGCGGGAGACAAGCGATCCGCTGGTAACCAAGGTACACAGCGGGTTTCCAGATGCGGGGCTGTGCCTGGAAACCCGCTGTGTACCTTGGAAACCAGCGCCCTGATGCAGGGAGCTGGTAACCAAGGTACACAGCGAGTTTCCAGGCACCGCGCAGCACTTGGAAACCCGACGTGTACCTTGGTTACCAGCTCCCTGCATCAGGGCGCTGGTATCCAATGTACACTGTGGGTAACTAAGCGATGTTACTCGCATTGTCGCTGTGCTGATCTCTGCCTGAGCTGCCTGTTTGGCAGCTCAGCAGCGATCATGTAGCGATACACCAGCGATCCTGATCGTTGTCGAGATCGCTGGTGTATCGCTATGTGAGACCCGGGCTTTAGTCTGTAATAGTGACTTGTACATAGTGTGTGTTTCTTTGTCTACTGATGTGTACTGATATGCTAATTGTGCATTGCATTATGAAACTAGCTTGTTGACTTCAAAAGTTTGGGCTGTGAGGATGAACTGAAGCACACTGGGTAATTCTAAAACTAGCTTATATGTCTCGGGTATAAAAACAAGAGACAGAGAGAGCAGATCAAATCTCATCTCATCACACAGATAGCTGCCAGTCAGATATTCTGCACAACACTCAACAGATGAGAGACAGGACTGCAGCCAAGTCATCATGGCACCATCACGAGGGTCACGGATCTATGATTCTAAGGGAAACAACCTAGGAGTTTTCGGCTTCAGTTGGAAGGACACAGATCTGATCCAGTGACCATCTCTGAACCATGGAAATGTTTGGAGAAAGCCAGGTTTTGGGACCCTCTGGTCACCTGGTTCCATGGAGATGGTCGGATAAGCCAGGTGGTGACTCTCGTGTCAACTGGCTTTGGACCTTGTATGGACAGTAAGTGTTAGGCATCGGGCGACGGCGGGATCCGAACCTGGATCTGAGGAGTCTGTGGTCTCCCATCCAGGCCCAGCCAGATGCTGCTCAGCTTCGTCGTCGATCCCAACGCCTAGCTAATACCCGAGCAGCACAAGCTGTTACTAGAGTCTTTGTTCATAGTAGCCTTAAAACCTAGGTTACAGAACAGGAAAAGGCTGTGATAAGCCTAAGTCCAGAAATGTCTGCACTGAGCATGTCCGTGACATGGCGAACCGTGATTGGTGGTTAATGTCAGCTGATCCTCTGACCTGGCATCGCCTGATTGGTCACAGATGACGTCATCGGTGATGCGATTGACGAGATGGCTCGGGGCGGAGCTTAGCCCTTAAATAGCTTGTCTGTCCGTGGCGCGGCATGGTCAGATCATACTAAAATAGGCAGTGCTCATGTGTGGACGTACCAGAATCTGGGCTCCACGTGCTTTCTAGCTTTGCTCTCCGGGACCTGCCGATGCCAGAGTTTCGCTCGGTTAATTAGCACAGGTCCCTCAGGCAGGATTAGCTTATGCCAGGCAGGTAGCCAATGTTTCGCAGTCTTGCTACAACAAGAGGGTAGCGATACACCCTGGGCAGACTGCGGGGTGCGTAACCTGGGCATCGCCTGCCAGCTGAACAGAGAGTTGCTCTGTCCTGTCGCACACTGGCTGGCAGCACGTGGGCATTGCCACCAGCTGAACAGTCAGTTGCTCAGTCCGGTCGCACACCGGCTGACAACACGTACGCCTTGTGGGAGTTGCATGCACTACCTAATCATCTGGCAAGTGGCTTCTGTGCAGTCAACAGGGCTATGTCTACGCCAGCCTACAGCACATCTCCTGTGATGTTAACAGAGATAGTGCAAATATCTCTCTCCTTGTGTGAAGTAACATAGGCGAGATCTAATATTATTCTTTAGTTGTCAGTTGTTACCTTCATACCCAAGGGTGTTTTGGCAGCAGTGACTCTAACTGCATCGCGGACCCCGGGTTCGGTTGCAATACATTATCTAATAAAGTTGTTGCAACCGAGCTCATAACAGTATGGACTGTCACCTTCCTACACTTGTTGTTATCTCTTCTCTGTGTGTATATTACAGGTGGAATAGCGACCCTGGGAGCTGTGACATTGTGTCAACTGGCTTCGGACCTTCTACGCACTCTATGGACTGTTCTCGGTCATCTCCCTATGCATGTCAACATTTCTTCTCTGTGTGTATATCACAGGTGGAATAGCGACCCTGAGAGCTGTGACATTATGTCAACTGGCTTTGGACCTTCTACGGACTCTATGGACTGTTCTCGGTTATCTCCGTACGCTTGTCAATATCTCTTCTCTGTGTGTATATCACAGGTAGAATATCTACCCTGGGAGCTCTGACGTAACATCTTTCATTATCCAGGCGAGTCAGCGGAAGGGTTAGGCCCTGTAATATGCACTATGTTGGGGTAATTGCTGGGAATGTTCTGTTTGCTATAGGGTGTTGTGGTTCAATAAAGTATTGCCACACTGTTTTACCCTAACCCTGCGTTGTCTGTGTAGTATGTTACCCACGGGGATATAGAGCGGGCGTTCAGTGGTATGAGCCCTGGTCCATGCAGTCTTTCTAAAGGCAGCCAGGCCTGTGCACAAGAGCACTCACTGACCTCGTTTCTCTACATTTAGTTATACAGATTCTTGTAATTTCACTGCATTGTTGCCGTTTTACTCCAGGTAGTGGAAAAACCTTTTTACCTGTATACTACAAATTACAACCTGTTCTCACATTCCCTAATACTCAGTGTGTTATTAGGTTGATTTCCAGGTGAAATGTCACTATAAAAAGAGGAGCAGTTATGGAGAAGATTTCTAAAGAAAAGAGAAACCTCATCCAGCTCATCGATAGTGTTCTCTTAGTCAAGAAAATTGCCAAACTGCATCATGTGAGTGCCACGACAGTTGGATGAATATGAAATGAAGTCCATCTATTCATTCAAAAGCCAAGAGGTGGACGTCCAGGCAAAATCAGACTCAACAAGTCGGCTTGTCACAAAGTTATCAGTCCTGGAAGCGGAGGTGATGCGTATGCTTCGCAATAGAGAGATTATAGATGCCCAGACAAGCACCGTGTGACGCACGTTACACAAGTCTGGAATGGTGGCTCGAAAAGCGGTGAAGAAACCTCGACTTCAATATCATCATAAGAAGCGTTGGCTGGAGTTTGCAAAAAAGTATGAATAGAGGACAATAGAAGATTGTAAACAAGTGATTTGGAGAAATGAGACTAAAGTCAATAGACTAGGCTCTGATGGGTGCAAAGTGGTATGGAAAAAACAAGAGAAAAATGGGCTAGCGGATTGAGAAATTGAAGGAACTGTCAATTTCAGTGGAGCAAGCCTAGTGATATGAGGCTGATTCACAGCCAAAGATGTTGGATATTCAACTAGGATTGATGGTGTTCTCAGTGCTGAGCTATATGTGAGTATGCTACAAGATGAGTTACTTCGTACGCTCGAGTACTATGGGTATGAAAAGAACGACATGGTATTCCAGCAGGACAGCCAACCTAAGTGTACGTCAAGATTGGTGAAGAAATGTTTCAATGACAATGAAGTAGAGGTGCTGGATTGGCCCCACAGTCCTCAGCCCTCAACCCAATTGAAAAATTGTGGGTAGAGATGAAGAAAAAACCTGTATGCATAGCCAAGAAAGACAGCCATTATGCACCAACTTTGAGAATGCGTTGAAGAGACCTGGGATCAGATTTATGTCGAGAGCATATCTGAATCTGATCTAAAGCATACCCATAAGGATTCAGATAGTGTTGAAAGCCAAAGGTGGATTTACAAAATAATAAAAATTAAAATTTAGATTTTTAGGTGTAAAACAGTATCAATGCAGTGATATGACAATAATCTGCATAACTAATCATATGCTAAATAGTTGCAAGTCAAATTTATGAGATAGCCAAGATTATTGTCTATAAAATGATGGCAGTCTCAGGTTCAAAGCTGTAGTGGATAGTGACGTGAGATATGGTACCTGAAATTCAAAAGTTCAAAACATTGTTACCCTTTTGTTTGACATTACTAGTGTTGAGCGATACTGCTCGATATCTAAAAATATCGTATCGAAATGGTATCGCCGATATCACTAAATATCGTCGATATCCGATTCCGATACCGGAAGTCCCATGTAAGTCTATGGGAACAAAATATCGCAACTAAAAAAACCTTTATTTCCTTGTAAACACTAAATATACACACATAGAATACATATATATATATATATATATATATATATATATATATATATATATATACATGTCATTGTGACATATATATATACATATATGTAGAAAACTTATGATTATTACTACCTTCATGCATTTTTGCAAAAAGATTTTTTATTTCATTTTTGGATATTTGTTTTTTTGTGCCTGTTTTTCTGTGTAATGGTCATGTGTTAATATGCATTTACATTTTGCATACACATTAACTTACTTTTTCAGTTCAGATCTAGTTTTCTATGTAGTTCATAGTGCATTCCGTGCATATAAGGGTGTGACCGCCCTGTTTTCTGAGTTAAGAAAATCCATCCTGTCTGGCCAGAGCTTCAACTGGTGGGTTCAGTCCCTCTGCCCTTGTTCACATTTAAGTCACTTGACAAGTGGAAAGGTTTTCAATATTAGAGTAGGACTGTCCCACAGAGGGTTGCCTTGACGTGGCGGGATGGCTTGTACATTATTTTGATCAAAATTATGTTTACTAAATACCCTTATGATTATTACTACCTTCATGCATTTTTGCAAAAAGATTTTTTATTTCATTTTTGGATATTTGTTTTTTTGTGCCTGTTTTTCTGTGTAATGGTCATGTGTTAATATGCATTTACATTTTGCATACACATTAACTTACTTTTTCAGTTCAGATCTAGTTTTCTATGTAGTTCATAGTGCATTCCGTGCATATAAGGGTGTGACCGCCCTGTTTTCTGAGTTGAGGAAATCCATCCTGTCTGGCCAGAGCTTCAACTGGTGGGTTCAGTCCCTCTGCCCTTGTTCACATTTAAGTCACTTGACAAGTGGAAAGGTTTTCAATATTAGAGTAGGACTGTCCCACAGAGGGTTGCCTTGACGTGGCGGGATGGCTTGTACATTATTTTGATCAAAATTATGTTTACTAAATCCCCTTATGATTATTACTACCTTCATGCATTTTTGCAAAAAGATTTTTTATTTCATTTTTGGATATTTGTTTTTTTGTGCCTGTTTTTCTGTGTAATGGTCATGTGTTAATATGCATTTACATTTTGCATACACATTAACTTACTTTTTCAGTTCAGATCTAGTTTTCTATGTAGTTCATAGTGCATTCCGTGCATATAAGGGTGTGACCGCCCTGTTTTCTGAGTTGAGGAAATCCATCCTGTCTGGCCAGAGCTTCAACTGGTGGGTTCAGTCCCTCTGCCCTTGTTCACATTTAAGTCACTTGACAAGTGGAAAGGTTTTCAATATTAGAGTAGGACTGTCCCACAGAGGGTTGCCTTGACGTGGCGGGATGGCTTGTACATTATTTTGATCAAAATTATGTTTACTAAATCCCCTTATGATTATTACTACCTTCATGCATTTTTGCAAAAAGATTTTTTATTTCATTTTTGGATATTTGTTTTTTTGTGCCTGTTTTTCTGTGTAATGGTCATGTGTTAATATGCATTTACATTTTGCATACACATTAACTTACTTTTTCAGTTCAGATCTAGTTTTCTATGTAGTTCATAGTGCATTCCGTGCATATAAGGGTGTGACCGCCCTGTTTTCTGAGTTGAGAAAATCCATCCTGTCTGGCCAGAGCTTCAACTGGTGGGTTCAGTCCCTCTGCCCTTGTTCACATTTAAGTCACTTGACAAGTGGAAAGGTTTTCAATATTAGAGTAGGACTGTCCCACAGAGGGTTGCCTTGACGTGGCGGGATGGCTTGTACATTATTTTGATCAAAATTATGTTTACTAAATACCCTTATGATTATTACTACCTTCATGCATTTTTGCAAAAAGATTTTTTATTTCATTTTTGGATATTTGTTTTTTTGTGCCTGTTTTTCTGTGTAATGGTCATGTGTTAATATGCATTTACATTTTGCATACACATTAACTTACTTTTTCAGTTCAGATCTAGTTTTCTATGTAGTTCATAGTGCATATAAGGGTGTGACCGCCCTGTTTTCTGAGTTGAGAAAATCCATCCTGTCTGGCCAGAGCTTCAACTGGTGGGTTCAGTCCCTCTGCCCTTGTTCACATTTAAGTCACTTGACAAGTGGAAAGGTTTTCAATATTAGAGTAGGACTGTCCCACAGAGGGTTGCCTTGACGTGGCGGGATGGCTTGTACATTATTTTGATCAAAATTATGTTTACTAAATACCCTTATGATTATTACTACCTTCATGCATTTTTGCAAAAAGATTTTTTATTTCATTTTTGGATATTTGTTTTTTTGTGCCTGTTTTTCTGTGTAATGGTCATGTGTTAATATGCATTTACATTTTGCATACACATTAACTTACTTTTTCAGTTCAGATCTAGTTTTCTATGTAGTTCATAGTGCATTCCGTGCATATAAGGGTGTGACCGCCCTGTTTTCTGAGTTGAGAAAATCCATCCTGTCTGGCCAGAGCTTCAACTGGTGGGTTCAGTCCCTCTGCCCTTGTTCACATTTAAGTCACTTGACAAGTGGAAAGGTTTTCAATATTAGAGTAGGACTGTCCCACAGAGGGTTGCCTTGACGTGGCGGGATGGCTTGTACATTATTTTGATCAAAATTATGTTTACTAAATACCCTTATGATTATTACTACCTTCATGCATTTTTGCAAAAAGATTTTTTATTTCATTTTTGGATATTTGTTTTTTTGTGCCTGTTTTTATATACATATATGTATAGTTTATACACTTCTACATAGTAAAATATCCTCTGATGCAATTGCCGGGTAAAGCCGGCTTCTGTGAAAAGACAGAAGCACCCGACATGAAATGACACTTGGTGTACATAGGGTTAACCATGTCTTTTCATGTCGTTTGCAATCTGATTTGCACAAACAATTACATCAGTCTATGTGTGCAAAATTTCACACCTGTAGGGGTTAATTAAAGGTGTAAATTCATTGTAAAAAAACTGACTTTTTTGCTACGAATTTACACAAAAGCCGGCAATTGAATTATCGGCTATTATACTATGTAGAAGTGTATGAACTATAAATATATATATAATATATATGTGTCACAAATTTAATGACATGTGTATATATATATATATATATATATATATATATATATATATATATATATATATATATATATATATGAGGTGTAAAATTGCTGAAAAAAAAGGCGTGGGCTCCCGCCCTATTTTCGCAACCAGACAGACAAAGCCAGTGAGTGGGGGCAGATAATAATAGCCCAGAGAGGGACCATTATTTTTGGCCCCCCCCGGCTACTAACATCTGACCCCAGACACCCCAGAAAGGGCAAATCTCTAATTAGATTTGCCCTTTCTGGCACTTTGCCCGTCTATTCCCATTGCCCTGTAGCGGTGGCGAATGGGTTAATAAGGGGTTAAAATGACCTTGCAATTGAAAGGTCACTTTAAGCCAGGTTAATAATTGAGAGCTGTCAATTAGACAACTATCAATTATTAATCCTATTGTATGAAAGAAAAATCAAACACACACACTTTAATAAAAAAGAAGTTTAATGAAATAATCACACAGTTTTTGACCATATTTTATTTTCCTGCTAAAACCATTTCCTGTAATAAAAATAAAATAATAAAGCAAAATTATTCTTACCAATCCGATGTACAGTCAGGTCCCACGGTGTAATCCTTCAGAAAGGGTTAATGTTTACTGCAGGGACCGCAGCTAATGCTGCAGCCTCACAGTAAACCCCCAAATGAATGAGTTCCTCTCCTGGCTGACAGGAGAGGAAGTGGAAAGCTTAATTGATTGCTTTCCACTTTCACTTCAGGTCAGTCAGGGACACAATCAGTGACGTCAGAGGGAACTGGTTAACAAAAATAGGGGATCCCCTCGAAAAAAATTGGCGTGGGGTCCCCCCTATTTTTGTTAACCAGCCAGATGAAGCAGACCGCTGAGGCCTGGTTTTTCAGGCTGGTAAGGATCCAATATCCATGGACCTTGCAAGCCTGATAATACCAGGCCACAGCAGTCTGCTTAGCTTGGCTGGTTAACAAAAATAGGGGATCCCCTCGAAAAAAAAACGGCGTAGGGGTCCCCCTATTTTTGTTAACCTGCCAAGTAAAATGCAGACTGCTGCGGCCTGGTATTAAAAGACTGTCAAGGCCCATGGATTTTGGCCCTCAACAGCCTGATAATACCAGGCTACAGCAGCCCCACATTTGGCGCATCAAAAGATGTGCCAATTGTGGCACTTTACCCGGCTCTTCCCACTTGCCCTGTAGCGGTGGCAAGCGGGGTAATAAGGGGTTAATGTCACCGTTGATTGCACGGTGACAATAAGCCCGGTTAATAATGGAGAGGTGTCAATAAGACACCGATCCATTATTAATCCCAAAGTTATTAAATGCATAAAAAAAAGACAAAGCAAGAAAAAAGTATTTTAATGAAATAAAAGAGACAACACAGTTTTCATTTCTTTTATTGTACTCTCATTCCTGCGACGCCATCGATCTCCTGTAAAAAAAGAAAAAAAACAAACCAACAGTATACCACCTGTCCGACGCAGTCCATAGTAATGACAGTCCCACGACGATCCAGCTCTGCTACATCGCAATGACAGGCAGAGCCTGTCATCGCGACGCAGCACAGCTGATTACCTGCTTCCCCGGCGGTGACGTCATCGGACTGACTGCTTTACGGCCGGGATTACCCAGCAGTCACTGCAGTTATCGCGAGAAACTGCATGTGACCGCCGGGGAGAAGAGGATGGCGGCCATGAAGCAGTCCAGGCCGTGACCGCCGGAGATCTTCTGCCAGGTAAGTGCCGCTGACTCCTGACAGACCCGACCGACGGACACTGACAGTGACAGACCCGACCGACGGACACAGACAGTGACAGTGACAAATCCGATTCCGGTATTCGATATGACGAAAATATCGGTATTCGGAATCGAAAGGCCGATACAGCTAATATCGGCCGATACCCGATATTTGCAGTATCGTATCGCTCAACACTAGACATTACACATCACATAGGAGACACAGACTACAGTATGTACATCACATAAGAGACACTGGGGCAGCAACATATACATATTTTAGGAGACACTGGGGCTGGAGCATATATATTACACAGGAGACTCTGGGGCTGCAGCATATATATCACATATGATACACTGTGATTAAATCATAAAGATTAAGCAGGAGACACTGGTACTGGAATGTATACATTACCCAGGAGATGCTAGGACTGGAGCATATATATCACATGGGAGACACTGGGGCATGTACATCACAGAAAATGCTGGGGCAAATACATCACAGGTGTTGCTGGGGGTATATACATCACAGGAGAGGCTTGGGCATATACAATAACAAGAGGGGCTGGGGTAGTATATCACAGACGGGGCTGGGGCATATACATCACAGAAGATGGCGGGCTTATACATCACACGCTATGCTGGTTCTGGTGGCAAGTACATCACAGGAGTTTCTGGGACATATACAGTACAGACCAAAAGTTTGGACACACCTTCTCATTCAAAGATTTTTCTGTATTTTCATGACTATGAAAATTGTAGAATCACACTGAAGGCATCAAAACTATGAATTATCACATGTGGAACTATACATTACACTTTACAAAAAAGTGTGAAACAACTGAAAATATGTCTTATATTCTAGGTTCTTCAAAGTAGCCACCTTTTGCTTTGATTACTGCTTTGCACGCAGAAAAGGTGAACGGCTGGACTCTACATGCCTAGTACCCACCGTGAAGCATGGAGGAGGTGGTGTGATGGTGTGGGGGAGCTTTGCTGGTGACACTGTTGGGGATTTATTCAAAATTGAAGCGGTGAGTGGTCCAGCTCACCCCAAACCATATTGATTGGGTTCAAGTCTGGTGACTGTGGAGGCCAGGTCATCTGGAGTAGCACCCCATCACTCTCCTTCTTGGTCAAATAGCCCTTACACAGTCTGAAGGTTAGTTTGGGGTAATTGTCCTGTTGAAAAATAAATGATGGTCCAACTAAACGCAAAGCGGATGGAATAGCATGCCACTGCAAGATGTTGTGGTAGCCATGCTGGTCCAGTAAGCCTTCAATTTTGAATAAATCTCCAACAGTGTCACCAGCAAAGCACCCCTACACCATTGCACCACCTCCTCCATGCTTCACGGTGGGAACCAGGCATGTAGAATCCATCCATTCACCTTTTCTGCGTGCAAAGCAATAATCAAAGCAAAAGGTGGCTACTTTGAAGAACCTAGAATATAAGACATATTTTCAGCTGTTTCACACTTTTTTGTAAAGTGTAATGTTTAATTCCACATGTGTTAATTCATAGTTTTGATGCCTTCAGTGTGATTCTACAATTTTCATAGCCATGAAAATACAGAAAAATCTTTGAATGAGAAGGTGTGTCCAAACTTTTGGTCTGTACTGTACATCACAGTAGATGTTGGGTCATATGCATCACAGGAGATCTTGGGGCATATGCATCACAGGCAATGCTGGGGCTTTATACATGACAGGAGAGGCTGGGGGCAAATACATCACAGAAGGGACTGTGGGCATATACATCACAGAAAGGGCTGGTGACATATACATCACAGGAGACACCGGGGCATATATATCACAAGAGAGGCTGGGGACATATACATCATAGAATACACCAGAGCATATACATCACAGGAGCGTTTGTGGACATATACATCACAAGAGGGACTGGGGGCATATACATCACAGGAGAGGCTGTGGGTATATACATTACAGGAGAAGCTGGTGCATACTTGACACAGGAGAGGCTGGAAAATATACATCACAGGAGAGGCTGCGGCTGCCTCTGCTGTTGTCATTGTCAACGGTACTGGAGCACAGAATGCACTTACTTCCCCCACATAGGATGTTCTGATGATGGCACACATCAGGACATAAGCCTTCACTGCATGAGCCACAGAGACACTGGGGCAGAAACTTATAAATATTATAGGAGACACCTGGGGCTGGAGAATATATAATACAAAGGAGACTCTGGGCTGCACCACATACATCACAAAGGAGAAGCTTGGGTTGGATCATATACATTACCCAGTAAACAATGGGACTGGAGCTTATACATTACACAGGAGATGCTGGGACTGGAGCACATACATCACATAGGATACACTGGGGAATATACATCACAGGAGATGCTGGGGCATATACATCACAGGTGAAATTGGGGGTATATACAGTACAGACCAAAAGTTTGTACATACCTCATTTAAAGATTTTTCTGTTTTTTCATGACTATGAAAATTGTACATTCACACTTAAGGCATCAAAACTATGAATTAACACATGTGGGATTATATACTTAACAAAAAAGTGTGAAACAACTGAAAATATGTCTTATATTCTAGGTTCTTCAAAGTAGCCACCTTTTGCTTTGATGACTGCTTTGCACACTCTTGGCATTCTCTTGATGATCTTCAAGAGGTAGTCACCGGAAATGGTCTTCAAACAATCTTGAAGGAGTTCCCAGAGATGCTTAGCACTTGTTGGCCCTTTTGCCTTCACTCTGCGGTCCAGCTCACCCCAAACCATCTCGATTGTGTTCAGGTCTGGTGACTGTGGAGGCCAGGTCATCTGGTGTAGCACCCCATCACTCTCCCTCTTGGTCAAATAGCCCTTACACAGCCTGGAGGTGTGTTTGGGGTCATTGTCCTGTTGAAAAATAAATGATGGTCCAACTAAACGCAAACCGGATGGAATAGCATGCCACTGCAAGATGTTGTGGTAGCCATGCTGGTCCAGTAAGCCTTCAATTTTGAATAAATCTCCAACAGTGTCACCAGCAAAGCACCCCCACACCATCACACCTCCTCCTCCATGCTTCACTGTGGGAACCAGGCATGTAGAGTCCATCCGTTCACCTTTTCTGCGTCGCACAAAGACACAGTGGTTGGAATCAAAGATCTCAAATTTGGACTCATCAGACCAAAGCACAGATTTCCATTGGTCTAATGTCCATTCCTTGTGTTCTTTAGCCCAAACAAGTCTCTTCTGCTTGTTGCCTGTCCTTAGCAGTGGTTTCCTAGCAGCTATTTTACCATGAAGGCCTGCTGCACAAAGTCTCCTCTTAACAGTTGTTGTAGAGATGTGTCTGCTGCTAGAACTCTGTGTGGCATTGACCTGGCCTCTAATCTGAGCTGCTGTAAACCTGCGATTTCCGAGACTGGTGACTCAGATAAACTTATCCTCAGAAGCAGAGGTGACTCTTGGTCTTCCTTTCCAGGGGCGGTCCTCATGTGAGCCAGTTTCTTTGCAGCTCTTGATGGTTTTTGCAACTGCACTTCGGGACACTTTCAAAGTTTTTCCAATTTTTCGGACTGACTGACCTTCATTTCTTAAAGTAATGATGGCCACTCGTTTTTCTTAGCTGCTTTTTCTTGCCATAATACAAATTCTAACAGTCTATTCAGTAGGACTATCCGCTGTGTATCCACCAGACTTCTGCACAACACAACTGATGGTCCGAACCCCATTTATAAGGCAAGAAATCCCGCTTATTAAACCTGACAGGGCACATCCGTGAAGTGAAAACCATTTCCGGTGACTACCTCTTGAAGCTCATCAAGAGAATGCCAAGAGTGTGCAAAGCAGTCATCAAAGCAAAAGGTGGATACTTTGAAGAACCTAGAATATAAGACATAATTTCAGTTGTTACACACTTTTTTGTTAAGTATATAAATCCACATGTGTTAATTCATAGTTTTGATGCCTTCAGTGTGAATTTACAATTTTCATAGTCATGAAAATACAGAAAAATATTTAAATGAGAAGATGTGTCCAAACTTTTGGACTGTACTGTACATCACAGGAGTGGTTTGGAGTATATATATCAAAGGAGATGCTGGGGACAAATACATCACAGACAGGGCTGGGAACATAAACATCACAGAAGATGTATGGGGCTTAAACATCACAAGATTTTTCTTGGGGGGTTGGGGGCATATACATCACAGGAAACACCAGAGCATATACATCACAGGAGAGTTTGGAAGCATATATATCACAGGTGGTACTGGGGGCATATATATTACAGGAGAGACTGGGGGTATATACATTTACAGGATGGACTGGGGAACATATATCATAGGAGGGGCTGGGGCATATGCATAACCAGAGACACTGGGGCACACTTAGCACAGGAGAGGCTGGTATATATACATGAGGCTGCTGCTATTGTCTTTGTCAATGGTACTGGAGCACAGAATGAACTGACTTCACCCACATATGTTGTCCTGATGATGCCACACGTCAGGACATAAGCCTTCACTGCACAAGCTGCAAAGACACTAGGCAGTGACTCCACAGCGGTAGGACAGAAGCAGAATGAAGACACTGCTCATAGAAAGCTGAAAAAGGTCCCATAACTGCATGAGTACATGGAGCTTGCACAGGATTATGACACCGCAACTGCACGTCACAGGGCAGTGTGGCGAGCATGGGGGGGTGGTATTGTAATAAAGAGAGGAGGCAGGGATTTCTTTCAGGCACCACACACCGGTGCCTGCGCAGAAGCAGGATGAAAACATTGAAGAGCGGATAGGGTTGACAAAGTTGTTTACCCAAAATTTTGAAAAGGTGCCAACAATTTTGCCTGGCCCATTTTTGGAGTTTTGTGTGAAATTATGTCCAATTTGTCTTTTTTCTGTTATTTTGTGTTGTTACAATACAAAGGAAATACACATTTGTATAACTAACCATGTGGTTCTTTTGTGAGAAATACTTCATTTTCTGGAACAATTTCAAGGGTGCCAACACTTTTGGCAATGACTTTATACTAGTAACAGCATCTTACGTAATAGCAACATTTTTTTATTCTTCACACACAGCAAACAATGAGGGCTATATTAAATCCCTCAGTGTTAATATTGGTAATAAAGCAGTGAGCTCAGGAAAGTGAGAAAAAAAATTATATTTACTTCTGTGGGCCACAGAGTGGGACATCTATAATATAACGGTAGGAGCGTCACTCTGTCTGAAGCCTTTATAGACTGCGCAAGCGCAACACGCCTGCGCTGTCTGGCTCCAGACAGAGTGAGGCATCCAGAGCGGTGAGTACTCTGTATGGCGCCGGAGATCGCGGTATGCGTACTGGATGCATGCCGCGATCTCCGGCGCCATACTCACATACTTACCTGACCGGGAGGAACGTTGCCGCGGCGCTTCTCTTCTCCCGGGGCAGGAGACCAGGAGTGCGCGTCGGATCGCGCATGCGCAGTAGCGCTATCCGGCGCCATTTTGCTGAAGACACATTTACAGTGTGTCTTCAGCAATATGGCGCCGTACCGCGCGGTATGGATGTCAAGGACACCGCACTGCACATGTTCACTGAGCCAGTGCACGTGTCCTAAGTAAACCAACTGTGCCCCAAGATACCTGTAAGCAGAGCCGTAGCAGAGAAGACGTGTGTTTCTGTGTAACAGGACCTTCCGCAGCATGTGACAGCCAAGGGGCGGAGCTGGCCACACGTCTCTCAGAGGCAGCAGTAATGAATGATGTGTACTGCAGACTAACAGGACCTGCAGCACATGACTGCTGGGGGCGTGGCCTAAGCTCCAGAGATCTAGGAACTGCAGGAAAACTCCTAGCAGGGTAACGACGAGATAAAGTTACCAAGGGGCAAAGACAGAGACGAAAACCAGGACAAGCCGAGATCAGAGCATAAGATAGCACGACAGTACCAAAGGGTTAGACAGAACGGATAGTCAGTACGTAGCAATAGATCAGTAAACCAGAGCGGGCAATAGACAGTACAATAGGGACAAAACGGTAACAGAGTATCGATAGCCAAGCCAGGAGGTCAGAACCGGAGAAGACAATATAAGCAAAACGAGAGACAGAGAGCAGAGTGAGCAAACAGACCGGGTCATACACGGGAGTCAAACAAGCAGAGCAGTATACACGCAAACCAGGGGGTCAGACACACAGTCACAACGAAAGTATAGCTGACAGAGAATCTCCCTCTTGACTGGGTATAAATACCCTCCCAGATCCAAAGGGAGGCCAGCAAAAGTTAACCCTAAGTGGACAGGACATTAACCATTTCCTATACCATGACAGTACCCCCCCCTTAACGGGGGCCACTGGACCCCCAGGCCTCTCAGGATATCTGGCATGAAAAGCCTGTACCAGTCGATCGGCATGTACCGAACAGGCCGGAACCCATGACCGATCTTCAGTGGAGTATCCCTTCCAATGAATAAGGTACTGAAGTCTCCGGTGCACCCACCGTGAATCAATGATGCGCCCTACCTCGTACTCCAGTTGACCCTCTACCAATACTGGTGGAACCACGGATGAGGGATCTTCTCTAACCATCCCCACAGGTTTTAATAGGGACCTGTGGAAGACGTTAGATATTTTGAAGGAGGTGGGCAACTGAAGCCTGTACGCCACTGGATTGATCACCTCTATAATCTTGTATGGGCCAATAAATTTGGGGCCCAGCTTCATAGAGGGTATCTTAAGTTTGATATTACAGGTGGACAACCAGACCTTTTCCCCCACTGTCAACGCAGGACCCAACCCCTTCCTCCTGTCCGCAAAATGTGTGTACTTCTTCAGGGCTTTGGAGATGTTCCCTTGCACCTCCTTCCAAAGGTTTTTTAACTGTTGAACCATCCCCTCGGCACCAGGACAACCAGAATCCATACGGGAAAATTCCCCAAAATGCGGAACAAACCCATAATTGACCTGAAAAGGAGACTTTCCGGTAGACTGATTGATACGACAGTTGAACGCAAATTCTGCCATGGGTAAAACCTCACACCAATCTTCCTGTCTGGAGGAGACCAGGCATCTCAGAATCTGCTCCAACGACTGATTGGTGCGTTCAGTCTGTCCGTTGGATTCCGGGTGATAGGCAGAGGAGAATGATAATGTGACCCCCAACTTCTTACAGAACGCTCTCCAAAACCTGGCCACAAACTGCACACCCCTGTCCAACACCACATTCACAGGCACTCCATGCAACCGAACTATGTGCTGTATAAACAAGCGGGCCAAGGTTTCAGCAGACGGCAACGCGGGTAACGGCACAAAGTGGGCTTGCTTAGAAAATCTATCAACCACTACCCAAACCACTGAATTGCCCTTGGATGAGGGAAGATTAGTGATAAAGTCCATGGACAGGTGTGTCCATGGTTTATCCGGAATTGGCAAAGGCACCAATTCCCCGGCCGGCCGGACCTGAGAGCTTTTAGAGCGAGCGCACACCCCACAAGTATTAACAAAATTTTTTATATCAGTACCCATAGAGGGCCACCAAAAACCTCTAGCCACTGCCCCCCGGGTAGCTGCAATACCAGGGTGTGCACTTAACACAGAATCATGAAATTCTTGCAGGAGTGTGAGACTGAGCTGTTCGGGTACGAACAATTTACCTGGAGGTTTATTCCAGGGAGCTTGTGCTTGTGCTTCTAGAATCTCTCTCTGTACCTCAGAGGAGACTTCGGCTACAACCACTCCCGGCTGAAGAATGGAGGAAGGAGGTTCTGGAGGGGACACAGAATCAAAACTTCGGGATAAGGCATCTGCCTTTACATTTTTAGACCCTGGTCGGAATGTGATGGTAAAATGAAAGCGAGAAAAAAAAAAGTGTCCACCGAGCCTGTCTGGGGGTCAATCTCTTAGCAGACTCAATATAGGCCAGGTTCTTATGATCAGTGATGACCGTAATGGGATGAGCGGCCCCCTTCAAAAAATGCCTCCATTCTTCAAAGGCCAGTTTGACCGCTAACAATTCCCTGTTGCCGACATCATAGTTTCTCTCTGCCGAGGAGAACTTTTTAGAGAAAAAGGCACAGGGTTTAAGATTAGTGAGGGTAGAGGGGCCCTGGGACAACACTGCCCCCACCCCCACTTCTGAAGCGTCGACCTCCACGATAAAAGGTCTTGACGAATCGGGTTGTACCAACACAGGGGCTGAAGTAAAGCATTTCTTCAATGTAAGGAAGGAATTTTTTGCGGCCACGGACCAATTTTTTACCTCTGCCCCCTTAAGAGTGAGGTCCGTCAAAGGTTTCACTACCTGTGAAAACCCTTTAATGAACTTCCTATAATAGTTAGCGAAGCCCAAAAATCGTTGCAACCCCTTCAGATCATGAGGCTGCACCCAATCTGTAATGGCCTGAACCTTCCCTGGATCCATGCGGAATCCCTCCCCGGATACAATTACACCCAGAAAAGACAGTTCTTGCATAAAAAATAAACACTTCTCCAGCTTAGCATACAAATGGTTCTCCCGGAGTCTCATAAGAACCGCACGTAAATGATGCAAGTGTGACTGACTGTCTTCTGAGTATATCAGAATGTCATCCAGGTAAATGACTACATAACGTCCAATTAAATCAGAAAAAACAACATTGATGAAGTTCTGAAAAACAGCAGGGGCATTATTGAGACCGAAGGGCATAACCAGGTTTTCAAATAGCCCCTCAGTTGTCAGAAATGCTGTTTTCCATTCGTCCCCCTCCCGGATCCTTATAAGGTTATAAGCTCCTCGTAGATCGAGCTTAGAAAACCATTTGGCCCCCGTGAGTTGATTGCATAGATCGGGAATCAACGGGAGAGGGTACGTGTTCTTAACGGTAATTTTGTTCAGTTCCCGAAAGTCGAGACACGGTCGCAACCCACCATCTTTTTTCTTTACAAAGAAAAACCCCGCTGCCACGGGTGACACCGAGGGCCGAATATGCCCTTTGCGAAGGCTTTCTTTGATGTACTCTTTCATGGCTTGGCGCTCAGGCCCGGACAAATTAAACAAACGAGCCTTGGGTAATTTGGCTCCAGGTAACAAATCAATGGCACAATCATAGGGTCTATGTGGTGGGAGCGCCTCAGCCTCACTTTCGGAAAATACGTCTTCAAAGTCTTTCAGGTACTCCGGAATACCCTCCAGACTGACAGACGACACAGATACAGATTTTATCGGTTTGACAAGAGAAACGGAGTTACAACAAAGACCATTATTATTACATCCCCATCGGGTGATCTCCACCTTTTGCCCAATCAATGAGAGGATTGTGGCGTTGCAGCCAGGGCATCCCCAATACCAGTCCTGCAGGCAGATTATTCAGAATAAAGCAACTTAATTTTTCCACATGAGTGGAACCCACTTTCATAGAAAAAACTTCAGACATAAAACAAATTCCTCCCGGGCAAGAGGGGATGAATCCACAGCCACAATTTTAACAGGATCTTTCAACCTGTCTGTCCCTATCTTATTAAGAGTCACAAATTGGGCATCAATCAGATTAATGGAGGAACCACAGTCAACAAAGGCGGTGGTCATAACAGAACCGCCAGCAAGTTCCAATTCAACCTGGAGCACCATTTTAGCAAGCGAAAAAAAATGTACCTGGGAGTCTGGGCAACCTCCACGATTGTTGCCCAGACTCAGTAGTTTTCCTGATGATTTCACAGAAGAAGGGCAGGAAGGACAGTCCCTTTTCCAATGTCCAGAGACTCCACAGTAAAAGCATAGACGGTTGTCTTTACGGTGTCTTCTCTCTCGTTCCTTTCCTGAGACAGCCTCCATCTCCATGGGCTCAGATGCGGGTGCGGTGTAACACAATTTGGAGTACAAGGGAGTCTCTTGTTGCATCATTCCCCTAGCACGGAGTCTCCGGTCCATACGGACCACCTGCATCATGGCGTCCTCCAGAGTATCGGGAGGAGGATGTAATGCCAGAGCGTCCTGCAGACGGTCAGATAGGCCCCTGCGGAACAACCCCCTCAGGGCGGCATCATTCCAGGATACTTCCGCGGTCCAACGTCTGAACTCTGAGCAGAACCATTCAGCAGAGTTCCTCCCTGTGTCACACTCATCACCATATCCTCAGCCAGACGCACTCTATCAGGCTCGTCATAAATGTGCCCCAGAGCCTCAAAGAACAGGTTCACAGACATACGTTCAGGAGCAGAGGAATAGAGAGAGAAAGCCCATGCTTGCGGAGCCCCCCTTAATAAGGACATTACGATCCCCACCCTCTGCCTTTCATTTCCAGAGGTCCGGGGACGCAATTCAAAGAACAACTTGCATCCCTCCTTAAAAACCCTAAACAATTTTTTATCTCCAGAAAAATTGTCGGGTAATTTTACAGGGGGGTCGGGGTCCGCAAGAGATACATCAGTGGGGCCCCCCTCCTGGAACCCCGACGGAACAGACCCCGTTAGAGCGTCTGCCACATCTCTCTGTACCTGCTGATGCGACTGAACCAGATTTTGCTGCTCCATAGACAGCTTCTGCATAAGCTGGGAGAGCTCATTAACCTGCTCAGTGAGAGCCCGTACCGGATCCATAATGTGCTAACACCCCACTACCAGGGAAAGACTGTAATGGTCAGCTATAATGTCAAGGACACCGCACTGCACATGTTCACTGAGCCAGTGCACGTGTCCTAAGTAAACCAACTGTGCCCCAAGATACCTGTAAGCAGAGCTGTAGCAGAGAAGACGTGTGTTTCTGTGTAACAGGACCTTCCGCAGCATGTGACAGACAAGGGGCGGAGCTGGCCACACATCTCTCAGAGGCAGCAGTAATGAATGATGTGTACTGCAGACTAACAGGACCTGCAGCACATGACTGCTGGGGGCTTGGCCTAAGCTCCAGAGATCTAGGAACTGCAGGAAAACTCCTAGCAGGGTAACGAAGAGATAAAGTTACCAAGGGGCAAAGACAGAGACGAAAACCAGGACAGGCCGAGATCAGAGCACAAGATAGCACGACAGTACCAAAGGGTTAGACAGAACGGATAGTCAGGACGTAGCAATAGATCAGTAAACCAGAGCGGGCAATAGACAGTACAATAGGGACAAAACGGTAACAGAGTATCGATAGCCAAGCCAGGAGGTCAGAACCGGAGAAGACAATATAAGCAAAACGAGAGACAGAGAGCAGAGTGAGCAAACAGACCGGGTCATACACGGGAATCAAACAAGCAGAGCAGTATACACACAAACCAAGGGGTCAAATACACAGTCACAACGAAAGTATAGCTGACAGAGAATCTCCCTCTGGACTGGGTATAAATACCCTCCCAGATCCAAAGGGAGGCCAGTGAGCGGACCATGCACATCAGGGTTTGGGGGGTGAGGGGACCATGCATATCAGGATAGGGGGGGTGAGGGGACCATGCAAATCAGGATTGGGGGGTGAGCAGACCATGCACATCAGGATTGAGGGTGAGCGGACCATGCACATCAGGATTGGGGGGTGAGGGGACCATGCACATCAGGATTGGGGGGTGAGCGGACCATGCACATCAGGGTTGGGAGGTGAGGGGATCCATGCACATCAGGGTTGGGGGATGAGGGGACCATGCACATCAGGGTTGGGGGGTGAGGGGACCATGCACATCAGGGTTGGGGGGTGAGGGGACCATGCACATCAGGATTGGGGGTGAGGGGACCATGCATATCAGGATAGAGGGGGTGAGGGGACCATGCACATCAGGATTGGGGGGTGAGCGGACCATGCATATCAGGATTGGGGGGTGAGTGGACCATGCATATCAGGATTGGGGGGTGAGCGGACCATGCATATCAGGATTGGGGGTGAGGGGACCATGCATATCAGGATAGGGGGGTGAGGGGACCATGCATATCAGGATTGGGGGTGAGGGGACCATGCACATCAGGGTTGGGGGGTGAGCGGACCATGCACATCAGGGTTGGGGGGTGAGGGGACCATGCACATCAGGGTTGGGGGGTGAGGGGACCATGCACATCAGGGTTGGGGGGTGAGGGGACCATGCACATCAGGATTGGGGGTGAGCGGACCATGCACATCAGGATAGGGGGTGAGGGGACCATGCATATCAGGATAGGAGGGGTGAGGGGACCATGCTGTCACGATGTATAACAGATATATTCTATGATAGCAACATATATCTAATGTGACAACATTCTATATTTCATATAATAGAAAATATCAATATGTATACATAGTATCTGCCAGCAATGTCTTACCTGACATAATATCCTATGTATTGTGGGTCTATACTGTGTACGTGTCACGCTGTCTCAGGATAGAGGTGGACCGGGGTCTATGCTGACCCTGAACTGGGGTCCTGACTAGTCCCTCTACCTGGAGCTACTGTTAATGGTACAGAGGTCCAGGCCGCCAGCGTAACCCTGTCTCCTGTAGATCCCTGACCACTGTAATCTAGTCCTGAGAAGGACCCTGATTACCACCACAGGGAATGGGCAGGTCACAGCTTACACACAGTCTAAGACAAACGAGACAGACAAGGGGTAAAGAAAACACTGCCTTGTATACAAAACTTCCACTACAGAGGAACACAAAAGGTTAAGGAGATAAAAAATAAGCGAGAAGAGGAAAAACCACAACAGGCACTCTTAGCTTAAGTCTTCTCAGAAATGATCCGCTCTGCTGGTCTGAATGAATGCTTTCACCGGCAACTTCCCCAGCAGACCAGCAGGTATATGAAGGAAGTTAATTAACAAAACATCAATCGCAGCTGGGCGAGGCTGGTCAGTCCAGCACCGAGAGAGAAAGAATTAACTCCCTCAGTGCCGAAAAACACCCAGCACCAGAAACTCAGATGTGCGAAGTCAGGGTGTGCAATCGCGACGATCTCCGCCGCGACACACCCGTGACAGTACCCCCCTTCTACGAGGGGCCTCTGGACCCTCAGGGCCTGGTCTATCTGGGTGAGTAGTGTGGAAGGCCCGAACCAATCGGTCTGCGTTAATATCCGACGCAGAAACCCACATCCTCTCCTCAGGACCATACCCCCTCCAATGAACAAGGTACTGAAGGGACCGGCGATTCAGACGTGAGTCAATGATCTTCGATACCTGAAACTCCAAATTACCATTGACCACCACTGGAGGAGGAGGTAGAGGTGATGGTATAACTGGTGCCACGTACCTCTTAAGCAACGATTTGTGGAACACATTGTGGATTTTAAACGTAGGAGGGAGGTCAAGACGGAAAGCCACCGGATTAATTATTGAACTGATCCTGTATGGCCCGATGAATCTGGGACCGAGTTTCCAGGAGGGAACCTTAAGTTTTATATTCTTGGTAGACAACCATACCAGATCGTTCACACTTAGGTCCGGACCAGACACTCTCCTCCTATCAGCCATACGTTTGTATCTGTTCCCCATAGTGCTCAGATTATTAAGCACTCCTCTCCACACTGAAGCAAGTGACGACGAAAATCGTTCCTCCTCAGGAACCCCAGAAGAGCCCCCCCATTGAAAGTACAAAACTGGGGGTGAAAACCATATGCCCCAAAAAACGGGGACTTACCAGTGGACTCGCTCCGCCTATTGTTAAGAGCGAACTCTGCCAGAGGCAAGAAAGAAGACCAGTCCTCTTGGTTCTCTGAGACAAAACACCGGAGATATGTCTCTAAGCTCTGATTCAGACGCTCTGTCTGGCCATTGGTCTGCGGATGAAAAGCCGAAGAAAATGACAACTGCATCCCCCGACGAGAACAAAATGCCTTCCAGAATTTGGACACAAACTGAGACCCCGATCCGACACCACATCGGAAGGCAACCCGTGAAGTCTCACAATCTCCCCAATGAACACCTGCGCCAGAGTTTTAGCATTAGGAAGAGCAGGAAGAGCAATAAAATGTGCCATTTTGCTGAACCTGTCAACTGCAACTAGTATGACAGTTTTACCTGAAGACGGAGGGAGGTCCGTAATGAAGTCCATAGACAGATGGGTCCATGGACGCTCCGGGATTTTCAACGGTAAAAGGGCCCCAGACGGATGGGTATGTGGGGTCTTAGAGCGCGCACATACCCCACAGGACGCGACAAAAGTTACCACCTCTTTATTTAAGTTAGGCCACCAAAACCGGCGAGAAACGAGATCTACAGTTGTTTTACTCCCTGGGTGTCCTGCCAAAGCAGAATTATGATGTGCCTCGATAACCTTTTGTCTTAACTGATCTGGAACAAACAGTCTCCCTGGAGGTCCTACAGGGGGTCCCCTGAGCCTCCAATACCTCCTCCTCAAGCTCAGAGCATACAGCCGACACCACAACTCCCTCCTGAAGAATAGGAACCGGGTCATCCGTCTTCCCGGCCCCCGGGAAACTACGAGATAAAGCATCAGTCTTTACATTTTTTGACCCAGGACGATATGTGACGACAAAATTAAACCTGGTAAAAAACAACGACCATCTAGCTTGTCTGGAATTCAGACGTTTTGCAGACTCTAAATACAGCAGGTTCTTGTGATCAGTAATGACGGTGACCGGGTGGACTGCCCCCTCCAAAAAGTGACGCCACTCTTCAAAAGCCAACTTAATGGCCAAGAGTTCCCTATTGCCGACATCATAATTCCTCTCGGCGGACGACAATTTTTTAGAGAAGAAAGCGCACGGATGCCATTTACCAGGGGACGGACCTTGAGATAATACCGCACCCACTCCTACGTCAGATGCGTCTACCTCCACAATGAACGGTTGTGATGCATCAGGTTGGATGAGTATGGGTGCTGAAGCAAAACATTTTTTCAAGGAGGAAAATGCTTGACAAGCTTTGTCAGACCACCTAGAAAAATCTGTCCCTTTTTTTGTCATGTCAGTGAGAGGTTTGACAACGGATGAGAAATTACGAATAAATTTCCGGTAGTAGTTAGCAAACCCCAGGAAACGCTGCAGTGCTTTAAGATCCTCTGGCCGATCCCATTCAAGCACAGCCTTCACTTTCCCAGGGTCCATACGGAAACCGGAAGCTGACACCAGGAATCCTAAAAACTGAAGTTCTTGTACGGCGAATACACACTTCTCCCATTTGGCGTACAGTTTATTGTCTCGCAAGATCTGCAACACCTGTCTCACATGCTCCTGATGAGACACAAGATCTGGCGAGTAAATTAAGATGTCATCTAGATAAATGACAACAAACTGTCCCACTAGGTGGCGAAAGATGTCATTAACAAAATGTTGAAACACCGCCGGGGCAGTAGTCAGACCGAAAGGCATGACAAGGTTCTCATAATGTCCCTCCGGAGTGTTAAACGCCGTCTTCCACTCATCCCCCTCCTTTATCCTAATCAGATTATACGCCCCCCTGAGATCCAACTTAGAGAACCATCTGGCGCCCACAATCTGATTGAAGAGATCAGGAATAAGTGGGAGCGGGTACGGATCTCGGACCGTAATCCGATTAAGCTCACGGAAATCCAGGCAAGGGCGTAGGCCTCCATCTTTTTTCTTCACAAAGAAGAACCCCGCGGCCACTGGGGAAGATGAAGGTCTAATATGCCCCTTGGCCAGACTTTCCGAAATATAATCCTTCATAGCTTGCCTCTCAGGACCAGAAAGGTTATATAACCTAGATTTTGGTAACTTAGCATCAGGAAGCAATTTTATAGCACAGTCATACGCGCGATGAGGAGGTAATTCTTGACACCCTTCCTCTGAAAACACATCCTCAAAGTCCTCCAGAAAAGGAGGTAAGGTTCTAGGCACGACCGCACCGATGACCGTGTTCATGCAGTTACTATTGCAAAATTCACCCCACTGGCTTATCTCTCTGGATTGCCAATTAATAACTGGGTTATGTTTAGTTAACCAAGGAAGTCCCAACACAATAGGAGTGGGAAGGCCCTCCAACACATAACAAGACAATAGTTCTTTATGTATTGCCCCCACTCGAAGGTCTATGTTATGCACGGCTTGCACAAAGCTACCTTGACCGAGAGGCCTGGCGTCAATAGAGAATATAGGGATAGGTTTGGCCAATACACTCAGTTGCATACCTTGCACCTGGGCAAACCGAGCGTCCACCAGATTAGCCGCGGCCCCACTATCAAGAAGAACAGAAATCCTCTCAGTTCTCGTACCTACCACCACCTCCGCTGGTACGAGAAACTGAGATGGACTTGGGGACGAAATACATACTCCCAGATTGTCGTCCACCACACAACCTGGGATCAACAGTTTTCCGGCGACTCCTTGCTCAGCAAAGTACGGGATGGACACCCCCCAACAAAATGTCCCTTTCTCCCGCAGAAGTAACACTTTCCTGTCTTGCGGCGCACCGCCGATCCCCTCCCTCGAAACGATGTCCCTCCTAACTGCATAGGCTCCTCAGAACAAACCAGGGGAACCTCAATATAAGGGACTATAGTAGAAGGTGGAGTCCTCACAGGGGGCGGAGTTACCTCGCACCTCTCCCGAAGCCGTCTATCAATGCGAATAGCAAGGGCCATAGCGGCCTCCAGTGACGGGGGAGAATCATACTGAGCCAACACATCTTTTAATTTGTCAGATAATCCTTGACAAAACTGGCTCCTAAGAGCTGGGTCATTCCACTGAGTATCTGTGGCCCATCTACGGAACTCAGAAGAAAATTCCTCCGCCGGACAATCTCCCTGCTGTATCTTACGTAACTTCATTTCAGCAAGGGAGACCCGATCCGGGTCATCATATACCAGACCCAGGGCTGTAAAAAATCGATCTACTGACTGGAGAGTCGGGGAGTACGGAGGAAGAGAGAACGCCCAGGATTGAGGGTCCCCTTGTAAGAGCGAGATGACAATTCCCACCCTCTGATCTTCACTCCCGAAGACCGAGGCCGTAGCCGAAAATATAATTTACATGCCTCCCGGAAGGTAAAAAATTTGTCCCGCCCACCAGTGAACCTGTCCGGGAGAGCTATTTTAGGTTCAGATCTGGTTTGCTCCCGGGGGTACAAAACCTTGGACTTAACGTCCGTCAGCTCCATGGACAAACTCTGCAACTGCTGAGCTAACTGGGCTACTGGATCCATGGTAGCTGGGGAGAATCTTTTAGAGTGGCCGGTGAAAATGTCACGACGTATAACAGATATATTCTATGATAGTGACATATATCTAATGTGACAACATTCTATATTTCATATAATAGAAAATATCAATATGTATACATAGTATCTGCCAGCAATGTCTTACCTGACATAATATCCTATGTATTGTGGGTCTATACTGTGTACGTGTCACGCTGTCTCAGGATAGAGGTGGACCGGGGTCTATGCTGACCCTGAACTGGGGTCCTGACTAGTCCCTCTACCTGGAGGTACTGTTAATGGTACAGAGGTCCAGGCCGCCAGCGTAACCCTGTCTCCTGTAGATCCCTGACCACTGTAATCTAGTCCTGAGAAGGACCCTGATTACCACCACAGGGAATGGCAGGTCACAGCTTACACACAGTCTAAAGGTACTGCCACACTACACAATCCCGCTAGCGATCTCGTTAGCGTCGGATACTAATGAGATCGCTAGCGGGATTGTTTCTATATCGCTAGTGTCGGCCACATTTAGCGATATCGTTAAGGACGCTATCGCGGTTAGCGATCTCCTTAACGACTTTAGCAAAAGTACCGCTAAATCGCTAAAAAAGGTGCCACACTCAGCGATATATACTTACCCAGCGGGAGCGCCGACGATAAAATAGGGTCCGGAACGATTCCAGCGACAAGCGAGATCACAGCAGGAAGCTCGTCGCTGGCAGATGCCGCACACAACAACATCGCTAATGGGATCGCTAAATAGTGATGTTGTTTAGTGTGGCATACCCTTAAGACAAACGAGACAGACAAGGTGTAAAGAAAACACTGCCTTGCATACAAAACTTCCACTACAGAGGAACACAAAAGGTTAAGGAGATAAACAATAAGCGAGAAGAGGAAAAACCACAACAGGCACTCTTAGCTTAAGTCTTCTCAGAAACGATCCGCTCTGCTGGTCTGAATGAATGCTTTCACCGGCAACTTCCCCAGCAGACCAGCAGGTATATGAAGGAAGTTAATTAACAAAACATCAATCGCAGCTGGGCGAGGCTGGTCAGTCCAGCACCGAGAGAGAAAGAATTAACTCCCTCAGTGCCGAAAAACACCCAGCACCAGAAACTCAGCTGTGCGAAGTCAGGGTGTGCAATCGCGACGATCTCCGCCGCGACACACCCGTGACACATGCACATCAGGATTGGGGGGTGAGGGGACCATGCACATCAGGATTGGGGGTGAGCGGACCATGCACATCAGGATTGGGGGTGAGCGGACCATGCACATCAGGGTTTGGGGGGTGAGGGGACCATGCATATCAGGATAGGGGGGGTGAGGGGACCATGCAAATCAGGATTGGGGGGTGAGCAGACCATGCACATCAGGATTGAGGGTGAGCGGACCATGCACATCAGGATTGGGGGGGTGAGGGGACCATGCACCTCAGGATTGGGGGGTGAGGGGACCATGCACATCAGGGTTGGGGGGGTGAGGGGACCATACACATCAGGATTGGGCGATGAGGGGACCATTCATACCAGGATTGGGGGGTGAGGGGACCATTCATACCAGAATTGGGGGTGAGGGGACCAGTCATACCAGAATTGGGGGGTGAGGGGACCATGCATTCCAGGATTGGGTGGGAGTTGACCTTGCATATCAGGATTGGTGGGTGAGGGGACCGTGCATACCGGGATTGGGGAGGTGAGGGGACCATGCATACCGGGATTGGGGGGTGAGGGAACCATGAATACCAGGATATGGATGAGCAGGTACCATGCATACCAGGATAGGGATGAGGGGGTACCATGCATACCAGGATTGGGTGATGAGGGGTCCATGCATACCAGGATGAGGAATGGGGTGCCATGCATACCAGATTTGGGTGGGGGTGAGGGGACCATACTTACCAGCATAGGGATGAGGGGTACCATGCATACCAGGATAGGGATGAGGGGTGCCATGCATACCAGGATAGGAGGGGGGCAGCACATACCAGCATGGGAGACCATATACCTTTAAAAATGCTTGCCAGGGGACCATGCACATCAGGATTGGGGGGGCGAGTGGACCATGCACACCAGGATAGGGGGTGAGAGGACCATGCATACCAGGATAGGGGGTGAGGAGACCATGCACATCAGGATTGGGGGGGGTGAGGGGACCATGCACATCAGGATTGGGAGGTGATGGGACCATGCATACCAGGATTGGGGGTGAGGGGACCTTGCATATCAGGATTGGGGGTGAGGGGACCATGCATATCAGGATTGGGGGGTGAGGGGACCATGCATATCAGGATTGGGGGTGAGGGTACCATGCATATCAGGATTGGGGGTGAGGAGATCATGCACATCAGGATTGGGGGTGAGACCATGCACATCAGGTTTGGGGGTGAGGGGACCATGCTCAACAGGATGGGGTGACGGGACCATGCACATCAGGATTGGGGGGTGAGGGGGCCATGCACATCAGGATTGGGAGGTGAGGGGACCATGCACATCAGGATTGGGGGGTGAGGGGGACCATGCACATCAGGATAGGGGGGTGAGGGGCCCATGCACATCAGGATAGGGGGGTGAGGGGACCATGCACATCAGGATTGGGGGGTGAGGGGACCATGCATATCAGGATTGGGCAGGAGGGAACCATGCATACCAGGATTGGGGGGTGAGGGGACCATGCCTACCAGGATTGGGGGGTGAGGGAACCATGAATACCAGGATATGGATGAGCAGGTAACATGCATACCAGGATAGGGATGAGGGGGTACCATGCATACCAGGATTGGGGGATGAGGGGACCATGCATACCAGGATGAGGAATGGGGTGCCATGCATAGCAGATTTGGGTGGGGATGAGGGGTGCCATGCATACTAGGATAGGAGGGGGGCAGCACATACCAGAATGGGAGACCATGTACCTATAAAAATGCTTGCCACCCGGACGTAGAACGGGTTAATCACTAGTTATATTATATTGTGGCAATAAAGGGAGACCTTATGCTACATGGGAACCACAGAGGGGGCATTATACTGTATGGGAGCCACAGAGGAGAAAATTATATTGTATGGAGGCCACAGTGGAAGTCAAAATTGGGGACATTATACTGTGTAAGCTTTTCAGGGGATATAGCTCTGGGATCGCCGTCCGGGTAGACAGAATGGCATAGAAACAGTTCATTCAGAGACAGCAGTTCTGGTGAAAACTGGCCGCAACCAGCTTTATTAAAGTCCACAGCAAACAGATATAAAACAAATCATAAACAGAAGACCTAGGCTTGTCTAGCCACTAATTACACTTAGATAGATTCCCCTATCTATCCGGGTCCCGACTCTACCAGCCGGGGCCAAAACAACACATATGTTCAGCATTTACCAGCATGTAGGTTCACAGAGTCTCCTCCTTGTGTCTGAAGGCACCTTCAACGTCCAGACTTGAGAGAGCTCCCCTCCTATTCAGCAGCTATCCGCATGGATTCTCACAGAGACTACTCCTGTGTCCGGGGTACATCGAGCACCCAGACTGAGATAGCTCAAACTCCTGGAGACACCTTCTGTGCCTGGACCCCTCCTGTGTCCAGACGAAGCGAGCTCTCTGACTGTGTTCGCAGACACCTACTTTTGGTCTCCTAATTAACACCTGAGTAGTTTCAGGCCTGAGCTGCAAGTGTGTAATGAATGTAAGGTGTAGTGACCTTTCTCTACCACTAGGTTTACAAAGCCACACATTTCCCTTATACCATACAGCACAGTACCTAGGTGAAATGTACACCCCATTCGACACATATTCCTTCACTGTCTCACATATCCCCTCCCTCTTCTCCAGACCGGAGGGCTGGTCATCCAGACCGGAGGGCTGGTCAACAATCCAAAAGAGACAATGAACTCTGGACCAGTCATGGCCTTCATCAGCTTCATCTTCACTACTGTCATCTGTATCTTCACCTGAGCCATAGCCAACATCAGCTTTCTCTTCATCTGAAGCATCCGCACTACCCTGTACCTTCCTGGCCTATGCTCTCTGCGGGCCTCGGGTATCCTGCACGGTTTCATCTTGACCTTAGGGCCGGGCTCAGTTTCGATATAGTGCCTTTCCAGAGAAGTACGACCCGGCACATCAGAACACTTCTGCTGACTCTTTCTCAGAAACTCACGTACCTCCTGTCCCTGGTGCACTGACCATGTGTCACCAACTATCACAGAAGGTATAGGGGGGTTTTCACTTTTCTCCAGTTCCCCTTGAACCTTCTTTACTTCATTGAGCTTCTCCAGATGATACTCATGGCTCTCATCACACTCCTTCATCACAGTTTGGAGTTTTTTCTGAGAAGTAATCAATTCATCTTGTACCTGTTGGACGTCCTTTATGTCTTCAGCCCCTTCTTCAGGCTCTTCTGGTAGGACATGCTCAGAAGCCCTACCGTCAGTCTTACATTCTACTTCTTCATTCACATCATTATGGTCTCCAATATCTCCATTTATTCCAGCTTTCAAGTTCTCCTTGATAGCTGCATCTGTATACTCAGAACCCGCCGGATTCTTCTCTTCCACCACGTTCTGCATCCCATCTGAGCTCCCGTGTGTCTGCAGCGGCAACGGAGTGACACATCGCTTTTCCCATTTGTTGGGACGTGGCTCCGATGTAGACTCCATGAAAGTGCGCTTGAGCTCACCAACGCCAGCCTGATGTCTCAAAATCTCATCTTGTGATTTATCCAGATCCTTGATATCACTCAGGAACACTGCTGGGGCTCCGGGCGCCGAACTTCCAGCCTGAGCTTCACGAGTTGCAGCTACTGATCCGGACCGTAACCCGTCCACGCCGCTCTCTTCGGCAGAAACAGATTCCTGGACAGAGTCAGTCCCCATATCTTCAGTCTTGTTCCTCACAGCTTCACTTGAGACCTCAGCTTCTGATGAGGCATCTGGCTTGGTGACCACCACTTCCATGGCTTTTTCCACCTCTGCAGCATTACCTTCAGAGTCCTGGGCATGATGCAGCTCCATACCATACATTGATAACTTCTCATCTTCAACAGCATCCACTTGTGCTGTGTTCAGTTCCAGAGTCCTGCCTTTAAAGCTCAGCTCTCCCCCTTTCAACTTAGTCTTCGCCAGGGAACCGGCCAACTGTAAAACATCTTCAGATGCCATCTTCTGTCCGGCTGTAAGGTCAGCATCAGCTTTCTTCTCAGGACTCTCAACCTCCTCTGCTACCATGCCTTCCTCATTTGCACTGGTTGCTTTATGGTCATCAGATGATTCACTATCACTACCACTATCCCTGTCTGACCCCTTTTTCTCAGCCACATCTGGCTCACTTTCAGGGTTATACAATTCATTCTCATTCTCATCCTGCTCACTTTCAGGGGTATACAATTCATTCTCATTCACATCCTGATCTGGAATCTTAGTTAACATGTCATCCACAACATTAACTTCACCATCTGGTCCCTCAAGTATGTGACTATGTGACAACCCCAGCACTATACTTCCATATAGCTCAGGTACTAGGAGCTGGCTCACAACCTCTCCCTGGACTTCAGTGTCCCTATACAACAGGTGAGTGTTTATGGCAACATGAGGAAACCTCTCCTCAGAGCCAGGCTCTTGGGAAACCTCATTTAGAACATTTATATTTTCCTGGGCCGTTTTAAGAGAGGGGTCTCGCCACTGCTCACTCTCAAAATTGTCACAGGACACAGGTAAGTCAGGGACACTCGGTTCCCGAGAACCACCATCCTCGTCTCCCAACATCACCTGCAAAGGAATTTCATCACTATCACAGTCATCATTATTATCAATATCATTATCATGATTATGATCAGTATCATCATCACTATCATGATCATCATCGTTATCATTATCAGCATCAGCATCATTATCATGGTCATCATCATTATCATGATCATCATCATCATTATCATTATCATCATCATCATTATCATCATCATCATTATCATCATCACATAAGTTTAACGTCCCCCTAGCATTGTGTTCCGCCCCTCGGGACTGCGCTCCCTCAATAGGAGCTTCATCACACTGTCCATCAGAAACATTTTTCCCCCAGAGATCCTTAGACCGGGGAAAGTCATTACCCAATATGATGGGGTGCACCAGGTTCTTCACTACCCCCACTTCATATGAAACCTCCCCGAGTTTGGGGACCAAGTCCACGGCAGTCTCTGGGTAGACTTTGGTGTCTCCATGGATGCACACCATACTCAGGTGCTTATCAGGGATGAAGTCCCTATCAATCAGGCTGTCACATACGGAAGTCACTGGACTCTCTGAGTCCAAGAGGGCCTGTGCTGGGCAGTCATTTACAACCACCGGGCACACCTGTGGTCCAGTCTCTTCGGCTGAGGTGGACACACACACAGGTTCTGCGCAGAGAGAGAGGGATCTGCCAACATCACAATACATAGGCTCCCCCTCTATTGGACAGTTGGCTGCAATTTCACGACATCTCCAACCCTGTCCATCACACTTTTCCACCCACATGTCCCCTCGGGCCTGAACCCACTTATCAGCATACCCCATGTCCCCAACAGCTGGAACGCTCTTACCGCGAGAGTTCAGCGTCCGGGAACTCTGAAGTGACGACCTCTCAGACGGCTGGTCACGGAGACAGTCTTTGCTGGCGAAGGCCTTCTCCATCAGGCTGACCAGACGATTGGCGTCCTGGTGGTCTCCTTGTCCGACCTCTGGCTGTACCTCAGGAGGACATGCTCGGGTGTAGCGGTTCACTATCACCTTTTCAACTCCATAATCAAGTTTGCTGACTGCAGACTCCCAACTGCATCTCCAGTCATGAACTCCCCTGGCACGGGCTGTCACCGTAACACCCAGCCGGGTAAGAATCTCCGCTTTCAGCTTGGCATAGTCTTGGCTGTCCTGCTCACTCAGGTCAGCATAGGCCCTTTGGGGTTCTCCAATCAGATAGGGTGCGACCATCATGGCCCATTCAGATAGGGGCAGATTCTCCTTCTCTGCCAGTCCCTCAAACCTAGTTAGATATACCTCCACATCATCACGAGGTGTCATCTTTTTCAGGGACCGTCTTACCGCCTTCTTTACAGCGGACAAGGCAGGTGCCTTCACAACATTACTCTGGGACGAGGTGCTGAGAGCTGCAATCTGCTCCAACAACTGGTTATTCTGCTGCTGCTGCTGGCACTGCAGTTGCATGCTCTGCTGGGCCTGTACCAGGTACTCAATGAGCTCTTCCATACTGCCGGACTTATCTGTCTCAACCACGGCAGTCTTATGTTGCACATTAACTTGCGCCATTTGTTCAAACAGCGCCTCCATGCTGTCATCCATGCTGTCAGACTTCTCTGTCTCAACAACGGCAGTCTTCACTCAAGACATACACACTCCACAGTCTTTTCCACAGAATATTCAGCCTTGCTGTGCAGACACTTTTTTTTTTTTTTTTTTTCTGCAAACTCTATTAGGGCCACTGTCTCTTTAAGACTGCTCCAATAGACGTTTCTCTTTGCTGCTGCACACTCCACAGTCTTTTCCACAACAAGTTCAGCTTTGCTGTGCAGACACACTTTTTTTTTTTCTTTTGCAAACTCTATTAGGGCTACTGTCTCTTTAAGACTGCTCCAATAGACGTTTCTTTTGCTGACACACTTTTTTTTTTTTCTGCTGCTGTTTTCAACAGACTTCACCTTTATTGCTGTCTCTAAGCCACTGTGCTGCACGCACATTCCAGCACCAATTGTATCAGCCACTGTGCTGCCCCAGCATTCTCCGCCAATTGTAAGCTTTTCAGGGGATATAGCTCTGGGATCGCCGTCCGGGTAGACAGAATGGCATAGAAACAGTTCATTCAGAGACAGCAGTTCTGGTGAAAACTGGCCGCAACCAGCTTTATTAAAGTCCACAGCAAACAGATATAAAACAAATCATAAACAGAAGACCTAGGCTTGTCTAGCCACTAATTACACTTAGATAGATTCCCCTATCTATCCGGGTCCCGACTCTACCAGCCGGGGCCAAAACAACACATATGTTCAGCATTTACCAGCATGTAGGTTCACAGAGTCTCCTCCTTGTGTCTGAAGGCACCTTCAACATCCAGACTTGAGAGAGCTCCCCTCCTATTCAGCAGCTATCCGCATGGATTCTCACAGAGACTACTCCTGTGTCCGGGGTACATCGAGCACCCAGACTGAGATAGCTCAAACTCCTGGAGACACCTTCTGTGCCTGGACCCCTCCTGTGTCCCGACGAAGCGAGCTCTCTGACTGTGTTCGCAGACACCTACTTTTGGTCTCCTAATTAACACCTGAGTAGTTTCAGGCCTGAGCTGCAAGTGTGTAATGAATGTAAGGTGTAGTGACCTTTCTCTACCACTAGGTTTACAAAGCCACACATTTCCCTTATACCATACAGCACAGTACCTAGGTGAAATGTACACCCCATTCGACACATATTCCTTCACTGTCTCACAACTGTATGTGGCTACATGGAGGGAATTTATTAATATATGAGGCCACAATGGAGGACATTAATAATTATATTATACCATATTGTAGCCCATTCATTAGCATTGACCCTCCACCCCCTGGCATTTTTGTTATATGGGACCACAATTTTCAATGTTAAAACTGTATGACTGAGTAAAAGGTCTAAAAACACTGAAGCAGCAAACTTTCTGACAACAAAAATTTGTGTCAGTCTCAAAACCTTTGGCCATGACATTGGCTCTGTATTGTTTGGCACTATATTTGGCTCATCCAAAGACGTATGTCTTTTTCTTATATTTATAGAGTATCGTGGAATGATGCAATTCATTCACAGCCGCTATATATGTATTTTTTTGTAATATGACCTTGTGGATATCTCCAATTCTAATGTTATATCAGAACAGTGTGACTGTCCCTGCATTTATCCATAGTTCTATTTGGCAGTGATCATGGTTGTGAACTGGCTATTTATCTAGCTTAAAATTTTTTGGATATCTTTGTGCACACTATATACAGTATGCACAAAAAAACCCTGTGATTCTTTTCTATTTTGGTCTGGCTCTAGCGGTGAGCTTAGCTGGCAACAAAACTAGAGTCAATTTTAGCCAAAATCTCTGTCAACCTATAACTTGATCAACCCAAAGATGTGCCAAATTTTTAAATAGACAGTGAGCCCTAACAATTTTGAACATTTTACACTAGTAGATCTTTTTCCGTACTGGAGGTTGAAATGCCAGTCTTGATGAATTATCTTCATTATCTTACAGTACTCATGAGACTCTTTGTTATTTGGATGAAATAATAATTATAATAATTCTTCACTTTTTATTCGTGAAGGTTATTACTCATTATTTCATTGAGCATCGTACATGTTTTCATGAAGGTTTTTAATTAACTTGTCCATAGATGTAATGATTATAATTAACAGTGATTATCAGCAGTAATTATTGTGGTAGTAATTGGTCCAAACAATTATGAGACTCTTCCATTTTTAATGCTTTTAGAGATAAAAAATACTATTGTAGCTTGTACATTACTGTTATCTGAGAAAAATGCGATGCTAGGTAATGTTTGTGTATTATTATGGCATATTTTTTCCAAAGGGAAAAATTGTTCATGGCCAATATCTTTTGAGAACTGTCATATCTGCGGTCAGCATTATTAAAAAAGTATTTATGCAAATGAATATTTAATTTGCAGTTACATTACTTAGGTTCAGCTTAAAATTACAGTGATTTTCATGTTTAGGATATTATTCCACATACACCTGTCTATCTATTCTTCTTCTTGATGTAACTATGCAATTAGTTAGAATTTTGTCAGTCTGATTTAACTTAAGGTACTTTATATATTTTGTAGTTTCAAAATAGACTAATATAATTTTCACTGCATAGATTTTTATTTTTACTCACATATATTCAACATTTTGAACGTATTTTGGTATAAATAAAAATGATTAATTTCTTATTTTATAAAATTTGGAGCTCTGTTTTTTTTTTTAGATACAGAGCAGCAAATCCCCTGCATAGACATAAATTGATCGAATGTCGATCAGGGCTGCTGGCCCATGAATCTGTCTCATCCTTTGCTATATTTGCTATAATTTGGGTAATGGCTGGTTTTCTATCTACAGGCCTGAATACTGAGCAATGGTTGGCTGATACCAAAGAGGTCTTTTCAGATCAAAATATTGTTCAGAAATGTTACACCTCTACATACAATGTGGCCTTCATAGACTTGCAAAGAGTCAATAAAGACCAGATTTCTTCATGTGGTAAGTCCAATGTTTGGAGAACTATCAGAAGGCTGGCATTGTACTTAGGAGTCTTAAGGCCCCTTTACACTAAGCGAGATCGCTAGCGAGAGCGCTGAAACGTCACCGATTTTGTGACGTAGCAGCGACATAGCCAGCGATCTCGCTTAGTGTGACACTCAGCGACGATCAGCCCCCCTGCTGGGTATCGCTGATCGTCGCTGAATGTCCTGGACCATTTTTTGATCACTGGTCTCCCGCTGGCCAGCGCACATCGCTGCGTGTGACAAGCGGGAGACCAGCGATCAGCCGGGGGGAGCTCGTAACCAAGGTAAACATAGGGTTTCCATGCGCCAGGAGGCGCATGGAAATCCGATGTGTACCTTAGATACCAGCGCGCTGATGCAGGTGAGCTGGTAACCAAGGTACACAGCAGGTTTCTAAGCGCCGAGCGGTGCCTAGAAACCCGATGTGTACCTTGGTTACCAGCTGCCTGAACCAGCGTGCTGGTATCTAAGGTACACTGCCGATAACTAAGCGACGTGCGTCGCTTGTTACCGGCATAGTCGCTGTCCTGATCGCTGATGAGATCTGCCTGTTTGGCAGCTCAGCAGCGATCATGTAGCGACACACCAGCGATCCTGACAAGTGCATATCGTTGTCGGGATCGCTGGTGAGTCGTTATGTGTAACGGGACCTTTAGGATTACCCTTAACCCTGGAAACAGGTTCACAAATCCCACTTTTAACAATAAATTGGAAAAGGAAGCCACCGGCAGTTCTACACAGTTTATGGCATTACTATTGGAGGAAGAAAAGCAAACATTGTTGGGCCTTAACGAGAAATTGAGAGATCAAATAGAATGTACAATTTTTTTTTTCCACAGAAGTAGAATTTACTAGTAGAGAAACTAAACTACAAAATACCTTAGAATGGTTTCAATATTATATCAAAGAGCAAAAATGTAAACAATTAGTAAGAGATCTACAGGATTTCAAGGAAAATAAAGCCTATGTTTTCCTTAACAATAAGAACGTAGTACCAGAGTTAGAAATTGACCACTCATCCACTGACACCGAGACCTTGGATAAGGAGACCAAGAACAAGGGAGAGATCGGGGAGAAAACAGGGATGGGAACATCATAGAAGGAGACTTAGATTTGGATCAGGGGCTCATGTTTTAGACATAATACCTCCTAAGAAATTGTTTAGCCCCCCAAAAGACCCACAACTAAATCTTGACTTACAGGTAATCAAATTATCTGCTCAGATACTCAACAACACAGAGGTCACAGTCCTAAAAAAAGGCATTTCCTTTGTTCCAACATCCGACTTTGATTTGTTTATTATTGTAAAGGAATTTAATTTTTTCACTCGTAAGCTTAAGTGGAAAAAGCACTTCAGAAAACAGAATAAGGGTCTATGCAAGGTCCTAGGTATTCCTTCTAGTATGCTAGATGATGTGAGACTGCTTGAGCTGATTTTGATCCTGACTCGACGGTTAAGGGTCCTTTCTCAGATTTCAGAAAAAAAGACTCAAAAGATGTCTCCCAATCTTAATGATGTCATCTGTAGGTGTTTTTGCTAACATAGTGATGGAGGATTTTTTTTACTACATGACTCTTTCCCCTCCTACGTATAACTGCAGCTCTTGGGAATTGGCAGCGATTAAGAGTTAAGAGCAGGACCATTACATTGTCATTAAACCCTCTGACAATGGGGCAATGTGGTGTTATTGGACACAGAAAAATACCATGCCATGTGCCTTGATCGTTTGCAAAATAAAGAGGGCTACATTGTCTTACACAATAATCACACTCGGCCATTTGTGTGCGAACTCAAGTTAATTATTGATAATGGTATTAGGGATAAAGTAATTAATAAGACATAACATGACTTTCTTATGCCAATAAGCCCAAGATCAGCTACCTTCAATACTAAAAACGTCCTAACAAATCATCCACAGAGCAGATTGATATGTGGAGCCGTTACTTGCACGGCTTTTTATTCTGGAAAAGCCGTTTGATCAATTTGTGAGCATTCTTAATTTGAACAATATAGGGCTACATTTTACAAGTAAGTGGAATCTAGACTCTCTGCCATTCCTTGATGTTAGTATAAATAAAACTGCGTAAGGATACTTAACAACATCGATCTACAGAAAATGCATGACCAGTAATTCTCTCCTGATGTAGGAAAGTAACCACCTCAAACCCCTCCGGAGAGATATTCCTAAAGTACAGTACCTACGTGAACGTTGCAACTGCATGGACAATGCAGAATTTGAGAAACAGGCAGGGGAACTTAGAGGGAGGTTTCTCCAAAGAGGCTATCCTGCAAAAATTTTAAAGCAAGCCTAAAAGGAGGCAATATGTAGAAATAGGGCTGTGTTACTGATACCCATTCCTAAAAATAAGTCAGAAAATCTCATCAGATACATCAGG
Organism: Oophaga sylvatica; assembly: GCA_033576555.1. Lineage (NCBI taxonomy): Eukaryota > Metazoa > Chordata > Amphibia > Anura > Dendrobatidae > Oophaga > Oophaga sylvatica. The sequence continues at coordinate 268,265,124 of JARQOD010000006.1, forward strand.
ACTTATGCAAATGGATCACATGAGATAATATTTGTATTGACCAAACATTGACTTCATGATGGACGAAGACATCAGGTGGGAATAAAGACTCGATCCCTCTTGTGACTTACAAAAAATATAGATCGCTCAGGGTCAGATTAGTCCAAAGTCATTTTTCTGCACCACACCCTACAACATGGCTTTGCTCTGAGCTCAGAGGCTGCTATAGGAGTGGCAGATGTGTAGCTTGCCCATCTGTAGCAGGAAGACCTTTTACAGTAACATTAGCAACAAAGAGTTCAAGATCAGGGACTTTATTAACTGTTGCACAAAGGGAATCGTGCACACAAGACCACATGTCTCTGTGGACTTGAATACATAGGCAAAACCAAGTGAGAATTTAAACATTGCACTGGTGAACACATGGGCGACACTGAGCACAAAAGAGACACCCCTTTGGCTAAACATGTTAATGTCCATCACGGCGGACAAAAAACCTCTATCATATTTATAGGGATGGATAAGATAGCCAAGCCAACTAGAGGAGTTGATTGGGATCAGATGAAACTGATAAAAGAGACCAGATTGTTATTTTCTCGTAATACAGTCCCCCCATCTGGAGTGAAAGAACGATTAAACTTTGGATGCATTCTGTAATAACTCCTGTCTAAAAGGACATTTATTGTAATTGATCACGTTTTCTAAAATTTACTATGTATCATGTCTTAATCTAAGATGTTGTTCAGATCCTATTTGGAACCTGACCTTTATATAGAAAGCATGTTTCTATTTGGAACCTGCTTTATATGGAAAAAACACAAAAATTGAGCTTGGTTTAAGTTGGTTTACATGCAGCACATAAACGCATGTTCGCTTTGGCCATAAAGCACACAAAACCTACAAGAAGCAAAATAAACATAAACATTGCTGTAACTAAATAAGTAAAAAACAAGGGTGCATTTAAATAACTAAAGGTTCTTAGTAATGCTGCTTTTAATCAAAAATAGCTTAAAAGCCATCCCACTGTCAAGCAGGGTTTATGTTTATTTTGCTCCTTGTAGGTTTTCTGTTACTTTATATGTATTTCCCACTTGTAGTGGCCAAGGGTTTGGTATCTTCTCCAGTTTTCTTAGTCTGTCTTGAAAGTTTAGCACCCTTGATAGGCTTATTATGGAATTATGTTCTGCATGTGGTGGCTTATATACCTGGGATGACAATGCCTACTTGAGGAATCCCACCCCTGTAAGGTGTTTTCGGTATAATATGGCATTTTTTAGCTGTGTTTGGCTGTTTAGTACCCTTAACTTAAAAAATACAAATGACACTCCCACTGGTATAACACAATAGGTGATGTCATTAAGAGGTACATCTGCTGTTGTTGTGGCCCCTCCTCATTATTAATGTGTGGGGTTAATATGTGGGCACTTTCATGAAATAGTGTTTGCCGTTACGTGATTGATGACATAGCTCTCTTGGAAGGTCCTACAGGACGTGTTTACCTCGGACGCCTAATATTCTCGAGACTGAAAACTGTTGAGCGCATGGTCACCTGAAAACCACACGCCATGGATCAGGTGCTCTCGAGGGAACACTTCTGGAATGAGGTATGTGGGCATTCGGGTCCGATATTGTTGATTGTACACAGGTGAAGCCAGGTCACATGGGAATCTTAACCTGGTATTTATAGGGATTGAATAAACATGTTCTCTGCCACACTATTCTGACAACTAAGAGGGTGGACAGTGGACATTTAGCCTTTACTCAATCTGATGCATGCACGTGTCCTCCCCTGAAGATGTATTAGGAGAAACGCATTGGGAGGCACGCAGATTAGGGAAAGCTGTGGACTGCCCGTGTCAGGGTGGGAGTTATGGCGCTTTTAGGGTTACTATATTGATCCACAGTGCACATTAGGGCTAATGTTCCTGCTTCTATCCATTTCAGACCTGATGAGGATTTTGTCCTTTGATACATCGGATGAAGAAATCTCCATTTCACCCTATGGACAACATACATTGGATGAGAGATTTCCTTTTTCATCCAACATTGTGGTATAATGGTATCTCTCTTCATATGATTTGTCTGTGACCACTGTAATTTTTTGGCATATTTATGAAGTTTCTATTCATAGGTCTATTTATATAGACTCTGTCTACCACTGTGGTTGTTTATTCATTTTTAAAAAATACCTAGGATAAACGGAGGTGTTTTCATTTTTATACTACCCCACATGTACTTTTTATACTAGTAGATTAAAAGTTATTTTTTTTTATTTTCACTTTGCAGCCATACATAAATTAAAAACATAACATGGTAGCTTGCTGGCAGGTACCACTAATGGGAGCTCAGGTGTTAAAGCATACCTATCATTTTTATTTTTATTCCATAAATCAATAGTATACATAAAAAAATACATCTTTGTAATATACCTTATCAAAGAAATTTGCTTATTTTTCCGCCATGACTGATTCATTTTCATAATTCTCAACTCACAGGTAAAATCTGTGTTCAGTGAAGACAGAGTTTTATATTACTGAGATAGGAGATGACAGTTGGTACTGATAAGTTTTAGTGATGAGCGAGCACTAAAATGCTCGGGTGTTCGTTGTTCGGGTCGAGCAAATTGGAATACTCGGGTACTCGGACAGAACAACGAGCCCAATGTAAGTCTATGGGAGACCAGAGTATTTTTGCCGCGATCCCCCCGGGGGTCCTTTAAAGGTCTAAAAACGTCTGAAAATGATGGAAACACTGCTCAAATGACACGGAGACATCATGGGGATCGCCCCTGGAAGCATTTCTGACTCCTAGTTCACAGCTGTAAACAATGTTGTCAGAGTTTAATGCCTTTGTTTCCGATGCACCCAAAAACATACCAAAACAAAACTGAAACTGATTTTGCAGCGAAATCTGTGAAGGTACATCCTTTCCATGTTAATGACTTGTATATAAGGCAAAATAATTAAGTCCAGACCAAAATGTTCCTCCACCACTTGGGATATGTTCTGATGCAGCATTTTAGAAGCGTTTTTGCTACTTTAATATTGATTTCAACTAAAACAAATGCATTCACTGGGAAATGTAATTGTAACATTTAACAAGCCTAGCTGGCTATGTGGTGTGTGACACATAAGCAGACCCATCTTGCTTCATTCATGAAGGAGGGACTCTTAAAGTCACAGAGCCTATTTTTACTGGTGCATCAGGCGGTATTAATTTTCTTAAAGGGCCATTATTAAACAGTGGGTCTCCTAAACTGTTGTAGCCTATGCAGTGAGTGGATGAGCTGCCAAGAATTACAACGCACCCCAATACCCCTTTCACAAGAGGTCCAGGAGGGCCTCCATAAAAAATGTTGCATTGAATGTGCACCCCATTATGCCTTGGAATCCACATACTGGATGGGCCCCGTAAAATCCATGTCACAATATTCCTTTTGAACTCCCGTACTCTTTTTTTTTAAACATTGGCAGCAATGTCTGCCCTGCTGCATAGCCGTATGCACCCCATTACACGTTGGAAATCACACACTGGATGGGCCCCGTAAAATCCTCGTCACCATATTTCTTTTGTACTCCCGTACTCTTGTTATACAGTGGCAGCAATGTCTGCCATGCTGCAAAGTCATATGCACCCCATTACGCGTTGGAACCCACATACTGGATGGGCCCCGTAAAAAAACACTTCACCATATTCATTTTATACTCCCATACTCTTTTGTTTTACACATTGGCAGCAAGGTCAGCCCTGCTGCCTAGTCATATGCACCCCATTACACCTTGGAACCCACTTACTGGATGAGCCCAAGAAAATTCACTTCACAATATTTATTTGATGCATCCAGAAGTCGCCAATGATAGACATAAAAGGTCTAAGTTAATCTACCCAAGTGATGAATAATGGGGCTTCGGTGCAAGATTTTCAACATATCAAAGTAAATGGCATTTGCACGCAGGGCTGCCACTAGGAGTTTTGGAGTCCCATACTAGCAATATTTTCGGGGCCCCCTTGGAACTCCACCCAGGCTCCACCCCAGCCCCGCCTCCACCCCTTGAACTGTCCACAGTCAAAAGATTATTTAGGCTGCCACCACGACAAGGTAGACTATTTTGGCCGAGCTCTACTCTAACCTATTAAACATTTGTTAAAATATCCAATACAATTTAGGTAAAAAAAAATTTCAATTTTTAAAATGACCAATAATATCACATACAGGGGACAAATACCACCGCCTTATGACCATACACCATATTACCACCACATAGTGATCAAATAATAGCACATACCAGAAACAAATACCATCACACCATGTCCAAACCATAGTTTACCACTATATGATGACCAATAATACCACATACAAGGAACAAATACCACCACACCATGACCAGACCACATATTACCACCACATGTTGACCAAATAATAGCACATAAAAGGAACAAATACCGCTACACCATGGCAGGACAACATATTACCACCACATAGTGACTGAATACTACAATACTGATCAGTAATAAAAAATCACAATACTAATGTCACCATAAGTGCCATTATACACAGGAGATCTGTACTTAGTATGCAGTGTCTGTGTACAGGTAATACAGTGATCACGGTGACATTATATACAGGAGCTCTGTATATAGTGTATTTTGTAAAGGTAATACAGTGATCACTGGTGACATTGTACACAGGACCGCTGTATATAGTATACAGTGTATAGTGTCTGTGTACATGTAACACTGACGCATGAGTGACGTTTCTAGGTGAAGTCCTTCATCTTCGCTTTTAATCTTCATCCAGCATAGACCGCTGTCACTTCTTCCAGCCAGGGCTCGTCTCTGCAGTTATCTATAGAACAGCTTGCAGAACACATTACTTATTTTTTTCCCAAATTCTAAACTACACCAGATGAAGAAAAAAAGGTGACAGTGTCGCTCTGCACAGTAAGAGGCCCGCCGTCCCATTTAAAACAGTATCCTCGAAAAATAAAATAAATACAACACTGCAGTAATATAATAGCTTAATTAGCCCCTATGGTAAAAATATACCCCATCCTGGCCCCCATGTGTCTCATTCCTGGCTCCAGCCATATGTTCTCCCATCCTGCTCTCATGAGTATCCATTCTGCCACCATGTGATGTCCCATCCTGCCTCAACTGTCCCTTGATCCTGCCTCATCTGTCCCATGATCCTGCCCCATCTGTTTCATGATCCTGCCCCATCTGTCTCCATTGTATCCATCCTACCCATGATCCTGCACCATGTGTCTCCATCCTGCCCCATGACCCTGCTCCATGTGTCTCCATACTGCCCCATGATCCTGCCCCATCTATCTCCATTCTGCCATCTGTGTCTCCATCCTGCCCCCTGTGTCTCCAGCCTTTTTCCTGTGTCTCCATCCTTCCCCGTCTCCATTCTTCCCTCTGTGTCTCCAGTCTTCCCTCTGTGTCTCCATTCTTCCCCCTGCATTTCCATTCTTCCCCCTGCATCTCCATTCTTCCCACTGTGTCTCCACTCTTCCCCTGTGTCTCCATTCTTCCCTCTGCGTCTCCATTCTTCCCCCTATGTCTCCATTTTTTCCCCTGTGTCTCCATTCTTCCTCCTGTGTCTCCATTCTTCCCCCTGTGTCTCCATTCTTCCCCCTGTGTCTCCATTCTTCCCCCAGTGTCTCCAGTCTTGCGCCTGTTTAACTTTACCCAGGAGGAGGCTAATAGGCTCTGGGGCTGTGTCCAAAAGTGCCCATGAGGAGGCTAGGGGGATGGGGGGCCGCATCCAACAGGGCCCACGGGGAGGCTAGTGGGGACTGGGGCCGCATGACTGTCCAATAGGGCCCAGGGGGAGGCTAGTGCGGACTGGGGGCCCTCGTTCAAATGTGCCCAGGGGGAGGATAGTGGTGACTGGGGGCCCGCATCCAATAGGGCCCAGGGGAAGGATAGTGGGGAACCGGGGGCCCTCATCCAACTGTGCCCAGGGGGAGGCTAGTGGGGACTGGGGTTCCTCGTCCAACAGTGTGCAGGGGGAAGCTAGTGGGCCTTGTTGGACGAGTGGTGAGTGGTCCTATTGGATGTGGGCCCCCAGTCCCCACTAGTCTCCCCCTGGGCCCTGCTGGAAGTGGCGGGGCCCCCATTCACCACTAGCTTCCCCCTGGCCCAGTCCCCACTAGCTTCCCCCTGGGCCCTGTTTGACGCGTCCGGGCCCTCAGTCACCACTAGGCTCCCCTCGGCCCGGGGAAGGAGAGTGTTGACTGGGGACCCACGTCCAACAGGGCCCAGGAGCCCTCGGCCCTGTTGGATGCGGCCCCTCCGTCACTACTCGCCTTCCCTCATCAGCCCCACACATGCTACAAGTCCAGACGCAGCCACTGTGAGCCACCTGAAGCCTCTTTTCACCCTGCTCGACCGCCCGCCACCTCTGCACTCCGCCTGCTGGTCCACCCACATGGAGCATCGCACGCTGCTCTGCTCAGGAATGAGGAAGTGGAGCAACGTGTGATGTCAGGCGGACCATGATGCCAATTACCGTTCGGAAGACTTGAAAAAATGTGCAGGGGCCCAATGAAGAGGAGAAGCAAAGAGAAGGGGGCCTGAGTGAATGGACCGGGTGGCCAGCATACTCGGGCCCCCCTTTTTGCTTGTAATCACCGGGCCCCATACAGTAGTAAGGGCAGTAATGCCCTGATGGTGTCCCTGTTTGCACACCAAAAAAATTAATTACACCTCCATGCAAAGTGTTTGTTTTCTGAACAGAAACCCTTGAAGAAGTTTTTTTTTTTTTTTAAATGTTAGTGTATCAGATAAAGAAAATAATATGGCTTCACTGAAATTGTCTTCTGATGGCAAAGAAAAGCATTCAGTGAACTGTGAAACCATAGGCAAAAATCGTACATTGCAAGACGGTGGACGTTACACAAGGCATGGTTCCAAAAGATTGTTTTCAAATGTCAGGAAAGTGCATTCTTCCCCTACCAATTACATTTCACAATGTTCAAATAAAAAAAATCACATAGAAAATCACACAGAGTTAAGGAGAACTGACTGCAAGGAAAAAAAAGTAAAGGATCAGCATCTCTTCCAACAAAACTGATATACACTTCAGAGTTGTGGCTGATAAAAATCTCACCAATTAGTCCAAAAGCAAGTGAAATAGATTACTTTAAATCCTTGCAAGACTATAAAGCCTGGGTCTCACATAGCGATACACCAGTGATCCCGACAACGATCAGGATCGCTGGTGTATCGCTACATTATCGCTGCTGAGCTGCCAAACAGGCAGCTCAGGCAGCGATCAGTACAAGCGACACTGCGGGTAACATCGCTTAGTTACCCGCAGTGTACCTTGGATACCAGCGCCCTGATGCAGGAAGCTGGTAACCAAGGTACACATCGGGTTTCCAGGCGCTGCGCGGTGCCTGGAAACCCACTGTGTACCTTGGTTACCAGCTCCCTGCTTCAGGGAGCTGGTATCCAAGGTACACAGAGGATTTCTAGGCACAGCCCCGCGCCTGGAAACCCGCTGTGTACCTTGGTTACCAGCGGATCGCTGGTCTCCCGCCTGTCACACGCAGCGATGCGTGCCTGTCAGCGGGAGACCAGCGATCAAAAAAATGTCCTGGCCTTTCAGCGACGATCAGCGATACGAATGTCACACACAGCGATATCGCTGGTGAGCTCGCTGCTGCGTCACAAAACTAGTGACTCAGCAGCGATCTCGCTAGCGATATCGCTATGTGAGACGGGGGCTTAAAGTTTACTAATGTGACACAAAATCGTGTATGTTTTCAGTTAAGCTTTTGAGAATAACCAACAATGCAGTCTGTATGACGTGATTGGAGACAGGAGACTGTTAGTTAAAAAAAAAAAAAAGGAGTGTACCATGAAACCTCAAACTGTCAAACCCTTTCTTGGTTTTCAAATGGTAATGGAATCCTGACAATATGTTGAGAGCAGGATGAACTACATTGAAAGACGATCAACTTTTTGTATTTTTTAATGGTTTTAATGGTTCCCTCTTTGCCTAATTATTTAATGGATAATTTGGCTATTTTATTTGACACGTTTTTAACACTAAGGTTCAGATACGGCTTTAAAGATGGCTAATACTTGCAATATAACGCTTTTTTATTTCAAAGTACAAAATTAAAGGAATAGTATGATTGAATAGTATGAGAGCATACACTTTTGTATACATATAGGGATTAAATACATATAATGATTAAGTATATATAAAGATTAACTACATACAGTATACTTACATCATTACCAAGAGGCTTTTAAACATCATCTGTCTGGAATATCAGAGAAGCAACACCAAGACAGAGAACCCCTGGGAGATTCAATACACTGCATGGGCCAAATCTGACCCTATCTCGGCAACCGCTCTCCCTACACTCTCTGAATCAGGAGCTGAATACGGCGAGCAGGACAACGTCCAGTCTCTTAAACTCGTGATGATGCTGTGCAGCCAAGGCAATCACTGCACGACCACAACATAGATGGCTGCGTCATTTCATTACCTGGCAGACATTCCCTGCAGCGTGATTGGGTCTCTAAAGTCCACCAAAAATGCTGGATGAAGACCCCAGTTCCCACCGAATAATCCCAGAAATGCTCGCTGCTCACAGAGTACACTGAGTACAGTGATACTCGGGCGAGTAACGAGTAGTGGCGAGCGAGTTCACTCATCACTAATAAGTTTCTGTGAAGGTGGGGGAGCGCTCTGCATTCAGCTCTTCTCTTGTCCTCCCCCTTCATGTCTACATAGAAACTGATAAGTAACAACTGTCATCTGCTGTCTCAGTAATGTAACACTCGTAAATTGAGAATTTTGAGAATGAATGACAATGTTGATGGAGAAAGAAACTGATTTCTCTGATAAGAGATATTACATAGTTGCTATTTTCATGTACACTATTGATTTATGGAAAAAAATGTCGGTGTGGCTTTGAGTCACTTCTCACGGGCAAGCCATAAGAAGGGGAAGTCAAGGAGTCTGAGGTCAAAAGTCAGGAGGGTAAGGCCTCTTTCACACATCAGTTTTTTTCCGTCAGGCGCTATCAAGAGTCGTGCCGGAGCTCCGGATCCAGTTTTATTATGTAAATACTGTACTGCAGTGCGCAGGTGCCGGGAAAGGTCAGAGAGGTCCGGCGCCTGCGCACTACAGTACTCTGCTTTGCCTTCACCAGGGCAGAGCAAGTGCGCCTGCGCAGGAGCCGTGACGGGACGGAAAGTAGAGGCCGGCTTCGCTACAAGATGGGAGGCACCGAACCGGACTGTGATGCCCATCGGACGGCGGACCGCCCCTGGGTGAGTATAATAAAACTCGTTTTTCTTCTCTTTCAGGTAACATCGGGGGCTTATCTACAGCATTACAAAATGCTGTAGATAAGCCCCTGATGGCGGTGGCAGTATCTCATAGGGCAATAAAGGGGTGACAGATTCCCTTTAACCATGTTTTTACTTTCACTTTGTTAACTGACAGACAAGATGCTAAGATCCTAAGCTACAAGAAATACTAGAAATAGCAGTTATAAACTCTGTTATTATTTGTTAGGGTTAGAGTTCCCGCTGCTGCACAAGGGGAGTCTTGAACCAGTCCCGCTGCGGTCCCCATCCATCTCCGGCCGCAGTGGAGCCTGCTCAGCAAAGACGTCGGTCCCAGCATCTCGCCCGGTCTAATACTGTGGAGAGACTTGCTGCTGCCTCTTCAGGTTCTGCTATTGTAGTCAGTACTGGTCAGCGGCGAGCAGACGTCTTTAGGACTAAGTCCTTTGTTGCTTCATCTGAGCATGCCCAGGGCAAGCTCTCCCATTGGAGATCAGGGGTCACATGCTCAGATACAGCTGCCACTCCTATTGGTCCTTCAGGAAGGTCCTGTGTCTGTTGATGTTCTGAAGCAGCTTCCCATTGGTCCTTCCTGGAAGGTCTTTTTCTCGTGTCTGCTATAAAATGCTGTCCTTACCGCATGGCCGTGCACTAGTATCAAATCTGTTACGTGCTTGCGCCAGTGTGGTCATGTATGCATGTGGTTAGGTCTGGCTGAAATAAGCCCCTAGAATACCGGCACCTCCGGTGAGGAGATTGTATGCACATGTTCAGATCTCAGCTGAAAACTCCATTAGAATACTGGCTACTCCGGTGAGGAGATTACTGCTTGGGTTCTGTTTGCATGACCACAGACTGCAATCCGCTTAGCAGTCATCTGTGTTCCCTGTGAGTCTAACAGGAAACAGTCTTTGTTACTGTGGCTCTGTGAATTAACAGAGTCCGCTTATATCGCCATATAGTGCTACGGCGTTTACATCTGTGACTCTGCGGGATAACAGAGTTCGCTCATACTGCCTATTTACGCCATCTTATTAGCAGCAGGCTCTGCCTGCACGGTGGACCCCGGGCTGCGAACGCACCTCTCCTTAATATCTATTAGTTGCGTTCCGCAGGCCCTTAACATAATACTAGCGCCAGGGTTTGGCTAGTAAAATGGCGGATGACCAGCTTCTACCGCAGTACATCCAGCAGCTGAAGGGTAGGTTGGCGGCTCTTGAGTGCACAACCTCTGCTGTGGATGTTACTGCAGTCGCTGTTCAGGCTGCTAGCGTGGCTGCAGCCAGTTTGTCCTCTGCTACCTCTGCCCCTACATTATCCCACCTCCCGCTTCCTGACAAGTTTGCCGGTGACAGCAAGCAATGTCGGGGATTCGTGAGTCAGTGCTCTATACAGCTCGAGCTTCTGGCTGCACGTTTCCCAACGGATCGGGCACAAGTGGGTTTTGTACTGTCTCTACTCTCGGGCAGAGTGTTGGAGTGGGCAACGCCGCTGTGGGAGCGCGACGATCGTGTGGTGCGGAGTGCTCCTCGTTTCCTGGAGGCTCTTAAAAAGGTCTTTTTAGGACCTCAGGTCACCCACGATACAGCGCTCCAACTGCTGGCATTGGCACAGGGTTTGTCTTTGGTCAGTCAGTTTTCCGTCCAGTTTCGGACTCTGGCCTCAGAGCTAGACTGGTTGGATAAAGTTCTCATTCCAGTCTACTAGCGAGGACTGGCTGACCATGTCGCTTTGGCTACCAGGGAGATTCCCGCCACACTGGAGAAGCTTATCTCCATATCTACCCACATCGACCTCCGTTTTCACGAGCGGAGGTTGGAGCGGGCCCAGTGTAGGCAGAGGATTCGGTTGGCTCCCACCTTTGCCAAACCTCTCGAATCCCCCGATCTGGCGTCCGAACCCCAAAAGGCCACAGAAATTCCTCGTGCAGGACCTAAGTCTCGGGCCGTCTGAGTATCCGTGGTCTGTAACCTTTGTCAGCAGACAGGACACTATGCTAACAAATGTCCACAGCAATAGGGGAAGCGATCGCGTCTAGTGGCCCTGGGAGGAGGTTCACTAGAGACAGCGGCATTTTCCTCAAAGATGACATTTAAAGGGACAGTCACTGTAGACTCTTCCACACTTACAGTCGAGCTTTGTGTGGACTCAGGAGCAGAGGGGAATTTCATGTCATCTACCTTTGCTCGTCGCCACGCAATACATCTGGTAGCGCTCGACAAACCAGTGACTGTCTGGGTAGTGAATGGGTTGACATTGCCCTCGCCAATTACACATCAGACTGTCCTTCTTACTTTGTGTGTACCCCCTTCCCATCAGGAAATTATTTCCCTTCTCGTCCTTCCCGAGGGAATAGACAAAATCCTACTGGAAGTACCCTGGCTCCATTCCCACTCCCCTCATATTGAGTGGACCTCCGGTAGGATGCTGGGTTGGAGTGAGTCATGTGGGGACAGATGTGTCAGGGAGTGCATTCAGGTTACCACTAGAGAGATACCCGCAGATCTTTCTCCTCTTCCAAAGTGCTATCAGTCATATGTTCTCTAAAAAGGCTACGTAGACTCTGCCGCCCCATCGTACCTACGACTGTCTTATTGACCTCTTGTCTGGAGCAGAACCTCCTCAGGGAAGGGTCTATCCCCCTCGCTTCCTGAGATGGAGGCTATGTCTCAATATATCCAGGAGAATCTGGCAAGAGGGTTCATTAGGAAGTCGGTGTCACCAGCAGGAGCAGGGTTCTTCTTCGTGCAGAAGAAGAGTGGAGAATTACGTCCGTGTATAGATTACAGAGGTCTTAAAGCCATCACCTTTAAGAATAAGTACCCGTTGCCCCTGATTTCTGAGCTCTTTGATAGGCTCCGGGGAGCAAGGGTATTTACTAAATTAGATCTGCGTGGTGCTTATAATCTGATTCGCATCGGTGAAGGGGACGAATGGAAGATGGCTTTTAATACCAGGGATGGGCATTATGAATACCTGGTGATGCCCTTCAGGCTCTGTAATGCCCCAGCCGTTTTCCAAGACTTTGTCAATGACATCTTCCGGGATATGCTTTCCACCTCTGTAGTAGTCTATCTGGATGATATTCTCATCTTTTCTCCAGATATTGACTCTCACCGGAGGGATGTCTGCAAAGTCTTCGACCTGTTACGGGCGAACTCACTCTATGCAAAGTTGGAGAAATGCATGTTTGAGCAGGAGTCTTTACCTTTCCTGGGCTATATCATCTCCACCCAGGGATTGGCTATGGATCCTGCCAAACTACAGGCTGTGATGGATTGGCAAGAACCCCATTCTCTTAAAGCGGTGCAGCGCTTTATGGGGTTCATTAATTACTATCGCCAATTCATTCCCTACTTCTCCACTTTGGTAGCTCCCTTGGAAGCACTCACCAAGAAGGGAGCCAATCCCAAATTGTGGTCAGAGGAGGTCTGACATGACTGGTTTTTTGATCTTCATGGGTGGTGTTATGAACTGCTACAAACACTAAGGAAAGGTGGAATTCTGTCCCTACAATAAAACTGAGCTTGATCCCTACGATGTAACGGGGAACCTGATCCTGCGACCAGACCCGCTAAAGTCCTCAGCTAGTCTGAACGAAGACCTATAGTTGCGAGGGAGGAATCCCTACAAGATCTAGGGACTGGGAGAAAAGGTGGACACCTCCTAACAGAAATTGTAGCAGGGAAAATTAAACAGAAAACAAATTACTACGAGATCCTAAGATTAAGCAAAACTGACAGAGTAAGGCACCTAAGCACCCGGCTAGCTTAAGAGTAGATAATACAATGAAGTCCAGCAAAGCCAGAAGGGCAGAGCCAGACTAAATAGGGTAAAAAGGTCATGTGACCAGCAAACTGAAACAAAATCTAACAAGAGGGTTCTAACAGTACATCTCCCTTCTAAGAGGATCCTCCGGATCCCCTAGGACTTAGGCTTATCCGGAAACCTCTTGTGAAACGCTCTAACAAGTCTAGATGCAGAAACATCATCCGCCCTCACCCATGAGTTATCCTCGGGTCCATAACCCTTCCAAGCGACGAGGTACTGCAAACTCCCTCTATACCGTCTAGAATTTAGGATGCGGGAAATCTCATATTGCCCGTCCTCCACCACCAGGGGAACAGTGGCCGAGACGTCTCCATCTGAGACCTCAGCTTTTTTCAAGAGAGAAACATGAAACACCGGATTAATCTTCCAGGAGGTAGGAAGCTCCAACTTAACAGCAGATTGGTTAATAACCTGAAGCACCTTAAAGGGCCCTACAAACTTGGGACCCAATTTCTTAGACGGAATCCTCAAGCGCAGATTCTTAGAGGACAACCAAACCATGTCACCAATAGCAAACAAAACCTCTTGTCGTTTTCTATCAAAATACACTTTGGATCTTTTGTTAGCCTCCTGAAGATTACCACGCACATCAGTCCAAACTCTCTCCAACACACCAGAAAAATTCTCCTCTTCAGGTACAGCCGATCCCAACTTGGAAAATGACCCAAAAGACGGATGTCTCCCAGTACAACAAAAAAAAGGCGAACAACCAGCAGAAGCGGATGTATGATTGTTAAGAGCAAACTCAGCAAGTGGCAGAAACTCAGACCACCCCTCTTGATTATCAGTCACAAAACAACGCAAGAACTGCTCAACATCCTGGTTTTTCCTTTCTGTCTGGCCATTAGACTCAGGATGATATCCGGATGAAAACGACAAATGAACTCCCAACCTGTCACAAAAGGCGCGCCAAAAACGAGCCACAAACTGAGGTCCCCTATCAGAAACAATGTCAGTAGGAACACCATGTAGTCTGACTATTTCCTTGACAAAGGCCTTAGCGAGAGTCTTAGCGCAGGGCAATTTGATGAAAGGAACCAAGTGACACATCTTGCTAAAACGGTCCACGACCACCCAGATGACAGTGAAACCCTCAGAGGGGGGAAGGTCAGTAATAAAGTCCATAGCCAAATGTGTCCAAGGTGCACTAGGGACCTCCAGAGGGCAAAGCAACCCTGCAGCAGGAGTATGACAAGACTTAGATCTAGCACACACAGTGCATTGATGCACCCACTTAATGACTTCCTTCTGCCATCCAGGCCACCAAAAGCTGCGACTCACAAGTCTCTTGGTCTCAGAGATTCCAGGATGACCTGTCAACCGAGAGTCATGACATTCAACAAACAAATCTCTCCTCAGGGTACCAGGCACAAACAACCTCCCATGCGGCGTGTTAGATGGGGAATTCTCCTGTGCTTTAAGAATCTCATCTTCCAACACGGAGTCCAAAACCGCAATAACAACCCCCTCTTGCAAAATGTTTTCCTCCTCCTCAGTACCCACCATAGGAGAAAAGCTGCGAGACAAAGCATCAGCTTTAACATTTTTAGTACCTGGGATGTAAGTAACGGTAAAATTAAAGCGTGAGAAAAACAGTGCCCACCTAGCCTGACGGGCATTCAAGCGTTTGGCAGCATCAAGGTAGATCAGATTTTTATGATCGGTGAAGACTTGAATGGGAAATTCCGCTCCCTCCAAAAAATGACGCCAGTGTTCAAATGCGAGTTTAATTGCCAACAATTCACGATTACCGATATCATAATTTAGTTCAGACTCAGAAAATTTCTTTGGAAAAAAAGCACAGGGATGTACTCCATCCGTCTTTTCCTGAGACAACACCGCGCCGACCCCCACAGAAGAAGCATCAACCTCAACCAAAAATGGTTTAGTCACATCAGGCTGCGTAAGGATGGGAGCAGAGCTGAACCTCTCCTTTAGCAACACAAAAGCCTCAATGGCCTCAGTAGTCCACTGAACCGCATCAGCACCTTTCCTGGTGAGATCGGTCAGAGGTTTGGCAATCACAGAAAATTTTTTTATGAATTTTCTATAATAATTGGCGAACCCCAAAAACCTCTGTATTGATTTCACACCAATAGGTCTAGGCCAATCCTGCACAGCTTGCACTTTCACAGGGTCCATCTCAAAACCTTCACTGGAGACAATGTAGCCCAAAAAACTAAGTCTCTGTACAGCGAACTCACATTTTTCTAGTTTGGTAAAAAGTGAATTATCACTCAGTAACTGTAATACTTCACGCACACTCCTCCAATGAGACTCCAAATCCGGTGAATAAATCAAAATGTCATCCAAATACACAACCACACTTCTGCCGATCAAAGGTCTAAGGATGTCATTAATAAGATTCTGATAAAATGCCGGAGCACTGGAAAGTCCAAAGGGCATGACCAGATTCTCAAAATGACCCAGTGGAGTGTTAAACGCAGTCTTCCATTCATCCCCCTCCTTCATGCGCAACAAATTGTATGCCCCTCGAAGATCAATTTTCGAGAACCACTTGGCCCCCACTAACTGATTAAACAAATCAGGAATCAATGGCAGTGGGTAAGGATTGCGTACAGTAATCTTATTAATCTCACGAAAGTCTAGACAAGGCCGTAAACCGCCGTCCTTTTTTTTAACAAAAAAAAATCCAACCGCCACAGGAGATTTGGAAGGCCTAATGTGACCGGCGGCCAAGCTTGTCTGTATGTATTCCTCCAAAGCCTTTCTCTCAGGAATAGTCAAATTAAATAAACGACTTTTAGGAAGAGTTGCTCCAGGGACAAATTCAATCGCACAATCATAATCTCTATGAGGAGGCAATACCTGCGATTCCTTATCAGAAAAAACTTTCCAAAAATCCTGAATAGGTACAGGTAACTCCCCCTTAACTACAGCAGCAATACGCCCGTTACAACACTTGTCATAACACTTAGGACTCCAGGACTTAATTTCATTGGTAGACCAATCCAGTACCGGATTGTGCAATTTTAACCAGGGTAACCCCAAAATCACCGGTGAGGGCAAATTATTCAAAACTACCAAATCCAAATTCTCTTGATGAACACCATTAATAGTAAGAGGAAATTCACAGATATGGTGAGTAACATTTTTCAAGGGAGAGCCATCCACAGACACCACATTAATAGGAGAAGACAGAAGTTTGGGTTTTAATTTTAGTTTTTCCAAAAATTTCCCATCAATCACATTGAGAGTTGAACCACAATCCACAAATACCCGAAACTCCATTAATTCCTCCTCACCAGCAGTGGTAGCAGAAAGAAAGACACCTTTATTGTTTAAACAAGCTATACGGGCGACACTGACCTCATTTTTTTTTCTCTCTTTATTCATTCGAAGCACACAGTTCTTAATAAAATGCTCAGATTTACCACAGTAGAAACACAAACCTTGAGCAAATCTGCGTTCTTTTTCCTGAGAATGAGGTGCCACTGCTCCAATTTCCATCGGCTCTGCAATGTCAGTACATTCCTTCTCCAAACCTGGAGCTGACAAAGCAGACTTACTCTCATTAACCCTTGCACGCAGTCTCCTATTCACCCGTATGGCTAATTGCATAGCCTCTTGCAAGTTACCAGGTATAGGATAAGCAATCAGCAAATCTTTAACCCTTTCTGTTATGTTTTGGTAGCTGAGGAGTGCAGGCAAAAAAGGCAATACACCAGAGCAGTTGGAATCTATGAGATTGCAGTACCCTGACTAACCACAACAACTAGAGGCAGCCGTGGAGCGTTCCTACGTTGGTCCTAGACGCCTCGTCACAGCCTGAGAAACTAACTACACCTAAAGATAGTGTAAGCTTTTCAGGGGATATAGCTCTGGGATCGCCGTCCGGGTAGACAGAGTGGCATAGAAACAGTTCATTCACAGCAGTACTGGTGCAACTGGCCGCAACCAGTTTTATTTAAAGTCAAAAGCAAACAAGACATAAAACAAATCATAAACAGAAGACCTGGGCTTGTCCAGCCACTTACTACACTTAGATAGATTTCCCTATCTATCCGGGACCAGACTCTACCAGCCTGGGCCAAAATAACACATATGTTCAGCATTTACCAGCATGGAGTTTCACAGAGTCTCCTCCTTGTGTCTGAAGGCACCTTCAACGTCCAGACTTGAGAGAGCTCCCCTCCTATTCAGCAGCTATCCGCATGGATTCTCACAGAGACTACTCCTGTGTCCGGGGTACATCGAGCACCCAGACTGAGACAGCTCAAACTCCTGGAGACTCCTTCTTGTGCCTGGACTCCCTGTCCAGACTAAGCGAGCTCTCTGTCTGTGTTCGCAGACACCTACTTCTGGTCTCCTAATTAACAGCTGAGTGGTTTCAGGCCTGAGCTGCAAGTGTGTACTGAATGTAAGGTGTAGTGACCTTTCTCTACCACTAGGTGTACAAAGCCATACATTTCCCTTATACCAGTCAGCAAAGTATCTAGGTGAAATGTACACCCCATATAACACACATATTCTCACTGTCTCACATATCCCCCCCCTCTTCTCCAGACCGGAGGGCTGGTCATCCAGACCGGAGGGCTGGTCAACAATCCAAAAGAGACAGTGAACTCTGGACCAGTCATGGCCTTCATTAGCTTCATCTTCACTACTGTCATCTGTATCTTCACCTGAGCCATAGCCAACATCAGCTTTCTCTTCATCTGAAGCATCCGCACTACCCTGTACCCTCCCAGGCCTATGCTCTCTGCGGGCCTCGGGTATCCTGCACGGTTTCATCTTGACCTTAGGGCCGGGTTCAGTTTCGGTATAGTGCCTCCTCAGAGAAGTACGACCGGGCACGTCAGAACACCTCTGCTGATTCTTCCTCAAAAATCCTCGTACCTCCTGTTCTTGGTGCACTGACCATGTGTCACCAACTATCACAGGAGGTATAGGGGGTTTTTCACTTTTCTCTAGTTCCCCTTGTACCTTCTTTACTTCATTGAGCTTCTCCAGAAGATGCTCATGGCTCTCATCACGCTCCTTCATCACAGTTGGGAGTTTTTTCTGAGAAGTAATCAATTCATCTGGTACCTGTTGGACGTCTTTTATGTCTTCGGCCCCTTCTTCAGGCTCTTCTGGTAGAACATGCTCAGAAGCCCTACCGTCAGTCTTACATTCTACCTCTTCAGTCACATCATTATGGTCTCCAATATTTCCATTTATTCCGGCTTTCAAGTTCTCCTTGATAGCTGCATCTGTATACTCAGAACCCGCCGGATTCTTTTCTTCCACCACATTCTGCATCCCATCTGAGCTCCCGTGTGTCTGCAGCGGCAACGGAGTGACACATCGCTTTTCCCATTTGTTGGGACGTGGCTCCGATGTAGACTCCATGAAAGTGCGCTTGAGCTCACCAACGCCAGCCTGATGTCTCAAAATCTCATCTTGTGACTTATCCAGATCCTTGGTGTCACTCGGGAACACCGCTGGGGCTCCGGGCGCCGAATTTCCAGCCTGAGCTTCACGAGTTGCAGCTACTGATCCGAACCGCAACCCGTCCACGCCGCTGTCTTCGGCAGAAACAGATTCCTGGACAGAGTCAGTCCCCATATCTTCAGTCTTGTTCCTCCCAGCTTCACTTGAGACCTCAGCTTCTGATGAGGCATCTGGCTTGGTGACCACCACTTCCATGGCTTTTTCCACCTCTGCAGCATTACCTTCAGAGTCCTGGGCATGATGCAGCTCCATACCATACATTGATAACTTCTCATCTTCAACAGCATCCACTTGTGCTGTGTTCAGTTTCAGAGTCCTGCCTTTAAAGCTCAGCTCTCCTCCTTTCACCTTAGTCTTCGCCAGGGAACCGGCCAACTGTAAAACATCTTCAGATGCCATCTTCTGTCCGACTGCAAGGTCAGCATCAGCCTCCTCTCAGGACTCTCAACCTCCTCTGCTACCATGCCTTCCTCACTTGCACTGGTTGCTTGATTGTCATCAGATGATTCACTATCACTACCACTATCCCTGTCTGACCCCTTTTTCTCAGCCACATCTGGCTCACTTTCAGGGTTATACACTTCATTTTCATTCACATCCTGCTCACTGTCAGGGTTATACAATTCATTCTCATTCACATCCTGCTCACTTTCAGGGTTATACACTTCATTTTCATTCACATCCTGCTCACTGTCAGGGTTATACAATTCATTCTCATTCACATCTTGATCTGGAACCTTAGTTAACATGTCATCCACAACATTAACTTCACCATCTGGTCCCTGGTTTCCCTCAGGTGGTCCCTCAAGTATGTGACTATGTGACAACCCCAGCACTATACTTCCATATAGCTCAGGTACTAGGAGCTGGCTCACGACCTCTCCCTGGACTTCAGTGTCCCTATACAACAGGTGAGTGTTTATGGCAACATGAGGTAACCTCTCCTCAGAGCCAGGCTCTTGGGAAACTTCATTTAGAACATTTATATTTTCCTGGGCCGTTTTAAGAGAGGGGTCTCGCCACTGCTCACTCTCAAAATTGTCACAGGACACAGGTAAGTCAGGGACACTCGGTTCCCGAGAACCACCATCCTTGTCTCCCAACATCACCTGCAAAGGAATTTCATCACTATCACAGTCATCATTATTATCAATATCATTATCATGATTATGATCAGTATCATCATCACTATCATGATCATCATCATTATCATTATCAGCATCAGCATCATTATCATGGTCATCATCATTATCATGATCATCATCATCATTATCATTATCATCATCATCATCATCATCATCATTATCACATAAGTTTAACGGCCCACTAGCATTGTGTTCCGCCCCTCGGGACTGCGCACCCTCAATAGGAGCTTCATCACACTGTCCATCAGAAACATTTTTCCCCCAGAGATCCTTAGATCGGGGAAAGTCATTACCCAATATAACGGGTTGCACCAGGTTCTTCACTACCCCCACTTCATATGAAACCTCCCCGAGTTTGGGGACCAAGTCCACGGCAGTCTCTGGGTAGACTTTGGTGTCTCCATGGATGCACACCATACTCAGGTGCTTATCAGGGATGAAGTCCCTATCAATCAGGCTGTCACATAGGGAAGTCACTGGACTCTCTGAGTCCAAGAGGGCCTGTGCTGGGCAGTCATTTACAACCACCGTGCACACCTGTAGTCCAGTCTCTTCGGCTGAGGTGGACACACACACAGGTTCTGCGCAGAGAGAGAGGGATCTGCCAACACCACAATACATAGGCTCCCCCTCTATTGGACAGTTGGCTGCAATTTCACGACATCTCCAACACTGTCCATCACACTTTTCCACCCACATGTCCCCTCAGGCCTGAACCCGCTTATCAGCATACCTCATGTCCCCAACAGCTGGAACGCTCTTACCGCGAGAGTTCAGCGTCCGGGAACTCTGAAGTGACGACCTCTCAGACGGCTGGTCACGGAGACAGTCTTTGCTGGCGAAGGCCTTCTCCATCAGGCTGACCAGACGATTGGCGTCCTGGTGGTCTCCTTGTCCGACCTCTGGCTGTACCTCAGGAGGACATGCTCGGGTGTAGCGGTTCACTATCACCTTTTCAACTCCATAATCAGGTTTGCTGACTGCAGACTCCCAACTGCATCTCCAGTCATGAACTCCCCTGGCACGGGCTGTCACCGTAACACCCAGCCGGGTAAGAATCTCCGCTTTCAGCTTGGCATAGTCTTGGCTGTCCTGCTCGCTCAGGTCAGCATAGGCCCTTTGGGGTTCTCCAATCAGATAGGGTGCGACCATCATGGCCCATTCAGATAGGGACAGATTCTCCTTCTCTGCCAATCTCTCAAACCTAGTGAGATATACCTCCACATCATCACGAGGTGTCATCTTTTTCAGGGACCGTCTTACCGCCTTCTTTACAGCGGACAATGCATGTGACTTTGGAACATTACTTTGGGACGATGCGCTGCAAGTCTTTTGTAGTGCTGCAACCTGCTCAAAAAACAACCGATTATTCTCCTGCTGCTGCTGCAGGAATTGCTGCTGGGCCTGCTGCATGCGCTGCTGGTGCTGCAGGCGCTGCTGCTCCATGCTCTGCTGCATGCTTCGCTGGGCCTGGACCAGGTACTCAACAAGCTCCTCCATACTGCCGGACTTATCTGTCTCAACCACGGCAGTCTTATGTTGCACATTAACTTGCGCCATTTGTTCAAACAGTGCCTCCATGCTGTCATCCATGCTGTCAGACTTCTCTGTCTCAACAACGGCAGTCTTCACTCAAGACATACACACTCCACAGTCTTTTCCACAGAAAATTCAGCTCTGCTGTGCAGACACTTTTTTTTTTTCTCTGCAAACTCTATTAGGGCCACTGTCTCTTTAAGACTGCTCCAACAGACTTTTCCTTTGCTGCTGCACACTCCACAGTCTTTTCCACAACAAGATCAGCTTTGCTGTGCAGACACACTTTTTTTTTTCTTTTGCAAACTCTATTAGGGCTACTGTCTCTTTAAGACTGCTCCAATCAGACGTTTTTGCTGACACACTTTTTTTTTTTCTTTTTTTTTTCTCTGCTGCTGTTTCAACAGACTTCACCTTTATTGCTGTCTCTCGCCACTGTGCTGCACGCCCATTCCAGCACCAATTGTATCAGCCACTGTGCTGCCCCAGCATTCTCCGCCAATTGTAAGCTTTTCAGGGGATATAGCTCTGGGATCGCCGTCCGGGTAGACAGAGTGGCATAGAAACAGTTCATTCACAGCAGTACTGGTGCAACTGGCCGCAACCAGTTTTATTTAAAGTCAAAAGCAAACAAGACATAAAACAAATCAAACAGAAGACCTGGGCTTGTCCAGCCACTTACTACACTTAGATAGATTTCCCTATCTATCCGGGACCAGACTCTACCAGCCTGGGCCAAAATAACACATATGTTCAGCATTTACCAGCATGGAGTTTCACAGAGTCTCCTCCTTGTGTCTGAAGGCACCTTCAACGTCCAGACTTGAGAGAGCTCCCCTTCTATTCAGCAGCTATCCGCATGGATTCTCACAGAGACTACTCCTGTGTCCGGGGTACATCGAGCACCCAGACTGAGACAGCTCAAACTCCTGGAGACTCCTTCTTGTGCCTGGACTCCCTGTCCAGACTAAGCGAGCTCTCTGTCTGTGTTCGCAGACACCTACTTCTGGTCTCCTAATTAACAGCTGAGTGGTTTCAGGCCTGAGCTGCAAGTGTATACTGAATGTAAGGTGTAGTGACCTTTCTCTACCACTAGGTTTACAAAGCCATACATTTCCCTTATACCAGTCAGCAAAGTATCTAGGTGAAATGTACACCCCATTTAACACACATATTCTCACTGTCTCACAATAGATATAGGAAAGCTATCTGCCCCGGAGCAGAACCCAAAGATAATAGAAAGCCCCCAAACATGTAATGGCGGTTAGACAAGAAGAAATACTGACACAGACAGAAAATAGTATGAGCAAACGTTGGGGCCCAAACTAACTAAATAGAAAAGGATAGGAAGGGTACTTACTGCAATCCCAGAAAACCCTGAAAAGCACCAACTCTACTAATTTCAAAAACACCTGAGATCACACGACCTCTACCACCTAAATTAGTTCTCTGGTGTAACAAAATCAAAACAGCAGCCACTGAAAAAACTGGAAAAAGCAAAAGTACAAACATCAGTGGCTGAACTAAACTGAGAGGGCAAAAGCCCCCGGAGGGGACCCTGAAGGCCCCCACAGAAGTGCAGGACAAAATGCAAAAATCAAGCACAAAAACAAAAAGAAGAAAATGTCTTATCTGTTAGCAGGAGATGCAGACACGACACAGCAGGCTACAAGGGAAACAGGAATCAAGGATAGAGACCAGAACAATTGATCACCGGCAACCCTGATGGGAAGGTGACTCCCTTATATAAGACCAGTCAGTAACACCTGATTCCCAATCCTCACAATCTTCACAATCTTTACTGGACAGACCAGTACCGCTTGTAACCACCAGAGGGAGCCTCTGCTCAGAACTCATCTCAAGCCCATTCACAACACCTTTCACTTAATCCTGCAAGAAATAAACTTTTCAAAGCAGAATCGTTCCAGCCCACCTGAGTGGACCACCTACGGAAGTGAGTACAATATTTTTCCACATTACCTGATCCCTGTCTCAAACGTCTCAACTCTGTCTCAGCTGATGAAACACGATCCGGATCGTCATACAACAACCCCAAAGCAGAAAAAAAAAACATCCACTGATCCAAAGCATGGATCACTAGGCTGCAGAGAAAAGGCCCAGTCCTGAGGTTCTTTGCGCAAAAGTGACATTATAAACCCTATGCGCTGTGATTCATCACCAGAGGATCTGGGTCTCAAACGAAAATACAACAAGCAAGCATTTTTAAAAGAAAAAAAATCTTGTTGTTCACCAAAAAATAAATCAGGCAAACGTACCTTTGGCTCCACGAAATGTGCTCCAGAACAACTACTCACGTGTTGCTGGATTTCAGCCACCTCCAGAGAGAGACCCTGCAGGCGTTCAGCCAAATCCTGAACCGACACCATGATGGAAACAGAAAATCTTTCCTTAGAGATTTTTTTTTTTTTTTTTTTTTTTTATTTCTGTGCTGGACTTACTGTTATGAACTGCTACAAGCACTAAGGAAAGGTGGGAATTCTGTCCCTACAATAAAACTGAGCTTGATCCCTACGATGTAACGGGGAACCTGATCCTGCGACCAGACCCGCTAAAGTCCTCAGCTAGTCTGAACGAAGACCTATAGTTGCGAGGGAGGAATCCCTACAAGATCTAGGGACTGGGAGAAAAGGTGGACACCTCCTAACAGAAATTGTAGCAGGGAAAATTAAACAGAAAACAAATTACTACGAGATCCTAAGATTAAGCAAAACTGACAGAGTAAGGCACCTAAGCACCCGGCTAGCTTAAGAGTAGATAATACAATGAAGTCCAGCAAAGCCAGAAGGGCGGAGCCAGACTAAATAGGGTAAAAAGGTCATGTGACCAGCAAACTGAAACAAAATCTAACAAGAGGGTTCTAACAGGTGGGCCCCTCTACCATTTTCCAGTTTGGATTTTTATCTTCTGCATTCTGGTCATTATGGTTGAGTGCTACCCCTGTTTTGGGGGTTAACACATTAATAATCTATATTTCATCTCTATTTCTCACTATCCCATATCTCTACAGTAGGGGGTTTTATTATATCCCCCGCTTATATATGAATATCAGCTTTATTGGATGGATGGACTCCGAGGATCAATTATCCTATGGACTGTTGTTATCCTGATTTTACTGAGCACGGATGCACCTTACGGTGATATTGGATATTTCACTGGTTCCAATTTTGGATATGATCCCCGTAAATTGTGGATTGATATAGGGTTCGCCTACAGTTTAGGGACGGACCTTACTCTATTTTAACAAGATATGATCCTGTAGGTTTTTTATGATATAACGAAAAGTTACTCATTTGCATGCATTAATAAAATGATTTTCCAATATATCATTTCCTCTTGTAATTCCTGTTTGCATGGTTAGCTGAATGTATTTGACTGTGATACGTGTTCCCCTCATGTGGTTTCCCCTGTACGTCATTTTTGTACTCCTGGGAGTCTGGCGTTTTTTGCTTTTCATTACGGGGCCACGGTGCGTGCGCACATTTTTTACTTAGGGTCACCGCCTATCAGGCTGTGCGTGTCAGCGTGCGCCGCGTGCGTTCCACTGCACGCAGGTGCAGTGAATCCGGCGTGGCGGAGACGTCTGCTCACAGCTGATTTACTTTTGCCAACATCCGTTTGGGAATGCTGTTTCACTATTCACACATGTAAGTGTTTTTCTCTTGATTGCTTGGGTATATGGGGCCTGCCTTGCGATTACCCCTTACTTTCCCTGATGAAGCCGTACTAGCTACGGTGGAACGCATAGGACCATTCCTGCACCATGCTCTAGACATCTGCCACTCTTGTTGTCCCTCTATTATGAGGAATTCGCTTTGGGTAATAGTTTTTTCTTGACTTTGGGCTGGGACCATCTTTGGCATCATTGATCATGGGGTGTTTCGCTATGTCATATTGCCTGTTGTCATTTAGGCACTTTACATAGTTTTACTCATTTATTGTTCATCTCCATGCATTGTGGTTTCCTCTTTTGTCCATACAGGCTCCCTACTTGCTCCTGCTTGGAACTAACATGCTGAGCAGGATTACCCTTGCTTTTGATTCATTACATTGGGCATGCTAGTATCTTATATAGTGTCTGCCTATTACTTTATCAATTTATTTGGGCAGATTTTCTAGTCATGGTCTTTTTGATTTTAAATGTGTTTTAATTCATTATGTGTTCATATGTTAATAAAATTTTGTATTTTTTCACCTTATATTGACTTGGGTGTAGTGTAGTAGCACTATATGGTAGTTCTTTTCTTCTTGGTGTCCATATACTCATTTAACTACTGATCCGCACCTCCCTTCATACTATTTGGTTTTTTAGTGCGCCCATTTCTTTGTTTTATGGCATTCCTTTGCCTTCCCATGATGGGTGGCTTTTCTTGCTGTGGCAGCACACGTTCTATTATGAACGACCAGGTTATTGTATATGGCTTTATTAATTATGCCTTTGTTATTTCTTTTTAGATAAAAATCTCTACATATGAACTCTTTTTTTTGATTGTCTTGTTACATTCAAAAAACATTTTTTGTTCTTATTGTGTGGGTCATTGTTGTAGTCCCTATGGATTGGGACTCTCGGGAAGCGGCCTGGCGGGCCCAAACTTCAAGCATTTTTTCTTCATCAGAACCCATTTCCATTAACTCAGATTTTTCTCAGCTGACCACTGAGCTGATCTCCATGCATAAAACAGGTATCAGACTGTGGTGGAATATACGCAGTCTGGAGGGATACATTAAGACCAATATTGTCCCTAGAGGGCTCAGGTCCCAATTTATCCGGCGTGGGAGCCTTCATCCAGCTTTCATTCCACATGAGAACAGCCCTTGCTGAGATGCTCAAATATTATTATGAATATGTTATTAGAACATGATAGGGAGCTACTTGTTATCACAAAAAAAGGGAAGAGGCAAGACACAGCAAGCTTCTAAGTGAACCAGGAACCACAGTTGAGACAAGAACAATTGATCACCGGCAACCATGATGGGAGGGAACCTCCCTTATATCAGACCAGTCTGTAACTCCTGATAGCCAATCCTCATTGAATGGTTCAGTACTGTTTGTAACCACCAGAGGGAGCTTCTGCTCAGAATTCATTTTCAAAACATTCACAACAGTACCCCCCCTTGAGGAGGGGTCACCGAACCCTCATTTGTGCAACCAGGTCGGTCAGGATGAGCTCGGTGATAGGCATGGATCAGTCTCCTAGCATGGATGTCCGAAGCAAACACCCAAGAATTGTCCTCCTGACCATAACCTCTCCACTTAACCAAATACTGGAGTTTCCGTCTAGAAAAACGAGAATCCAATATTTCTCAACCACATACTCCAGATTGCCCTCAACCAAAACAGGGTCGAGAGGCGCAGCCATAGGAACCACTGGCTCGACAAACCTCTTCAATAAGGACTTGTGGAACACGTTATGGATCTTAAATGTCCCTGGAAGAAGTAAACGAAAGGAAACAGGATTAAAAATCTCCATGATCTTATAAGGTCCAATGAACCTAGGCTTAAACTTAGGAGATGCAACTCTCATAGGGATATTTCTTGAGGACAACCAGACCAAGTCCCCCACTTTAAACCGAGGACCATCAGTCCTATGCCGGTTGGCAAACCGCTGGGCCTTCTCCTGAGAGAGGGACAACCTCTCCACTACCCGGTCCCAAATCTGCTGCATACGCTTCACAACAGAGTCAACACCCGGACAGACAGAAGCCTCCATCTGTCCCAAAGAAAATCGAGGGTGAAACCCAAAATTGCAGAAAAATGGAGACATCAAAGTGGCAGAGCTTGTCCTATTATTAAGAGCAAATTAAGCCAAAGGCAAAAAAGAGACCCAGTCATCTTGATCAGCAGACACAAAGCATCTCAGATAAGTTTCCAATGTCTGATTTGTTCTCTCAGTTTGTCCATTGGTCTGAGGATGAAAAGCAGAGGAGAAAGACAATTGAACACCAAGTTTAGAACAAAAAGACTTACAAAATCTGGAAACAAACTGGACTCCTCTGTCAGACACAATGTTCTCAGGAATGCCGTGTAACCGAACCACGTGCTGAAGGAACAAAGGCACCAATTCGGAGGAGGAAGGCAACTTAGGTAATGGCACAAGATGTATCATCTTGGAAAACCTATCACAAATCACCCAGATAACGGTCATTCTCTGAGAAACAGGGAGGTCGGAAATAAAATCCATAGAGATATGGGTCGATGGTCTCTTGGGCACAGGCAATGGCATCAACAAACCACTTGAGAGAGAGCAAGGCTTGGAGCGAGAGCAAGTCCCACAGGACTGCACAAACTCCCTGACGTCACGAGACAAAGTAGGCCACCAAAAGGACCGACTCACCAAGTCTCTGGTACCAAAAATTCCGGGATGACCGGCCAACGTGGAACAATGAATCTCAGACACCACACTCTTTTTCCACAGGTCTGGGACAAACAATTTCCCAATAGGGCAGTGCTCGGGTTTATCCTCCTGACACCCTTCCAGAGCCAGTCTCAAATTGGGCGAGATGGCGGAAAGAACTACACCCTCTTTCAAAATAACAGCAGGATCAGATAACTCAGGAGAGTCCGCAAGGAAACTCCTCGAGAGGGCATCCGCCTTAACATTTTTAGTGCCAGGAAGAAAGGAAACCACAAAATTAAAACATGTGAAAAACAAGGCCCACCTGGCCTGTCTAGGATTAAGTCGCTTGGCTGATTGCAGATAAACCAGATTCTTATGGTCCGTGAGGACCACCACCTGATGTTTGGCTCCCTCCAGCCAATGTCTCCACTCTTCAAAAGCCCACTTCATGGCCAATAACTCCCGATTACCCACGTCATAATTACATTCAGTTGGAGAAAATTTTCAAGAGAAAAAGGCACAAGGGTTACTTTTAGAGGTCTCAGGATCTCTTTGGGACAAAACGGCACCTGCCCCAATTTCAGAGGCATCAACCTCCACCTGAAATGGCAGAGAAACATCAGGCTGCCGTAGAACAGGAGCAGAAGTGAATCTCTGCTTAAGTTCCTGAAACGCAGAGACTGCCTCAGGAGGCCAATTCACCACATCAGAACCCTTTTTGGTCAAATCAGTCAATGGTTTAACAATAACAGAGAAATTACCAATAAATTTACGATAAAAATTGGCAAAACCCAAGAATCTCTGAAGAGCCTTTAATGAAGTAGGTTGGACCCAATCACAGATGGCCTGAAACTTGACCGGGTCCATTTCAATAACAGATGGAGACAAAATGAATCCCAGAAATGAGATCCTCTGTACGCCAAAAAGACACTTTGATTTCTTCACATACAGAGCATTCACACTCAAAATCTGGAACGCAGTCCGAACATGTTTCACATGAGAGTCCCAGTCATTGGAAAAAATCAAGATATCATCCAAATAAACAATCAGAAATTTATCCACAAAATCCCTGAAAATGTCATTCATGAAGGACTGGAAGATGGAAGGAGCATTAGTGAGCCCAAAGGGCATCACTAGGAACTTAAAATGCCCCTCTGGGGTATTAAACGCCGTCTTCCATTCATCCCCGTGCTTAATGCGAATAAGGTTATACGCCCCCCTGAGGTCAAGCTTGGTAAACCAAGTAGCACTTTTCACCCTGGAAAACAGGTCAGAAATCAAGGGTAACGGATATTGATATTTCACAGTGATCTTGTTCAAGAGACGATAATCAATACACGGCCTTAATGAACCATCCTTTTTGGCCACAAAGAAAAAACCGGCACCCAAGGGTGAAGAGGATGGTCTGATATGACCCTTCTCCAAAGACTCCTTGATATAAGACCGCATAGCGTCATGTTCAGGTACAGACAAGTTAAAAAGGCGACCTTTAGGGAATTTACTACCAGGCACTAATTCAATAGCGCAGTCATAGCTCCTATGGGGGGCAAGGATGCAGATTTACTTTCGCTAAACACATCAGAAAAATCAGTCAAAAAGTCAGGAACATCCTGAGACTGGGGAGAGGCAGAAAAAACAGGAGTGTTGGCATTAACACATTGGCAGCCCCAACTGGTTACAGACACAGATTTCCAATCCAAAACAGGATTATGAGACTGTAACCAAGGGAAACCTAGTGCAATAATGTCATGCAGATTGTACAGTACTAAAAATTTGCAACTCTCCTGATGATCAGGTTCAACCCTCATTATCACCTGAGTAGAAAACTAGGGTTTATTCTCAGCCAAAGGGGTAGAATCAATCCCCAGTAGGGGAATAGACTTCCGTAGGGGTATCAAGGGAAACCCACAACGTTTGGCAAAATCAAAATCCATCAGGTTAATAGCTGCTCCCGAATCAACAAAAGCCTGAGCAGAAAATGTGGACAGGGAGCAAAATCAGAGGTAACAGTCAACAAAAATTTAGTCTGAACACTACCCAAGACAACTGAGCATGCAAAACGTCTTCCCCACTTAGGGCAGACAGAAATAGCATGAGAGGCGTCACCACAATAGAAACATAACCCATTGCGTTTTCGAAACTCATGACACTGTGCCCCAGAAGCCACTCTATCACACTGCATGGGTTCAGAAGCTGGCTCACAAGGCAACACTATTCCAGGCATACCTCTACGCTCACGCAAACGTCTGTCAATTTGAATCGCTAATGACATAGAATCATTGAGACCAGAGGGAGCAGGGAAACCCACCAAAACATCTTTTACATTCTCTGACAGCCCCTTCCGAAAAAGGGCTGCCAAAGCATCATCATTCCATTTGGTTAGGACTGCCCATTTTCGGAATTTCTGACAGTACAACTCAGCGTCCTCAAGCCCCTGATTTAATGCCAACAAGGTTCTTTCAGCTTGATCAGTGACATTAGGCTCATTGTACAATAACCCCAGAGCCAGAAAAAATGCATCAACATCACTCAAAACAGGGTCCCCAGGTGTCAGGGAAAAAGCCCAATCCTGAGGATCGCCGCGCAGGAGAGAGATGACAATTTGAACCTGCTGTGCTGCGTTCCCTGAGGACTTAGGTTTTAAGGCAATAAACAACTTACAGTTATTTTTGAAATTCAGAAATTTGGCCCGATCTCCTAAAAACAAATCTGGCATGGGAATCCTAGGTTCCACAACTGGCAACCAGCAAGATAGACAGCAATACTCCAAACCTCAGTGGCAAGCTGATCCATACGGCCACACAGCTGTGCAAGCTCCATTGAGAGAAAAAAAATCCTCCTCAGCACCCAGAGAAAAAGAGGGAAAAAATGCAGGAAGCAGAAAAAAAAAATCTCTGACAACTCTGACAACTTTTTTCTTTCCACACAATTTTTCCCTTCTGTGAGTACCATACAATTTTCAGTTTGGCAGGTGATACTGTTATGTTTTGGTAGCTGAGGAGAGCAGGCAAAAACGGCAATACACCAGAGAGGTTGGAATCTATTGGATTGCAGTACCCTGACTAACCACCACAACTAAAGGCAGCCGTGAAGCATTCCTATGTTGGTCCTAGACGCCTCGTCAGAGCCTGAGAGATTAACTACACCTAAAGATAGAAAGAGGAAAGCTATCTGCCCCGGAGCAGTTCCCCAAAGAACATAGGAAGCCCCCAAACATGTAATGGTGGTTAGACAAGAGGAAATACAGACACAGACAGAAAATAGTATGAGCAAACGCTGGAGCCCAATCTGCCTAGACAGAAAAGGATAGAAAGGATACTCACTGCAATCCAAAAAAACCCCTAAAAAATGCCAACGCTACTGATTGCAAAAACACCTGAGCTCACACGACCTCTACCACCTAAATCAGTTCTCTGGTGTAACAAAACTAAGCCGCAGCCACTGAAAAAACAGGAAAAGGCAAATGAACAAATAACAATGGCTCCAGCGGAACTGAGAGGAGCCCAAGCCCCCCGGGGGGAACCTGGCTAACCTCACAGAAATGCAGAGAAATATGCAAATGGTAAGCACAAAAACAAAAACAGAAAATATCTTATCTGAAAGCAGAAGAAGAGGCAAGACACAGCAAACTTCCAAGTGAACCAGGAACCACAGTTGAGACAAGAACAATTGATCACCGGCAACCATGATGGGAGGGAACCTCCCTTATATCAGACCAGTCTGTAACTCCTGATTGCCAATCCTCATTGAATGGTTCAGTACTGTTTGTAACCACCAGAGGGAGCTTCTGCTCAGAATTCATTTCCAAAACATTCACAACACCCTCCTTTGTCCAGGATACCTCTCACTTTCTGAGAATTTGTCAGGGTATTCAATTACCACCACAAGCCGTTCTTGTTACTTGTGAGGAAGAGTCTTTATACTCTAATATTGGACATTCGGAGGGCATCTAAGCGGTTTTGTACTTTTTTGATCTGCTAGCTGATACTGATCGCATGCATGATTCCTTAGTCATTGACCTGCTGGAGTTTGTCCTTAGACACAATTTTTTTCTGTTTGATCGGTCGTTTTATTTGCAAACGTCCGGAGTGGCCATGGGTGCCAGATGTGCACCGGCGTTTGCCAATCTTTTTTGGCTGGTGGGAGGGTACGGTGGTGTTTCCATCTGTGAGGTTTAAGACATCAGTTCGATATTGGTCAAGATATATCGACGATATTTTCTTTGTGTGGTTGGAGACGATGGAGAAATGTCCGATTTTCATTGAAGAGTTGAACAATAACAATTTGAATATTATCCTCACTTACCAATTATCTGTTTTCTCAACCACCTTTCTGGATTTGAAAGTGAGTGTTGGTGATGGTATTGTCCAGACAAGTCTCTTTCGTAAACGCACTGCCCCCAATAGCCTCTTGGATTACAAGAGTTTTCACCCAGCACACACTAAAAGAGGGGTGCCCACAGGCCAGTTCCTTAGACTCAGGAGAAATTGTTCCTCTGATGCGGATTTCCGCAGTGAGGCTTCCCGACTAACTGGTCGCTTCAGGGATAGAGGTTATCCACATAAAACCATTTCGACAGCATTTCAGCGAGCTAAGAATAGTACACAATGTTCTCTCCTGGTCTCTCGCTCCAGGGAGAAAGATGATAGACCTAGATTTATTATGGAGTTCAATACTCACTGGAACCAGATTAGGGGTATCCTACAGAAAAGCTGGGATGTCCTGGCTATGGATCTGCAGACTTCCAAGATCATTAGTGATTGACCGCTTTTGACTGCCAGGCGGGCACCCAATTTGAAGGACTTACTCACAAGAAGCCACTATACCAGACAGAGGGTACGACTTTATCGTGGGATATCCTTGAGGGGTTCCTTCCCCTGTGGTGACTGTTGTATATGTTCACATATGCATCCGATCAGGGGGTGTTTTATTAATCCTCTTAATGGATCTAAGCACAGGATAAGGGACTATATAAATTGTAAGACTAATTGTGTGGTATATGCTCTGGTGTGCCCTTGTTCCCAGGTTTATGTCGGCCAGACATCCCAGGAGCTACGGAGAAGAATCCAGAAACACTTCTCAACCATCAATCTGGCTTCATCGGATCTTATTAAGGGTAAGACCTTAACCTCTGTGGTGGCCCACTTTTTGACCTTTCATTCAGGCAAGGTGGGAAATACCCGGGTAGTGGGGTTGGAAAGGGTCACGGTCTCCAATAGGGGTGGTGACCCCAAGAGACTTCTTCAAACTGAGTCACGCTGGATTTTTAACCTCAATTCTACCACTCCAACAGGTCTCAATGAGGAACTTTTATATACTGGATTTTTGGGATGACGGATGTCTTCACCTGGAACTTAGAAGATTGGTGGTTTTCGACATATACTCCTATGACTAATCGGATGAACTTCATGCCCCTCTTCTCTATTTGGACTAAATATATACTAGTGATGTTGGACTGTGGACCTATATTAACGTGGATTCATTTTTTCATGTATATCATCTTTCCATATTATATACTCATGCTTGGGTTCCGGTCGTGGGGGTTCTATTTGGTGTTTGACAGGGCTCATATTAATGGGCTTTTAGTCGCTCCATCCTTTATGGTTATACTCTCATCCTTGTCTTTTCTACCATTCTGTTAGGGGTAGGTTATACTCTCTGACCTCATTGGTCAATTTTTGGGATGCCATCAACTTTGGTTGGACTTGCTTCTGGCAACAGGTCATGCCCCATGGGTAGTCACCACTGTTTTGAGGGTGGTGCCTGTATGGACAAACTTTTACCAACATCATCATCAGATGGTGTTGGTCCTCTGATCCCTGTGGGCTGGCTTTCTCAATTGCCCCCACTTTGTTTTTTGCTTTTTGGATTTTGATTTCTTTTTTTCAATTCTTATCAGCTTATGGTGGGAGGCTATCATCATTCTTAGGGCTACGCATATAGGGACTCTATTCATCATTGTTGCATTATTACTGGGACATGACTGTTTTTTTGATCTTCATGGGTGGGCCCCTCTAAAAGTTTCCAGTTTGGATTTTTATCCTCTGCATTCTGGTCATTATGGTTGAGTGCTACCCTGTTTTGGGGGTTAGCACATTAATAATCTATATTTCATCTCTATTTCTCACTATCCCATATCTCTACAGTAGGGGGTTTTATTATATCCCCCGCTTATATATGAATATTAGCTTTATTGGATGGATGGACTCCGAGGATCAATTATCCTATGGACTGTTGTTATCCTGATTTTACTGAGCACGGATGCACCTTACGGTGATATTGGATATTTCACTGGTTCCAATTTGGATATGATCCCCGTATATTGTGGGATTGATATAGGGTTCGCCTAGAGTTCAGGGACGGACCTTACTCTACTTTAACAAGTTATGATCCTGTAGGTTTTTCATGATATAACGAAATGTTACTCATTTGCATGCATTAATAAAATGATTTTCCAATATATCATTTCCTCTTGTAATTCCTGTTTGCATGGTTAGCTGAATGTATTTGACTGTGATACGTGTTCCCCTCATGTGGTTTCCCCTGTATGTCATTTTTGTACTCCTGGGAGTCTGGCGTTTTTTGCTTTTCATTACGGGGCCACGGCGCGTGCGCACATTTTTTACTTAGGGTCACCGCCTATCAGGCTGTGCATGTCAGCGTGTGCCGCGTGCGTTCCACTGCAACCAGGCGCAGTGAATCCGGCGTGGCGGAGACGTCTGCTCACAGCTGATTTACTTTTGCCAACATCCGTTTGGGAACGCTGTTTCACTATTCACACATGTAAGTGTTTTTCTCTTGATTGCTTGGGTATATTGGGCCTGCCTTGCGATTACCCCTTACTTTCCCTGATGAAGCCGTACTAGCTATGGCGGAACGCGTGGGACCATTCCTGCACCATGCTCTAGACATCTTCCACTCTTGTTGTCCCTCTATTATGAGGAATTCGCTTTGGGTAATAGTTTTTTCTTGACTTTGGGCTGGGACCATCTTTGGCATCATTGATCATGGGGTGTTTCGCTATGTCATATTGCCTGTTGTCATTTAGGCATTTTACATAGTTTTATTCATTTATTGTTCATCTCCATGCATTGTGGTTTCCTCTTTTGTCCATACAGGCTCCCTACTTGCTCCTGCTTGGAACTTACATGCTGAGCAGGATTACCCTTGCTTTTGATTCATCACATTGGGCATGCTAGTATCTTATATAGTGTGTGCCTATTACTTTATCAATTTATTTGGGCAGATTTTCTAGTCATGGTCTTTTTGATTTTAAATGTGTTTTAATTCATTATGTGTTCATATATTAATAAAATTTTGTATTTTTTCACCTTATATTGACTTGGGTGTAGTGTGCGGCACTATATGGTAGTTCTTTTCTTCTTAGTGTCCATATATTCAGTGATCATATATTCACATATTTCAAACTATAGCACTATGCCATTTTCTCAGCCTAATATACAGTATATAGCAAAACTAAAAGCTGTTAATGAATGACATTCAGCAAAATGTCTGGAGTATTAAACAATGAACAAGTTGCTTCTAATAATCATATGTTTCATAAACCCAATATTTATAGCAATACTGATAGCTATCAGTGAATAGCGCTCAGCAATACTCTTGACACATGCCCACAGAAGAAAGATGTTACACTCTAGGAGGGCATCATTTTACTTCAGGGAATGCACATGTTTATACCCCAGAGAGTATTTGATTTTATCATTATACTCCAGGCACTCCAGGAAGACATTATTTCATCATTATACTCCAGAGTCTTATTTATCCCCTTACTAAAAAATGACATAAGTACATGACAATTCAGTTCTAAAGAGAAACTGAGCCCTCATTTTTGCCAGCAGATGATGGCTGTCTTATTCAGCAATTTTCTGCCTCTGACAGCTGAATGTAGAGCTGAGCGTCACTCATGGCTGTTAACTTGTTAAATGCCGCTGTTAATCTGTGACAGTAGCATTTCCAGATTGGCAGGGGCACCGATGGACGTTTACATTAGTGTGATCACGGGTTGCCTATGAGGTGCCATGATAGCCGGGCGCCTGTTAAAGATCCCCGAGACTGTCATGATGGTTTCCTATGAAAGCCATCCCATGACTTTTGTTCATAGGAG
Source organism: Oophaga sylvatica (assembly GCA_033576555.1). Classification (NCBI taxonomy): domain Eukaryota; kingdom Metazoa; phylum Chordata; class Amphibia; order Anura; family Dendrobatidae; genus Oophaga; species Oophaga sylvatica. Next base: position 268,300,871 of record JARQOD010000006.1, read on the forward strand.
ACAGTAAATTTAGCTATATGCAGCAATACTCTGGTATTACAGTGTATAATATCATCTATATAATGATCACATGTTTAAGTCTCCCAATGAAACTTCAAAATACAGTAAAACGTAAAAAAAAAATATGAAAAACATAAAAGTTTGAATAAAAAATACATATATGTGGTATCACTGATGTCTGGCGGCCGGCGGCCTGTGCGTCCATACCTGTCGTACATAGTTAAGACCAGCCAAAATTGCAAGCCTAGATGTAATAGGGTAATTATAAAGATTTCAGATCCATCCATTCATGCATATGAATACTGTAATTACAGCTGCAGTCAAAGCTATTTAATCTCCATGACAAATTTGGTTTATTAGCAACATTTACACATTTTTTGTTGTTTGTAACAAACTATTCTAACAAGAACAATTTAAATAGTTCAAACATCTAATACATCAAGTGGTATCTCCAAATTCTACTTATCATGCCATATTTAATGACTACTGCATTCTCCAAATTTTTCAAACCCTTTAGAATTATTGAACCTCCTTAGTCGTGTTTATTAGAGTACTCTTGTATGACCTGACTCAAATATGACGCATAGCTAAACATAAGCTTCTGGCAGGAATCTTAGCTCATTCCTCATGGATAGTGGTCTCTAGTTCACTAATATTCTTGGGTTTGCGTACTGCAACTGCCTTCTTCAAATCCCACCAAAGATTTCCTATAGAAATTCAAGTCAGGCAACAGTGACAACAACTACAGAATCTTCCAGAACTTCAGAAAATAGAATGTTTTTCCTGAATCGTTGAATAATACTGAGAATATAGTAGCTATTATAAGTGTAATTTGATGGTAAATTTGGAGAAGCCACTTGTTATATTAGTTGTGTTGAGTTATGTATTTACTGAATGTTATTTATTTTACTCACTTATATAGTGCCTTTAATTCCACAGCGCTTTACCGTCATCGACAATACTGACCTAATTGGGCTTCACAATCTGTGTTCCCAATCAATATGTCTTTTGATACTTTGATGTATAAATGTTCTTGTTTTAATGGTTTATTGTGAGCTGCAGAAAATCCACTCTTTCAAGACCATTCCTTAATGAATCTCAGTTACTCTTCTCTGCACCCACCCTAGTTCAGCTATGTCCTTTTTGTACACTGGATCACACAATTGCACACAGTACTCTAAGTGTGGCTACACTAGTGGCTTGTATAAAAATTTGTTCTTGTCATATGCATATATGCCTCTTTCAGTGTATACCATACCTTTATTTGCCTTGGCGACAGCTGCCTGGCGCTAGTTACTAAAGATGAGTTTGTTATCCACCAAAAGGTCCATTTATTTTTCAGCTTTACAAAAATTTTACCATTTAGTACTTAATTGTACCAAAGATTTTCTATTGAAATTCAAGTCAGGCAACAGTGATGGCAACTCCAAAATCTTCCAGAACTTCAGAAAACAGAATGCCTTTCTTCAAGAGTAGAATAATTCTGAGAATAAAGTAGTCATAAATTTTATGTTAAATTTGGAGAAGCCACTTGATATATTAGTTGTGTTGAGATATGTATTTATGTTATCTATTTTACATGGGCCTTGAAGCCAATCAGTGGCCATTACATAACAACATCATGCAATCATTTCCTCTCTAATGTAGAAATGTATTATCAGTCTTCTATCATAGATACCTTGCCAGAAGTTAGGTGATTTTTTTGAATCTTCTGCAGTAGAGTATGGAGGCATCAGGTAACTTACTAGAGATGAGGGTATCGAATCACTGGACTCTGGTCCAGCAGCTGGGTCTGGGAGTGGCTTTTTTTTGTCTGGGGCTGGTGCAATGTCATCTGAGTGAGGTGACAATAGTATGAGCTAAAGCTGAGGACCTTTGAGCTCATATCAATAAATCACACCAGTGCAGTATAAGTTCAGAAGCTGAACATGTATGATGTTTTTTTCAGTTTATATGTCCAGCTATTAATCTCCTAGTAATGCAATGGTGTGAGTTAGCAGCACATACCATTACTACTTAGATGAAAGGAAAAGCAGGGAAGAGTAACATCGTGGAAGGCGCCCATGCCAATTGCTTCAGTAGAGATTCAGGAATATTCACTTATTCTCGCTCCCTTCTTTTTGTAGATGTTCTGTATGGCAGCTAAAATAATACCTTTACATGATTTGACACAAGCCATTACACAGGTTACAGCAGGGCAGCAAGGACACTATTATCAGTTTTTTTTCTGCTCAGAAACATTGTTTTTAAACATATCCAATTGTAAATATGCTTAATTTTCCATTTTATGCTGATTGAACAGCACTGTTGTTCATGATACTTTAAGACAAAAGTCGCATATCCATGCTCATCTATGAAATTTTATATTTGTATGCATTGATTGTCAAAAAAAATCTATACATTCTGTATCCATTTTACTTTTCTTATTCTGTTATTATGTTTTTCCTTTTAATAAAGTAATGCTTTCATGAATAATATACAATTAAGACATTTTAAGATGACGTGCTTGATGTTGTGACTTGCTTGTCACCACATCCAAAGACTTGCTGGCTTATCACATCCACGAACATTAAAAAAGGATAAGCAATGATTGTTCTTATCTTTAAAGTGAAAATCTAAAAAACATATGAAAGAAAACTCTCTTCTTATTGAACATATGGATGATGTAAAAGTTGCAAAATAAATATTCTGCTTCAACCTTCTGTCTGATAGATTATGCAATCATTAAACATTTACAGGTCCTTCTCAAAAAATTAGCATATAGTGCTAAATTTCATTATTTTCCATAATGTAATGATTAAAATTAAACTTTCATATATTTTAGAATCATTACACACCAACTGAAATTTTTCAGGTCTTTTATTGTTTTAATACTGATGATTTTGGCATACAGCTCATGAAAACCCAAAAATCCTGTCTCAAAAAATTAGCATATCAAGAAAAGGTTCTCTAAACGAGCTATTACCCTAATCTTCTGAATCAACTAATTAACTCTAAACACATGCAAAAGATTCCTGAGGCTTTTAAAAACTCCCTGCCTGGTTCATTACTCAAAACCGCCATCATGGGTAAGACTGCTGACCTGACTGATGTCCAGAAGGCCATCATTGACACCCTCAAGCAAGAGGGTAAGACCCAGAAAGAAATTTCTCAACAAATAGGCTGTTCCCAGAGTGCTGTATCAAGGCACCTCAATGGGAAGTCTGTTGGAAGGAAACAATGTGGCAGAAAACGCTGTACAACGAGAAGAGGTGACCGGACCCTGAGGAAGATTGTGGAGAAGGACCGATTCCAGACCTTGGGGGACCTGCGGAAGCAGTGGACTGAGTCTGGAGTAGAAACATCCAGAGCCACCGTGCACAGGCGTGTGCAGGAAATGGGCTACAGGTGCCGCATTCCCCAGGTAAAGCCACTTTTGAACCATAAACAGCGGCTGAAGCGCCTGACCTGGGCTACAGAGAAGCAGCACTGGACTGTTGCTAAGTGGTCCCAAGTACTTTTTTCTGATGAAAGCAAATTTTGCATGTCATTCGGAAATCAAGGTGCCAGAGTCTGGAGGAAGACTGGGGAGAAGGAAATGCCAAAATGCCTGAAGTCCAGTGTCAAGTACCCACAGTCAGTGATGGTGTGGGGTGCCATGTCAGCTGCTGGTGTTGGTCAACTGTGTTTCATCAAGGGCAGGGTCAATGCAGCTAGCTATCAGTAGATTTTGGAGCACTTCATGCTTCCATCGGCTGAAATGCTTTATGGAGATGAAGATTTCATTTTTCAGCACGACCTGGCACCTGCTCACAGTGCCAAAACCACTGGTAAATGGTTTACTGACCATGGTATTACTGTGCTCAATTGGCCTGCCAACTCTCCTGACCTGAACCCCATAGAGAATCTGTGGGATATTGTGAAGAGAAAGTTGAGAGACGCAAGACCCAACACTCTGGATGAGCTTAAGGCCGCTATCGAAGCATCCTGGGCCTCCATAACACCTCAGCAGTGCCACAGGCTGATTGCCTCCATGCCACGCCGCATTGAAGCAGTCATTTCTGCAAAAGGATTCCCGACCAAGTATTGAGTGCATAACTGAACATTATTATTTGATGGTTTTTTTCTTTATTTTGTTTTAAACACTTTTATTTTATTGGACGGATGAAATATGCTAATTTTTTGAGACAGGATTTTTGGGTTTTCATGAGCTGTATGCCAAAATCATCAGTATTAAAACAATAAAAGACCTGAAAAATTTCAGTTGGTGTGTAATGAATCTAAAATATATGAAAGTTTAATTTTAATCATTACATTATGGAAAATAATGAAATTTAGCACTATATGCTAATTTTTTGAGAAGGACCTGTAGTAATGCCGCAATATTGAAAAAATGTACCATATTTTTCGAATTATAAGACGTACTTTTTTTCCCCCAAATTTGGAGGAAAATGGGGGTGCGTCTTATAATGCGTATATACCTTACCGGTACCATTGCTGCAGGCCGCAGGCTGAGATGAGGGGGTGCCCGGCGGTGCTACGGGGGATGTCCGGCGGTGCTACCAGGTGCTCCTGCGAGTGCCCGGCAGTGCTGCTGGTGTCTCTGGTGTCTCCGCTGCTGCGCGGGGCTCTGCCAACATTTTGCGACAGGCCAGAGCCCCGTGCAGTTCCATGGCTTCCTGTGCAGGAATATATAAAAACTTTGGAATGCTTCAGTGATGCTGATTGTTTGTTTTCTTGACATATTGTACTTCATGTTAGTGGTAAATTTTGGTATATACAATTTGCGTATATTTATGAAAGCATTGAAAAAATTTAACAATTTTTAAAATTTTGCAATTTTCAAACTTTACATTTTTATGCCCTTAAATCAGATAGTTATATCATACAAAATAATAAATAATATTTCTCATATGTCTACTTTATATTTGCATAATTTTTTAAACATTTTTTGTTAGAAGTTAGAAGGGTTCAAAGTTGATCAGCAATTTCTAATTTTTCCAACAAAATTTACAAAACCATTTTTTTAGTGACCACATCACATTTGAAAGGACTTTGGGGGGCCTATATGACAAAAAATATTCAAATGTGACATCATTTTAAAAACTGCACCCCTCAAAGACCCCTCAAAACCACATTCAAAAAGTTTATTATTACTTCAGATGCTTCACAGGAATTAGTGGAATGTGGAAGGAAAAAAAATATTTTTTTTCACAAAAATGTTGCTTTAGCCCCAAATGTTTTATTTTCACAAGGGAAACAGGAGAAAATAAACTCAAAATTTGTTGTTCAATTTCTCTTGAGTACTCTGATACCCATATGTGGGGGAAAACTTCTATTTGGGCACATGAACAGTGCCTTGCAAAAGTATTCGGCTCCCTGGAACTTTTCAACCTTTTCCCACATATCATGTTTCAAACATAAAAATACCAAATGTAAATTTTTGGTGAAGAATCAACAACAAGTGGGACACAATTGTGAAGTTGAACGAAATTTATTGGTTATTTTAAATTTTGTGGAAATACAACAATTGAAAATTGGGGCGTGCAAAATTATTCAGCCCCTTTACTTTCAGTGCAGCAAACTTACTCCAGAAGTTCATTGTGGATCTCTAAATGATCCAATATTGTCCTAAATGACTAATGATGATAAATATAATCCACCTGTGTGTAATCAAGTCTCTGTATAAATGCACCTGCTCTGTGATAGTCTTAGGGTTCTGTTTGAAACACAGTGTTATGGGTCGAGTTCCCGCTTCTGCACAAGGGGAATCTCGAGCCATTCCGGCTGCGGTCTCCCATTCGTCTCCAACCACAGTGGACTCTGCTCAGCTTAGATGTTGGTCCCAGCGTCTCGCCCAGTCTGGCAGTGTGCAGAGGATTACTGCTGCTCCTCCAGACTCTGCTATTGTGGCCAGTACTGGTTAGCGGCGAGCAGACGTCTTAAGGACAAAGTCCTTGTTTTTCCCTTCTGAGCATGCCCAGGGTGAGATCTCTCATTGGAGATCAGGGGTCACATGCTCAGGTACTTCAGCAGCTCCTATTGGTCTGCCAGGAAGGTCCTGTGACAACTGGTGTTCTGGAACAAGTTTCATTGGTCCTTGTTTATGGCAGGTCCTGCAGCTGTTATTATAAAAGGGTGGCAATGCTGAGCCGCCATGCGCTAGTATCAACAATTATATGCTTTGCGCCAGTGTGGTCATGCATGTGTGTGGTTAGGGCCCGGCTGAAATAAGCCGCTAGAATATCGACTTAATCGGTGAGGAGTTTGGTATGCTAGCTGGTCAGGGTCGGTGTCCTAGATGCCCTAGATTAACGGCATAACCGGTGAGGAGTTTGATTGCCGTATTCAGGGCCTGGCGTTCAGACGCCATAGATTGCGGGTGACACCCGCGAGGACATTAGCGCATGATCACGTTCTATGTTCGCTTAGCACTTAACTGTGTACCTGGGTGCCTGACAGGACACAGAACTTTTTCTCAGCGGCTCTGTGACGTAACAGGGTTCGCTTTCAACGCTAGACAGCGCCCTAGCGTGTTTATTTTGCGACTCAGTTGTGTTCAGTGAGTTCGCACACATCGCCATATTGCGCTGAAGCACTCCTTCTAGTGGCTCTGTGAAATAACAGAGTTCGCACATATTGCCACAGCGCATTGCGGTGTTTATTTTGGCGACTCTGCTGGATAACAGAGTTCGCGTCTTGCGCCATTTACTAGCAGCAGGTTCCGCCTGCACGATGGACCCCGGGCTGCGAACGCATCTCTCTACCTCATATATTTGGTGCGTTCCGCAGACTCTAACACACAGAGAGCATCATGAAGACAAAGAAGCACAACAGGCAGGTCCGTGATACTGTTGTGGAGAAGTTTAAAGCTGGATTTGGATACAAAATGATTTTCAAAACTTTAAACATCCCAAGGAGCACTGTGCAAGCAATCATATTGAAATGGAAGGAATATCATACCACTGCAAACATACCAAGACCCGGCCATACCTCTAAACTTTCATCTCAAACAAGGAGAAGACTGATCAGATATGCAGCCAAGAGGCCCATGATCACTCTGGATGAACTACAGAGATCTACAGCTGAGGTGGGACAGTCTGTCCATAGGACAACAATCAGTCGTACACTGCACAAATCTTGCCTTTATTGAAAAATGGCAATAAGAAAGCCGTTTCTCAAAGATATCCATAAAAAGTGCCGTTTAAAGTTTGCAACAAGCCACCTGGGAGACACACCAAACATGTGGAAGAAGGTGCTCTGGTCAGATGAAACCAAAATCAAAATTTTTGGCAACAATGCCAAACGATATGTTTGACGTAAAGGCAACACAACTTATCACCCTGAACACACCATCCCCACTGTCAAACATGGTGGTGGCAGCATCATGGTTTGGGCCTGCTTTTCTTCTGCAGGGACAGGGAAGATGGTTAAAATTGATGGGAAGATGGATGGAGCCAAATACAGGACCATTCTTGAAGGAAACCTGTTGGAGTCTGCAAAAGACCTGAGACTGGGATGGAGATTTGTCTTCCAACAAGACAATGATCCTAAACATAAAGCAAAATCTACAATGGAATGGTTCACAAATAAACGTATCCAGGTGTTAGAATGGCCAAGTCAAAGTCCAGACCTGAATCCAATCCAGAATCTGTGGAAAGACCTGAAAACTGCTGTTCACAAACGATCTCCATCCAACTTCACTGAGCTCGAGCTGTTGCCAAGGAAGAATGGGCAAGAATTTCATTCTCTCGATGTACAAAACTGAAAGAGACATACCCCAAGCAACTTGCAGCTGTAATCGCAGCAAAAGGTGGCGCAACAAAGTATTAAGTTAAAGAGGCTGAATAATATTGCAAGTGCCACTTTTCAGTTTTTGTATTTTCACAAAAATTTAAAATCACCAATAAATTTCGTTCAACTTCACAATTGTGTCCCACTTGTTGTTGATTCTTCACCAAAAATTTACATTTGGTATCTTTATGTTTGAAGCATGATATGTGGAAAAAGGTTGAAAAGTTCTAGGGAGCTGAATACTTTCGCAAGGCACTGTATAATCAATATCAACTGAACCAGAAACATCATAAATCAATAATGTTCGCCATGGCCAGACACCTTAAAATAAAAGGTCAAAATAGTCCTTTTTATGCTTTTTTGTTACTTTAATAAAAACTTTTTGTGAGATATTTATTTGAGCACATGGCAGGGCTTTGAAGGGAAGGAGCACCATTTGACTTTTTGAATGCAAAAATGGCTGGAATTTAGAGGCGATGCCATGTCACGTTTGGAGACCCCCTGATGTGCCTTAACAATGGAAACTCCCCCACATGTGACCCCATTTTCGAAACTACAGCTTCTCAAAGATTTTATCCAGGGGTATAGTGAGGATTTTGAACCCACTGGTACTGCACAGAATTTGATACTATTAAGCTCAAGTGCTCACTACTCAAGTTTGCATCGGTTGCTCGGATATGCACCGAGTATCGCGGGCGCTCAAATGACATGCTCAAGTCCCCACCCCGCATGTTTTTTGGCTGCCAAAAAACATGTAAGGATTGCCCATGGATGGCAGGCGACACTCGGTGCATAACTGAGCACCCAATGCAAACTCGAGTAGTGATCTCTTGGGCTCAACACTAGTTGTCATTTCGTCATCATTTTTTTTTTACTTTTTAACAAACCCAACCTTTAGCCTAATCCTTAGCCCAGTTCTAAAATAGCTTCTTCTGGACATATTGTGCTTCATGTTAGTGGTAAATTTTGAGTATATTTATGAAAATATTGAAAATTAAGAAAAAAAGTCTACACATGGCATTATACTATTATAACATGTATATATTGTATTAACTCATTAGTGCAATGTTGATACCCAAGGAATGTGTGTCCTTTTTTAATTATTTGTACTTACTACTTGGATTAATGCCCAGTTTTCTTCTGGTTGTTCCTCTCCCTCATGCGCTAATTTCTTGATCAATAATGTTGTGATTTTCACTTGAATATAGCAGCCTTTTTGTAGGTTCTATGTTCTCTTGGTTTATGTATATTATCAGATGAGTCATCACATGATAGTCCAATGTACACAACCGTGTGTGAAAAGTATATCACCATATAGGTTCATGTGAACCTATATGGTGAAATACTTTTCACACACGGTTGGATCTTTTTAAACTTGTATTTATAATATTACCACACTGTATTCATCTGTGTTATTATTCATTTATTTTTCTTTTTTTTAATTACATTTGGATACCATTCTGATTTCTCAAGACATCTATAGTATCCTTCACAAATTAAAGTAACGTTTGAATACGTTTTTGAAAATAGAAATCTATTGACGTTTTTTTCACATAAAACCTCTATATCAGCCACAATGAGTTAGCCAGGTGGATATTATAGTCAATGGGGTCCCAGAGAGGGGCATTTAGCTAAGCAGGGGTGCATGGGTGGGGGTATTATAAAAATGAGTGTTAAAGGGTTGGACATTATATTACATGGGGCCAAAGAGAGTGATAATTTAATATATGGTTAAAAAAGATAGGGACTGTCACAATGTGACATGACCCAACCGGTGGTCGGTCAGCGGATGGCACAACACACACACAACGGGATAGTATTGGGGAGAGGAAGGCCCTACTGATAGGGAAATGGGGCATGGTCACCACCTGAGCTCAAACCTGAGCCTGTCCCTGCACTCCCTTAATGCCCTAAATGGGTCCCCCCACCGCCATCAGGAACCTCGTCCCTCATTGTCACCTATTACTGCCCTGGCTAGTGCACTGGCCGGCAAGGGGCGCTAGCTTCACAACTGTAGATAATACCACACATGGGGCAGTGACAAACACAAAAGGGACGAGGAGAGAAGACAGGACTTAGCTTCCAGACATTGCTGCTAAGCTCCACACCGCAGATAGCAAAGCAACAGGACTCCGAACACCAGACGTGGCAGACACTAGGGAGCTGCTCCTGCAAAGACTGGTTTCCATAGACAAACTCTATCACCAACAGTCAGCTGATGCATCAGGTGATCATTTGAAGGATGGTCGGAGTGGTCACCACCACATCAGCTGACCCAGCAGCTCTGCAACTGCAGAAGATTGCCAGCAAGGAAAAAACTGACATTAACTCCCGCTGGCCTGAAAGGTTAAAAGCTACATTTTAAACAGAGCGGAACCAGAGCTGCCATAAATCCAAAAATGTATTGTGACAGGGACACTATACAGGGACAAGTCACAGGTGAGCACTGCACATTTATACTATATTCTTCCTATGCACTCATATGTATAATGTAGAAATGGCTCAACAGGGATAGTGATAACATTATTAATCATAAGGTAGGATTTAACAGATGTCCATTATGTGCCTAACTGTGCCTGTCTACATTTACATGGCCTAGTTATACTATCGGTTTGGACCACCTGCTATTAGACACCTTATTACTTGATACTGATACTGATTCTGAGCTCTTGATTGGAAACTATAAGCACTTATGTGATGGCCTATGGCAAAGTCCTATATAAATACTGTTTAAAGCATCAGCTTGTATCGTGCATCCTGCACTCTGTTATACTGCACATATGTGTGAGGGGAAGGGCTCTTGCACACCCTGACATCCCGTCAAAGAATGTCCCATTGTCAGTGTACTTGTCTCTCTTCTCTCTGCACCTTCAGGGCCTTCTCTCCATGGCTTAAGACCCCTCCAGTCGCTTGTGTAAAAACAGAGACACAGTCCAGTTGCAACTCAAAACATAGAACTTTACTATCTTCTTTTCTTTTCTACTATCTTGTAGTCCCATCGGACGATGCCTGCATACACACATAGACTGACAGTGTAGCAGGCATAGCCAGATGGGACTTGCAGTCCCATCGGACGATGCCTGCATACACGCACACACAGACTGACAGTGTAGCAGGCATAGCCGGATGGAACTTGTAGTCCCATCGGACGATGCCTGCATACATACACACACAAAGCCGGGCGGCACCGCTCAGCCAATGGGGGGGATTTGAATCCCGCGCCGCTCATTGGCTGAGCCGCCTGCCGGCTCTGCCAATGAGCGGCGCCGCTTTGGCGGGGTATTTGAATCCCGCGCCGCTCATTGGCTGAGCCGGCGAGCGGCTCAGCCAATGACGCGGCTTGGGCGGGGAATTTGAAGTGACGAAACCTGGCCCCGACTTTTTTGACAAATTCGTCGCCAAGCGTTCAGCCGACTGCACGCCACGATCGGGTTTCGTTTCATGAATCTGAGCATGCGCCTCCCCAGCGGCCATTTTCCCAGAGGCCACTGCATTGCAGCAATGGAGCTGCGGGGACCTTCAGGCTTTGAAAAAATGCCGGCGAAGCCCCCCACGCTGCATAAAGAGCCGTCGCCCCCCTGCACAGAGAGCCACACAGAGCACCGCTGCCCCAGGGAGGTAATACGGATACTTCACTTACACCTTCCCGATGAGGCACCCCCTCACATCGCCATCGGGACCACTCCTCCGCACCACCCTATAAGACGACACCCGGCATATAAGAAGACCCCCGAATTTTGAAAAGATTTTATATTTTAAATGGAAAAGTTGGGGGGTCGTCTTATACGCCCAGTCGTCTTATACGCCGGAAAATATGGTAGCAAAACTAAAATTAGAAATCTAGAACCAGGAGGCATAGGTCCAGGTGGAGGAAGAGGTGGATGTGGCTGTTTAGGTGGAAGAGGCAAGGAGAAGTAAGCCAACACTGTTTTTTTTGTATTTTTTCTTTTTTTATTGAACTTTTTTTATTTTTCTTATTTTAATTTTTTTTATTTCAAATTTTTATTTTTTTTATTTTTTAGGGAATTGACATAAACTAACGTATAATTACCAAAACTAAAACTAACAGTCTAGAACCAGGAGGCATAGGTCCAAGTGGAGGTAGAGATGGATGTGGCGGTGTAGGTGGCAGAGGATAGAAGGAGTAATCCAATACTTTGTTTTTGAATTTTTTGAGGGGTGTTCCTTGTTTGTTTTTTAGTATGGAACTGACTTAAAAAAATAGAATGAACCCAATATAAACTAACAAGATACAACCAGGAGATGGAGGTCCATCTGGAGGAGGTGAAGAAGGTGAATATGGCAGTGTAGGTGGAAGAGGCAGAGGAGGAGGTAGCCAACACAGTTTTTTTTATTTCAGGAGGAGGCACCCAAATGAAACGAATGGCAAACAGAGTTAAAGACTGGCTGGATGCAACTGGTATAGTTGTCTAGTCAGCCAAAGGTATGGACAAGTCCTGTGGGATCCTGTTGGCAGCAGATTATTCAGGATACTCTCCAAGCATGTGACAACAGAGCTTCTTTATTCAGGAACAAACAGGAACAATATATGATAAGTTTTATAGATCAGGAATAAATCATTTGTGTGTCTATCAGCATCTACACCAGGATGCTTCATTCATACACAGACACAGGAAAACAGGAAATGCAGTCACATGCTCTTCCTGTGTGAGCCTCAGGGATTTTTTTTTGTTCTAACTTTATAAACAGCATACAAATCTAGCAACTAAACATTCATAGACAGGAATGGAGTTGTTGCATCAAACATATTACAACAGATCCAGGCCTGGTTAATTTTAAAGAATGAATATATATATATGTATAGACACTGGCGCTCACTAATTAGGACAGAGTATATGTGCTTGAACCTGATGTAAGACCACTAAAAAAGCTGCTGGTGATGTTAGACAGGTACTGTGCACACCTGTCACGTCTAAAATTGAGAGAAAGGGGGATAAATCACCGCGCTAAATGAAGGTACTCACTTGAAATGTTGATGATATCGTGGATAATGGTTCCAGCCGTTGTAGAATAGGCAAGGAATAATAAATTCCCCTACCAGAAGGATGTATATATCTGCAGGAAATGATAGCGTTTTAGGAACAGTATACAAGTAGAGGTGTATTCCCTTAGACCAGTATATATAGGATCAGTACCTTTCTTCCTAAATGGTGCTGGAGCAGATAGTACCATGTATTATGTATTCTTTGGTGCTCTACATAACAGTGAGTATAATAAACCCTGTGGGGCCACTAATATTATTTGTTAGTGTATGATACATACTGAGTCAGCCCTTTAACACACATATATATTTGAAGTATGTACAAGTATTTATAACTTAATAAAACCCTTTATTAAAGCTCCGCATACTGCAACACCAGCAGATCCATTTCCTGACAGACAACTTAACCCCTTCATCAAATTGGGTACTATCTGCTCCAGCACCATTTAGGAAGAAAGGTACTGATCCTATACTGGTCTAAGGGAATACACCTCTACTTGTATACTGTTCCTAAAACGCTATCATTTCCTGCAGATATATACATCCTTCTGGTAGGGGAATTTATTATTCCTTGCCTATTCTACAACGGCTGGAACCATTATCCACGATATCACCAACATTTCAAGTGAGTACCTTCATTTAGCGCGGTGATTTATCCCCCTTTCTCTTAATTTTAAAGAATGTTATCCCCATATTTGATGTGAACAGGCGGATACATAGAACAGAGAAAAGAGAAGAATTTACTGGGTAGAAAAGTCAAATGGACAATTTTAAGTATACAGTGCTATATAATATGATGATTGTGTGTAGCCCAGCTGCGCTTGGAATCACATTTCCCAGGAGGATGCACCAAAGGTAAACCCACAAGTGACCTGATATTCATTCACAGCTTCACCAATCCCTGGAGCCACCAGAGGGAGCCCTTTAGAGTATATATAAGGATGGTGAAGCCACAGCAGTGAGATTAGTCTGTCAGACTAAAGAGAGCAGAAGTGTGTTTAGTCTGAGACACCTCAGAAAGTGTGAGAAGCTGTTAGTTCCCTTGGAGTGTGGAGAGTCTGCTCCTAGAAGTGTCCACAGATCAGTAGACGGAAGGTCCTGATAGCTGCTTCAGAAAGAGCATTAGAAAGAAAGAAGTAAAGGGAACAGCAGTAACTGAAGGAACCTGAAGACTGCAGCCGTGAGCTTAGTTCAATGTGTGGAGGCTAGTACGAGTGGAGAAAGATAGCCACTTCAGCCTGGTCAGAACTGAGTCAACTGAGTGTAGTTTTAGTGAGCAAGCGTGCCGACGCTTTGAGAGCAGTGAAGAGAGAGAAGAATCAGCCATCTACTGCTAGTGTGCTTATGTTAAGGGTCGGAGTAGGACGAAAGGCGAGTGGAAGAGAAGAAGAGAGTAACGGAGGTTGAAACAGCATTGATAGCTTACCTCTACTCTGAATAACCGGACACCGGGTCCGAGCTTGCTAGCATCTACACGACTAGTAGGAGATACCGGAGACCCTGCTGGACTACAGGTCGCAGGGGCCCAGGAGTGCTGATACGTAACCGGGGTCAGGAAGACGGGGGTCTAGCAGGATGCTGCATACAGAGACACTGTTCTATCCAAGTGAAGGCTCCACCACAAAGTCAGCCGGGCGTATACGTGAAGACAGAGTTAGACTTTGTTTCATACAGGTCAGAAACTCACACTACAGGAGTAAGGAGGCCTTACACCTACTCAGTGGGAAAACTGGACGTGCATCCTCCACCCTGCCAGCTTCCCGGGATGTGCCTGCAACTACCATCAGTAAAGGTACAGAAAGAGACTTTCTTGTGTGTGTCTGCATTATTGCTCCTGCGGCTGAAAGCCCCTTCTCCGTCCTGCACCCCTACACCGCCATTTACCCTGAGGGACCCAGTCTTGCCTGTGGAAGACTTAACACCTTGCTGCCCAGTAACATCCCCTCAGAGGATCTACACAGCAGCGCTGGTCACACTGACCAGGTGCCACAGGTGGCATTACGAACATATTCTACGAACACCTTTAATCCCCTGTAAATATCCCCCTTTTTAGTGAACACCCAGGGCCACGGACCGAGCTGTGCTACCCGTGACATCCCCCATTGAAGTGAACAGGTTCGGTGCCGAGTACCCCACAGGCCCTTACCGGGCGACTAAATTGCATATTAAGTGGATAAAAACTTTGATGGGAGAGATTATTTAAAAAAAAATGGTGAATCAATTCTCCCATTGAATTCTGTTGGCCTACAATTTGACAAAACAATGAAAAATGCAAACTGATGAATCTACCCTAAATACAAATAAATTTGAGTACCAGGCTCCATTTATTATTGAGATGCTGTCGAAAATGAGTTCCCCCTCTACAGTTCATTCTCCCTCAGAAAATAGAATTCAAACAAATTTAGAGCTTACAGTAGTAACATGAAAGTAAAAGACGTGTCCAATAGAAAAATAAAGAAATGATAGATCTTGATGCAAATACTATTAACCCTTCCTTACATGTGCCATAAATATATGGTGCCTCAAAGGTTGCATTCCCGCAATGCACAGCTCACGTTGAGTGCCTTGGCAATTGGGTGCTGGTGTCAGCTCTATGTGAGAGCTGACACCCTGCAGCAATTACCACAGTAGGTGCTAGCATATATCACAGGCGTTTAACATCTTTGATGCTGCTGTCAATAGTGACAGCAATATTGAGGACCATCACACAGGGAGTGAGCTCCCTTTCTGCTCCCATCAGCACATAGCGATGCGATCACGTTGTGCTGATGGTCTCCATGGTGACCACTGGCCACAAGATGGCCGTGCGGTCCTTTAGGGTCCTGCAGTGAACATGGCTTGTGAGCATCTACTAATAGCATGGGCTGACACGCCTCCTCCCCTGCCTGTCAGAAGCTGTTCTGATGCCCAGCAATGCAGAAGTGATCTGTCAGTATAAAGATGATGTCCCAAAGTGGGACAATGCAAAAAAGTAAAAAAAAGTTATTAAAAAGAAAAAAAATATAAAAAACTCCCCAAATAAAGAACAAAAGCAAAGAAAAAATATTATTCAAATAAATACATTTATTTTTATAAAAAAATAAAAGAAAAAGTACACATATTTGCTATTGCCGTGTCTGAATGACCTGCTCTATTAACTGTCCCACTAGTTACCCCCTTCAGTTTTACATTTGCCTTTTTTATCGCGGTTTTTTGCAGGTTTTATTCGCCGGTATGATGATAAAACATAGATTTTTAACTCACTTTTTATTTATTTTTTTTGTTCACTGTAAAAAAAAAACAAACGTGAGGTAAAAATCTATGTTCTATCATCATACCGGCGAATAAAACCTGCAAAAAAAGACAAATGTAAATAAAAATGATACAGCTGAAAACGTCATCTTGTTCCGCAAAAAAACAAGCCGCCATACAGATTCGTCAGCGGAAAAATAAAAAGGTTATAGCTGTCATAATAAAGCGATGTAAAAATATTTTTGATTGTGTAAAAGAGCCAAAACATTAAAAAAACTATGTAAATGGTATATCCTGTATTCTTACTAACCTGAAGAATAAAGCTGCCTTACCCATTTTACTACATGTGGAATGGTATAAACCCCCCAAAAGACAATTCAAGAATTGCTGGTTTTTGTTCATTCTATCTCCCAAAAATCGGAATAGAAAGCGATCAAAAAATGTCATGTGCCTGTAAATCGTAACAATAAAAACAACTAATAAAAATCAACTCATCCAGCAAAAATGGTATTTTTTCACAAATAAATGTAAGTCACATTAAAAAATGTTTTACCACTATCATGATGTACAATATGTCATGAAAAAACTGTCTCAGTATCAGTGAGATCCATTGAAGCATTCAGAGATATTTACCTCATAAAGTGACACTGGTCAGAATTGAAAAAATTAGCCTGGTCAGGAAGGTGAAAACAGGCTTCGGGGTGAAGGTGATCTCCGGTTTGCTGGGAACCTGTCCAGTGTGAATACCTCGCCTAGGCTAAAGCCTGAATTTATGGGTAGGTAGGATCCTGCTGCAATTAAAACCGCCACAGGCTAGAGGGTGGTGTGCTCGCCTTGTTGTTAGATGCTGGACATAAATGAATTGGCCAAATTATGTGCTAAGTATCTCCATTTTTTCTTATCATCTAGATCAGTAAGGCTTTTCATATTTCATATATACTGTACATGCTTTAGCACTACAGACTGCAACTTCATTTGTTCACTTTAAAATTGCTGTCACCTAAATGCCTGAAGTAGCAGCATCTATAGTATATGAGTATATAAGTTTATGCATTTTTTTGCTCTCTTCTACTGTAAAACAAGTTATATGAGGTTAACTAAACATTATCATCATTTATCATTATCATCTATTAATTTGACCACCTGGAAAGGTTTTAGAGAATGGAGAATGTTTTTCTTGTGAACTTTTGTAACAATGAGCTCCGCTCAACAACTGTAGTGAGCTAAGCTGTGTCTAGTGCATTAAAACATAACAAAATCTCTTTTCACCTGCTGTGCATGAATTTATAGATTTAATGAGCTAATGTGTGCGAATCAAGGCTACTAATGATCCTGGCATTACCTTACTACACTAACATAGATATGCATCACAATATACCATGAGGCATAAAACAGACAACTTGGACAGGTTTAATGTGTCGAAAAATAAATGGAAACTGTGCATGTTGTGGTTTGCTTTGTTAATATTACCATGTCCTTGAATGATTTTATCACATTCATTTCCTCTGCTACTGTGGCAGGAACAGGATTTGTAAAAAAATGTGTTCATCTACTGAATGAATGACATTTGAGACAAATAATTAGTTAGAGTAACTAGATCATCTCCATAATTTTCACTTGGAGGTGATGTTACTAATTTTCAAATGATTTTAAAGGCCAAGGAAAGATGTGTATCTTCGTACCGTGTTAGCCAGTAGATAGAAAAATATGTACTTCAGCTTATAACTTCTGATTACATGAAAATACTGTAATGAAGAAGACCCTTAGAGTAATGCAATTGCTCCTGTTCATTGTGTAAAGAAGTACAAGGGCACCGTAACCTAAAAACCATGTTTCTGCCTGATAATAGATTTGTTCTCTGTTGTTTTATAAAGAATCTCTTTGGGAATTATGGATAAAATATCATGCAGCTGTACTATGAGTCAAAATATACGGGTTTTTCCTGAGACACCTTTTGACCTACTACTAAAAAAAACAAGAAAATCCGTTAAAGTTTTACATTCTCAATTATGATTCAAACACCAGACAAAATAATGAGCGCCAAAAGTCTGATTTTGAGAAAATGATTGTTTCTTGTAAAAAGACTATAGCAAAGAATGCATGAGACTCTGTCCACTCTGAAAAAAAGAAAGCAGATATTTAAATGCCAATTCCCATTAGTAAAAAGGAAATTGTAATTGTAATTGAAATTGCAAGAAAAAAATCGCATTGCACTCGGACCAATGTTAATCTATGGGTATCCAAAAAAAAAGGTAAAATTCGGCACACCAAAATAAAATGGAAAAACTTTATTCGGCTTTTAAGTCATACTTAAAACATGCAGGAAACCTGACGCGTTTCTGGTGCATTAGAAGCACCCTTATTCATAGGTATGACTAAACACAATACATGGAAGATATATATAGAGGCACATGACCAATCAAAAGCTGGTAACCAATCAGAACAATTATAGACAAATAGAAACAACAGATCAACATGACCTAGAAAAGACCAGAATCTAATATATATAAAATAAATCGTTCCTAAAGTTCATACCTCTAGGAAACTTAGTAACTTTAATATCCAGTATGTTTCACGTGTAATTAAAGATTTATGTCTGTTTCCACCTCTTATGGGGGACTGAACTTTCTCCATGCCAAAAAAGAAAAATGAACTGATATCACCTTTATGTACATTAATAAAATGTTTTACCGCTCCAGAGAGTACTGTATTTTTAATTTCAATATTTTTAAGATGTTCAGCTAACCTTTTCTTAATTTTCCTTATGGTGCAACCGATGTATTGAATTTTGCATCTCATGCAGCATATACAATATATCGCACATTGAGTATCGCAATTGATGAAACTAGTGATATCCTGTGAAAAATCTCTATAGGAAAAAATGGATAGTTTTGTCTAGGGCATAATCACACACATTGCATGTTGCACCTGCACATTTGAAAAAACCTGTGGTAGACAACCACAATGTTAGGGGCGGCTTTGAAACAAAAACACTGGGAGAAAGTAAATTAGCTAGGCTGGTGCATCGGCGAGCTACATACCAACAGCCTTTCTGAATATTTGTTTTACACTTGTCATCCTGATTGATCACAGGCAAGTACTTTCTGATAATTTCACTTGTTTTATTTCTTTTTTGGCTTGAATTTCTATGTGACAGTGGACAAATTTTTCAACCTCAACATGACCTCATCCATTGATTCCAGAATGGCGAAATTAGCCAAAGTTTTTAATGACACGGATTCTGTCATGGATGATGATCTCACAGAGAATAATAATCTTTTCAAAAGTCTGGTTAAATTCCTTTGTCAGGAATTACGTACTTGGTGGGATCACAACTCTCTTAACCCCTTAACGACCGCCGATACGCCTTTTAACGGCGGTCATTAAGGGTACTTAAACTAAAGCTATGGAAAAAGTGAATAGTGCCCCCGCAGTCAGATTTTCTCCGGGGTCTCGGGTGCCAGGGGTAGCCGAGACCCAAAGAACATGAATCGGGTCAGTTTTTACCGTCCCCGGTGTTGCGATCGCCGTTATTAACCCTATAACGGCGATCGCAACAACAAAAAAGTGATGTGCCATTTAATTTCTCTATCCTCTGATGTGATCAGGATTTTGGCCACCAATCACCCCCCCTTGTGACCCCTGGGCCCTCCTGCCTCATCCGGTGGGTGCCGCCATCTTGAAGGGCGAGAAAATGGCGGGCACATGCCTAGTGCGCCCGCCGCGATGTGTGGGGGGGTTGGGCAATTTTCTCCAGGGTCTCGGCTGCCGGGGGGTAGCCGAGACCACAGAGAACATGATCCGGGTCGGTATTTACCGACCCCGGTGTTACGATCGCCGTTATAACAGTATAACGGCGACCGCAACAACAAAAAAAAATGATTTATCTTCCCTCTGATGTGATCGCACATCAGAGGGGTGGAGAATTAGGGTCCCCAGGTCCCCGGATCCCCCCCCTGTACCTTCCGGTGTCCCCTCTGTGTCCTCCGATCCTCCCCCTGTCCTCCGATTCTCCGGCGTCTTCTGCTGTAAAAAAAAAAATGGCGGGCACATGTGCAGTGCGCCCGCCTAGTCTGCCTGGCGGCAGATTAAAAAAATAATTCATTCATTCTCTAAAAGTACATTTTGATCACTGTGATAAACTATCACAGTGATCAAAATAAAAAAAAAAACAGTACATAAACCCCCCTTTATCATCCCCTTAGTTAGGGACATATAATAAAATATAGAAATTGTATTTATTTTCATTTTTCCATTAGGGCTAGGGTTAGGGTTAGGATTAGGGCTAGAGTTAGGGTTATGGTTAGGGTTATAATTAGGGTTAGGGTTATCATTAGGGTTAGGGTTAGGCTGGGATCATACTGTGTTATAGCAGTCCGTTAGACTGACTGCGTTACACCGAGGTATAACGCGGTGTAATGCAGTCCGTTAACGCTGCCATTCACCCCCATTTGAGGGCGCATCGCGACGCATGCTGTAAATTGGCATTCAGTGACGGAGCCTCGGACGCGGCCTGCAGCATCTGGGCTCCGTCACCGCTAGCGCAGATGAATCATCTGCTGATTCCTCTGCGCTAGCGGGTATAGCATAACGCGTTATGCTATACCGTTACCAGCCCGTCAATGCTATGTGTTGAACGGGCTGGTAAAATGCAAAATGATCCTAGCCTTAGGGTTAGGGTTATAATTAGGGTTAGGGTTGGAATTAAGGTTAGGGTTATGGTTACAATTAGGGTTAGGGTTACAATTAGGGTTGGGATTAGGGTTAGGATTAGGGTTAGGGTTAGGATTAGGGTTAGGGTTGGGATTAGGGTTAGAGGTGTGTTGAGGTTAGAGTTGGAGCTAGAATTGAGGGGTTTCCACTATTTAGGCACATCAAGGGGTATCCAAACACGACGTGGCGTTCAAAAAGTCAAATGGCGCTCCCTCCCTTCCGAGCCCTGCTGTGCGCGCAAACAGTGGTTTACCCCAACATATGGGGTATCAGCGCACTCAGGACAAATTGCACACCAATTTTGGGGTTCTAATTTCTCCTGTTACCCTTGGGAAAATAAAAAATAGCTGGCTAAAAAAATCATTTTTGAGGAAAAAAATGATTTTTTATTTTCATGGCTCTGCGTTTATAAATTTCTGTGAAGCACTTGGGGGATTAAAGTGCTCACCACACATCTACATAAGCTCCTTGGGGTGTCTAGTTTCCAAAATGGTGTCACTCGAAGGAGTTTCTACTGTTTAGGCACATCAAGGGCTCTGCAAACACAACATGACGCCCACAGAACATTCCATCAAAGTCTGCATTACAAAATTGCGCTCCTTCCCTTCCAAGCTCTCCCATGCGCCCAAACAGTGGTTTCACCCCACATATGGGGTATCAGCGTACTCAGGAATAATTGCACAACAAATATTGGAGTCCAATTTCTCCTGTTACCTTTGGGAAAATAAAAAAATAGCGGGCTAAACAATCATTTTTGAGGAAAAAATTATTTTTTATTTTCACTGCTCTACGTTATAAACTTCTGTGAAGCACTTGGGGGTTCAAAGTGCTCACCACACATATAGATAAGTTCCTTAAGGGGTCTAGTTTCGAAAATGGTGTCATTTGTGGGGGGTTTCCACTGTTTAGGCGCATCAGAGGCTCTCCAATTGCGACATGGCGTCCAATTTCAATTCCAGCCAATTTTGGTTTGAAAAAGTCAAACGGCGCTCCTTCCATTCCAAGCCCTGCCGTGCGCCCAATCAGTGGTCCCCCTCTACATATGGGGTATCAGCGTACTCAGGACAAATTGGACAACAATTTTGTGGTCAAATTTCTCCTGTTACCCTTGGGAAAATAAAAAATTGGGGACTAAACGATCAGGTTTGTGGAAAAAATATGATTTTTTTTTTTCACGCCCGGGCGTTATAAACTTCTGTGAAGCATTTGGAGGTTCAATGTGCTCACCACACATCTAGATAAGTTCCTTAGGGGGTCTAGTTTCCAAAAAGGGGTCACTTGTGGGGGGTTTTCACTGTTTAGACACATCAGGGCCTCTACATACGCGACATGGCGTCCAGCCAATTCTGCGCTGAAAAAGTCAAACGGCGCTCTTTCCCTTCCAAGTTCTGCCATGTACCCAGTGGTTTACCCCCACATATGGGGTATCAGCATGCTCAGGACAAATTGCACAAAAACTTTTGGGGTCTTGTTACCCTTGGGAAAATGAAAATTTGGGTGAAAAGATAGTTTTTGTGGAAAAAATATGACTTTTTATCTTCACGGCTCTACGTTATAAACTTCTGTGAAGCACTTGGAGGTTCAAAGTGCTCACCACACATCTAGGTAAGTTCCTTAAGGGGTCTAGTTTTCAAAATGTGGTCACTTGTTGGGTTTTCCACTGTTTAGGCACATCAGGGGCTCTCTAAACGCGACATGGCATCCAGCCAATTCTGCGCTGAAAAAGGTAAACGGCGCTCCTTCCTTTGCGACCTTTGCCGTGCGCCCAAAAAGTGGTTTACCCCCACAGATGGGGTATCGGCATATTCAGGAGAAATTGCACAACAAACTTTGTGGTTCATTTTTTCTTTTAACACTTGTGAAAATAAAAAAAATTGGTTCTGAAGTAAAGTTTTTGCAAAAAAGTTAAATGTTAATTTTTTCCTTCCGCATTGCTTCAGTTCCTGTGAAGCACGTAAAGGGTTAATAAACTTCTTGAATGTGGTTTTGAGCACCTTGAGGGATGCAGTTTTTAGAATGGTGTCACTTTTCGTTATTTTCTATCATATAGACCCCTCAAAGTGACTTCAAATGTGATGTGGTCCTTAAAAAAAAAATGGTGTTGTAAAAACGAGAAATCGCTGGTCTACTTTTAACTCTTATAACTTCGTAACAAAAAAAATTTTGTTCCCAAAATTGTGCTGATGTAAAGTAGACATGTGGGAAATGTTATTTATTAAGAAATTTGTGTGACATATCTCTCTGATTTAAGGGCATAAAAATTTAAATTTTGAAAATTGCTAAATTTTCAAAATTTTCGCCATATTTCCATTTTTTTCATAAATAAAAGCAAGTCATATAAATTTTTTTTTACCACTAACGTGAAGTACAATATGTCACAAAAAAACAATCTCAGAAGCAGCTGGATTCGTTAAAGCGTTCCAGAGTTATAACCTCATAAAGTGACAGTGGTCAGAATTGTAAAAATTGGCCCGGTCATTAAGCTGCAAAATGGCTCTGTCACTAAGGGGTTAAGAAGTATTTAGAACGTGAAATGATACCACGAGGTTTACGCCTCAAGAAAATTCCCACTTATGTTTTTTCCAATGATTTTCTCAATAAATGGAATGATATTCTATCATATCCAGGAGATTAACTGATTAGTGTGGGAAGCTTAATTGATTGTTTCCCATGCTATTCAGTTCACTTCAGGTCAGCCGGGACTCCCTCTGACGTCACTGTGTGGAGTCTCCGGCTGACCTGAAGTGAACTAATTGCATGTGAATCAATCAATTAAGCTTCCCAGCTAATCAGCTCATCTCCTGTGAGCCGGGAGATGAACTGATTTATTAGTGGGTTTACAGCCAGGCTGGCAGAATAGCAGCCGTCTCTGCTGGAAACCTGTTAACCCTTTCAGATGGATTGCAGCGGGGGACCTGACTGAGCGCCGGAGAGGTAAGAATATGTTTGCTTTAATATTTTATTTTTATTACAGGAGAACAAGGATTCGGAAGGATTACCAGTACAATAAAATATGGTCAAAAACTATGTGTATTTATTTCATTAAAATAATTTTTAATTAATGTGTGTGTTTTTTTAACCATTTAATACAATAGGATTAATAATGGAGAGTTGTCTAATTGACAACTCTCCATTATTCAGGTTAATAAGTGGCTCAAGAATTGGTGTAGGAAGGAGGGGTTTGGGTTCCTGGAGAACTGGGCCGACTTCTCAGTTGGCTACAGGTTCTATGCTAGGGACGGGCTACACCTCAATGGGGAGGGTGCAGCTGTGCTGGGGGAGAAAATGGCAAGAAGGTTGGAGGAGTGTTTAAACTAGGGACTAGGGGGAGAGTATTCATTTTATAGTAGGGGAAGGCAGTGCAGATAGAGACCTGGGCACAAATAATGAAATTGGGTGGGGGGTGGCATGGGGGTGGGGTTAGAACAGTTAATAATTTAAGAAAGAATAGAGGTTCAGAGAGATACATAAAGTGCATGTATGCTAATGCCAGAAGCCTCACCAACAAAATGGCGGAATTAGAATTAATTTTGTTGGAACATAATTATGACATGGTGGGGATATCTGAGACTTGGCTGGATGAGAGCCACGACTGGGTGGTTAATTTACAGGGCTATAGTCTGTTTAGAAATGACCGTAAAAATAAGCAAGGTGGGGGTGTGTGTTTATATGTAAAATCATCCTTAAAACCCATCCTGCGTGATATCTGTGAATCTAATGAAGATGTAGAGTCTCTGTGGGTGGAGGTTAGGGGAGGGGGGAAAAATAATAAATTACTGATAGGGGTTTGTTATAAGTCTCCTAAAATAATGGAAGCAACAGAGAATATCCTCGTAAAGCAAATAGATGAAGCAGCGACTCAAGGAGAAGTCATTATTATGGGGGACTTCAACTACCCTGAAATACATTGGGGAACAGAAACCTGTAGTTCCAGCAAAGGTAATAGGTTTTTGGCAACTATGAGAGACAATTACCTAGTTCAGGACCCAACAAGGGGGGGGCACTGCTAGACCTAATATTAACCAACAGACCAGACCGCATATCAAATGTAAGGGTTGGGGTCACTTGGGTAATAGTGATCACAAAATAATAAGCTTTCATGTATCCTTTAATAAGATGTGTAGTCGAGGTGTCGGGGTCGTAACGACAAACCACTCGTCCTCCAGTCACTCCAAATTAGATTATGAGCATGTGGTACCAGTATAAGAAAGAGTCAGACAATCAGGCTGGTTCAATCTTAGAGCATGATCCAGAATGGTGCTAACAGGCGACCATCACAGCAAGTTCTGTTCTTTATTTTCACATACATAAGATTATCTACACAGGATGTCAGGGTGGAGTAAAAGGGTGGACGAGAGCAGGGAGGTAAGCTATAGATGTCCATATATTACAATCCTAACCTATATATATATTTATACAGGAAAAAAGGAAGAGATCCCAATAGTATAAACAACAAGACTTTATTTATTAACAATAAACAACAACGGTAAAAAAGCAAAATGCCGTAAGGGACACCAATAACACACATGCACAAGGATATTCCCAGCTATGTACATCCAAAGAACTCCAATATGTGCTGTAACACACATATACAAAAAAATATATTTTTTGAACCCACAAGGTTTCCAATATGTGTAAAAATACAGCAATACATCAAAGGATAAATGTCTAAATGATGTAAAATCAATGCATGTGGTTCCAAAAATCACCACTCACACCACCAGGCAAAAATATATATATATCACAACATCGATTGAAGTGTGGTAACAACAATCAAGTTATATGCTCAATTCCATACATAATCTCCCTACCAAGTGGGGCAATGATCCGCCTTAATGCAGAAGAGTATATTTACCTGGCGGTGGTGGTAACCGTGGTGTCCCTTCACCCCGACGCGCGTTTCGCCTCCTGCTTCTTCCGGGGGCGTGTCAGGGTGAGGGATCACTGTGATTTTATACCCACTGGCTGCCCGAGCTACAATTATTAAAACCGGTAACACCTGATGTCAGTCGGCGCATAGCGCATGGCTCCGCCCCCTTGATGACATACTTCCTTGTCGACGCTCAATGACACGCAAGCTCCACTGCCTGCGTGTCAGTGTAAGAGCGTCGACAGAAGCGATGGGGGTCAGAGCCCTTAACGCATGCGCACACATCAGGCTCGCCATACATAACTTCCAGCATTCCAAAACCGGTTTTGGAATGCTGGAAGTTATGTATGGCGAGCCTGATGTGTGCGCATGCGTTAAGGGCTCTGACCCCATCGCTTCTGTCGACGCTCTTACACTGACACGCAGGCAGTGGAGCTTGCGTGTCATTGAGCGTCGACAAGGAAGTATGTCATCAAGGGGCGGAGCCATGCGCTATGCGCCGACTGACATCAGGTGTTACCGGTTTTAATAATTGTAGCTCGGCAGCCAGTGGGTATAAAATCACAGTGATCCCTCACCCTGACACGCCCCCGGAAGAAGCAGGAGGCGAAACGCGCGTCGGGGTGAAGGGACACCACGGTTACCACCACCGCCAGGTAAATATACTCTTCTGCATTAAGGCGGATCATTGCCCCACTTGGTAGGGAGATTATGTATGGAATTGAGCATATAACTTGATTGTTGTTACCACACTTCAATCGATGTTGTGATATATATATATTTTTGCCTGGTGGTGTGAGTGGTGATTTTTGGAACCACATGCATTGATTTTACATCATTTAGACATTTATCCTTTGATGTATTGCTGTATTTTTACACATATTGGAAACCTTGTGGGTTCAAAAAATATTTTTTTGTATATTGTGTTACAGCACATATTGGAGTTCTTTGGATTTACATAGCTGGGAATATCCTTGTGCATGTGTGTTATTGGTGTCCCTTACGGCATTTTGCTTTTTTACCGTTGTTGTTTATTGTTAATAAATAAAGTCTTGTTGTTTATACTATTGGGATCTCTTCCTTTTTTCCTGTATAAATATATATATAGGTTAGGATTGTAATATATGATTGAAGTGCCCCTTGGACATTTAGTGACATTAGATGTCCATATATGTACATGTCCAGCATCTGGCCATCTCTAATTGGTCCTTAGATCTTCTTCTAAGTCCTCCTTTCATCGTGTCATCCTTAAGTTTCATTTCCTAAGAATTGATTCTGCTTTTCTTGTATATCACGTGGTTTCTCAGTTCCCCAAAGGTGGGGGCATTTTAGTGGATCCAGTTAGAGTTATTAGATAGTTAGTGTAGTACAGTGGTAGGACACAAGGTGGAGACAGACACCAGCTGATACTGACATCTTAGAATAAGTTTCAATCTGAATAATACTCTTTCAAGGAAAACTTTGTGTTTATCTTGACATATCAAAGTAACAAAACACATATAAACATATGAATATAAAAATATAAAAATAGTAAAACACATATAAAATATATAAAATATAAAAGTAGAAAATTATATTTTACCTTGACAGAGGGGTTACAAGGACACTGAATGTAAGGTTCTGTGTACATGTTCCTGAAACTCAGTTTGTTCGTCAGCCATTTTACTTTCTGTCTTGCTGCAGCTATCTTGCCCTCAGTCAAAATGGAGTTTCCAGCTTGCATGTTCCCGCCCTGATTCTCTCCTTTTGCTTCTTAAGCAGCCACAGCTGAGCAATCAGTGCTTCAGAATCTAGCCTGCAGTGAACCTGTGACCTGACTCCTAAAGCCTTGGACCTTGTACTCCAGCTATTCCTACTGAGGAACTCTGAAGCACTTGTGGACTCTGAACCCTGCTCTTTGAAAGACCCACGTTTGCATGGACTTACGGTAACAGAGAAGAAGATCCTGAACCTGTTGTGGAGAGTGATTGCTAAGCTTAGATTACTCTGGCCTGCTGTGTCTCCTGCTTCTGTGTCTGCAAACTGTGTGACTATTTTTGCCAACTTGTATGAAGTAATACAAGACTTTCTATATCAAACCTGTGTCTCATGTATTTTCATCGCACCCAAGCACAAGACGCTATATGAACTGTACTACATACATTACACTAAACTTCAGGAAGGCAAATTTCCAACGGATGAGAGATGATCTTGGTGCAATAAACTGGGATGATATCCTGAGACATAAAAGTACACAAAGAAAATGGGAGACGTTTATTAGCATCCTGAATAGGACCTGTGCACAGTATATACCCTATGGGAATAAACATGCTAGAATTAGGAGGAAACCACTGTGGCTAAATAGAGCTGTAAGGGGCGCAATAAGGGACAAAAAGAAAGCGTTTAGGGAATTAAAGCAAGTAGGTAGTGATGAGGCATTAAATAAATACAGAAGACTGAATAAATTCTGTAAAAAGCAAATCAAGACAGCAAAGATTGAGGCAGAGAGACTCATTGCCAGAGAAAGTAAAAATAATCCCAAAATATTATTTCACTACATAAATAGCAAGAAACTAAAAAATGATAGTGTTGGTCCCCTTAAAAATAGTCTGGGTGAAATGGTGAATGAGGATGAGGAAAAAGCCAATATGCTAAATGACTTTTTTTCAACTGTATTTACACAAGAAAATCCCATGACAGATAACATGATCAGTGTTAAAAAAATTTCTCCATTAAATGTCACCTGCTTAACCCAGCAGGAAGTACGGCGGCGTCTAAAAATCACTAAAGTTGACAAATCCCCGGGCCCGGATGGGATACACCCCCGAGTACTGCAGGAATTAAGTACAGTCATAGATAGACCATTATTTTTAATCTTTAAAGATTCCATAATAACGGGTCTGTACCACAGGACTGGCATATAGCAAATGTGGTGCCAATATTCAAAAAGGGGGCAAAAACTGAACCTGGAAATTATAGGCCAGTGAGCTTAACATTTACTGTGGGTAAAATCCTGGAGGGTTTTTTAAGGGATACTATATTGGAGTATCTGAGGCTGAATAACCTCATGACACAGTATCAGCATGGGTTTACGAGGGACCGTTCTTGTCAGACTAATCTGATAAGCTTTTATGAAGGGGTAAGTTCAGGACAGGACCAAGGGAATGCAGTGGACGTGGTGTTCATGGACTTCTCAAAAGCTTTTGATA
Source organism: Oophaga sylvatica (assembly GCA_033576555.1). Classification (NCBI taxonomy): domain Eukaryota; kingdom Metazoa; phylum Chordata; class Amphibia; order Anura; family Dendrobatidae; genus Oophaga; species Oophaga sylvatica. Next base: position 268,329,648 of record JARQOD010000006.1, read on the forward strand.
CAGTGCCACATAAAAGGTTGATACATAAAATGAGAACAATGGGGATAGGGAAAATATGTGTAAGTGGGTTAAGAACTGGCTCATGGATAGAAAACAAAGGGTGGTTATTAATGGAGCACACTCGGACTGGGTCACGGTTAGCAGTGGGGTACCACAGGGGTCAGTATTGTGGCCGCTTCTCTTTAACATATTTATTAATGACCTTGTAGGGGGCATACAGAGTAGTATTTCAATATTTTCAGATGACACTAAACTCTGCAGGGTAATAAATACAGAGGAGGACAATTTTATATTACAGGAGGATTTATGTAAGCTAGAAGCTTGGGCTGATAAATGGCAAATGAGCTTTAATGGGGATAAATGTAAGGTCATGCACTTGGGTAGAACAAACAAGATGTATAATTATGTGCTTAATTGTAAAACACTGGGCAAAGCTGTCACTGATAAAGACCTGGGTGTATGGGTGGACGACAAACTCACATTTAGTGGCCAATGTCAGGCAGCTGCTGCCAAGGCAAATAAAATGATGGGATGCATTAAAAGAGGCATAGATGCTCATGAGGAGAACATAATTTTACCTCTATACAAGTCACTGGGGCGACCACACTTAGAATACTGTGTGCAGTTCTGGTCTCCAGTGTATAAGAAAGACATAGCTGAACTGGAGCGGGTGCAGAGAAGAGCGACCAAGGTTATTAGAGAACTGGGGGGTCTGCAATACCAAGACAGGTTATTACACTTGGGGTTATTTAGTTTGGAAAAACGAAGGCTTAGGGGTAATCTTATTACAATGTATAAATATATGAGGGGACAGTACAGAGACCTTTCTAATGATCTTTTTACTCTTAGACCTGTGACGGGGACAAGGGGGCATCCTCTACGTCTGGAGGAAAGAAGGTTTAGCCATAATCACAGACGCAGATTCTTTACTGTAAGAGCAGTGAGACTATGGAACTCTCTGCCGTCTAATGTTGCAATGAGTGATTCCTTACTAAAATTTAAGAAGGGACTGGATGCCTTTCTTGAAAAGTATAATATTACAGGCTATATTCACTAGTTTCCTAGATACTGCGTTGATCCAGGGAGCTAGTCTGCTTGCCGTATGTGAGTCGGGAAGGAATTTTTTTCCCCAATGTGAAGCTTACTGTTTGCCACTTGGTTTTTTTTTTGCCTTCCTCTGGATCAACATGTTAGGGCAGGTTAGGATAGGATATGGGTTGAACTAGATGGACTTAAAGTCTTCCTTCAACCTTAATAACTATGTTACTATTATTGTCACCTCCAATAGCAAGGTGGCCTTAACCCATTATTAACCCATTAGCCACCGCTACAGGGCAATGGGAATAGTGCCAGAAAAGGAGCATCTAATAATAGATGTGCCTTTTCTGGGGTGGCTGGGGGCAGATGTTAGTAGCCAGGGGGGCACAAAAATGCTCCCTCCCTAGTCTATGAATATCTGTCTTCAGTCACTGGCTTTCACTGTCTGGTGGAGAAAATACCGCGGGAGCCCATGCATTTTTTTTTTCAACAAATTTACACATTTAATTAACACCTACATGTATGAAATTTAGCACACATACACTCATGTAATTGTTAATCAAAACCATATATCAAACTACATGAAATGAAATGGTTTACTGTATGTAAAACATGTGTCATTTCATGTCGGGTTCTGTAATGATTTTACAGAAACCGGCAATTGAATTAGCAGCTATTATGCTATGTAGAAGTGTATCAAGTCAACTATAAATATATATATATATACATGTCACAATGACATGTATATATATATATATATATATGTATTCTATGTGTATATATCTGTTTTTTCTTTTGTGATTTAAAAACTGTCATTTGGATCCATTATATGTCAGTTTTGCAAGCCGGCGAGAAAATCTCGCCGTACTGATGCCATACGGATGTGATACGGATGACAAATGGATATTTTGATGCGAGGAAATCGCATCCTTGCATTGCACATGGATGACATACTGATCACTGTTCAGAGGACTTTTCTGCGTATTACGGCCGTATAATATGGTCCGATTTTTTATACGTTGTGTGTGACTCCGGCCTTAGTCTGTTACTGTGTGACCAGCCATCCTGCTGCTAACTGTACCCTTGTTGTTATTGACATATCTAGTTCGTTTACTGCAATGCATTTTGAAGGTTTATTTAGCCTGATACACTAGTTTATGCATTGTAATAGAAATGACCCCTAGTACTGTATTACTTCATGCTGGAATATGTTCTTGCATGGACTCTTTGCAAAACAGTTGTCATGGTTGCTCTTTTTCTGACCTGAGATATATAATACTCAACAATAAATTTTCAATAAAACAAGCAAATATAAGAAACTTTCTGTTGGCAGCGGATTCATCTCTGTACTGTCCAGCCTTGCAACAATGAATATATATATTTATTCAGGAACTAAGATAACACAGCTTACAACTGGTATTTCTTATTGCTTAAGATTTTAGCATCTTGTCCGTTAGCTTGCAAAGTGAGAGTAAAATGTGCACCAACTATACACAGTGAGAGAACAGATTTCATTGCTTGTATATTCAATTTCTTTATTTGTATGCAGAATTTTTGGCATTCTCTCAAATTTTTTATATACTTCAGTGGGATATATTTCAAATTTCTCTGGAACTTCATGTTTTGCTGTGAAGCACATAGACTACTGTATATCTTGAATAATCATCAATAAATGTGAGAAACTATCTCTTCTTTCCAGAAGTTTGAGTACTCATTGGACCACAAACATCTGTGTGTGTTAAGTTCAGAAGCTGTCCTAGAGCACATCCTTTACTGAGATCTTTCTCCTTTGTGCTGGGTAGAGTTGACAATTAATGTAACCATTTCCTATTCCGTCTGAATTCATATACTGACCATTAGCCAAGATCACCTCATCTGACTTACTTTGGTCAAGGCTAGAGGAGAAACTTCTGTTATTAGTCATATGACTAGTTGCCCCAGAGTCTATACACCATGCATGCGTTGATGTACTTGCATTAACAGTAAATGCGACACCCGCTAGGGCTGTGGGGTACTCGAACCGTGGCCCTGGGTGTGCAATGGAAATGGTGAGAGGTAGTTTAAGGGAAAGTTTTGTGATGCCACCAGCGGTATTCAGCAAGGGATAGCCAACGTTGCAGTTCAGATCCTCTGGGGCCGATGGCAGTGCAGCAAAGGTGTTACCGTTCCCCACAGGTAGAACGGGCCCCAGGGCAGATATGGCAGGCTGTGAGGGAAGGAGGATGTTGGGGTACAGGATTGAGGATTTGAAGAATGACTGATTGACACAAAGGTTGTTGTTTCCTTTACCTTTTACTAAGTTGTGCAGGTACAGTCCAGGGCTCAGGTTACAGATGGTACTGGAGCTGGTCAGCTGGAAGCAATTTGGGAATCTCCCCAGCCAGTTGGGTTGTGAGGCCTCCTTTCTGGCACTGTTCTCTGAGGTACGTGCTGTTACAATCTCTGTTCAAGTCCCTCTTTCTATCTGATGTTTAGGTAGCACTCCACTCGCATGACAGACAGCTTGAGCCTGCTACAGGGGTTGCTCCTGTCTGGCAGCTCCGGCTCTGACATGCTGCTGTGTCGTCGAGTATCTGTTGGGGCCAGGGGACCTGCAGTCTCCCGTCCTCAGGATTCTGCTGCCAGGTCTTTAGTACCCGCACAGCCTCGGGCTCCGGTGCCCAGTCACTGGTGCTCAGGCCTGGGTGAGCTCAGCTACAGCTCTGCTCCCAGGATCTCTCCACACATCCTCTCTCAACCTCGCTCAGGCTCTAACTAACTAACCCCGCCTCCAGGCCAGAACTTACAATGCAGCTCTCCTGAAACAAGGTGACAGAGCTCCCCCTTCTGGTCCGGAGTTGGGAAAAGTGTTGTGTGCTGGATCTACCTGGTAAGGGGACCCCTTCTTGCTTACAGGCATGACATCACTCCCCCCCTGGAGGGAGGCAATGCCATTGTGGCAACCGAACTCCTGGAGTGCCACATCCCCCCCTAGTACAGTTCAGTAGTTCTGGACTGAAGAAACGTAAAAAAAGAACAAAACAAAACTATTTACAAGATTTTAACAACAGAAACATAACTTCAGCGAGATACCGAAAAAGGGTGTCCTTTTCACCCACCACAGTGCAATATGGGGGAACCCGTCTCAAGCCACCAACGTAGGCCTGGGTGTGATTACAGGGCATTAGTGGTTACCAGGTTGGAATACTTCTTCGGTCATGCCAGACGGTTTTTGTTCTGTAGCCATCGGTGATATGTGAAACCAACGACAAGCACAGGAAGCGCTAACTACTTACAAGCATTGTCCTGGTTACTACAAGTCCAGCGACCTAATCGTCCATATAATCAAGAAAACAAGAGTGCCCAAAAGTTCATACAGTAAGTCTCTGTAGGCTCATATGCTTAACGGTTGCAATTATAAACATTATTAACTTATTTACATTAGCATTACACTTATATTTTAGTCCTTATACCGGGCTGGGAACTGACCTCTAGTACTATGGGTAGATCTACGCAATACAGGTGCCTATAAGGATCTAGCCTGGTCTGGTGTGTTTATTGGTAAGCTGGGAAGTCGTCTGTGACTTCTTAGACTCACCATGGGTCTGACAGATTCACCGCTAGCAGGGGGCAGATTTCCGCATTCCGCTGCAGACGTGGCTTCTGTTACCTGAGCTCATGGATCTCCAGGCTGGTCTTGAATTACTTCTCTTTCTGGCACTTCCAGCTGGGGAAAGGTTAAGACGGGCATGACTATGGCCTGGTTCACTCTTGTCCAATTTGAAGGGAACTCGCCGAGTACAGTGCTGATCTTTTCCTCCACTTCTTCCACTGGCTGAAGAATGTCTTGGTCTTCAATCTTTCCCTTTTGTTGGTCAGGGCACGGCTTTAGATGATCTCTTGACACTGCTGCTGAGGTTTTTCCTCAATCTTTACAGATGAGGCACACCTTGGTGCTTTCAAACTCTTCCTTTAGAGTACTTGTTCTCCATGTGACAAGGGAACTGCAGGGGCATGTTGATTATAATTTCTCTTCTGCTTCTGTCTTGCTTGGGACAAACTCTTCTCTATGCATTCTTGCACTTTGCGGTATTGCTGTTGCCGCTCTGTATCCCAATCTGCATCTGGTGATGTCATCTCAGGTGTTAACACTCCCATGTCCAAGTCAATGGGAAACTTGCCCAGTCTTGCTCTCATCAGGTAGACCGGAGTGCAGTTGGTGGAGTTTACTGGGATATGATTGTATAGATCTACCAGATCAGGCAACTTTTCTGGCCACTGGTTTCGCTCTTCCAGGGACAAGGTCTTCAACAGGTCAATTACCACCTGGTTCATCTTCTCGCACATGCCATTTGTCTGTGGATGGTACGGCGTCGTCCTAATTTTCTTGCAGTCACACAGGTTACAGAACTCCTGGAACACTTCTGCTTCAAAGGCTGGGCCTTGGTCGGTAAGCACTCGTTCAGGATAGCCATGCGGTCGACAAAAATGTTCTTGGAACGCCTTTGCTGCTGTCTTTGCTGTTTGGTCCTTAACAGGCACGACTAACAGAAATCGGGAGTAGTGGTCTACTATGGTGAGGGCATAGACATAGCCTGACCGGCTTGGGACCAGCTTCACGTAGTCTAAGGCTACCAGCTCAAGCGGTTGTTTGGTCACTATGGGCTGTAGGAGAGCCCTCTGGCTGTCACGGTCCTTCCTGCACAGGTTGCACGGTCCACACTCTCCGGACCACTCCTCAATGGCCTTCCTCATACCATCCCAGTAAAATCTATCGCGAAGTAGGACCTCCAACTTCTTCCATCTGAAGTGTCCTGCTCCATTGTGGTACGCTTCCAAGACCATTGATGCATCCCTCCTCGGGACTACCACTTGCCAGACTAGTTTGTGAGTTTGGGAGTTGACAATTCTCTGACACAGCTTTTCCTTGTAGATGAATAGCTTGCCCTTATCCTTCCACAACTGTTGGGTCTCTTGTGAAGCATCTGGACTGGGGTGAGTCAGCTTGTGTCAGTAGCTCCTTCACCAGGCGGACTGCTGGGTCGCTATCCTGAGTCTCTGTCCACTCATGCTGGGGCAACGGATTCAACGTGGCTTCCTGCGTGACCTAGTGCTTATCCCTCACACAGTGGGAGCACTGGGCCGCTCCAGGGCGGTGGAAGGCTGGCAACTCGATTTCTTCTAACTTTTCCTGGTCCTCTTCTCCATCTCGTAAATTGGGCATCCTGGACAGCGCATCAGCATTGGCGTTCTTATACCCCGCTCGGTACTTGATGCTAAACTCGTAGTTGGACAGCCGGGCCATCCATCGCTACTCCAGCTCACCTAACTTTGCGGTTTCCAAATGAGTCAGTGGATTATTGTCCATAAAGATGGTAAACTTCGCCAAAGCCAGGTAGTGTTTGAATCGTTCAGTCACAGCTCAGACTATGGCGAGAAACTCCAGTTTAAAGGAGCTGTAGTTGTCGGGGTTCCTTTCAGAGGGACGAAGTTTCCTGCTGGTGTAGGCGATCACTCTTTCTCTGCCTTTCTGCACTTGTGACAGTACTGCTCCCAATCCCACATTGCTGGCATCAGTATAAAATATGAATGGTTGGTCATAGTCTGGATAGGCCAGGACTTCATCTCACGTAAGAGCCAACTTTAACCGGGTGAAGGATCTTTCTAGTCCGTCATTCCAATCAAACGAAGGACTCTTCTTCCTGGCCTTCTTGGGTTGGCCCACGAGAAGGTCTTGCAGGGGTTCGACTATTTCAATGAAGCCTTTAATGAACCTTCGGTAGTAGCCTACCAACCCGAGGAACTGCCGTACTTCATGAATGTTGCTGGGCCTCTGCCAGTCCCTGATAACAGTGACTTTGTCGGGGTCTGGTGCCACACCTTCCATGCTCACTACATGGCCTAGGTACTGCACCTTGGGCTTTAGAAGGTGGCATTTGGACGGCTTCACTTTCAGGCCAAAGTTGGATAGGGCTTCGAACACCTCGACCAGGTGCTTCAAGTGATCTTCGAAGGTTTTGGAGAAGACGATGACGTCATCTAGGTACAACAGAACTGTCTCAAAGTTCTTGTGCCCTAGGCAACACTCCATCAACCTCTGGAACGTCCCCGGTGTGTTGCAAAGCCCGAACGGCATGTAGTTGAATTGGTGTCTTCTCTTGGCATGCCTCTGCCACGGGAACCTGATAATACCCACTGGTGAGATCTAAGGTAGAGAAATAGTTAGCGGTTCTCAGTGCGGCTAGTGATTCCTCAATCCTAGGTAACGGATAGGGGTCCTTGTGTGTAATGCTGTTAATTCTCCTGTAGTCAATGCACATCCTCATTGTGCCATCTTTCTTTCTAGCGAGGAATAACGGAGCTGTCCAGGGGCTACAATTGTCTCTGATCACCCCAGCCTCCTTCATCTCTTGTAACATACTCTTGGCATATTGATAGTGAGCTGGGGGTACAGGCCGGTACTTATCTTTAATGGGTGGATGATCTCCAGTGGGGATATGATGTTGGACCCCTTTTACCTGCCCAAAGTCTAAAGGGTGTTTGCTGAATACCCGCTCATACTCTTGAACCACCCGGTAGACCCCATTCTTTTGGTGCGAAGGGGTGGAGTCAGTGCTACATGCAGCTTCTGACACCAATCCTCTGGCTGTTCTGCAGAGCCATTGTCCTCCGCCTGGTCGGACGGGACCAAGGGTTCTGCTGCCTGTATTGCTTTGTTATTGACAGTGAACAGCTTAGCAACAGTGGCATACTGGGGTAGCTTGACCTTCTGCTCCCCACAATTTAAGATGCATAGATGCATACTGAGACCCTCTCCTTGCGGACATCAACCACCCCTCTGGCTGTCAGCACAGTGAGCCTACTATCAGAGTACACTGGTTCTACCAGGGCCTGGTAATCTTGACCCCTGAGGCCTATGGCTGCCCGATACCAAATTAACATTTCACTCCTTGGGGGTACGGCAATGGGGAACGGATCACTCACTCTGACACTGCCGACTTCTCCACCAGACAGCTCTCCCTGTTGTCTTTGCATCAGGGCCTTGATATCCTTTTGCAGGACCCGTTGCTCACTGGAACCAGCAGTTTCGGCTACCTCTTACAACAAAACAATAACCTCGGCAAGACAATTTTTTATCACATTAGTGCTTAAGGTCATTATTGGGTTACATTCTCGCCGATCAATGTCTACAATTATCAGACCTTGGGCTTTCAATTCTACTCGCCCCACCTTAATGGTCACCTCTTTATAACCCACTTGTGGCAAAGGCTGACCATTGTTGGCGACTACTGTCAGCTCATTATCCGGGCCGGGGGTAATATCAGAGTCAGTCCAGTACCGTTTATAAAGAATATATGGCATAGTCGTCACCTGAGAGCCGGTGTTCAGTAAAGCGTTCATCAGGATGCCATCAACCACAATTGGGAGGACTGGCCGTCCTCCGACGTACTTGTCTCGCCAGCTGCATGGGCCTGGTCGTCTTGCTCCTGGGGGTTGGCCCTCTACCCCAGGGGTTGCTCATTTAAACTGCAGAGTCTCGCGATGTGCTCCGCCTTGTTGCAGGGTGGCAAATGGGTCGTTTGTCCTCGTCGTAGCGATCATTGTCTCTCCCTCTGGTCGGTGGGATCCTCTTCCACCGTCGCCATGGGACGTCATCTGGACTGGATGCCATCTAAATCTTCTCCTTTGGGGACACTTGCATGGACTGCACGGTTTTAGCTAGTGCAGCCACATTTTTGGTCAGCTCCTGGACCTGAAGATGTAGTTCTGCAGATGGATCCTTATCTAGAGTCTGCGCATCGGCCTCAACGGGGGCCTGAGGAAAGGATGCCGCCTCCTGGTGGTATGTAATTGCTTGGCGACGAGGGGGTGCTGTGCGGCTGTCATTTGGTACATGCAGCACCGGGATGGTCCTGTCTTTAAAGTGTGCAAAGTTCAGGTCAGGGTTTAGTAGTGCCATGATGCGCAGCTGTGACCTGTGAGTGCTGGACAGGTGTCCCTCAATAAATTGCTCCTTTAACAATCTGTCTCCATCTAGCACGCTGTCGGGGTCAATCTGCTTTAAAGCCACAGCGCCTCCTGAAGATTAAGAGCATAGTTCTGTATACTGTCCTGCACCCTTTGTTTGCACCAAAAGAATCTCATTTTTATCTCTGCTGCAGTGCGGGTGTCAAAAGTGTCCTTCAGCTTAGCCAGGATTTGCTTAACAGTCTCTTTATCAATGTCCTGCCAAGACTTGACTTCCCTTTGGGCCGCACCAGTTAACTGACCAATGAGGATGCTGACTTTTTGGCTTTCAGACAGGGGGTACACTTCAATTAAACTGCACAGTCTCTACTTAAAATCGCCCAGAGTATGCGACTCCCCTGATTATTGCGGTAACCAGGCCGCTCCCGTTATGTACGGCATTGTTAGTGACATTATGGGGACTTTGGCGGCAGTCGTCATTGAATTTTGCGGCAACATGAGGGCTGCGGCGGCGTCTGCCTCTAGAGCTTCTCCTGAGTTGGACATTTTCTTCCCCCTGGTGAATTTTAGCCAGGCTCTGAGGTTCTGCTGGCTTACCAGTCTGCTGCTCGTTAGGCAGGGTGAATCGTGCTCGCACAGGGATTCCAGGCCTCAGCTCCTTGTTTTCTGCCAGCTCACGTCCAAGCGCGCACAGCACTTCTCTTTTCACACTCTCTCAGGCTCCGCCCATGACGGCATGCCCCTTCTGCTTCCTGCCCGCCACGGGGTGTTGCAATGGCAGCAATCTACACAGTCTTAATAAAGTTTATGGCACACAGTACCCGGTAATACCGGGCTACGCAATCCTGTTCATGACGCCAGTTGCGCCACCCGCTAGGGCCGTGGGGTACTCGGACCGGGTCGGACAACTCTTAAAGGGATGGTCACGGCTGCAGTGACCCTGTCTGTTGCCCTGGGCTTTCAATGGATATGGTGAGGGGTAGTTTAAGGGAAAGTTTCGTGACACCAGCAGCTGTATTCGGCAAGGGATAGCCGACCCTGCAGTTTAGATCCTCTGGGGCCGATGGCAGTGCAGCAAAGGTGCTACCATTCCCCACGGGTAGAATGAGGCCCCAGGGCAGATATGGCAGGCTGTTAGGGAAGGAGGACGTTGGGGTGCAGGACTGAGGATTTGAGGAATGATAGACGGATACAAAGGCTGTTGTTTCCTTTACCTTTTACTAAGTAGTGCAGGTACAGTCCAGGGCTCAGGTTACAGATGGTACTGGAGCCAGTCAGCCTGGAAGTAATTTGGGAATCTCCCCAGCCAGGTGGGTTGTGAGGCCTCCTTACTGGCACTGTTCTCTGAGGTACGTGCTGTTACAATGTCTGTTCAGGTCCCTCTTTCTATCTGATGTTTAGGTAGAACTCCACTCGCATGACAGGCAGCTTGAGCCTGCTTCAGGGGTCGCTCCTGTCTGGCGGCTCCGGCTCTCACTTGCTGCTGTGTCGTCGAGTATCAGTTGGGGCCAGGGGACCTGTTGTCTCCTGCCCTCTGGATTCTGTTGCCGGGGCATTAGTACCCACACAGCCTTGGGCTCTGGTGCCCAATCACTGGTGCTCAGGCCTGGGTGAGCTCAGCTACAGCTCTGCTCCCAGGTTCTCTCCACACGTCCTTTCTCAACCTCACTCAGGCTCTAACTAACTAACCCTGCCTCCAGGCCAGAGCTTACAAAGCAGCTCTCCTGAAACCAGGTGACAGAGCTCCCCCTTCTATTCCGGAGTTGGGAAAGTGTTGTGTGTTGGATCTACCTGGTAAGGGGACCCCTTCTTGCTTCCAGGCATGACATCGTTCATCCCCGGAAGGGAGGCAAGGCCATTGTGGCAACCAAACTCCTTGGGTGCCACAAAACACAGCTTAAATACTTAAAGTGTCATATTTTTCGATAGTGACACTTTTAACCCTTTGATGATTATTTTGCTTTTTCAGCTGATTAATTCTAGCTTTTCAGCCTGTGCAGTCAGCCTTTAGGTGCCCTGATTTCTTGCAGACAAAACACTGACATGTTTCGTTCAAATTATTGTTATTTTTTTGGGTAGATCTTGGGTTTTTAAAAGTGAATTCTGCTTTGGATACCCCACTGCTGCTTACACTTTCCATCTTTCACTTATACTCATCTACAAGCTTTCCATTGACATAATTCAATGTAAGCTCATAATCTGGGTGCGCATCCAGTGCAGTTACAAGTGTGTCATAGCTTTCTGATAGATTGTTTAGTAATAGTGCAGCAACATGGAAATCATTTAGATATTCCCCAAAGCCCCGCAGGTGCTCCACAATTTCTGGAGAATTTCTTATGTACCGTATTTTTTGGACCATAAGACGCACTTTTTTTCCTCCAAATTTGGGAGGAAAGTGTGGGTGCGTCTTATGGTCGGAATGTAACATGTGGGGAGGGGGGCAGTGGGCAGCGGTGGAGTGGGATCAGCAGGAGGCAAGAAAATATCCCCTCTGCTGCAGGAAACGAGCGCTGGGGAAACCCCTGGTCCCTACTTAAGTGCAGTGAATATTAATCAGCCGCTTCCCCGCCCACCTATCAGCTGAGCGGGGAGCAGCAGATCACAGAGCCACACAGTTTCCCCAGCGCCTGATTCCTGCAGCAGCTGGGCAGATCGGTGTCTGAAGAAGAAGGAGGCAGCAGGAACAGCTGGCATACCTGACAGCCTGGGGCTGTGCTGATGGGAGGCTGAATGCTCCTGTGAAGGACCTGTGATGAGGTCATGAAGAGGGCTGGCTGGAGCATCACATGACCAAAGCCCTGCCTCTTCATGATGTCATCACAGGTCCTTCAGACACACTGTACAACAGAGAATTAATTAAAAGGTTAGGCTACTTTCACACTTGCTTTTTTTTGTGCAGTGCATCATGTGCACATGAAACGCATACCTGTCACATTTCTATCAACTCTGTCTCTATCATCTCTGTCTCTATCATCTGTCTCTATCATCTGTCTCTATCATCTCTGTCTCTATCATCTCTGTCTCTATCATCTCTGTCTCTATCATCTGTCTCTATCATCTCTGTCTCTATCATCTGTCTCTATCCTCTGTCTCTATCCTCTGTCTCTATCATCTGTCTCTATCATCTCTGTCTCTATCATCTGTCTCTATCATCTCTGTCTCTATCATCTCTGTCTCTATCATCTCTGTCTCTATCATCTGTCTCTATCATCTGTCTCTATCATCTGTCTCTATCATCTCTGTCTCTATCATCTCTGTCTCTATCATCTCTGTCTCTATCATCTGTCTCTATCTTCTCTGTCTCTATCATCTGTCTCTATCCTCTGTCTCTATCCTCTGTCTCTATCATCTGTCTCTATCATCTCTGTCTCTATCATCTGTCTCTATCATCTCTGTCTCTATCATCTCTGTCTCTATCATCTCTGTCTCTATCATCTGTCTCTATCATCTCTGTCATCTGTCTCTATCATCTGTCTCTATCATCTCTGTCTCTATCATCTCTGTCTCTATCATCTCTGTCTCTATCATCTGTCTCTATCATCTGTCTCTATCATCTCTTTCTCTATCATCTCTGTCTCTATAATCTGTCTCTATAATCTGTCTCTATAATCTGTCTCTATCATCTCTGTCTCTATCATCTGTCTCTATCATCTATGTCTCTGTCATCTCTGTCTCTATCATCTGTCTCTATCATCTGTCTCTATCATCTCTGTCTCTATCATCTCTGTCTCTATCATCTGTCTCTATCATCTGTCTCTATCATCTCTGTCTCTATTATCTGTCTCTATAATCTGTCTCTATCATCTCTGTCTCTATCATCTGTCTCTATCATCTGTCTATCATCTCTGTCTCTGTCATCTCTGTCTCTATCATCTGTCTCTATCATCTCTTCTCTATCATCTCTGTCTCTATCATCTCTGTCTCTATCATCTCTGTCTCTATCATCTGTCTCTATCATCTCTGTCTCTATCATCTCTGTCTCTATCACCTGTCTCTATCATCTCTGTCTCTATCATCTGTCTCTATCATCTGTATCTATCATCTCTGTCTCTATCATCTGTCTCTATCATCTCTGTCTCTATCATCTCTGTCTCTATCATCTGTCTCTATCATCTCTGTCTCTATCATCTCTGTCTCTATCATCTGTCTCTATCATCTCTGTCTCTATCATCTCTGTCTCTATCATCTCTGTCTCTATCACCTGTCTCTATCATCTCTGTCTCTATCATCTGTCTCTATCATCTCTATCATCTGTCTCTATCATCTGTCTCTATCATCTCTATCATCTCTGTCTCTATCATCTCTTTCTCTATCATCTCTGTCTCTATCATCTCTGTCTCTATCATCTCTGTCTCTATTATCTGTCTCTATCATCTATCTCTATCAACTCTGTCTCTATCATCTGTCTCTATTTCTATGCAGCATGTATTTCTATGCAGCCGCACGATCCAGTCTGAGTGCCGGCGGCAGTTACGGGTGTTCATGCGAGAGACTCACACGAAATCGTGCGAGTTTCTCGCATGTGTGACCCCGGCCTTATACTCACCCTCCAGCGTCTTCACATAGTAGTTTACAGACACCACACTGGTCCCGCAGCACCATCTCCTACCCGTAGCTTCCAACATAATAACATACTATATAATAACACCACATATAATAGTATGTTATTAAATATTTTACCACATTTTTTGCTTCAAATATATTTTTCCCTATTTTCCACCTCTAAAACCTGGGTACGTCTTATAGTCCGGTGCGTCTTATAGTCCGAAAAATATGGTAATCCTGCATATCTTGGCCCTTCTTTAGCTTAGATTGATACAGCTTTCTCATTAAATAGAGCTTATTGCTGAGATGTATCTTTCATGCACTTTCTGCAGCTGTTCCCACATTTCTTTTGCAGATTCACATTTACATACACATCATCATCTATTCTGAGGGAGACAGTGCTTTGTGCTTTTGATCCTTCTCTACCAGTCTTCTTGTAATGGGTAAGGTCTAGACTCCTGTGTGTGTTTCCACATTCCTTCTCTTATCAGCAGCATCTTTACCTTGATTTTCCAGAATTTGTAGTTCTGGTTAGTCAAATCTGGAATTGTGAACTTCACAGAGTTTCTGATGATAGCCATCTTTGCCTCTTTTTCTTAGTACACTGTTCTCTATCCTCTTGGCAAGTCCTAAATACCCATAAAATTAGACTTGAAAGAGAGGCATTCACATCTACCCGGGAATTCAGACTTCAGTCTTAGAGAAGTATTCACATTAGACACGTTAGGACCCATCAGTTTTGAGACTACCTTGTCATTGGTTGATGGACTTGCATGAATTGGCCAAATTATGTGCTAAGCGTCTCATTTTTTCCTAGTTTCCAGAAGCAGTATTGCTATTCATATTTCATATATTTCACATTGACATGCTTCAGTACTACAGAGTGCATCTTTTTTTGCTTTTTTTACACACACTCCAGCTTATTCTATAATGTTAGATAAAATGACAGGTGCAGTTTAAAAGATGTTTCAAATATTCAAACCCTAGTGTCTTAAAACCATTAATTTTTTTTATATTTACATCAACATTGATGTTAACGCCAATGTTTTTGAGAGACATGTTAAAGTTTTTAAATGCAGTATATTGATAATTTTGAATGGCAGAAGACATGAAAAATTTAAACTGATACAACAGATGAAAAACTCCTATAATAAATCACAAAATCAGTTCTGGCATCCATGCTCCCCTGTATTTCTGTCCCAGAACAGCCAGAATTAATACTACATACTCTATTTGGAAATATGTGAAAAAGGACCTAAAGAAGGAAAATTTCAAACCAGAATAAATTTCTGGGAAGTGCACTGTTAGCACCACATAGTGTCTGCATGTTATCTTGTCAATATCAATAGCTGGTAGGATCTGGTAGTCACTCTGTCCAGTCTAGGCCCCTTATCTTTAGGATTTAGAAACTCTGGGCCATACTTCTAAGTGTCCCAGGACCCATCTCCGATAAATCACTCTATCTGCCAGTGACTCTTCCATGTTTCTCCTTGGGATCACGATATCTCTGTTTCCCGGTCTCATCTCACTACTAGGTACACCGATGAAATACGGCACAGCTCACACCAGACCTTAGGCTTTTTTTGATGGACTCAGAGCTCTTTCTGATGTTATAGCAGGATCTGTCTCTTGTCCCTTCAGCTTAGCCCCTCCCACTCTGGACTAGTCCCAACAATTAACGCTAACTATCCCTGTCAACTACCTGTTGCTGGGCAGAATGCAATACCAAAACCATAACTCATTGCTCACTTCACATTGCATATCAACATTACACATATTCTTCAAGGAGGAACATGGGCAGCATTTCCATCTCCTTACAAGTATGCAAAGAGAATATTGTTTTCAGCAGTTTTAAAATCAGTTTTTGCAACTTTATTTTCTGTGTTTTTGCACTTAATTACATTTTATCCCCTAACAGTGTGAACTAAACCCAGTCTTATACTCTAATTTGAGTAAACGAATATTTAATTAAGTGCTTGACCTTTTTACATTGTTTTGCGCACCACTCTTCTGCATTATCTCCACAGTAACAGAACATTTTCCTCACCATTATCCAGTATCACACCATGCTATTATATTTTTGTCAAGTGTTAAATGGCAGTCTGCTGGAAGGAGATTACTGATTTTTATGTGTAATATTATAAAATGGAATAGAAATTAACAATATGGTGATATGTCTTTCACCGGCTGTGGATGTATATTTAGAGTTAATATCGCTTGTACACTGGTTTGATTGTTGTAACCAAGAGAATTATTTGCTCAAAGGGACAATGAAAAACTCCCCTATCGCTGGCTATTGCGGTGTGTTTTCTGTCACAAAGGGCTCATGTACTACATTTATTGCTGCAGCAAAGCTCCCTGGATTTTCAATATTTGTTGACTTGGAATATCTTAAAACATTCTTTATAGCCTACTGGCTATTTCCATGTTGCATCGGGGTAAACAGTATTAATTTATAGCCTTGTAATATTTATTTTAATGGGTCTCAGAAGAGTAAATAAGGCAGTAAATATTATTGTTTTGTTTTATGACAAGTTTATACAGGATTTCCGATGAATAAATATTTCATAAACCTCTCCAGAAGCACAGAAGTTGATAACATAGATTTGGCATCATGGATTACAGCATTGTTCTAGCAGTTAATTTCTGACTCAGTGCACTGCACTAATTTTTTGCTTTCAGCCAGTTGTTTTCAGGCTTTTGTTTATTACTTAGTATAAAGCTCAGGAGAATGTCCAGCGGTATGACTAGTCAAATCTTTCTCTAAGGTCAACGTTATGTGGTTACAATGTGTCTATATTAGGCCACTAACAGCTCCCAAACTGTTTATAATATTCTCTGATTCTGCTTGTTACAGAACATTATTACTAAATACGTATATACAGTATGTGCAGACCCGAATTGGGTAGATTTTCGGTGGGCTGCCGCTCCCGAGTTCATGGACGGCCAGCCTTATGCTACTTCTCTCAGAGGGTGGTAGGGAGATTCACATTGGCTCCTCAGCTCCATTATTGCATGTGAGGAATTACCTGTTCCTCCAGCAATTGTGACCCGATAGCTGTGTCCTATCTAGTGTGGAGAATCTACTAAGTTAGGACTCTCCTTCCAGAAGCCGTAGGAGGTAAAAGAGGAAAGTAGGACAAGAGAAAGTTGTGCAGCTGAGGGGTCTGAGCAGAGAAAGCAATTAGAAGAGGGAGTAAAAAGGCCGATAGAGCAAGAGGAAGGCAAAGATGTGGAACAAAGGAACAGAAGACCTGATAGTTCAGATGAGGAGATTAGGGAAGAGAATTATACTACTGCCTGTAGTACAGCCCATGGTAAATGTCTGACTTTCACTACTTTTAATTTTTTTATCAATTGGCCCCGAATGGGATGATAAACAAATATGCAGCATCCAGTCACAACTGCCTCCAGAATAGTAGAGGTCCTGTCAAATGTGTGATTTGTGGGGGTTTCAGTATGAAAAATCTAAAAGAAATTTAGATACTCTTTAAAAGGAACCTGTCACTTGATGAAAAATAAAACATTATGTTATCGGCGGTCCTTTTTTTTTTTTTTTTTTTTAAAACAAACCTATCACCTGATTTATGCAGCTCAAACCACAGGCAACATGAATCAGAGCTAGATTTTTTTGTTTTCTGATATACTCCAACGTTTCAGAGAAACCAATACTAGTCCAAATTTTCCCAGCATTGCTGCAGGTAATTGACAGGTCTTTCCCTATGTAAATAGAATGGAGAGACCTGTCAATCACATCAAGTGGTGCTGAGAAGGGGCCGGACTAGTCTGATCTTCTAACTATATTATCTCTGAAACACTGGAGTGTTTCTTGGAGAAACATACGAGACTGCAATTGCGCAGCCAAGCTCTTATTCATGCTGTCTGTGGTTTGGGCAGCATGAATCAAGTGACAGGTTCCCATTAAGCTTGTCTAATAATCATTGCTCTCGGCAGTACATCACTATGTGTAATTAGTAATTTGCCACCGATAGTATATATTTTTTGCAGATCATGTGGAATTTTTCATCATAGTCGCAGATCAAAACTACCACTAACAGTAAATGGAGAGCCCCAAGGGCTTAGGGTTACTCGGTCCGGGTCTGATGGTTGTTTGGAGGAAATAGTCAAGGCAGCAGTGACCCGGTCCGTGGCACTGGGCGTCCAATAAAAAGGTGATTGAATCAGATTTAAAAGGGAATAAAGATGATGAAAGGGGAAAAGTTTAAAGGGGAATTGTTCATGACGCCACCTGTGGTACTCAGCAATGAAGGTGATGGCCGACGCTGCGATACAGATCCACTGGGGCAGTTGGTGACGCAGCAAAGTTGTTATAGCTCTCCCCAGGGCATGACGTTTTAAAGTAGATGATGTAACGGCCGTGGTGCAGGGCTGATGATGCAGTAAATAATTCAGAGGACACAGCGGGGTGCAGTCTTTTCAGTTTACTCACTGTTGTTAATACAATCCCCAGCCGGGGTGCTGTGTCCTCTTGAGTAGGTGGTCCAGACCGCTCTCAGGTGGTTCGGGGTACACTTTGTCAGAACCCCCTTCTTGTGTTCCTTCCACTGGCAGTCTCCCTTCGCTGGCTACCAACTCTCCAGCCATGCGCCACACACACAGTGTCCCAAACCGGCAGCCTTGGATCCTGTCGGTCGACGTTGGTCAGACCCCTTGAATGTGTGCAGAGGTGGCTGAGGCACATACAGATATCTCAGCCTCTGGTTTGCTAGCTGAGTCTTGTAGCCCTCCACTAGTCTTGGGGGCCGATTCCCCTACTGCGACATGGTCCCACGACCAACCACACTGGTGGATGCGGGCCCCACGGATAAATTCCTCACTATCCGTTCCCTAGGACCCCTTCATCCTTCTAGAAGCTTCTTTCCTCCACACTGCTCCTGTCAGGAGCTCCTCTCTTTTCCCTCTCTTCAGAGCTTCTTGCAGCTGCCCTGCTCCCCACCACCTGTCATTCCTTAAGCTCTGCCCCTTCTCTACTTACTCTACCCACACCCTCTATCCAGTCCCTCCCTGGCCTTGAAAGGTCTGGTGTTGAGTGCAAGTGTGTGGGTTCTGGGTAGTGTCCTCTCCTTACCTGAGAGTGGAGTACCACACCTTTGGATGAGGTGCATTACCTCTGTGGCGACTGGACCCTTAGGGGCTCCACATTCTCCCCTTTAATCACAGCGCATTCTCAGGCTGGAACAGAGCAAATAGATGTTAAGTACATGCAAACAATTTTTTTTTTTAAATGCATTTCAAGAAGGTAAAACATTTAAGTATATAACTCTTCTTCCCTTTATGGGAGGCACTTTCACTTTAACATTACATATACAGTCAGGGCCAGAAATATTTGGACAGTGACACAATTTTCGCGAGTTGGGCTCTGCATGCCACCACATTGGATTTGAAATGAAACCTCTACAACAGAATTCAAGTGCAGATTGTAACGTTTAATTTGAAGGGTTGAACAAAAATATGTGTTAGAAAATGTAGGAATTGTAACACTTTCTTTACAAACACTCCACATTTTAGGAGGTCAAAAGTAATTGGACAAATAAACATAACCCAAACAAAATATTTTTATTTTCAATATTTTGTGGCGAATCCTTTGGAGGCAATCACTGCCTTAAGTCTGGAACCCATGGACATCACCAAACGCTGGGTTTCCTCCTTCTTAATGCTTTGCCAGGCCTTTACAGCCGCAGCCTTCAGGTCTTGCTTGTTTGTGGGTCTTTCCCTCTTAAGTCTGGATTTGAGCAAGTGAAATGCATGCTCAATTGGGTTAAGATCTGGTGATTGACTTGGCCATTGAAGAATGTTCCACTTTTTTGCACTCATGAACTCCTGTGTAGCTTTGGCTGTATGCTTGGGGTCATTATCCATCTGTACTATGAAGCGCCGTCCAATCAAGTTTGCAGCATTTGGCTGAATCTGGGCTGAAAGTATATCCTGGTACACTTCAGAATTCATCCGGCTACTCTTGTCTGCTGTTATGTCATCAATAAACACAAGTGACCCAGTGCCATTGAAAGCCATGCATGGCCATGCCATCACGTTGCCTCCACCATGTTTTACAGAGGATGTGGTGTGCCTTGGATCATGTGCCGTTCCCTTTCTTCTCCAAACTTTTGGCTTCCCATCATTCTGGTACAGGTTGATCTTTGTCTCATCTGTCCATAGAATACTTTTCCAGAACTGAGCTGGCTTCTGGAGGTGTTTTTCAGCAAATTTAACTCTGGCCTGTCTATTTTTGGAATTGATGAATGGTTTGCATCTAGATGTGAACCCTTTGTATTTACTTTCATGGAGTCTTCTCTTTACTGTTGACTTAGAGACAGATACACCTACTTCACTGAGAGTGTTCTGGACTTCAGTTGATGTTGTGAACGGGTTCTTCTTCACCAAAGACAGTATGCGGCGATCATCCACCACTGTTGTCTTCCGTGGGCTCCCAGGTCTTTTTGGATTTATGAGTTCACCAGTGCTTTCTTTCTTTTTCAGGATGTACCAAATTGTAGATTTTGCCACTTCTAATGTTGTAGCAATTTCTTGGATGGGTTTTTTCTGTTCTTGCAGCTTAAGGATGGCTTGTTTCACCTGCATGGAGAGCTCCTGTGACCACATGTTTCCTTCACAGCAAAACCTTCCAAATGCAAACACCACACCTCAAATCAACTCCGGCTCTTTCATCTGCTTAATTGAGAATGACATAACAAAGGGATTGCCCACACCTGTCCATGAAATAGCCTTGGAGTCATTTGTCCAATTACTTTTGGTCCCTTTAAAAACAGGGTTGCACATGTTAAGGAGCTGAAACTCCTAAACCCTTCATCCAATTATAATGTGGATGCCCTCAAATGAAAGCTGAAAGTCTGAACTTCAACTGCATCTGATTTGTTTTGTTTCAAATTCATTGTGGTAATGTCTAGAACCAAAATTAGATAAATGTTGTCTCTGTCCAAATATTTATGGACCTAACTGTAACTACTATATATACAGTATATATATATAAATATAATTTTACTATTACTATCAACTTCCTAGGAATATGAAAAAACTTTCTAAACTGCAATATAATTTTACTAAAAATAAAACTTTTCTTCAGTTCAACAGGGTTCAGTTAAATCTCTAACTGGGGAATAAGACATTCGTAACTAAAGACAGTAGAACATTCTCTATTAAGTGCAATGAAACATTTTCTATCCAGTTCTATAAAACTTTCTCTATCAAGTTCAGTAGGTTTCAATGGGATCCCAAACCGGGGCATCCCTTTCTTTAGTGCAATATGTGGGACCGTCTCAAACCCAAAACGTAGGCCTTGGGCATGGCTACAAGGCATAGCTGAACTCCGCGTTGAACCACTTCTTTGGCCTCGCCAGACGGTTTTTGTTCTTTGGTCAAGTGCAGAGATAGAGTGCCACTTTTCACAATCTAAAGTTTTGTGTAAAACCAATAGTGAGCACATTAAGAAGTGATAACTATTTACATTAAAAGTTTGGATCATTCAGTGTTCATGACCACATTGTCCTTTTAAACTTCAATAAACTGTAATAAACACACCTAACCAGGTAATTTATTTACATTCACTTTCTGCTGTTTACTTTCTTTTCCAGGACAGGTTCTCAGGCATACAGCTCCCTGGCCGGGAAAACTCAGGATCAAATAGCGCAACGCGTGCGCCATACAGTGCAAGTATAGTGAACTTCACCATGGGTGTCTGAGTGGCTTGAGTGCACTGGGTGACTGGCTTGGCTGTGCTTTCAGTGGTTGGGGCTGCTGCCAGGTCTGCAGATGTTCATTCCTTTGACAAGGGGATGCATTTTCGGACGTTTAAAGCATACCATCCCTCTTCTCCTAGATGGTGGGTGTAAGTGACCTGATCTCCCAGGTGCAAATCTCTAAAGGGATGGCCCTCCAATAGGTGGGATTCAACATTCCACCGGGTAACAAAGGTATCATTTATCATGCCTGGCTCCTTATTAAAACCCCATCCCTTTTTCTGATGAAAGGCAATCACCACCCCTTGCCGCAGTGGACTCTGGTCGGTGTGTCTTGCTTTACGGGCCTGGGCCTTAGCCTGCAGGTTTCTCCTCTCCTTCTCCTCCTGCCAGGCCCTCCTTTCTGCATCATATTCTGCTGCCCGCCGCCTGCGGTATTCTTCCTACGTGATGGCCGGGATCTCCCCTGGAGCACGATCATATCAACCCCCTGGGGTTCCTCTTGAAATACCACCAGCACAGCGTGCCCCTCCTGAGACCCACTCGTTGGTGTCAGTGGGGTTGGCATCTCGACTAAGATGTTTGGCATCCGGTTCCAGTGCGCATTTCTGGATGGCCAAAAATTTAAGAAAATTCACCGTACACTCTATCCGTAAAGTGATGCCAAAAAGAAATTTATTTATATATTCACATATAGTGTTCGTGGAGCAGAGAAGGAAAGAACGTAATAAAGCGACTGTGACATTTCGACCATTCACCGGTCTTATTCAATATGTCGCCTTGTGATATGTAATCCCTGCGTGGTCTTATAGAGTAGGTAATCTGGGTAATCTGGGTAGCGCTCCCAAGCTTTGTCCCCTTTAAGTAGTATGCCACAGCGACCTTGGGGCCGTCGGGGTCAGAAGTGGGTCTACCAAAGTTCCGTCGGTCAACGGAGCGGGGTCAATCACAGGGGCAGGGTCGGTCACAGTACCTGCTGTTGATGTCTTATCGGTGCCTGTCTCCTCCACTGCAGTGGAAGCCGTCGGCTACAAAATGGGATGCTGCTTCTCCGGTCTGATCTTCTTCTGCAGGGCTGACTTCCACTTGCACATGGCTGCCAGCTGTGTCCGCATGAGCTGGTTGGCCAGCTCCTCCACCTCTCCGTCCAGGAACTCCGGGTCCACGACAGGTAGTTGATGGCCCTGATCTTCTTCCTGTTGGCTGGGGAGTCCTCCGCTTCCACCCCACGCACCGGCACTAGCTCACCTCCTTCTGCCATTGCGTCACCCGGGTGTGCTGTTGTTCCGGCTTCAGCACAGTTTCTTGAGCGTTCTCTCCTCCATGCCCGTCTCCGTGGGCAATTCATCTTCCTTTTTCCGCCACTTCAAGTCAGGAGGCGGATCCCTCTGGCTGAAGGGCCTGTTCTTTTTGCATTGTAGTCTTCACACTCAGCAGGTACAGCTTTTATACCATTTAGGAATATAGTCCAGAATAGGCTCACGGGACCCAGCTTACTGGGTCGGTCCATCCTGTTCGTGACGCCAAAATGGAATGCCCCCAAGGGCCATGGGTTACTCAGTCTGGGTCTGACAGTTGTTCAGGGGATTTGGTCACGGCAGTAGTTACTCGGTCCGTGGCCCTGGGCGTCCAATAAAAAGGTGATTGAATCAGATGTAAAAGGGAATAAAGATGATGAAAGGGAAAAGTTTATTGGGGAATTGTTTGTAACGCCACCTGTGGTACTCGGCACAGTGATGATAATGTCTATAACGTGCTGTGGAAAGTTATGGTGTGGTATAAGTGGGTAAAATAAATAAGTGAATTTCTGAGAAGTCATTGAGTTCAGGGTCTGAGGATGAGATTCATACTGTTATTAGCTAAATAATACAAAGCACTCTACTTTAGAATGGGTTAAGATTTACCGTATTTTTCGGACTATAAGACGCACCGGACCATAAGACGCACCCCAAATTTTCAGAAGGAAAACAGGGAAAAAAAAATAATGTGTCAAATGGGGGTCCGTCTTACAGTCCGAAGTGCTCTGTGTTGCAGGGGTGCTCTGTGGGGTGGCTGTGCTGTGTGGGGTGGCTGTGCTGTGTGGGGTGGCTGTGCAGTGTGGGGTGGCTATGCTCTGTGGGGTGGCTGTGCTCTGTGGGGTGGCTGTGCTCTGTGGGGTCGCTGTGCTCTGTGGGGTCGCTGTGCAATATATGGTACTCACATCCCATAGCGGTGGTCCCAATGCAGCCTCCTGTGCTCTGTGGTGTCTGGCCAGCAGCGGGGCTCTGTGCTGCGTGGGGGGCTCCGCCGGCATTTCCCTCTTAGCCGGACAGCCCCCCGCAGCTCCGCTGCTGCGGCCTCCTGATACATGGCCGCCAGGGGCCTCCGGTGGCGGTCCCGACGAAGTCTTCCGTGCGGTGGTTCCGGGGCAGCAGCCGGCTCTGTGCTGCAGGGGGGCTCCGCCGGCATTTCGGTCTTAGCCGGAAAGCCCCCCGCAGCTCCGCTCCCTCCTGCATCTCGGTGGCGTCCTCAAACATGGCCACCAGGGGACTCCGGTAAGATGGCCGCCGAATCTCATTCAAGTCTCGGCAACGAGATCTCTTCTCCCGAGATCTTGCCTGAGATCTCGGGAGAAGAGATCTCGTTGCCGAGACTTGAATGAGATTCGGCGGCCATCTTACCGGAGTCCCCTGGCGGCCATGTTTGAGGATGCCACCGAGATGCAGGAGAGAGCGGAGCTGCGGGGGGCTTTCCGGCTAAGACCGAAATGCCGGCGGAGCCCCCCTGCAGCACAGAGCCGGCTGCTGCCCCGGAACCACCGCACGGAAGACTTCGTCGGGACCGCCACCGGAGGCCCCTGGCGGCCATGTATCAGGAGGCCGCAGCAGCGGAGCTGCGGGGGGCTGTCCGGCTAAGAGGGAAATGCCGGCGGAGCCCCCCACGCAGCACAGAGCCCAGCTGCTGGACAGACATCACAGGAAGGCTGCCGCCGCCACCAGGACCGCCGCCGCCACCGGATTTTTTGGTATGTTGGGACCATAAGGCGCACCCCCATTTTCCCCAAATTTTTGGGGGAAAAAAGTGCGTCTTATGGTCCAAAAAATACGGTACTTAAATGTCCATATTACCGAAGCGCAAAGTAACAAATGTACGAAATCATTTTATTTGAAAATATTTTTTGCAAATTATTAAAACATGATATTTCTTTGTGAGAACAGATTACAGGTAATTCTTTCAATATGAAATATCAAGATTTAGGGTAAATTGAAAACTCATGTTCAATCAATTGTTTGATCAGACAGATTTACAAAATGAGTTATAACATAATCCCTGACTTTCAGGTAAAAGTAAGATTTATATTCAATAAATACTACACATTTGTCATTTGGATTAAATATAAAACTTCATATTCACAAATCTCCTACTGAAATCATAGGCATAAAAGAAAAATAGTTTATACATTGATGGAAGGAAACAGAGAAGATGAACATGATTTGATAGGGAAAGCACAGCTAAAATGCTCTCTTTATTAGACACTGGAGGAAATGTTAACGGTATTTTAGCAATACTTTTGTATTCCTAAAAACACATATATTAGGAAGTACCACAAAATCGTATCCCATCATATTAACTTTTTTTTTAAATAAAGTTAAAACCTTTTACAACTGAATGATTTTTAATTTTTGCGTGTAAGTATTTTTTCTCCCCTTCTTCTTAAGGTCTCATTCAGATGTAGAGTACATGGGGTATCCATTGATACAACACATACTCATTATAATGTATGCTGCTATTCACATGTCTTGTTCTGCAGTCACAGATTCTGACCTGACCGATGGACTAGAGTCCTGCAAATCGATTTTCCCATCTCTATCGATAACCCCTTTCGCTTTTTGAACAATGTACTACATTTTGATGAGTAGGGCTCTCTGTAAATTGTATTTGAATGCCTCAAAGAAAGAAACAGGTAAAAAAAATAATTTTACAACCAATAAAGCATTAAGAATGAGGCTAGAATAAAACCGTAAATATAAATGGAAATGATCTATAATGCCAGACGAGAGACAAAAAAAGTTGGCATTAGAAGAAAACAATATTTTTTCATATATGAATTCATTAACTTATATCCATATTTTTTTTTATATAAAATCCCATTAAGCCATCTTCACATCTCCACAACTTTTCATTCTTTATTTTTTCCTTCTTCCTTTTTTTAAATTACTTAATCATTTGAAGTGGTGATTTAATTCTGCCCTAACTAAACTATTTCTAAACCTGTTCTGTTTTACCAGACGCGTCTAGAGAAAAATAAATGTTTGTATGTCTATATTTTCGAAGCTTTTATTTGAGAGATTTTTTT
This sequence comes from Oophaga sylvatica, assembly GCA_033576555.1. Classification (NCBI taxonomy): domain Eukaryota; kingdom Metazoa; phylum Chordata; class Amphibia; order Anura; family Dendrobatidae; genus Oophaga; species Oophaga sylvatica. The sequence goes on from JARQOD010000006.1 coordinate 268,355,229, forward strand.
TCTACATTCAACATATCCAATCTTGCCTTTCCTAATGAGTCCTACTTATCAGCCTATTTCCTTTTTCTGTGCTTGTGTTGAACAATAAAAGTGCTGCACATTAAGAAATTACATAATAATAGCTATATACATGGCCACATTTACAATAATTTGCACCCATTTAAATGCACTCCAGCAGACTCTATGCATACCAAAAAAGAGATTTTATTTGATTTGCAGGATTTCCTGTTTACCTATATTTTTATCAGATTGTAGGCTAAAAGCATTAGTACCACATTAGGCAACATCAGGAGATAAGATAACATATCAAATTCTACTTTTCTCTGGTTATCCATCTTTTGTGCAAACACTTTGCTAACAATTCAAATACCAATTGTGTAAATATAAAGACTCATTTTGCCATTTGTCTTTTTGCTGAAATTGTAGTCTTTGAAGGGTGCCATGGGGCTCAAGATGGTCTTGTTTTTTCAATACTAATAGTTCCAATATACTGAAAGAAAAACATCTATTTATAATAACATTGATGACCAGTGTGAGATTCAGGGCTGCATCGATCAATTGTCCTCTGCCTCTACTTAGGGAATAAGTGGAATAACATAAATCAGTGTATGACCTTTCTGCAAAACAAATGTGCAAATACCAGTTTATTAGACTGTGGGGTGCCACCTTCATTACAAATAGTGATGATGCTAGTAATGAAAAATAAATATTCCTTACATGGAAGCTAAATTCTCAATAGATATTGAACGTTTGATTGTGGTGTCCACCGCATGACACCCTTGCTCCAAATATCGACTAAGATATAATTCTATATATTTAGATATAATTGCTGATATGAAGACCGAAAACAGCGGACAATTTACTATCTAAAAACAATTACATCTTATATGCCAAAAAGCATGGGGGTAAATAACGTCAATCTATTCTTATTGATCAAGAAATTGTTGGATGATATTGGTGCCATGTACATCGCCTATTAGTATTTCAGTTTTGATATAAATCCACACATAGAGGTCACAGATAAGTAATTGAAAATTGTATTTCATACTTGGATAGTTCAGTGGATTCATAGTTGACTTAAGAATATACAGGGGTTGGCCAAAATAATGGAAACACCTAATGTTTTGGCATCATAATCTTTGAACATGTTCTAAACATGCAAGCCGTGACATATGGTAATGTTTTGTAGTTGATTATTTGTGTTATGTGATATGTGTATGTAAATTAACTGTTTGTTTTGCATAATTGTAAGAACATTGATGAGAACCTGATACCTATGGCAGACCTCTCGGATTTTCAAAGAGGCCAAATTGTTGGTGCTAATGAAGTTGAACATCTCATCTGGCCCCCACAATCCCCAGACCTCAACATTATTGAGCATTTATGGTAGATTGTAGAGATTCAAGTTAGACGTCGATTTCCGCGCCATCGTCGCTCAAAGAACTGGAGGGTGTTTTAACTGAAGAATGGGCTAAAATTCCTTTGGAATCAATTCACACCTTGTATTAATCCATACCTTGGAGAATTGAGGCTGTAATCGCCGCAAAAGGTGGACCTACACCTTATTAAACTAACTTTGTTGATGTTTCCAGGTGTTTCCATTATTTTGACAACCCCTGTATATTGCAGTGTTGTTGATAATGCTGTATTTTCTGGAGATGTTAGTTTCATGTGGTGTACTTCAAGGTTCTGTTTTGTTCCCTAAGCTTTTTAATGTTTGTAATCAAAAGAGGAAAAGATTTACCACTGCTGTACCTGTGCTGAAGGTCTTCTGCAGTTCCCTACATCCTACTGCAACAAAAGTGCCCCAACACTAGGACATGTGACTGCTGTAGCCAATCAACAGCCACAGCGCTCTACCCAGCGGCCGGCGATACACTAAGCAAACTGCTGTGAGCTGATATTAATAGCCTTTATGGCTATTGGCTCCTTCCCAGAATATTAACATCAGGCCTCAGCCATCGGCTTTCCCTTTGCTGGTTATGACAATTGCGCGGGAACTCAAGCTATTTTTTTTTCCCTTTAAATTAAGAGACGCTATTTGGTTACAGCCTATGTAGGTTCACTATGTGTTAAGGTCTGCGGAACGCACCAAATATAAGATGTAGAGAGGTACGTTCACAGCCCGGGGTCCACCGTGCAGGCGGAGCCTGCTGCTAGTAAGATGGCGCAAGAAGCAAACTCTGTTATCCGTAGAATCGCTAAAATAAACACCGTAACGCGCTGTGGTAATATGTGCGAACTCTGTTATTCCACAGAGCCGCTAGAAGGAGTGCCGCAGCGCTATATGGCGATGTGTGCAAACTCAGTTAACACCACTGAGTCGCAAAGTAAACACGCTAGGGCGCTGTCTAGCATTGAAAGTGAACCCTGTTGCGTCACAGAGCCGCTGAGACAAACTTTTATGTCCTGTTAGGCACCCAGGTACACAGTTAACTGCTAAGCGAAAATAGAAAGTGATCATACGCTAATGTCCTCGCGGGAGTCACCCACAATCTATGGCGTCTGAATGCCAGGCCCTGAATACAGCAATCAAACTCCACACCGGTTATGCCGGTAATCTAAGGCATCTAAGACACCGACCCTGACCAGCTAGCATACCAAGCTCCTCACCGATTAGGTCGGTATTGTAATGGTGTATTTCAGCCGTCCTAACCACACACACGCATGACTGTACAGGCGCAAAGCATATAACGGTTGATACTAGCGCATGGCCGTGCGGGGTAAGGACAGCCTTTTATAGCAGCCACGAGAAAAAGACCGTCCAGGAAGGACCAATTGGAAGCTGCTTCAGAACATCAACAGCCACAGGACCTTCCTGATGGACCAATAGGAGTGGCAGCTGTATCTGAGCATGTGACCCCTGATCTCCAATGGGAGATCTTGCCCTGGGCATGCTCAGATGAAGCAACAAAGGACTTAGTCCCAAATCTGCCTGCTCCAACATTGTTTGCAGCAGCAAGTCTCTGCACAGTACTGGGCCGGGCAAGATGCTGGGACCGACGTCTCTGCTGAGCAGGAACTACTGTGGCCGGAGACGGATGGGGGACCGCAGCGGGAACAGCTCGAGATTCCCCCTGTGCAGGAGTGGGAACTCGAAACCTAACACTATGTAGGTTCATTATGTTAGTGCTCCTAACTGTATGCTGGTGAAAATGTGTGTGTGTTTATGCGTGTTTGTGTTTACTTACAGGCTTAGTAATGAGGGTGTTGGGCTGATACCTTTTCATTTTTCATTGACACTAAAGGTACTGCCACACTAAACAATCCCGCTAGCGATCACGATAATGACGCATACTAATGCGATCGCTAGCGGGATTGTTTCTATATCGCTAGTAGCAGCCTATTTTAGCGATGTCGTTAAGGACGCTATCGCGGTTAGCGATCTCCTTAACGACTTTAGCGGTACAAAAGTACCGCTAAATCGCTAACAAAAGGTGCTACACTCAGCGATATATACTTACCAGCGGGGCGCCGACGATAAAAATAGGGTCCGGAACGATGAGAACGACGAGCGAGATCACAGAAGGATCTCAGCAGGGGCCACGTCGCTGGTAGATGCCGCACACAACAACATCGCTAACGGGATCGCTAAATAGTGACGTTTTTTAGCGATCCCGTTAGCGATGTTGTTTAGTGTGGCATACCCTTAAGCTTGGTGTCAATGCCAGCTACTGACACCAAGTCCTAATCACATTACTCTGATGCTACTACATCAGAATGAAAAAGGTGGTTTTGAACCAAGAAAAAAAATCACAATTTTTTTTTAATGTCTTTATCTCAAAAAATTCTTCATTGCTGTACAAAAAAGCATGCAAAAACCGTGGCAAAAATGCATCCAAAATCGCTGCAAAACGCACCCTTTGAAAGGGAATTGTCACCATGTTTTTGCTGCCTCAACTGATTCCAGTGATATTTCACTTACTGGGCTGCATACTGTAGCTTTGATAAAATTACTGTTTTAACTACTGCAGAGTTGCCATTTCTCCCAGCAATGATCTCCATCTAAACCTCTCTACACCATTTTCAGATGGCAGTTTTCAGCCTACTCCAGGCATAGGAAGAAAGTTGCCCATTAATAATGTGCGTTTTATGTGTGCTGGGAAGCAGAAACAAATAGCTTTGAGGACTACAAAGCTTGGGGTTGTGTAGTCCTCTCAGTGATGATCTACTGATAATAAAACAATGTTTCATCAAAACAGAATCTATCTATCTATCTATCTATCTATCTATCTATCTATCTATCTATCTATCTATCTATCTATCTATCTCTATCTATCTATCTATCATCTATCTATCTATCTATCTATCTATCTATCTATCTATCTATCTATCTATCTATCTATCTATCTATCTATCTATCTATCTATCTATCTATCTATCTATCTATCTATCTATCTATCTATCTATCTATCTATCTATCTATCTATCTATCTATCTATCTATCTATCTATCTATCTATCTATCTATCTATCTCTATCATCTATCTATCTATCTATCTATCTATCTATCTATCTATCTATCTATCTATCTATCTATCTATCTATCTATCTATCTATCTATCTCTATTATCTATCTATCTATCTATCTATCTATCTATCTATCTATCTATCTATCTATCTATCTATCTATCTATCTATCTATCTCTATCTATCTATCTATCTATCTATCTATCTATCTATCTATCTATCTATCTATACCATATCTATCTATCTATACCATATCTATCTATCTATCTATCTATCTATCTATCTATCTATCTATCTATCTATCTATCTATCTATCTATCTATCTATCTATCTATCTATCTATCTCTATTATCTATCTATCTATCTATCTATCTATCTATCTATCTATCTATCTATCTAGCTATCTATCTAGCTATCATCTCCTGTAATATAGAAATGTTCAGCACAATTTACTAGATTTTTCTTTTTTGTAAATGTTTTTATGCTGAAAAAATAGAACCAGGTGACATTTAAGCTACTCTGCACTTTGAATTGTGATATTTCTTATTTGCTTGTTATATGTTGTCTTTGGCAGAGTATATCATGGTGTAGATTAGAATTCCAATTCAGTATTAACTGAGAAACATTATTGCTGACCTGTGACAACAATCTCTGACCGCTCGCCAGTCTTCTTGTTTGTATGTGCCCATATTTGGCTGTTTTTATGTCACCTGTAACAATAACACGAAATATGTCTGTAAATAGATACAAAAAAACAAGTGATAGCTTTATAGGAAAACACAAAAGCACAAAACGTATCGCATTTCACACTGATATAATGTAGCATACTCCCCTTGTGTACAACTTCCTTGTGAGCTTCAGTGGAACACAGCAGGGCGGATGCCACACCTTCTCTTCCTCACACATTTTCTTCAGGATCGGTGTAGTTTACTGTAAATGATAATTACTAAGGAAAAATAAGGGTGGAAAGTTGAAAATAACCACTTCTGAAACCCTAGAAGTCTCCCAAACACCTAATAGGTAATGTAGACTTGCACATTTTGAATATTAAAACATAACCTTTAATCAAGATCATTATTAAAATATAGGTACACACAATAAAATTACCTGTAGAAAGCTGCTAAGAGCCAAAATTTAACCAATCCACATAACAGATAAACACTAGTGTCACAGAACTGCAATAATTCAGTAAAAAATGACAGTGTTCAACCGACACTCATGCAACCATCAGAGATTTAAACGTGGAATAGAAAAAGTTGAAATCATCTTAACCAATTGTCAGTATCCAAGGGATAAGGTCCTAGTACAGACTTCTATCTTGCAAAGATCCCTTCATTCCCATGAGCTTTGTAATTACCCTACCGGGCCCTCTTGATGCTGCATTGGCCCTTCTGACCCCAAGACTTCACCCCCTAACACTGGCAGTGCATAGTTTGCCCTTTGTAAATTTAACCTTACAATTGCGCTGCATGCCTCATGCCGTGTTTCTTCCTTTCAGGATCATCAGGGATGGTAATGCACACAAGAATAAAATAAAACATGGGCTATGGTACCAATGTCCCAGTGGTAGACTTGGTAATCAGCAGACTGGCAAAGACACCTTACTACATAGTGATTTAAATACCTGTTGTGGAAGATGGAGATGCAAATCACATGGTTTCTATAGGTTCCAATCAGAGACCAGATGTGTCTAAGAAATCTGTACGATCATTGCAGCCACATCATAAGGTTAGTCTAAAACCTGCTGTTTTGAATATGTTGTGGAACCCATACTGCGCTACTTCTCTTCCCTGTCTGCGACGCACATCATATAGATACAGTTGAATCCAGAAGTTTACATGCACTATATAAAAAGACACATATGCATGTTTTTCTCAATATCTGACATGAAATCAGAATAAACCTTTCCCAATTTAAGTCAATGTCACGTTACTGGCGATACAGGACTGGAAGTCAGTGGCCAGAGCAGAAGTGTGCAGGTGAGCGGACCAAGGAAGGACTTCTGAAAGTGCCGTATATGGCGGTGGTGGTTCACTATGTTGGCAGATGCTGGAGCCCGCCCGAGCACGGGCCGGCCGAGATCACACACAAGCACCAAGTCCGTTTAGGTGAATAGAGTTGGAGGTAGGAACAGCAGGGTTTCCACAAGAGACAGGAAGATGTCAGCAGAACACCTTCCAGATCAGGAGCTCAGATAATGCTTCACTCAGTAAAGGTACTGCCACACTTAGTGATCTCGTTAGCGATCTCAATAACGACGCAAGCTAATGAGATTGTTTGTGAGATCTCTTTTAGGTCGCTAGTAGCTGCCAAACAGGAGATCTCATAAACGACTCATCAGCGGTTAGCGATCTCTTTAACGACTTTGGCGGTCGTTAGGATGTCATTAGCATGTACTGAGCGCTTCTGATTCATAGGAATTTCCAGCATCGCTTCTGCTCTCTGCGTCCTGCTAGCCTGCTTTGCAACTGCTGCGATCCTCTCTGTGACGCAAAAGAGAACTTATAGATATTGCGATCCATTCCGTGACGCTAAACCCATATGCGTCACAAACGAGGTCGTTCGCAAAAGGTGCCAAACAGCGATATAGGCTCACCAGCGGGACGCCAACGATCAAAAAACGGTCCAGAACTCTAGTGAACGATCAACGAGATCACAGCAGGGGCCACATAGTTGCTACATGCCACACACAGCTAAGTCGCTAACGAGATCGCAAAATAGTGACGTTTTAGTGATCTCGTTTGCGATCCCGTTTAGTGTGGCATACCCTTTAGACTGAGCACCACAATATACTCAGCAACAGGAAGCTGCACAGGGCCAGGTATATATAGCAGGTCCAATCAGTCTTAATCAGGAGGGAACAATCAGCAGGGCAGGTGATGATCTCTATCCAATCAGTCTTAATCAGGGAGGAAACAATCAGCAGGGCAGGTGATGATCTCTATCCCAGACGAAGTTCATATGATTTCAGGCAGAAGTTATTCTAGTTCCGAAATAGCTCCACAGCAAGGGAACAGACCAGCAAGCCATGGTTCACAGGTTCAAATCCTAACAATACTCCCCTCTTAACGACGGCCTCTGGACGCAACTTGTCCAGGTTTTGCAGGATACCGCTGGTGAAATTGTCTAATCAAAAGAGGAGCATTGATGTTGCTTACTGGTTCCCATGAATTTTCCTCCGTGTCGTAGCCCTGCCATTTGATTAAATATTGCAAACGATTTCTGTGTATTCGGGAATCCAAGATCTTTTCCACCACAAACTGCTCCTGTCCGTCCACTTCAATTGCATCGGGAGGCGAAGGGGATCGTTCTGGAAATGGATTGGCTGTGGCGGCTTTCAACAACGACACATGAAACACAGGATGAATCTTCATTGATGTTGCTAGCTGTAGACGTACGGCTAATGGACTCACAATCTTACTGATTTTGTATGGTCCCACAAATTTTTGTCCTAATTTAGGAGAAGGAATCTTTAATTTCAAATTCTTAGTGGATAACCACACTCGATCTCCAATCCTAAACGTGGGAGTGGGTCTCCGATACCTGTCTGCCGCTTTTTATATTTCTCCTGAGCTTCCTTTAGAGTGTCTTTCAGAACATTCAGATTTTGCTGTAGCAGAGAGATTCTTTCTGCGTCTGCTGGTATTAATGGTGCCACAGGATTTTTGGGAAGGATGTTTGGGTGATATCCCAGATTTGCAAAAAATGGCGTCTGTTTCGTAGAGGCATTCTGTGAATTATTATATGAAAATTCCGCAAATGGCAGCAGATCCACCCAGTCGTCTTGCAGATGGCAAATATAACAACGAAGATACTGCTCCAGCGTCTGATTTGTACGTTCTGTCTGGCCGTTAGATTGCGGATGGTAAGCGGTTGACAATCGTACTTTGATGTCTAGTGCTGAGCATAAACTGCGCCAAAATTTAGATGTAAATTGCACACCTCGATCTGAAACGACTTCATCCGGCACTCCGTGGAGGCGAAAAACATTGCAAATTATCAGATCAGCTGTATCTTTTGCTGAAGGTAGACCTGAACACGGGATGAAATGCGCTGCTTTTGTAAGTCGATCCACTACTACCAGAATGGATGTCTTTCCCTTGGACTCTGGTAGATCTACAATAAAGTCCATTGAAATTGATCCCCATGGTCGTGTTGGGATGGCGAAAGGCTGCAATAGTCCCATAGGGGATGCACGTGGAGTCTTATATCTGGCACAGATGTCACAGGAATTAACATACTTCTTCACGTCTTCTTGAAAGTTCGGCTACCAAAAGAAACGTGACAAAAACTCCTGCGTTTTCTGTGTCCCTTTGTGTCCTGCAATTTTAGAATCGTGCACTAGTTGTAGGACTCTTAACCGAGCTGCTTCTGGTACATATAGTCGTCGACCATCAGTCCATACTTGATTTTTAAAAAACAGATGCACGTCCCCTGATGGACGTGATAGAAACGAGTCTGTTTCGTATGCTGCCTTCAAATCTTCCAGCAAATCTCCATCATGTATTACTCCCAAGATCTTAGTATCTGCCACAATGGGGTTTGGGTGTTGTTACAAGATTAGTTTCGCTTGAAAACATTCTGGATAATGCGTCTGCTTTCTTGTTACGGGAGCCTGGTCGATATGAAATTACAAAATTGAATTGATTCAAAAACAGACTCCAACGAGTCTGCCGAGGAGAGAGGCATTTTGCAGACCTGATAAACTCCAGATTGCGATGATCGGTCAACACCAAAATTTGTTGTGCAGCCCCTTGGAGATGATGTCTCCACTCTTTGAATGCTGATATGATGGCGAGCAATTCTTTATTTCCCACGTCATAGTTCTTCTCGGCTACAGACATACGTTGTGAGAAAAATGCACATGGATGCAGCAACTTCTTTTCCCCTGTCCTCTGAGAAAGGATAGCGCCGACCGCACAATCTGAAGCATCCACCTCGATGATAAAAGCCAATTCAGGGTCAGGATGGCGTAATATGGGAGCCGTTGTGAATTTCGTTTTTAAACGAGAGAACGCTTCTTGCGCTTGGGGTGTCCAGATGAATTTTGCTCCTTTTTTTGTTAATTGCGTGATGGGTAGCACGATTTCTGAAAAATTCTTAATAAAGCGTCTGTAAAAGTTGGCGAATCCCACAAAACGCTGAACTTCTTTCACATTTTTAGGGATAGGCCACTCGGTGATAGCTTGCGTTTTCTTAGCATCCATCCGTAATCCTTGAGGTGAAATGACGTATCCCAAGAACTGAATCTCTTCTCGATGGAATTCACATTTTTCTAATTTAATATATAATGAATTCTCCCTTAACCGTTGTAGCACTTGTCTTACGTGCGTCTGATGTTCCTCCATAGAGTTTGAAAAGATCAGGATGTCATCTAGATAAACGACCATGAACTGATCCAACAGGTCTCGGAAAATATCATTTGCCAGGTGCTGGAAGGTAGCTGGAGCATTAGCGAGTCCGAAGGGCATCACTAGACTTTCAAAGTGTCCGTATCGGGTACGAAAGGCCGTTTTCCATTCATCTCCAGGCTTTATTCGTACTAAATTGTATGCCCCACGTAAATCTAACTTAGTGAAGATCTTCGCACTTTGTACTCTTTCTTGGAGTTCCGGGATCAACGGTAGAGGATAACGTTTTTTTACCGTGACTTTATTAAGCTCCCTGTAGTCCACTACTGGGCGTAATGTTCCATCCTTCTTCTTGACAAAGAATATAGGGGCTCCAGTGGGCGAGGATGATGGACAAATACATTTTTTGCTTAGGTTTTCATCAATAAATTCTTTAAGAGCCTTCAGTTCAGGACCCGCTAAAGGGTAGATAGTTCCAAACGGTATAGCCACCCCCGGGAGTAGTTCTATTGGGCAGTCGTATGGTCGATGCGGGGGAAGTGTATCCGCTCCCTTCTTGTCACAGACATCCAAGAAATCTTCATACACCGCTGGTAGCTGAGGCAATTCTGGATTCTGAACTGCTTCTAATGTGGATTCGCTTGGAACCTCCGTCTGAACTTCCTTTTCGGGGAAACTGATCTTTTTCATCTCCCAATCAATGATAGGATTGTGCTTCTGCAACCAGGGCAAACCTAAAATGATGGGAAAATGTGGAGAAGAAATAATTAGGAATGTCAACATCTCACGATGCTGCAGCTCAATATAGATCTCCAAAGGTCCTGTCTCATGATCCACTGGCCCCGAATTCAGTGGAGATCCATCTACCGTCTCCATCACAATAGGTGAACGTCTTTTCTGCATATCTATGCCATATGTAAGGCGGCGGTGTTCACACCGTGCAGTAACTGAGGCAGTGACCCAAGCAAGTCCAAAGTAAACAGCTTTTATTCAGCAACTCACGGGTAAAACAGGAAAAGTCCTCCGGTACGCAGCCGGGGTAACTGTTATGTTACGGTAGCTGAGGAGTGCAGGTAAAAAAGGAAATACACCAGAGAAGTTGGAATCTATGAGATTGCAGTACCCTGACTAACCACCACAACTAGAGGCAGCCGTGGAGCGTTCCTACGATGGTCCTAGACGCCTCGTCACAGCCTGAGAAACTAACTACACCTAAAGATAGAAATAGGAAAGCTATCTGCCCCGGAGCAGAACCCCAAAGATAATAGAAAGCCCCCAAACATGTAATGGCGGTTAGACAAGAAGAAATACTGACACAGACAGAAAATAGTATGAGCAAACGCTGGGGCCCAAACTATCTAAATAGAAAAGGACAGGAAGGGTACTTACTGCAATCCCAGAAAACCCTGAAAAACACCAACTCTACTAATTTCAAAATCACCTGAGATCACACGACCTCTACCACCTAAATTAGTTCTCTGGTGTAACAAAAACAGCAGCCACTGAAAAAACTGCAAAAGCAAAAGTACAAAACACAGTGGCTGGACTAAACTGAGAGGGCAAAAGCCCCCGGAGGGACCCAGAAGGCCCCCACAGAAGTGCAGGACAAAATGCAAAAATATAGCAAAAACACAAAATAAGAAATTGACTTATCTGATAGCAGGAGATGCAGACACGACACAGCAGGCTACAAGGGAAACTGGAAAGAAGGATTCAGACCAGAACAATTGATCACCGGCAACCCTGATGGGAAAATGATTCCCTTAAATAAGACCAATCAGTAACACCTGATTCCCAATCCTCACTAGTACCGCTTGTAACCACCAGAGGGAGCCTCTGCTCAGAACTCATCTCAAACCCATTCACAACAGTACCCCCCCCTTGAGGAGGGGTCACCGAACCCTCATTTGAGCAACCAGGTCGGTCAGGATGAGTTCTATGATACGCACGGATAAGTCTCCTAGCATGGATGTCCGAAGCAAACACCCAAGAATTATCTTCCTGACCATAACCTCTCCATTTAACCAAATACTGGAGTCTTCGTCTAGAAAAACGAGAATCCAATATTTTCTCAACCACATACTCCAGATTGCCCTCAACCAAAACAGGGTCAGGAGGCACAGCAGCAGGAACCACTGGCTCAACAAACCTCTTCAACAAGGACTTGTGGAACACGTTATGGATCTTAAATGTCCCTGGAAGAAGCAAACGAAAAGAAACAGGATTAATAATCTCCATGATCTTATAAGGTCCAATGAACCTAGGCTTAAATTTAGGAGATGCTACTCTCATAGGAATATTCTTTGAGGACAACCAGACCAAGTCCCCCACTTTAAACCGAGGACCATCAGTCCTATGCCGGTTAGCAAACCGCTGGGCCTTCTCCTGAGAGAGGGACAACCTCTCCACTACCTGGTCCCAAATCTGCTGCATACGCTCAACAACAGAGTCAACACCTGGACAGACAGAAGCCTCCGTCTGTCCTGAAGAAAATCGAGGGTGAAACCCAGAATTACAGAAAAACGGAGACATCAAAGTGGCAGAGCTAGCCCTATTATTAAGAGCAAACTCAGCCAAAGGCAAAAAAGAGACCCAGTCATCCTGATCAGCAGACACAAAGCATCTTAGATAAGTCCCCCAATGTCTGGTTTGTTCTCTCAGTTTGACCATTGGTCTGAGGATGAAATGCCGAGGAGAAAGACAATTGAACACCCAGTTTAGAACAAAAAGTCCTCCAAAATCTGGAAACAAACTGGACTCCTCTGTCAGACACAATGTTCTCAGGAATGCCGTGTAAACGAACCACGTGCTGAAGGAACAACGGCACCAATTCAGAGGGAAGGCAACTTAGGTAATGGCACAAGATGTATCATTTTGGAAAACCTATCACAAATTACCCAGATGGTGGTCATTCTCTGAGAAACAGGAAGATCAGAAATGAAATCCATAGAGATATGGGTCCATGGTCTCTTGGGCACAGGCAATGGCATCAACAAACCACTAGAGCGAGAGCAAGGCTTGGAGCGAGAGCAAGTCCCGCAGGACTGCACAAATTCCCTGACATCGCGAGACAAGGTAGGCCACCAAAAGGACCGACTAACCAAGTCTCTGGTACCAAAAATTCCGGGATGCCCAGCCAATGCGGAACAATGAATCTCAGACATCACACTCTTTTTCCATTGGTCCGGGACAAACAATTTTCCAACAGGGCAGCGCTCGGGCCTATCCTCCTGACACCCCTCCAGAGCAAGTCTCAAATTAGGCGAGATGGCGGAAAGAACTACACCCTCCTTCAAAATAACAGAGGGATCAGATAGCTCAGGAGAGTCCGCAAGGAAACTCCTCGAGAGGGCATCCGCCTTAACATTCTTAGTGCCAGGAAGAAAGGAAACCACAAAATTAAAACGTGTGAAAAACAAGGCCCACCTGGCCTGTCTAGGATTGAGTCGCTTGGCAGATTCCAGATAGACCAGATTCTTATGGTCCGTAAGGACCACCACCTGATGTTTGGCTCCCTCCAGCCAATGTCTCCACTCTTCAAAAGCCCACTTCATGGCCAATAACTCCCGATTACCCACGTCATAATTACGTTCAGTAGGAGAAAATTTTCGAGAGAAAAAGGCACAAGGGTTACTTTTAGAGGTCTCTGGATCTTTTTGGGACAAAACGGCACCTGCCCCAATTTCAGAGGCATCAACCTCCACCTGAAATGGCAGAGAAACATCAGGCTGCCGTAGAACAGGAGCAGAAGTGAATCTCTGCTTAAGTTCCTGAAACGCAGAGACTGCCTCAGGAGGCCAATTCACCACATCAGAACCCTTTCTGGTCAAATCAGTTAATGGTTTAACAATAACAGAAAAATTACCAATAAATTTACGATAAAAATTGGCAAAACCCAAAAATCTCTGAAGAGCCTTTAATGAAGTAGGTTGGACCCAATCACAGATGGCCTGAACCTTGACCGGGTCCATTTCAATAACAGATGGGGACAAAATGAATCCCAGAAATGAGATCTTCTGTATGCCAAAAAGACACTTTGATCCCTTCACATACAGAGCATTCTCTCTCAAAATCTGGAATACAGTTCGAACATGTTTCACATGAGAGTCCCAGTCATTAGAAAAAATCAAGATATCATCCAAATAAACAATCAGAAACTTGTCCACAAAATCCCTGAAAATGTCATTCATGAAGGACTGGAAGACGGAAGGAGCATTAGTGAGCCCAAAGGGCATCACAAGGTACTCAAAATGCCCTTCAGGGGTGTTAAATGCCGTCTTCCATTCATCCCCGTGCTTAATGCGAATAAGGTTATACGCCCCCTGAGGTCAAGCTTGGTAAACCAAGTAGCGTTTTTCACCCTGGAAAACAGGTCAGAAATCAAGGGTAACGGGTATTGATATTTCACAGTAATATTGTTCAAGAGACGATAATCAATACACGGCCTTAATGAACCATCTTTTTTGGCCACAAAGAAAAAACCGGCACCTAAGGGTGAAGAGGATGGTCTGATATGACCCTTCTCCAATGATTCCTTGATATAAGACCGCATAGCGTCATGTTCAGGTACAGACAAGTTAAAAAGGCGACCCTTAGGGAATTTACTACCTGGCACTAATTCAATAGCGCAGTCATAGCTCCTATGGGGAGGTAAGGATGCAGATTTACTTTCGCTAAACACATCAGAAAAATCAAACAAAAAGTCAGGAACATCCTCAGCCTGGGGGGAGGCAGAAAAAACAGGAGTGTTGGTATTAACACATTGGCAGCCCCAACTGGTTACAGACACAGATTTCCAATCCAAAACAGGATTATGAGACTGTAACCAAGGGAAACCCAGCACGATAATGTCATGCAGATTATATAGAACCAAAAATTTGCAGCACTCCTGGTGATCAGGTTCAACCCTCATTATCACCTGAGTAGAAAACTGGGGTTTATTCTCAGCCAAAGGGGTAGAATCGATCCCCAGTAGGGGAATAGACTTCTGTAGGGGTATCAAGGGAAATCCACAACGTTTAGCAAAATCATAATCCATCAGGTTAATAGCTGCTCCAGAATCAACGAAAGCCTGAGCAGAAAATGAGGACAGAGAGCATATCAGAGTGACAGTTAATAAAAACTTAGTCTGAACACTACCCAAGACAACTGAGCGTGCAAAACGTCTTCCCCGCTTAGGGCAGACTGAAATAGCATGAGAGGCATCACCACAGTAGAAACATAACCCATTGCGCTTTCGAAACTCATGACGCTGTGCCCCAGACACCACTCCATCACACTGCATGGGCTCAGCAGCTGGCTCACAAGGCAACACCACTCCACGCATACTTCTCCGCTCACGCAAACGTCTGTCAATTTGAATCGCTAATGACATAGAATCATTGAGACCAGAGGGGACAGGGAATCCCACCATAACATCCTTTACATTAACCGACAGACCCTTCCGGAAAAGGGCCGCCAAAGCGTCGTCATTCCATTTGGTCAGGACTGCCCACCTACGGAATCTCTGACAGTATAACTCAGCGTCATCAAGCCCCTGATTTAACGCCAACAAGGCTTTTTCAGCTTGATCAGTGACATTAGGCTCATCGTACAATAACCCCAAAGCCTGAAAAAATGCATCAACATCACTCAAAACAGGATCCCCAGGTGTGAGGGAAAAAGCCCAATCCTGAGGATCGCCGCGCAGGAGAGAGATGATAATTTGAACCTGCTGCGCTGCGTTTCCTGAGGACTTAGATTTTAAGGCAAGAAACAATTTACAATTTATTTTGAAATTCTGAAACTTAGCTCGATCCCCTGAAAACAAATCTGGCATGGGGATCCTAGGTTCCACAACAGGCAACCTAGCAAGATATGCAGCAATACTCCGAACCTCAGTGGCAAGCTGATCCACACGGCCAGACAACTGTGCAAACTCCATTGGGAGAAAAGATCCTCCCCAGCACCCAGAGATACAGAGGGAAAAAAAAAAAAAAAAAATGCAACAAAAAGAAAAATATCTCTGACAACTTTTCTTCCTTCAAAATATTTTTTCCCTTCTGTGAGTACCATACAATTTTTATGGCCGGTGATACTGTTATGTTACGGTAGCTGAGGAGTGCAGGTAAAAAAGGAAATACACCAGAGCAGTTGGAATCTATGAGATTGCAGTACCCTGACTAACCACCACAACTAGAGGCAGCCATGGAGCGTTCCTACGATGGTCCTAGACGCCTCGTCACAGCCTGAGAAACTAACTACACCTAAAGATAGAAATAGGAAAGCTATCTGCCCCGGAGCAGAACCCCAAAGATAATAGAAAGCCCCCAAACATGTAATGGCGGTTAGACAGAAGAAATACTGACACAGACAGAAAATAGTATGAGCAAACGCTGGGGCCCAAACTATCTAAATAGAAAAGGACAGGAAGGGTACTTACTGCAATCCCAGAAAACCCTGAAAAACACCAACTCTACTAATTTCAAAATCACCTGAGATCACACGACCTCTACCACCTAAATTAGTTCTCTGGTGTAACAAAAACAGCAGCCACTGAAAAAACTGCAAAAAGCAAAAGTACAAAACACAGTGGCTGGACTAAACTGAGAGGGCAAAAGCCCCGGAGGGGACCCAGAAGGCCCCCACAGAAGTGCAGGACAAAATGCAAAAATATAGCAAAAACACAAAATAAGAAATTGACTTATCTGATAGCAGGAGATGCAGACACGACACAGCAGGCTACAAGGGAAACTGGAAAGAAGGATTCAGACCAGAACAATTGATCACCGGCAACCCTGATGGGAAAATGATTCCCTTAAATAAGACCAATCAGTAACACCTGATTCCCAATCCTCATTAGTACCGCTTGTAACCACCAGAGGGAGCCTCTGCTCAGAACTCATCTCAAACCCATTCACAACAGGTAACATCAGTTCATAAACACTGGTTGCCGGGAACAACGGCCGCGCCGGCCGAACAGAGCCTGACAGGTGCAGAGCCGTCCCAGGCGTGGGTTCAGCTACACACAATCCTGTGGAGCTTTCCTGCTATGCTCCTCGCAGGGTCCCCACATAGAACAACACTAATCCTTAGTGCAGGAGTTTTAAAGACCTGTGGCAAAAGCCACTGGAAAACCCGGGTTGGGGGGAGGAGGCCGCCCCACTGCCTCCTGTGACCTCCTCCAAGAAATGAAGGCCCTGCCGGATTTTACTTAATCTGCCTTAGCCAGGTAGTCTGACTAGGTCATTGCTCACCTTCATTCCTGCATTGCAGCCGCAGCTGTGTGTGTGACTGCAATGCACTCCAATGGCTCTAATAGGTCTCTGTACACATTCTGGGGAAATATAACGTCCCTCGTAAACGATCCCGGTCACTGCCTCACACATGATTTTGAGCAAATGCAGAATCCATGAACATCCCGCTGGCCCAGAGTCGATCATGGCTGATGCAGTGATCCACTGGGAGTTAAACTTCAGTTTGATAGTTACAAAATAGTGGGATTCACGGCTCTCCTTCCTGGTAGGTGGAACTATGGATGATATGGACTGGATCTCATCTTTAGCATAATCAGTCTCTGAGATGAAAGACTCCTCGTCGGAAGAATCAGGATCCATTATAGCCGCCACCATTTTTCTTGAACGGTTTGTGGGATGACTTGGACAGTTAGTAAGAAAATGTCCCGCTTCCCCGCAGTACAGACATAGATTCTCTTTAAATCTCTGTTCTCTTCGTTCTGCACTCGCTCGTCTCTGGATTGCATCCACTTGCATTGGCTCTAGTTCTGTATCTCGGACATTCCGGCTAGGCACTTCTTTAGTGACCGATGGCAGGGAGGAGTTATAAGAGTTAGTTGAACGATTCATGGAGGTCCACTTCTCTTGTCGTCGTTCAGACAGACGGGTGTCAACCCGGATGCAATGCTTGATGAAATCATCCAGATCCGAAGGGGTCTCTCCACGGGCAAGTTCGTCCTTTACTGCACTAG
This sequence comes from Oophaga sylvatica, assembly GCA_033576555.1. Lineage (NCBI taxonomy): Eukaryota > Metazoa > Chordata > Amphibia > Anura > Dendrobatidae > Oophaga > Oophaga sylvatica. The sequence goes on from JARQOD010000006.1 coordinate 268,373,015, forward strand.
AAAGTCCTCTTTTAAAGAAAGATATTTTTGCTGCATTATTCCATTCAGTGTCAACGGCCCACCTCCTATACTCCATAGCATACTCTGCGACAGGGCGTTTGCCTTGTCGTAATGCCAGCAACGTTGATTCAGCAGTAGCTACACGGTTTGGGTCATCAAACATCTGCTGCATCGCTCGAATAAACTCGTTCAGATTGTCTAAACGTGCGTCCCGAGTCTCAATCAGAGGATTAGCCCAAGCGATTGCTTTGTGGGTTAACAGCATAATGATGCATAGCACCTTTGACCTATCAGTCGGAAACTGATTAGCATGTGTATCGAAGAACAGGTAACATTGATTCAAAAATCCACGAAATTTATTTCGTTCACCGCCAAAACGAAAAGGTGGTAGCTTGGGGGGCGTGGCAGACGCTGAGGCGGAAGCTTGTCCTTCTTGCTGGGTAATTCGAGCAGTCAACACTTGTACTGCATTCTGCAGATCTTGGATAGCTTGTGGTTCTGGACATTATGATCGCTTTGTGCAATAAATGCGTCCATCCGTGCTTTTCCATTCACCTGTTCGGTGTGCAAACTGGACATTGCATCCTGCAGTTTTCTGACACGTGTTTCCAAAGTTTCTGCTCCAGCGGCCTCCATTTTTGAGAGGCTGAGTATTCTGTCACGTTACTGGTGATACAGGACTGGAAGTCAGTGGCCGGAGCAGAAGTGTGCAGGTGAGCGGACCAAGGAAGGACTTCTGGAAGTGCCGTATATGGCGGTGGTGGTTCACTATGTTGGCAGATGCCGGAGCCCGCCCGAGCACGGGCCGGCCGAGATCACACACAAGCACCAAGTCCGTTTAGGTGAATAGAGTTGGAGGTAGGAACAGCAGGGTTTCCACAAGAGACAGGAAGATGTCAGCAGAACACCTTCCAGATCAGGAGCTCAGATAATGCTTCACTCAGTTAGACTGAGCACCACAATATACTCAGCAACAGGAAGCTGCACAGGGCCAGGTATATATAGCAGGTCCAATCAGTCTTAATCAGGGAGGGAACAATCAGCAGGGCAGGTGATGATCTCTATCCAATCAGTCTCAATCAGGGAGGAAACAATCAGCAGGGCAGGTGATGATCTCTATCCCAGACGAAGTTCATATGATTTCAGGCTAACGTTATTCTAGTTCTGAAATAGCTCCACAGCAAGGGAACAGACCAGCAAGCCATGGTTCACAGGTTCAAATCCTAACAGTCAATTAGGATTAATATAATATTTGCCAAATGCCAGAATAATAAGAGAGAGGATGTTTTAAGGTATTTGGTATCATTGCCTTAAACTAAATGACTTGGGTTAAACTTTTGGGATATCCTTCCACAAGCTTCTCACAATAGTTGTTTGGAATTTGAGCCCATTCCTCCTGACAAAACTGGTGTAACTGGTCCAGGTTTGCAGGTCGCCTTGCTGGCACCTGCTTTTCAGCTTTGTCCATAAATTTTCAATAGGATTGAGATCAGGGCTTTGTGGTGGCCACTCCAAAACATCGACTTTGTTATCCTTAAGCCACTTTGTTACCATTTTGGAAGTATGCTTCTGGTCATTGTCTATTTGGAAGACTCATTACTGCCTAAGCTTTAACTTTCTGGCTGATGTCTTGAGATGTTATTTCAGTATTGCCACATAATCTTCTTTTCTCATGATGTCATCTATTTTGTAATGTGCACCAGTCTTTCCTGCAGCAAAACAACCCCACAACATGATGCTGCCACCCCCTTGTTTCACAGTTGGGTTGGTCTTCTTAAGCTTACAAGCTTCTCCCTTTTTCCTCCAAAGATAAGGATGGTCAAAAAGTTCAATTTTAGTTTAATCAGACCACAGGACATGTCTCCAAAAAGTAAGGTCTGTCTGTGTTCCTGTGTGAATTTGCAAACATTTATCTGGCTTTTTTTTTCTTTTGGAGCAATGACGTCTTCCTGGCAGAGTGGCCTTTCAGCCCATGTTGATACAGTACTCGTTTCACTGTGGATATTGACACAATTTTACCAGCTTCCACCATCATCTTCACAAGGTCTTTTGCTTTTGTTTTTGGGTTGATATACACATGTCAGACCAACGCACATTCATCTCTGGGACACAGAACCCATCTCCTTCCTGAGCAGTATGATGGATGGACATTCCTATCTTGTTTGTTCTTGCGCATAATTGTTTGCACAGACGAACAAGGCACCTTCAGGTATCTTGAAATTGTACCCAAGGATGAGCCAGTCTTCTGCAAGTCCACAACTCTCTTCCGAATATCTTGGCTGATTTCTTGAGACTTTCCCATGATGCTACAGACAGAAGCAGTGTGTTTGAGGTGTGAGTTAAAATACATCCACAGGTGAGTCTCTACTTAACGCAGATGTTGACTCCCCGCACAGCATGTCTGACTCTGCCCACAATATGTGTCATACTATGCGAAACGGCATCAACTCCTAGCTATGCTGGAGCACTCTCATAAGTGCCTTTCTCATGCGAGTGTGAGTGCTCAATCACGCTCTTTGTATTTATAAATTATTATACTTTTGTCAGATGATTTTGAGATGGAGTGCTCTTTTCCTCCACTGAGGACTATCACAGGCCAGCGTCATAAGACGCTAAATACATATACATGTCAACACCAATAGTATATTTACTTGGGTATAAGGTCAATATGAGTTCATATTCTGCTTCCCCTTTCTTCTATTTTTATTCCTATTCATCGGCATTAGATTAACTCATATCGACCTTTGATCTTTAACTGACACTCATAATGGTTTTAAATTTAAGGGGTTGTCTTACTAACAAAGTGCACTTTAACTCCAACCCGGCATGTGCCAAATATGTACTGCTCTGCGGGAGCTATGTTCCTGCAAACAGCAGTACAGGTACAGCATACCGATTGCGCGGCTTCATGCTAAGCGCCATGGCGATCGGGTGCAGATGTCAGCTTTGTGTGAGAGCCGACACTCCGCAGCAATGCCCATGATCAGTGCTAGCACCGATCGCGGGCCTTTAACCCATCTGATGCCGCTGTCACTACTGACAGCGGCATAGATTAGCATTGCGCAGGGAATCAGTTCCCTGCGCGCTTCCATCAGGACAATGTGATGTGATCGCGTTGTCCTGATGGTCTCCATGGAGACGCCTGGCCGCAAGATGGTCACACAGTCCTTCAGGGTACAGCAGGGAATGAGGCTTGTGAGCACCTGCTGAGGTCTCCATACAGTGATGTTCCAGGATGGGATAATGTAAAAAAGTTTAAAAAATATTAAAAAGTGTAAAAATATTTTCTTAAAAATCCTCAAATAAAGAAAAATGAAAAAATAATTTTCAAATAAATACATTTGTTTATGTAAAAAAAACAATAAAAGTACACATATATGGTATTGCCTCGTCCGTAACGACCCACTCTGTAAAACTAGAAAAAAAATTGGAGAGAGGAGGGGGCGCTTCTGGTGTGATACCCAGTGGTCAAGTGGAGGAGGTTAAGAACAAAGTACACTAACCTGCCATGGTTATGCTGCTGGCATAACCATGTTTGCAGAGCCTGCGTTGCTTATTGTGCGCCGTTCGCCATCCCGGCTTCCGGGTTCGGAGGTTAGCCGGTCACGTGGAGCTTCATATGATGCTATTGTCATTACAGGTCCTCCGTCTTCCAGGTCTTGCAGGACTGTTGAAAAGTCTGCTGGGTCCGTGCTGCACCAAGCTGCTCGCCCAGAAGGGTAATAGAACAATTTGGTCCGGGGACCAGAAGAACGACCACAGATCCAAGAAGATTTTTTATGTAAAAATCTAACAAAATTCTTTATTAGATACATGAGACATTTAAAATGGACCGGTGCACATAAACAGTGACAAATAGTGGGGTGTGATGTCTAGCCAGGACATCCACCAAAAAGAATGCACATACAACTGAGATCCCTGATTGTTTAAACAAAATTATGCAGGGCACAGTTAGGAATAAGACATGCTGGAAAGACAAAATCAGAATGGGGCCACAATATATATAGAAAAGCAAGTGCACATATAGGAATATGTCTGGCATCCCATAGGATAGGGCTTGCTATAGTGTGCTGATTATACAGACCATACCACTACCTAGTCTGAAATAAGCTAGACCACAGCATGTACAAAATTGTGTCCACTATGTATACCGATAATGCCGGAAAGAGGTCCACCCCATGAGTGGAGGAGAGATCTACCACGTCTGCACATACCTGTTTTTCCCTGATTGCGCCGGCTCCCACATCACGAGAGGTAATACTTTTGGGTGCTAAATGGCACTCGGCTGCACTAGTAGGTGGTAGATCTCTCCTCCAGGAGAGGTACGGCTGTTTTAGATGGAAAAGAAACTTTTGTAATTGGTCATTATGTCCTCACAAAGCTTTTCAGCGGTGAATCCGCCTTCATCAGGTGATGACCAGTGTAACAAACAAGGGGTATTTAAGGAGAGCTAATCAATGATCTAATTTGGACAAATTAACCCCTTCCAGTTATTGTATGCAGTTATCAGCCTATTTGATTTCAAGCTGGGAAGGGGTTAATTTGTCCAAATTAGATCATTGATTAGCTCTCCTTAAATACCCCTTGTTTGTTACACTGGTCATCTCCTGATGAAGGCAGATTCACCGCTGAAAAGCTTTGTGAGGACATAATGACCAAGTAAAGAAGTTTCTTTTCCATCTAAAACAAGTGTCTGTCTTGGTCTGAGCACCCTAATCAGTCATACTTCTCCTTCCTTGCACTCTGTAAAACTGTGCTACTAGTTAACTCCTTCAGTGAACACTGTTAAAAAAAATGTGAGGCAGTGACTTGTGTTACATGTACGGGTCACTGCATCTTTCCCCCAGGATGCACCTGGAGGCGTATTGAGGCCATGAGAGGGCATTGCAGGCATAGCTGTGGTTACAGTGAATACTGAAGTGAGTATAGGTCTTGGACATGCTAGTTGTTCAAGGTAGATATAGGGAAAACCTGCCCTGAGTTTTTGTGTTTGAAACAGACTGCACTATGGTAGTGGTGCATTCCGTTTCATTCCCAGTCCGGGTTTTCCATGTGGCTGGAGGCCACAGATTCAAGTTAAAAGCCCTGTAGTAAAGGGTTTGGGTGTGTCAGGGCCAGTGTCAATCTGGTGTTTGGAAGAGTACAGAGCAGAGGGCTTTACAGAGCTCCATCTGTGTGAGGCAACACAGGCAAGTGGAGCAAACAGCCAAGAGAGCTGAGAGGTCTGGCACCTTCAGCATACACAGCGGTGCAGACACCCACAGCAACTGGCCAGAAGAGGACTAGCGTGTTTACTGACTGTAAACTGAAGGATATCGTGTACTGTGGAAAGCTGTGAGTAAAGAGAAATTATCACGGCGGTGCAGTCGCCCTTGGCAATGGGTCAGGAAGGTGGACCAGCATGTTTAGTGACTGTGTAATTCAGAGTATATGTGACCGGCTGCGATCCGTAGGATATCATGTGCTGTCTTTATATGAGATGGACATTAATGCTGTGAAGTAAACACATTAAAGTGACTTTTGTTTTGGAACTTTGCTGGATCACTGCCTCATCACTGCATAAGGGTGCTACCGCTGCATTACATGAAATAAAAAATGAGGCAAAAAACAATGCTTTATCATCATACCGCCGAACAAAAAGTGCAATTAAACGTAATAAAAAAGACCAATGTAAATAAAAATGGTACAGCTGAAAACATGATCTTGTCCGGCAAAAAACAAGCTGTCATACAGCTCCATGAGCAGAAAATAAAAAAGTTGTAGCTCTCAGAATAAAGCAATGCAAAAATAATTATTTTGTATATAAAATAGTTTTTATTGTATAGAAGCGCCAAAACATAAAAAAGATATAAATTGGGTGTCACTGTAATTGTACTGTTCCGAAGAATAAAGCTGACTTACCAATATTACTACAACCAGAACGGTTTAAAAAAAATGCAATTCCTGAATTGCTGGTTTTTGCTCATTTTGTGTACAAAAAATTGAAATAGAAAGCGATCAAAAACATCATGTGCCCAAAAATGGTACCAATAAAAACATCAGCTCGTCACGCAAAATACAAGCCATAACATGACTCTGTCAGCCGAATATGGAAAAATTATAGCTCTCAAAATGTGGTGATAGAAAAACTAGACTTTGCAAAAAAAAAGCGTATTTTAGTGTGTGACAGAAACCAAACATAAAAACCCGATATAAATCTGGTATCACTGTAATCGCATCGACCCAAATAATAAAGTCGCCTAATCACTTTTACCACATGAGGAACGGTGTAAAAAATAAATAAAACTAATTCTTCACATGCTGTTTGATTTTTTTCATTCTGCCTCCCAAAGATCGTAGTTAGGCTCAGAGCACATTTAGCTTGCTCTCTGAAATATGTGATTCAGACGGAACCTCTGGTGGAAGATTCCCTATAATGAGGCAAATGGAGGCACTGTGGCCACCATAGGATCTGTGATCCGGCGGTGTCCGTCTTTTTAGGATTGCATAAAAGTGCGGTTGACCACAGTTCTGTGAACTTCTGAAAAGAAGGACACAACTGAACAGAGGCCAGACAGAGTCCAGAGTAACTCTGTTGCCTCATTATATTGAACGGATCCATCGGGGGTTTCATTTGTCACATGTCACTCAGAGATTTAGGTGTAAACCTTGATGCAAGTGCTCAGCGTTAGAGCGCCGGATAAATGTGATTATAAATTTTATGTAAGATGTTCTCAATAAAAGCTTCAACTCAATCCAAAAAAAGGCAAGTCCTCACTCAGGTCTGTCATCTGTTAACGGAAATATAGGGGGCTTCCACGTTACTGATAGCACAAAGGCTCTGGAAAAGCGAAATGGCTCCTCGCCCCCAAAAAGAAAATCAGCAAATTCTCTGCTCCCAAATCCAAATGCCTCCTCCCTTCTGAGCCCCAATGTGCCTAAACCACATTTAGCGCCCACATGTTTGGCATTTCTGTAATGATGAGAGCCTGCCTAATTTACAGGTGTGTGTCTTCAGAAGCACGGGCTAGGCATAATGTACTGGTCACTACAACGGCAGTTTGCAATTTTCACTCAGCAACATCCACTGCTGCCTGTTTCTGGAAAACACCCATGGTATCAAAATCGTCACTACACCTGGAGATAAATTCCCAAAGGGATATAATTTCCAAAATGGGGTCACTTGAGGGGGATTCTGCTTTTCTAGCATTTAGGGGCTCTAGGGGCGGACACTGACCACTTGGGGCCCCTGTGCAAGAAATGTTTCAGGGCCCCCTCCCTGCCTGCTACGTTTTTTATGATGAGTACAATCTGGCAATGGGACCCCTGGAGCCTAAGATTCCGAGAAACGAGGCAGATTGCCCTCAATATTACTGCCCTGCAAGCAGGGGCCTACATAGCAATCACAAGGCCCCATAGCAAAAGTTCTATTTGGGCCCCACACCTCTAAAAAATATATTTATATTTTTTCACTGAGAAAGATATATATATATATATACTGTGTGTGTAATACATAAATATATATATATATCCGTTAGCATTCGGTTCTGCTGGCTCCAGCGCAGTCAGACTTGCAGCCAAGTGACAACTAGAATCCGCTGTCAGTGACTAGAACACTACAGACGCGGCTGACACATGACAGCAAGTGTGCAGAGCGCCTCCTCGTGGTTACGTGATAACTGCTGGAACCAGCAGAGCCCAACATGTATATATTACATTATATGTCTGGTGCCTGTATCATCTGGTATCTGCTCTATTCATTGTCTATGGAACTGATGGAAATAGCCGAGCGCAGCACTCAGCAGCTCTATAGATAATGAATAGAGATGGGGGGCCCAGTAGTTGAATCCGCAGTAATCAGCAAGTTATCCATGATCTGCTGGATCACACATACATCGTACATACATATACCGTACATACACACACAGATACACATACCGTACATGCATACACATACACACACCATACATACACACATATACCGTACATACACACACACACACAGATACACATACCGTACATGCATACACACACCATACATACACACATATACCGTACTGTAAGGTTTCACTCACTCGGCTGCTTCAGAGGTAATCAGGAGACACTTTTCTTATGCAAAAAGTCCTTTGGTTTATTACATCATAAACCATATGGTAACATACAATACAACTCTTCAATGCTTCAGCTCCTGCCTGGAGCCTCACTCTTCAGTCACAGAGACCTCTCTGTAATGTCCTGCCTTGGACACATGGAAGCCTGTCCACACTGGCAGACTCCCACACACTCTCTTTCGGGTGCAAAACACACTTCTTAACATAGGTGTAACCCCCCCATAGATGAGGTCAGGATCACATGATTAGGTCACCTGGTCATGACCTCATCACAGGTCCTTTACCACAACACAAATCATGCCTCCATGCATATCCCGAGGAGCATACACAGTACCCCCTAGCTGCATCAGGGGTCACTACACCACATACCTCCCCCCTCTGTTCAAACTTGTGGGGTTGAACACTTGTTACCCGACCAGAGATCCTTCTCGGTCGTCTCTGCCAGTCAAACCGTCTGACTAAGTCGGGCCCTCTGTCAGACCACCCGCCTCCCCAGCGGTCAGTACGGCGTCGCAATTCCCTTGGACCCATACGTCCTGTCTGGTCTGAGTCCTTTTCAGCTCGTCCACCTCAGGTTCTCCTACTTAGGTCACTCATCACTGAGCTAACTGAGGCATCACTATTTCTACCTCTTCCATCAGGCGCTCTTCGCCTCTCAACACTACGGATTGAAGGTGGCGGCCATCTTTCCATTTCTTGCAGCTCTCTGTTGACCTGCTCCCTCTCCAGTCGTAGCTTCTCTACTTCTCTCAAGTATGACACACGATACTCCAGGAGCATCCGGATATTCCCAAGGCTCTCTCTGGATCCGACAACGAGGAATGGAACCATCCCATCTTCACCACTGACCTGGACTTCGTCATCAGCCGGAATCCTGACTCTCGTCGCACCGGACTTATTCACCATCTCCTGCATCACTTTCCCAAGTCTTCCGATGACTTTCTTCACCAGACCTCTGGGCACTTGAATGATGTCTTCCACCAATCCAAGCCGACTTTGAGCCTTTCTTGCTTGCTCCAAACGTCGAGCGGCTTCTTTATTCCTCCACATGATCATCTGTTTCGTTCGGAGGCATTGTAGATGCATGTCTCTCAGGACAGCCACTCGCTTCAGTGTGACTTCCTTAGTCGACAGTATGACTAACTGTTTCATCTCTGGCACCCAATTCACACTACATGCTTCTACCGCCTTTCTAAAGGCCTCATGCACCTCCTCACTGGCACACATTCTCGCAGGTCTTCGGGTATCTCTATTACACACTTGAAACCCGACTAGTGTTGAGCGATACGATAATGCAAATATCGGCTATCGGCCGATATTAGCTCTATCGGCCTTTCGATAATTCGTTTCGATATTTTCGTCTTATCGAATACCAGAATCGGATTTGTCACTGTCACTGTGAGTGTCCGTCGGTCGGGTCTGTCAGGAGTCAGCGGCACTTACCTGGCAGAAGATCTCCGGCGGTCACGTCCTGGACTGCTTGATGGCCGCCATTATCTTCTCCCTGGCGGTCACATGCAGTTTTTCGCGATAACTGCAGTGACTGCAGGGTAATCCCGGCCGTAAAGCAGTCAGTCCGATGACGTCACCGCCGGGGAAGCAGGTAATCAGCTGTGCTGCGCCGGGATGACAGGCTCTGCCTGTAATTCTGATGTAGCAGAGCTGGATCATCGTGGGACACTCGTTACTATGGACTGCGTCGGTCAGGTGGTATACTTTTTTTTTTTTTTCATTTTTTTACAGGAGATGGATGGCGTCGCAGGATGAGACAGTAATAAAAGAAATGAAAACTGTGTTTGTTTTTTTTTTATTAAATTAAAAAAATTTTTTAGGAACATTCACCCGTCCGGGTACATAAACAAGTTAACTATTTACATACAGGGACCCTGTCCGGGTTATTTAGACTTCTTTGGCTGGCCTCTTCCAGGTACCACCTGGTACTCTTCTTGAGATTGCCAAACATCCGAGGCACCAAGGACCACCAGGACCTGATGACGTCGTGTGGCCTGTACAGTGACGTCGTGACCCGCTATCTGGGTCTGTGTGGCCACCTCTTTCATCTCCCTCCGGGTCTGGAGCCCTATGTCCCGGACTGTACGAACCCCAGGGTGCCTAACAGGCGCCGGGTACGGGCCAGCTATACTTATCATGTCCATAGCTGGGGCTGCTGAGGAGACCACTGAGGGAGGCTGGGGAGATTTACGGCGTGGGGTGGGCACTTTTGCAGAGGCCTGGATGTGGGAGGCTGAAGGCTTCGAGGGTCTCACAGGTTCCTGACACACTGGGGAGTAGGGGTCGCACCTGGTAACATTTAGGGCGTACCACCCATTGTAACCCCAGTGTCGGGTGTAAGTCACCAAGTCTCCTTGCAACAAGTCCCTCCCCGGGTGTCCTTCTGGGAGGTGAGCCTCCACGTCCCGCCGGGTCACAAAGACTTCTAAATAAAGTCCAGGCTCCTTGATGAAGCCCCAACCACCTTTCAATTTAAAGCTCCGTACTGCACCCTTACGCCGCGGCTCACTCAGGGTTCCTTTATCCTTTCTCATCCGGTCCTTATCTGCCCGGTCCTTCTCCAGGTGACGTTGGCGAAGTTTTAGGGTTTCTCGCTGCTCCCTTTGTCGCTCTGCTTCCCGCTCCCAACGTCTCCACTCTTCCTCCTGACGCCGGTTGAAATTCTCCTCCACCAGCTGCTCCATGTCTCCACCACTCCACTGCAGCTTACAGTGTCCGGTTTGCGGCAGCTCTCCTGTCGCCCCCAGTCCTGGCGGCACTCCCCTGCGGAGGAAGCAGACGGCTCTAAATCAGATGACAGTCGGGGCTCCGGTACAGGCAGGTAGTGCTCTGGTGCCTGCGCGGCCTCCTCCATGAGGACGGGTGTCGCTTCTTCTGTCTCAGCGACGGGGGCAGACAGCGGGATCTGGGGTGCTGCTGACGGTGCTGCGGTTTTTGCAGGAACGGGTGCCTCCACTGCGACAACGTCAACCAGATCACATTGCAAGGACTCCTCTACTAGAACGGGTGCCTCACCTTCCGGTACAGACACTTCAGGTAAGAGGGATTGGCGCCGCTCCAAGTTTATTTTTAGGGCACGCCAGCTGGCTTCCATCCTGGCGACCTCCTCCGGTGCCGGGCCAGGCCTCTTAGGGTATCCGCCGCTTCTTGCAGCGTAGGAGGGTTTACAGGCCGGGTGCCCAACGGTGATTCTGTGGCGATCGGGTCGCTTCGTGGGGGGAGAGCTCTGACTGCTCCATCCCTTCCCACTTCTGCTCGTCGTGTCCATTAGCCATCTCTGCCAAGTCACATGTGTCATATCTGGAGAGGGCCCCTCTTTTGTAGGGAGGCGGGACCTTCGTGTTAGTTTCCGCACACTGAGGAGGATGAGGAGGCGGAACTCCAGAGCTGTGGGGCACGATGTTACATTGCAGTACCATTTACAGTGGGCGGCCATCGTTTTCACGCCACTGAGTGAGTGACACCCACGAAGAGCACGCCCTTCTTCTTCACCAGTGCCTCGTCGTGACGCAGATATGGCGGAAAAATGGCAAATACATTCTCTGATGATTTTAACAATTCTCAAGCACAAAACCAGTGCAATTCAGGCACACAGGACTCACTTATAGCGAGCTACAGAATCCTGTTCGTGACGCCCAAGTTGAGTCGCACAGAGCCAGAGGTTTTCGGGGTACTCGGCACCGAGCCCGTCGACTTCTATGGGGTATGTCACGTCTTTACGGGCAATTGAATTAGAGTCGATTTTACTATGTAGAAGTGTATAAACTATAAATATATGTATATATATATGTCACAATGACATGTATATATATATATATATATGTATTCTATGTGTGTATATTTTGTGTTTACAACGAAAGAAAGGGTTTTTTTTGTTGCGATATTTTGTTCCATAGACTTACATGGGACTTCCGGTATCAAAATCGGATATCGACGATATTTAGTGCTATCGGCGATACAATTTTGATACGATATTTTTAGATATCGAGCAATATCGCTCAACACTAAACCCGACCCGTCACCTTCTTGGACAGACTGTTGGACCTCCTCGTCCTGAGCGTTAGTACAGTTTTCCAAGACATCGCTCTCCCTTGTGTGCCCATCTGCATGGCAC